>OU342742.1:250812136-251415458 GCA_910589775.1 Avena eriantha | reverse complement strand
TTTAGAGGAACAGACATGCAATGACACTGGGTATGGTTCATGAAAAGAACAGACATGCAATGACACTGGTGGATCCTTTTGTGGTTTGTTTAGAGGAACACACATGCAATGGCACTAGGTGTGGTTCATGAAAAGAACAGACATGCAATGACACTGGTGGATCCATGGGTGGTTCATGAGAAGAATAGACATGCAATGACACTGGTGGATCCATGTGTGGTTTGTGAAAAGAACAGACATGCAATCACACTAGGTGGACCCATGTGTGCTTTTTTTAGAGGAACATACATGCAATGACACTGGGCGGATCCATGTGTGGTTTGTTTAGAAGAACACACATCCAATGACTCTAGTTGTGGTTAATGAAAAGAACACACATGCAATGACACTGGTGGATCCATGTGTGGTTTGTGAAAAGAACAGACATGCAATCACACTAGGTGGACCCATGTGTGGTTTGTTTAGAGGAACAGACGTGCAATGACACTGGGTGTGGTTCATGAAAAGAACAGACATGCAATGACACTAGTGGATCCATATGTGGTTTGTTTAGAGGAACACACATGCAATGACACTGGGTGTGGTTCATGAAAATAAACAGACATGCAATGACACTGGTGGATCCATGTGTGGTTCATGAGAAGAACAGACATGAAATGACACTAGTGAATCCATGTGTGGTTTGTGAAAAGAACAAACATGCAATCACACTAGGTGGATCCATGCGTGGTATGTTTAGAAGAACACACATGCAATGACTCTAGTTGTGGTTTATGAAAAGAACACACATGCATTGACACTTGCGGATCCATGTGTGGTTTGTGAAAAGAACAGACATGCAATCACACTAGGTGGATCCATGTGTGGTTTGTTTAGAAGAACACACATGCAATGACTCTCGTTGTGGTTCATGAAAAGAACACACATGCAATGACACTAGTGGATCCATGTGTGGTTTGTGAAAAGAACAGACATGCAATCACACTAGGTGGATCCATGTGTGGTTTGTTTAGAAGAACACACATGCAATGACTCTAGTTGTGGTTCATGAAAAGAACACACATGCAATGACACTGGTGGATCTATGTGTGGTTTTTGAAAAGAACAGGCATGCAATCACACTAGGTGGATCCATGTGTGGTTTGTGAAAAGAACAGACATGCAATCACACTAGGTGGATCCATGTGTGGTTTGTTTAGAAGAACACACATGCAATGACTCTAGTTGTGGTTCATGAAAAGAACACACATGCAATGACACTGGTGGATCCATGTGTGGTTTGTGAATAGAACAGACATGCAATCACAGTAGGTGGATCCATGTGTGGTTTGTTTAGAGGAACGGACATGCAATGACACTGGGTGTGGTTCATGAAAAGAAGACACATCCAATGACACTAGTGGATCCATATGTGGTTGGTGGAAGGAACAGACATGCAATGACTCTAGCTGTGGTTCATGAGAAGAACACACATCCAATGACATTTGTGGATCCATGTGTGGTTTGTGAGAAGAACAGACATGCAATGACACTGGTGGATACTTATGTGGTTTGTGAGAAGAATAAACATGCAATGACATTGGTTGTGGTTCATGAGTAGAACACACATGCAATGACACTGGTGGATCCTTGTGTGGTTTGTGAGAAGAACATACATGCCATGACACTGGTTGTGTTTCATGAGAAGAACACACATGCAATGACACCTTTGGATCCATGTGTGGTTTGTGAAAAGAATACACATGCAATCACACTAGGTGGATCCATGTGTGGTTTGTTTAGAGGAACAGACATGCAATGACACTTGGTGTGGTTCATGAAAAGAACAGACATGCAATGAAACTAGTGGACCCATGTGTGGTTTGTGAATAGAACAGACATGCAATCACACTTGGTGGATCCATGTGTGGTTTGTGAAAAGAACAGACATGCAATCACACTAGGTGGATCCATCTATGGTTTGTTTAGAAGAAAACACATGCAATGAATCTAGTTGTGGTTCATGAAAAGAACACACATGCAATGACACTGGTGGATCCATCTGTGATTTGTGGGAAGAACAGACATGCAATCACACTAGGTGGATCCATGTGTGGTTTGATTAGAGGAACAGACATGCAATGACACTTGGTGTGGTTCACGAAAAGAACAAACATGCAATGACACTGGTGGATCCATATGTGGTTTGTGGAAGGAGCAGACAAGGAATGACTCTAGCTGTGGTTCATGAAAAGAACATACATGAAATGACACTGGTGGATCCATGTGTGGTTTGTTTAGAAGAACACACATGTAATGGCATTGGGTGTGGTTCATGAAAAGAACAGACATGCAATGACACTGGTGGATCCATGGGTAGTTCATGAGAAGAACAGACATGCCATGACACCGGTGGATCCATGTCTGGTTTGTGAAAAGAACACACATGCAATCACACTAGGTCAATCCATATGTGGTTTGTTTAGAGGAACAGACATGGAATGACACTGGGTGGATCCATGTGTGGTTTGTTTAGAAGAACACACATCCAATGACTCTAGTTGTGGTTCATGAAAAGAACACACATGCAATGACACTGGTGGATCCAAGTGTGGTTTGTGAAAAGAACAGACATGCAATCACACTAGGTGGACCCATGTGTGGTTTGTTTAGAGGAACATACATGCAATGACACTGGGTGTGGTTCATGAAAAGAAGAGACATGCAATGACACTGGTGGATCCATATGTGGTTTGTTTAGAGGAACACACATGCAATGACACTGGGTGTGGTTCATGAAAAGAACAAAGATGCAATGACACTGGTGGATCCATGTGTGGTTCATGAGAAGAACACACATCCAATGACATTGGTGGATCCATGTGTGGTTTGTGAGAAGAACAGACATGCAATGACACTGGTGGATACTTATGTGGTCTGTGAGAAGAATAGACATGCAATCACACTGGTTGTGGTTCATTAGAAGAACAAACATGCAATGACACTGGTGGATCCTTGTGTGGTTTGTGAGAAGAACATACATGCAATGACACTGACTGTGGTTCATGAGAAGAACACACATGCAACGACACTAGTGGATCCATGTGTGGTTTGTGAAAAGAACAGACATGCAATCACACTAGGTGGATCCATGTGTGGTTTGTTTAGATGAATAGACATGCAATGACACTTGGTGTGGCTCATGAAAATAACAGACCTGCAATGACACTAGTGGATCCATGTGTGGTTTGTGGAAGGAACAAACATGCAATGACACTGGTGGACCCATGTGTGGTTTGTGAAAAGAACAGACATGCAATCACAGTAGGTGGATCCATGTGTGGTTTATGAAAAGAACACACATGCAATCACTATGTGGATCCATGTGTGGTTTGTTTAGAAGAACAGACATGCAATGACTCTAGTTGTGGTTCATGAAAAGAACACAGATGCAATGACACTGGTGGATCCATCTGTGGTTTATGAGAAGAACAGACAAGCAATCACACTAGGTGGATCCATGTGTGGTTTGTTTAGAGGAACAGACATGCAATGACACTGGGTATGGTTCATGAAAAGAACAGACATGCAATGACACTGGTGGATCCTTTTGTGGTTTGTTTAGAGGAACACACATGCAATGGCACTAGGTGTGGTTCATGAAAAGAACAGACATGCAATGACACTGGTGGATCCATGGGTGGTTCATGAGAAGAATAGACATGCAATGACACTGGTGGATCCATGTGTGGTTTGTGAAAAGAACAGACATGCAATCACACTAGGTGGACCCATGTGTGCTTTTTTTAGAGGAACATACATGCAATGACACTGGGCGGATCCATGTGTGGTTTGTTTAGAAGAACACACATCCAATGACTCTAGTTGTGGTTAATGAAAAGAACACACATGCAATGACACTGGTGGATCCATGTGTGGTTTGTGAAAAGAACAGACATGCAATCACACTAGGTGGACCCATGTGTGGTTTGTTTAGAGGAACAGACGTGCAATGACACTGGGTGTGGTTCATGAAAAGAACAGACATGCAATGACACTAGTGGATCCATATGTGGTTTGTTTAGAGGAACACACATGCAATGACACTGGGTGTGGTTCATGAAAATAAACAGACATGCAATGACACTGGTGGATCCATGTGTGGTTCATGAGAAGAACAGACATGAAATGACACTAGTGAATCCATGTGTGGTTTGTGAAAAGAACAAACATGCAATCACACTAGGTGGATCCATGCGTGGTATGTCTAGAAGAACACACATGCAATGACTCTAGTTGTGGTTTATGAAAAGAACACACATGCATTGACACTTGCGGATCCATGTGTGGTTTGTGAAAAGAACAGACATGCAATCACACTAGGTGGATCCATGTGTGGTTTGTTTAGAAGAACACACATGCAATGACTCTCGTTGTGGTTCATGAAAAGAACACACATGCAATGACACTAGTGGATCCATGTGTGGTTTGTGAAAAGAACAGACATGCAATCACACTAGGTGGATCCATGTGTGGTTTGTTTAGAAGAACTGACATCCAATGACACTTGGGGTGGTTCATGAAAAGAACAGATATGCAATGACACTGGTGGATCCATATGTGGTTTGTGGAAGGAACAGACATGTAATGACTCTAGTTGTGGTTCATGAAAAGAACAAACATGCAATGACCCTGGTGGATCCATGTGTGGTTCATGAGAAGAACACACATCCAATGACACTAGTGGATCCATGTGTGGTTTGTGAGAAGGACAGACATGCAATCACACAAGGTGGATACTTATGTGGTTTGTGAGAAGAACAGACATGCAATGACCCTGGCTGTGGTTCATGAGAAGAAGACACATGCAATGACACTGGTGGATCCATGTGTGGCATGTGAAAAGAACAGACATGCAATCACACTAGGTTGATCCTTGTGTGGTTTGGTTAGAGGAACAGACATGCAATTACACTGGTTGTGGTTCATGAAAAGAACAGACATGCAATGACACTGGTGGATCCATGTGTGTTTTGTGGAAGGAACAGATATGCAATGACACTGGTGGATCCATGTGTGGTTTGTGAAAAGAACAAACATGCAATCACACTAGGTGGATCCATGTGTGGATTGTGAAAAGAACAGACACGCAATCACACTAGGTGGATCCATCTGTGGTTTGTTTAGAGGATCAAACATGCAATGACACTCGGGGTGGTTCATGAAAACAACAGACATGCAATGACACTGGTGGGTCCATTTGTGGTTTGTGGAAGGAACAGACATGCAATGACTCTAGTTGTGGTTCATGGAAAGAACAAACATGCAATGACACTGGTGGATCCATGTGTGGTTCATGAGAAGACCACACATCCAATGACACTGGTGGATCTATGTGTGGTTTGTGAGAAGAACATAAATGCAATCAAAATAGGTGGATACTTATGTGGTTTGTGAGAAGAACAAACATGCAATGACACTGGCTGTGGTTCATGAGAAGAACACACATGCAATGATACTAGTGGATCCTTGTGTGGTTTTTGAGAAGAACAGACATGCAATGACACTGGCTATGGTTCATGAGAAGAACACACATGCAATGACACTGGTGGATCCTTGTGTGGTGTGTGAGAAGAACATACATGCAATGACACTGGCTATGGTTCATGAGAAGAACACACATGCGATGACACTAGTGGATCCATGATGGTTTGTGAAAAGAACAGACATCCAATCACACTAGGTGGATCCATGTGTGGTTTGTTTAGAGGAACAAACATTTAATGACACTGGGTGTGGTTCATGAAAAGAACAGACATGCAATGACACTGGTGGATCCATGTGTGGTTTGTGGAAGGAAGAGACATGCAATGATACTGGTGGATCCATGTGTGGTTTGTGGAAAGAACAGACATGCAATCACACTAGGTGGATCCATGTGTGGTTTGTGAAAAGAACAGACATGCAATTGATACGTCCAAAACGTATCTACTTTCCCGAAAACTTTTGCTATTGTTTCTCCTCTAAACTTGTGTGATTTGGATGCAACTAACACGGACTGACGTTGTTTTCAGCAGAATTGCATTTGTGTCTACTTTTTGTGCAGAAAATTAACTATCATGAAAAATCTTGGAAAATATGCCAAAAATCCTATTTCACCAGAAGACTCCCGGAGCCAGAATACAAGATGGAGGGGGCTGGGCCTAGGCCACACCACCTCGCCGCGCGGGCAAGCCCAGACCATGCCAGGGGGTGGTCTGGCCGCCCCAGACTACCCCTCGGTCTCCCTCTTCGCCTATAAGTTGCCTTCTAACCTGAAAACTCAGGGGGGGACGACGTTTTTCCAGAGGAGTTCTGCTCCACCGCCACCACTAGATTACACGAAGCAGCACCAGAAACTCCGTTCTGGCACCCTGTCGGGACGGGGAATTGGAGGAGATAATCGCCATCATCATCACCATCGCTTCTCCATCGACCATCCATGTTTACCCCATCTATGAGTGAGCAATCCCCCACTGTAGGCTATGGGGATGGTAGGGATTGGATGAGATCGTTCATGTAATGGCATTAGATTGTTAGGGCATGGTGCCTAGTATCTTGTATTAGTGCTTTATGACTTTGTTGCGACTTGTTGTGCTTAATGCTTGTCACTAGGGCCCGAGTGCCATGATTTCAGATCTAAACATGTTATTGATTCATTATGATAGTATTGTTTTTGTTCTTATCTGCAAGTTGTATACACACATTGTTGTCTAGAACCAATGGCCACGAAGTGATAGAAATCGGGATAAGCGGAGGGAATGGCTTTGATGTGAGGATCACGTGTTCATGGAGTGTTAATGCTTTGCTCCGGTGCTCTATTAAAAGGAGAACCTTAATTGCCAGTAGTTCCCTTGAGGCCCCGCTGCAAACGGGCTGGCAGGACAAAAGATGTTGTGCAAGTTCTCATTGCGAGCATGTATGACTATATATGGAACACATGCCTAGGATTATCTAGTACTTGGATGCTTTATCTTATTTATCTGCAATTGCCCTATGTTCTGATTGCTATGTGAATTGTCTTGTCCATGCAAAGCCCGTCCATCCATCCCTATGCCTACCCCACTCGAATCCCACTATTTACTGCTATTGTTACTGTTGTCTTTACTTTACTGCTGCTGCTACTTTACTATTTCTACTACAAAACTGTTGCTGCTGATAAAATGTTGTGAGCAAGATTGTTTCCAGGTGCAGCTAAATTGAAAACTCAGTTGTTAAGGCTTATAAATATTCTTTGGCTCCCCTTGTGTCGAATCAATAAATTGGGTTTCACTTCCCTCGAAAATACTGCGATACACCCCCTATATTTGTGGGTCATCAAGACTATTTTTCTGGCGCCGTTTCCGGGGAGCATAGCTTTATTTATTAAGTTCACTTGGATTCTCTATTGTTCATTGTTATCCATCCATCATGGGTAAGTCTCGTGATGGCAAGGTTCCTACTTTACCATCCACTACAAGAAGAGGTACGGTTCTGAACACCTCTGCTGCTCTTGATTCACCATCTGTTATAAGTAAGCTCGTTACACCACCACATACACATGCTACACACACTCCTACTACTGCTGAATATGAAACTTCTGATGCTGATGATGCTGCTTCTACTGTGCTTGATAAGAGTGGTTCATTAGGTCCTTTCCTAGATGCTACGATTGCTAGAACTATAGCTGGAAACACTGAAACACCTAATGAAGACACTACCACACCTGTTAGTTCACCTGAGTCTAGTGAAAGTTATGATATTGAAGATGGTTATGTTGAGATGACGGATGAATTTATTAAAGAATGTAAAAACACCCATGATAGGAGCGCTGCTAAGAGTCTCCTTGAGAGGCATACTATTAGACCCAAATTATCTCCTATTGCTAAGTTTGCTACTTCTCCCATAAACATTATAGATAAATATTATGATTTCTCTCGATCTATCTTACATAGCTATTGTTGAGAAAGAACCTTTTTGTGGGACTAAGAATGAAAGTGCGGTAGCACATATGAATGAACTTTCTACCATGAGTGGCTTGTTTTCTGATGATATTAAGATGTGTACTTACTTTGTTGCTAAGATTTTCCCCTTTTCACTGAAAGGAGAAGCTAAAACTTGGTTTAGTAATTTACCTCCTGGATCTATTGATAGCCCTGATTGCTTGATTAGTACTTTCCTGCAGAAATATTTTCCTCCTAGTGCTAGACATGCTATTTTGCAGGAACTTTTTGATTTTAAACAGGGAGAAAAAGAGGTATTTCCTGAATCTGGGGCAAGGTTTTGTGCTTTGATTCATGCACAGGCTGGAAGTCCATTACCTAAGAATGAGATTCTTGATCTATTTTATAATGGACTAACCGAAGAATCTAGGACATACCTAGATAGTTGTGTTGATTGTGTTTTCAGGAATAGGACTCCCAAGGAAGCTGAGAAATTAATGGCTAAAATAAGTAAGAATTATGAAGATTGGACTCCTCCTAAACAAGCTATACCTGAAGTAATTGTACCTGAACCTACTATACCCGTGTCTATTCCAACATCAAAGAAGAGGGGAGTTATTGAATTAAATGATGAAGTGATGAAGGAAGCTAAGAAATGTCTTAAGGAGAAAGGAATTAAGGCTGCAGATGTCAAGAATTTACCTCCTATAGAAGAATTATGTAAGCCTATTCCCCACTCATCCACTATTGAGGTACACTCTCTCCAACACTTTGATGAAGGTGATATCTCTTACTCTAAACCTCCTGATCAATGCTTAGAAGAATTCGATACCTTTATTGTTAAGCAAGATAATTTTAATAAAAGGGGGCAAAATCATCTAATGGAAAACACTAGAGCTATTGTTGAGTTGAAAGATAGTGTGGAAAGAACCTCTAATGATGTTAAAATGATTGTTAAACACTTTCAAATTGTTCATACTCAAATAGATCAACTCATTAAAGTACAAAAAGACTTGCATATTAATGCCGCTAAAGAAAAACATGCTTATGAAATTATAACTAGAAGTGGAGCTACTACCCAGGATCCTCTTTATCCTGAGGGGCATCCCAAAAGAATTGAGAAGGATTCTCAACAAGCTGAAAATAGTGGCTCTACTCATAAGAAAAGGAAAAAATAAACATAAAACTATTGTAGAACCCTCTGAACCTGCTATAGATCCTAATAGTATATCTATTTTAGATGTTGAAACTGAAAGTGGTAATGAAGAAAATGAAGTTCCTAATGAAGAAAAAGTTGAAGAAGAACCTGAAAAACCACACTAAGAATACTAAATACACTAAAGAAGATTTTATTGCTAAGAAACATGGTAGTGAAAGAGAACCTTGGGTCCAAAAACCTATGCCATTCCCTGATAAGAAACACAAGTCAAAGGAAGATGAACACTATAATAAGTTTTGTGAGTGGATGAAACCTTTATTCCTGCAAATTCCTTTGACTGATGCTATTAAATTGCCTCCTTACTCAAAGTATATGAAGGATATTGTCTCGAATAAAAGGAAGATCCCCAATGAAGAAATTTCTACTTTGCTTGCTAATTATTCCTTTAATGGTAAGGTTCCTAAGAAACTTGGAGACCTAGGGATTCCAACTATCCCTTGCTCTATTAAAAATAGTTATGTTAGAACTACTTTGTGTGATTTGGGAGCTTGAGTTAGTGTTATGCCTTTCTCTCTCTATAAGAGGCTTCACTTAGAAAAGTTAATACCAACTGATATATCTTTGCAAATGGCTGATAAATCTACCACTATTCCTATTGGTACATGTGAGGATGTACCTATTCAAGTGGCTCATAATTGCTTGATATTAACTGATTTTGTTGTGCTTGAAATGCCTGAAGATGATAATATGTCTATTATTCTTGGGAGACCTTTTCTTAATACTGCAGGAGTTGTTATTAATTGTAATCAAGGAAAGGTGACTTTCAATGTTAATGACAAGGAACATACTGTCTATTTCCCCAAGAAGATTGAAAGGACTTATGGTTTGAATTCAATTGAACATGTTGAGGGCATTCAAGTTGGAGAAATATATTGTTCCATACCAAGAGAAAATTTTAAAACTATTATGATTGGGACCATTGCTATCAAGGTTGAGGTAACATAATCATTAGTGGAATACAAAGTTTTGTCTCATATGAAATTGTTTTGGTAACAAGACCTGATCAACCTTGTTAACAAAAGGATTTCGTTGAACAAAACAATGTTTTCACTATGATTATCTCTGTTTACTCCTATTGTTGTCCATTTTAGTTTTTGTTTTCGTTTAGTTTTCTTTGTTGTTAGTTGCTTGCATGTTAGAGTTTCTTAGAACTTCTGTAGTTCTAGCCTTGTTTTGTCATTGCATCATTTCCAAAAAGAAATCTGCCTGTTAGAAAATCATTCTTCTATACCTGAAAAATGCCCAAAAACAAAGTGTCTCGAAAAATTCTAGAAAATTCATATTAAATTTTTACATGAAAAAAGGGGCAGAGGAGTGCCTGGGAGGTGCCAGGGGGACCCACCAGGCAGGCACACCACCTGGTGGCGCGGCCTGCCTTGGGTGGCGCCATGCCATGGTGTGGGCCACCCCTGGCCCTCCACTAACTCTCTCACCTGCCACTTTCTTCTCTCTCCCGAGTAAGCTCTAGCTCTTTGCTCAAAATCGCGTTCTTGCTGTGCTTGCTCTCGTTTTTTTTCAATCTCCTTGCTCAGCCCATCTTTTTTGCTGAAATTTGGAGCACTTGTTCTTTGGTATGTGACTCCTCCCCTTGTCCAAGTAGATTTGTGTTTAGTGGATTATATCTTGAGTATTTTGCTGCCGTAGGTGACAGGTTATGAGGGCTTGTAAGCTTGTTTGATGCTTAGAGATATAGTTTTGATGCATGTTTAGGCCTCTTACAAGTCCTGTCGTGGTGGTGTCACGGCAGATGCCATGGATAGGCTAAAGGTGGGGACTAATACACGCTAGGGGAATCCAGGGAGGGATAGTGAAGTGATTCTCCACACAGAAGTTTGTATTGATTTCCTTCCAAGGTTACAAGTTCTCCTAGAGCTGTATTGGCGAGAGGAGGAAGAAGGAGCTCTCTTACTCTCACCCACAGATCACCCCTGAAACCCCAGCCCAAAACAGAATAGTAGAGAGACCAACCCCTCCTACAGAAGCCCTAGCCCCCCTTTTATAGAGGAGGCTCGGTTCCTGCCTAGGGCATACGTGGAGGCATATTCCTAAGAATATGCTTCCTCCCACAGGGGTAAGCCGACCGGGGTGCTTTTTCCCCCGCGTCATACTTGCTTTAGCTACGTGAGCCTCTGCGGCGCCCGCATCAGCCGACATGGGCGTCGTCACCCCTATCGGCCATGACCCGGTGGTCCCGCTCTTGTCTGCTTCGCTCATGCAGTGCATACCGGACCCTCCTTTTGACCAGCAAGATTCCTTCCTTCTCCTAGAAGCCAAACATGACCTGGATCACAGCTGATCTAGGCACCCCTGTTCCTGCATACATGTAAACATACACTTCCGACTTACTGCTTAAGTCGGTTGAGACTTAGTTAGGCGATCACCCCCCGGTTCGGGTTACTTCGTGATCCGGCCTGCCTTCAGGTGACCCGGCCAGCATTCGCTTTGGCCTTGCCGAACCTTGGCTAACTTGGCCTTTATACCCCGACGTGACCCTACCCGGGGGTATCCCCCCAACATTAGTCCCCGAAGCTGGTGCGGGTCTTAGCTGCCTTGGCCGCTGAGGCCACATCAGGTTCAATCTTGTGCTCTGGTCTTTACCTCGAATTGTATGGATTTACGTTCCCTTCGCGCATTTCAAGTTTTTACTTGCCGGACGGGTTACCACAGTTCCATCCGGGTCTTGCTTCCTTCTCTCGTACGCTAACCCATGTGAAGGGTAATCATTATGTCGTCTTATTTTAAGGGCCTGCATAGTAATCGCCGCAGTAATTGTCAGTTATCACTGTGCGCGGGTCACGTCATGCCTGCCTCCTCGTTTACCGCATCAGCGCGTCGCGTCATGGGATCGCCTCTGCCTTGTGGCCCTCTGTGTGGCCCCTCATTGATTGGCTGAGGCGGGTGATACACGGCCACACCATGTGGCTCATCTGCAGGGTGCGATCCCACTTACCTCTTTAGGGAGAGGTTAAATAGCGGAGGGGCTCGTCCCTTAGGATTTTTCCCCTCCACGCCCCTCTGCCTGCTGCTATTCTTCTTCGTCTTCCTCGCAACCGTGCCGCCGCCAGCACTGCCAAATAGCAGCGTCGCCGTTGCGCCTCCCTGTCGCCGCCATCGCGACGCAAATTTCTCTCCACGGGTCCTTGCCAATCCCGGCCTCTGCCCCCCCCCCCCCCCCCGCCGCCGCTAGCGCCAGCGAGGGCCTCGAGGACCAGATGACGGAAGAAGAACTCATCATTGCTGAGCAGGAGATGGAGGAGGACGCCGCGGCGGCGGACCGCGGCGCGTGGGCCGGGTCATGGGTCTATCAAGATGATCTTGACTGGCTTTACCGAACCAGGTGCATCCCCGCCAGCGTCGTCGCTCGTATCCCTTCTAACAAACTGGCCCCCTCACCCAATCCGGGCGAGTTCGTCGTGTTCTTGTCCCATTTCCAACGGGGCTTCGGCTTGCCGGTGAGCGATTTTTGCCGGGACTGGCTCGGTACGTACCAACTCCAGCCGCACCATCTTCCAGCCAACGCCATCACCTCTCTCTCTGCCTTTGCTTCTACGATCCAAGGCTACGCCGGACTATGGCCCACGAAGGAGCTATGGATCCGGTTCTTCGGCCTCCGTCGCAATGTCATTCCCAACATCCACGCTGATCCGGAGGACAAGCGGCTCACTCAATTTGGAGCGGCCTCCATTTCACCCCGGAGGTTTTCTGTTTTTCCCCGGGTCACCGGGTTAGAGTCATGCAAGGGATGGGCCCGGACCTTCTTCTATGTCCGGAATACGGGCACTGAAGACTTGATCCGGTTGCTTCCTTACACTCCGGGTCCACCTAACCCGGATCTGTGGGATGAGATCCCCAAGAAGCCCACGGCCTTGGCCAACCAAGTGAACAAAAGGTTCGTGGAACTGAAGGAGCTCGGGCTACGCAACGAGGATGCCATGATCACTTTTGTGCGTAACCGAATCTCACCCCTCCAGAAGCGCACCCACAAGGTGTGCCACATGAGCTTCGGCCGCGACCCTAACTGGACCTCATCCTTCGAGCTGAGCAACACGGAGATTTATCGCCGAGTTAAGGCTCTCTTCACCACTCACAAGGACTTCTCCTCTGAGTGGACTTGGGGGATTGAGCATTTCTGCCATGACCGGCTTCCTCCCATGGTAAGTTTCATGTTGCAAACTTCCCCTGGACTAATTACATGTCAGTTAATGTTGCATTTTGACTCTTTTGTTCGTTCTTTTCCTCAGCAATTCCTTCAGCAGACCCTCGAGGACGGCACCAATCCGACCCTTAAGTGGGCGCCGGACCGGGAGACTCCGGATGAGGAAGAGCCAAACAAGGAGATGTTCCTCCCCATGACCGACGCCACGAAACGACCCACGGGTAAATCCTCTTCTATTAGAGATTGGCCCGATGATGAAGATGACTCGGATGTCGAGGTGATTGAACCTTTTGAGGTTGTCCCCCTTTCTTTTTCTTTTCCGCCATCAGCTCACCCCGGCGGTCACATCCACGAGGATCCCCCTCTCGCTACGGGCGAACCTGTTCAGGTGGCATCGAAGAAGAAACGCGGGGCTTCTTCAATTTCTTCCTCCGGACCTTCCCAGCCCGTTAAAAGGCGAAAGAAGTCCGGGGACAAGACTGCCTCCAAACCAGCAGGCAAGGCCCCAGCACGAAGGGCTCGGAAACCCAAGGAGGCCGAAACCTTGGATGCTTAAGTCATTCTTTCTTCTGTAACTTGCTCTTCCTCACTTCGTCGTAATTTTTCTTCTGACATTGTTTGATTTTGCAGGGCTCCGGTGGAGGTCCCTCAAAGTGGATCTAGCATCTCTTCACCTCTCCGACCTAGCCATTATCCCCGCCGCGACGACGAGTCACGCCCGCTGAGCCCTATTCTAGAGGGTTCTGCGGCCGCTCCGGGTTCAGCTCCACCTCGGCAAGAGGGGGGTAGCCTTGAGCGGAGGAGACGGCCCAGCCGGAGCAACGGCATCCACCACCTCAGCAACGCCGCAACCGGCAGCCACTGAGGCTACTTCGGCTCTAGCACCAGTTCCAGTACCAGCAACTAGACCAGCACCAACTCCCACTTCGGCATCAACACCAACTCCGGCTGCGAAAGGATCAGCGCCGGCACCAAGTCCAGCAGTGAGAGTACCAGTGCCTAGTTCCTCTGCATCTTCCGAGTCTTCTCAACCTTGGCAAGGAACTACCCCGGCAATTTCTAAGGGGAAAACCGCTGCTACGGCTTCCTCTTCCCAGCAAGCCAAGGGCAAGAAGGCTCCAGACACTGCCAAGCCCACTGCCGTCGAGTCTGGGCAGCGCACCCTCGTGTCAATGCTTCCCAAGAAAACACCAGCAGCAAAGGACGCGCCTGCCAAGCCAACTAATGCCCAGCAATGGGCTTGGTGACGCCCCATATACCCACCGGTGAACGGTACCCTCCGAGCCTGATGGAATTTGTTATGAATTGGAACAAGGCAGAGATAGTTTAGGATTCTGATCTCCCGGAAAAGTTCAGCCCTGCCAAGTTTTCCGCTCAGATGAACACAGTGGCAAAGGCAATTAACCTCGCTGGGCGAATGATGGAGGTACGTCGCTTCCCCTTTACAAGTTGTAGATAATAACCATTAGTCCCCGAGCCTCCGGGGGAGTAACTTGTTACTCGGCCGGATGCTCTTTTAGAAAACCTACGTAGCTCCATGAGAACTTCGAATATGCACACACCTAGAGCCGGGTTAAGTTCCACTTGGCCTGGATTTTATTATACTTCGAATATGCACACACCTAGAGCCGGGTTAAGTTCTACTTGGCCTGGATTTTAGTACACTTCGAATATGCACACACCTAGAGCTGGGTTAAGTTCCACTTGGCCCGGATTTTAGTACGCTTCGAATATGCACACACCTAGAGTCGGGTTAAGTTCCACTTGGCCCGGATTTTAGTACACTTCGAATATGCACACACCTAGAGCCGGGTTAAGTTCCACTTGGCCCGGATTTTAGTACACTTCGAATATGCACACACCTAGAGCCGGGTTAAGTTCCACTTGGCCTGGATTTTAGTACGCTTCGAATATGCACACACCTAGAGCCGGGTTAAGTTCCACTTGGCCCGGATTTTGGTACACTTCGAACATGCATCAAGCTGACTTAAGTTTCTGTATCACTTTTAGGTGACCACCAACCGCCGAAGTGCTGAATTCCAACGCTTGCTGGATACCCACAAAAATCTACGCACAAAGCAGGCTGCACTTATTGCGGAATACGAGAAGAGGGGTAAATTTCTTCCTTAACGCTCCTTCGTTTTGCTTCATTTTCCTTTGCCGGACTAATCTGATTGCTCGGTTTCCGCAGCTGGGGTGGAGGCTGAGAACAAGATAATGCGGAAGAACTTGGAGTAGATCAAGGGTACGTCCTTTTTGTCAGTCTTTACCGTGCTTTCCATCGGCTTTCCTCCTTGGCTCGGCAAACATTCATACCTCGGCACTGCCGGGTCAACACACTATTTCAGCATCGCTTGAAGATAGTGTGCCTGTGCCTGATATGATGCTGTATTTTCTCGAACAAGCAGGACAGCACCAAGCCGAGCTAAAGAAGAAAGATAATGAGCTCGCCCTCCTCCGGACCAAAGACGATGAGATAGCTAGGCTCAAGGCTGAGATGGCTAAGATGAAGGCGCAACACCAAACCGAGCTAAAAAAGGCTGGCCAGGACTACACCGAAGAACGTGAGCGCCTCAACCTCCAAATTGCTAAGGATCGTGAGCTTCTTCAGGAGGCCGAGGTCAAACTTGAGTCGGCGAATGCTGAGCTTGAACAGCTTCGGAAGAGGCGTGATGCTTGTACCAAGGAACTGACCCGGATTCACAGCCACATCTCACATAATTTCTTTTCCCTTATCCGCCTTATTTCCCCGGGTTACTTCATACTTCTTATTTTCTCAACTTCGTCCTTTGCCTTGTTTCTCAGGCCACTTTCCAGAGGGTATTGCTATTGCAAGTGCTGTTGTTGCCAATTTCCGCCGAGAAAGGGGTACTCCCGTCGCTCCTGACAGTGAGAGCATTCCCTTTGACATGGAGGACCTATTGGTCAGCCTGTCGTCTCGCGTGGAAATCAATAAGAACTACGGCAAAGATCTCCTTGATGTTTTAGTCCGAGTCTTCAACACTTTCTGGCCCGCTGATGACGCTCCGGAGAGAGTTACACATCTCGCTGAAAAGCTTTCGGAAATCGAGACCTAGCTCGACCTCTGGAGAGAGTCCGCTGGACATGCCGCAGCTGATACCATCCTTCACCACATTCTGACGTGGTATGAGAAGATAGATCTCAGCCTTCTCACATGCCTGTGCACAGGATCCAAATGGACAGACGACCCGAAGTGGGTAGCTCGGCGCCAGGCTTGCGCCCATAGCCTCATCGAATATGCCCCATTCACGAATGGACTGAGGGCCCGAGCTTCCTGGAAGTCGCTGGCGAAGAACAAGTTGAGAACGTTGAATATGATTCGGGTGAGGACGAAGAGGACACTGCCTCGGATATCGAAGAGGGCGAGGATGATGCCGAACTTCCTCCCGCTGCTCCTTAAGTAAAAGCACTTGAAAATTTATGAGATCCCCGGTATGCCGGGTGGAATTGTATTCCAAACACATGTGATATTTTGCTACTAAGTGCTTATGCTGTATTAACTTGGGCGTAGTCCCCGAGTTCCTTTTTCTTGTTCGTTCAATCTTTTGGCTTGGATCGGGTCTACCTTGATTCGGTTTTACAACTTATGAATCCGAGCTTCAAAATTGTTTTAACAATACTGGGAAACTTTTATACTTAGCTCAAAAATAAAATTGCATGACAACTTGAAAAATAAATACAGGGTTAGTCCGATAAACAAACGTCGGCTCGAATAAATTCTCTTCCTTAGTCATTTTTCATGTGCTACGCAATTCCAAACTTGTTCTCTTGCTTGCCATGAAGCCAATTCTTGTTGGACAGCAGCAAGTCGAAGAGTTGGGTTTTTGGTGCTCACACACTACTAATCCGAGTTAGGTAGAATAACTTATTCCAGCTGACGCACGAAAAAAAACAGCAAATATTGTTAAGGCAGTCCCCGAGTTACTGCTCGAGGTGCCAGCATTTCATTGATAAGCTCATTGCCGACATACATACCGACATATGAGAAGACTCGGATACATTCACTTCTTAGCTAAGTGTAGAAGGGACTAAGTAGAGCTATATTCCATGGTCGCTTAGATTCCTCTCCGGACCTGTCCGCTTTGTTCTTTTCCTGTGGCTTTGCATCTATAAGATAGTAAGAATCGTTGTGCAATGCTTTGCTCACGATGAATGGCCCTTCCCATGGGGGGATAATTTATGCATTCTAGTAGTACGTTGTACCAACCGGAGCACCAGATCGCCTTCCCGAAAGACTCGGGGGCACACTTTCCGGCTATGATAGCGTCGGAGATTTTGCTGATATATGGCGGATCTGGACAGTGCCAGTTCTCTCGCTTCTTCCAGTAGATCAAAATCATTTTGCCGGGCTTCTTGCACTTCGGCTTCTGTATATTGGGTGACCCTAGGAGAATCATGCTCTATGTCGGCTGGTAATATAGCTTCTGCCCCATATACCAGAAAGAATGGTGTATAGCCTGTTGATCGATTCGAAGTTGTTCTTAAGCTCCACAGTACCGCTGGTAGTTCTTCTATCCAGCACCCCGCTGATCTTTGCAGTGGCTCAATGAGCCGGGGTTTTATCCCGGATAATACTAATTCGTTGGATCTCTCCACTTGTCCGTTCGATGCGGGGTCGGCTACCGAGGCTACGTCTAGCCGGATCCTCTTATCCCGGCAGAAACGCGCAAATGCTCCTTCCGCAAAATTCGTGCCATTATCAGTTGTGATACTGTGAGGGTAACCATACCTCAAGATGATATCTTTGAGAAACGTTACGGCCGTAGCTCCATCACATTTTCTTATAGGCTTTACCTCAATCCACTTCGTAAACTTGTCCACCATTACCAGAATGTGAGTCATATTTCCCCTTGCTGGTTTGAACGGGCCAACCATATCCAAGCACCAGATGGCAAATGGCCAAGTGATTGGGATGGTCTTGAGTTCCGACATTGGCATATGTGTTTTGGTAGCGTACCTCTGACAACCATTACATTTTCTCACCAGATCTTCCGCTTGCTCTAAGGCATTTGGCCAGTAGAATCCGTGCCGGAAAGCTTTTGCTACCAAGGCTCGGGATGAGGCGTGATGCCCGCATTCCCCCTGATGTATATCTCGGATGATTTCAAGCCCTTCTTCCGGGTCAACACACCGCTGGAGGACATTGGTCACACTTCTTTTGTATAGTTCGGAATTGATGATCGTGTAGGCCTTTGCCCTCCTCTGTGTTTGTCTGGACAGCACCTCCTCAGTGGGTAACGTTCCATCTTTCAGGAATTGAAATATAGGTAGTGCCCAAGCCGGTATTGGTCGCACGGGGAACACATCCTCGTCTATCTCCATCTGATCCACCGGCATAACATCAACGGGATCATGCTGAGCAGTCCCCGGGTCTTGCAAAGCAGTCCCCGGGTCTGCTGAGGCAGTCCCCGAGTTTCGCGCACCACTTCCTGTGTCAACGTCCATGGGCACAGCTCCGGATTCGGTGTCCTCCAGGACATAGATTGACTCGGATTCTAGGGATGGCCTGATGGATGGTTTCCTGAGGTGCTCTAACGCTACACCCGGTGGAATTGCTTGTCTGGTTGACCCGAGCTTCGACAGCATGTCGGCAGCCTCATTTTCCACCCTGGGTACATGATGAAATTCGCATCCCTCAAAGTAACCAGATATCTTCTGCACATGAAATCTGTATAGTGCCATGTTTGGATCAAGGGCGTCCCACACTCCGGACACTTGCTGCACCACCAAATCCGAGTCGCCAAAGCATATGATCCGACGTATGCCAATTTCTTTTGCCACCTTGAGCCCGTGCACAAGTGCTTCATACTCAGCGACATTGTTTGATGCCGTGAAATGGATCTGCAGCACATATTTCAACTGGTCCTTTTTTGGCGACGTGAGTACAACTCCAGCACCTAGCCCGGTTTTGGTTTTTGATCCGTCAAAGTGCATTCGCCAATAGTTCGGATCAGGAAGCGGTGGTTCGTACTGCACCTCAGCCCAATCCAAGAAAAAGTCCGCCACCGCTTGAGATTTGATGGCTTCTCTTCTGTCATATTGCAGAGCATAAGGAGCTAGCTCAATTTCCCATTTTGCAATTCTGCCGCTCGCATCCTTGTTACTCATTATCTCGGATATGGGGGCTTCACATATGACCCGTATGGGATGCTCCTCAAAGTAGTGCTTCAATTTCTTGGCGGCCATGTACACGCCATATGCCACTTTTTGATAATGTGGGTAGTTCTGCTTTGAGGCTGACAACACTTCACTCAAATAATACACCGGCCTTTGCACCGACTTACCTTCCTCATCGCGCTCCACCACTATCACTGCACTTACAACTCGGTTGGTTGCGGCTATATAGAGTAACATTGGCTTCTTTGATAGTGGTGAGGCTAGCACCGGTGCCGTGGCTAACATCTTCTTCTGGTGGGTAAAGGCTTCATCGGCCTGTGGTGTCCAAATGAACTTATCCGACTTTTTCATCAGTTGGTAAAGAGGCAATGCCTTTTCTCCCAACCGACATACAAACCGACTTAACGAGGCCAGGCAACCTGTGAACTTCTAGACATCGTTAAGACACTTCGGCAGTTCCATTCGTTCGATGGCCCGGATTTTGGTTGGATTAACCTCGATACCTCGGCTGGAAACAAGAAAGCCGAGCAATTTTCCAGCCGGGACACCAAAGGTGCATTTTTCCGGGTTAAGTTTCATCCGGAACCTTCTTAGGTTCGCAAACGTTTTCCTGATATCGTCAAGGAGCGTTTTGCATTCCTTGGTCTTGATAAGCACATCATCCACGTACACCTGTACATTTTGACCTATTTGGTCGTGCAAACATTTTTGCATACATCTCTGGTACGTTGCCCCTGCATTACGTAAACCAAACGGCATGGTGCGATAGCAATAAGCCCCATACGGGGTAATAAACGTAGTCTTTATTTGATCATCCGGATTCAGAGGTATCTGGTGGAAACCAGAATATGCATCAATGAAAGACAACAATTCACATCCAGCAGTTGAGTCTATGACCTGATCTATCCTTGGCAGTGGAAATGGATCTTTTGGACACGCCTTGTTCAGGTTCGTGTAATCGATACACATACGCCAAACCACCGCCACATTCGGATCATCCTTCTTCTTTTCCACTAGCACCGGATCAGACAGCCAATCCGGGTAAAGAACCTCCATGATAAATCCTGCAGCTAGCAACCGAGCTATCTCATCCCCGGTGACTTTCCTCCTATCTTCGGCGAAGCGGCGGAGAGGTTGCTTCACCGGCTTAGCTCCGGGTCTCACATTTAAAGAGTGCTCGGCCAACTCCCTCGGAACACCTTGCAAGTCCTGCGTGGACCAAGCAAAAATGTCCCGATTCTCACGGAGGAAGCTGACGAGCTCGCTTTCCTATTTATCACTTAGCCCGGCACCAATTGTAACGGTGCGCTCTGGGAACATGTCATCAACAGGAACCTTCTTGGTATCTTTCGTGGCCTGGAAAGAAACAGATCCATGCGGGTTACTCAGCGCCGGCATATACTGCTGCGCGGACTGAGCTAAAGCTGCCACTTCTTGAATTTTCCTTTTTTCCTGCGCAATCACAAGCGACTCGGCTAAGTTTGATCCGGCCGACGCACACTCCATGGAACGTCGGAAGTCCCCAACAATGGTAATCACTCCGTTCGGTCCAGGCAATTTCATCTTCAAGTAGCTAACGTGACAGCTCGCCATGAACTTACTCAGGGCTGGCCTTCCGAGTAACGCATGATACGCGCTTTCTAAGTTCACCACTTCGAACTCTAGATTTTCAGTTCGGTAGTTGTCTCTTGTGCCGAACAACACGTCAACCCGGACTCTGCCTATGGGCTCACAAGAAATGCCGGGCACAATGCCATGGAAAGTTGTCCTCGTGGCCTGGAGCATGTTCTCCGAGATACCCAACTTTCGCATTGTGTCCGCATACATGATGTTAATGCTACTGCCGTTGTCGATCAACACCTTTGAGAATATTGCGTTAATGCTAGGTCCAATGAATGTAGGATCCAGCACCAACGCATACGAACCAGGGCTTGGCATGAGCTTGGGATGATCCCTGATGCTCCAGGTGATTTCTTGATCGGACCAAGGCATGTACCTCGTCACTGTAGGCATTACTGCATTCACCTCCATATGCCTATGCTGCAAGCTTTTTCTATCATTTTCCTCAGTGGTGAATACACAGTAGCTCTGGTGATGTTCCCTGTACTCATTTCTCCCCTCATTTCCGGGGTACCTCTGATCCGGCTGACGCTGATTTTCTACCTGATGCACTGCATCCCTTCTCTCATTATTATCATACCTCGGCGATGGGGGAGGCAATAGTAGTTGTTGCGTGTTTGCTCCGGAGAGCAGTTGCTGCCGGGGTAACTCCTGTCGGGGCTGATCATTCCAGGGTGCTTGAGCATTCCTCGAACCACCTTGTTCGATCTTGCGCATCCACTCACATTGCCTCGTCGTATGACCCGCTGGGTTGTTCGGTTTGGCGTGTGAAACTTACACGACTGGTCCAACATCGACTCATAAGTATACCTCGGACGGTCTTTCCTTTCTTGCCACTGCTTCTTTTGCTCCGGTGTCCAAGTTTTCTTGTCATCGTTTCTTGGGGTCCATTGCCCTCCAGTTTTCTGGCGCTGGCTACCCCCTACTCCAGGTTGATCTTGATTCACAGCTGCAACTTGGTGCGAACTGTATCGGTGGTCTGGTCTATCATCTCTCCTTTTTCCTCTGTAGTCATTCCTCTGGGATGATCCGGCTCCATCCCTCTGATAGTACTCATCGCTTGACTTGTTTGGCGCGAGCCAAGGTTGGGTCAGATCACCCAACGCATACGAATCTGCAATCCGAATCATTTCTGCCAACGTAGTTGGCATTTTCCTTTGCAACTTCATCCACAGCTCGCTTCCATATTTGCACCCCTGTGCAAACCACGCTATGGCCTGTGATTCTATCACGCCCTCACATGAGTTTCTCACGGTACACCACCGGGTTAAGAACTCCCGGTCTGTCTCATTAGGTCTTTGCTTGCACATAGCTAGGGTCTGTGGCCTATTTGGCCTCTGATATGTACTCGAGAAATTGCTGATGAACATTTCCTCGAAGTCTATCCAGCAATTGATGCTCCCTGGTGGCAAATTGTTCAGCCATACTCTTGTCGGGCCTTCCAACATCTGGGGTACATATCGTACTGCCCATCTCAAGTTGCCAGTGGCAATTTTCACGGCTGTAGCGTAGTTTATCAGCCAATCCTCCGGCTTGGTACTACCGTCATACGTCTTTGTGCCCCTGGGCAGCTGAAAGTTCAGTACTGGTGGCTCTTTCATGATCCGGGGTCCAAAACACGCCGGACCTAGTGGACCTTGACATTCAATCTGTTCCGACCTATACAGTCGATCCAGTTTCAACCTTGCATCATCCGGCATCAAATCCCTGCTTCCCAATCTCGACCCTATCACATGATAGTCCAGTCTTGGGCATCCCGCGTTTGCCATCTCTGAATCACCGTCGTTGTACCGGTTTTGCTCTTGTGGCGCACCTTTCTGTTGCATACCTCGGTCGGCACTTTGCTCTTGCCTTGGTATGTTCCGCTGCTGCGGTTGTCCTGCTCCAGCCGAGTTTTGCTGTCCGGCATTACCGTTGACAACGTTCCCTTGACCGGCATTGCCTTTGTCGCGGTTACCTCGGCCAGCTTCGCCTCGGCTCACACTCCGTCGATCATCATTTTTCTGCGCCTCTTTTCCTTTCCCTGCCCGCGTCGGGTCATACGGGACGATCTGTTTGTTCCGTCTGGCCGAGGTTACCACCTCCTCTCTCCTTGGACCACCATGAGGGGACGATGCGGCTCCAGCGGATCTCTCCGGGTTACCCACCGCCGAATGGACCATCTTGGAGGCTCCAGCTCTCTCCGGGTTAGCCCTGAGCAGTTCCTCGTTTTGCCTATTTGCAATCCGAACCAGCTCGTTAACCCTATCTTGCTGTCTTTGTCGGGCCTCACCCGTCAGTCCCTCTAACTCGGACGCTGCTACATCAGCTGCTCTGAGGTTCTTGGCCGGGTACTATACCTCGGCAGCCCCACGGACAAACAGTTTTCTGATTCCTCAATTCCAGCATCACCCTCTCTATTCATCTCGCTCATGAGATTTCTCCCTTTCACTTTTACATTATCAACTTTGTTCGCCTTAGCGTACTCACGCGGCGTCATGTTCAACGACTACTGGGCCGCAGCTATTTTCTTTGCGCCCTCTAGTATTTTCTGCCTAGTTTCTTCCAGCTCGGCCTGTGCACGAGCCGGATCTACCGCTGCTACTATAGGGTTTGCCAAGCTGTCCATTGCCTCTCTCAACACATTTTCCGGCCTCTGTAGCGGAGGACTTCTTCCTTTTCTCAGTGCCTTGGGCGTTACCTCCGAATCTGGCGCCGGATCCATGCTCGCGCACGCACCAGGCGCGGTCATCATCACCTCTGCATGGTCCGGGAAACGAGCGATACGCGCCCCGCGAGCCATAGTGAGGGTTGGTTCGCCTGCTTCGATGACGTGGCGTGGATGAACGCAAGACACATCCACCGCAACATAGACCTTGTGCGCGCCGAGCTTGACGAAGATGTCGTTGCGCGGAAGAGGGCGCGTGCCGAAGCAGCCTGCGTCGTCGCTGACGAAATCTTGTGTTCCAAAGTGCTGAACGAGCCCGGAGACGATGCGTTCGCCGGTGGCGATGAGGTTTCCTGTCCGGATCTTGACCCCTGCTAGCGCCATTAGCCCCACGGTGGGCGCCAACTGTCATGGTGGTGTCACGGCAGATGCCATGGATAGGCTAAAGGTGGGGACTAATACACGCTAGGGGAATCCAGGGAGGGATAGTGAAGTGATTCTCCACACAGAAGTTTGTATTGATTTCCTTCCAAGGTTACAAGTGCTCCTAGAGCTGTATTGGCGAGGGGAGGAAGAAGGAGCTCTCTTACTCTCACCCACAGATCACCCCTGAAACCCTAGCCCAAAACAGAATAGTAGAGAGACCAACCCCTCCTACAGAAGCCCTAGCCCCCCTTTTATAGAGGAGGCTCGGTTCCTGCCTAGGGCATACGTGGAGGCATATTCCTAAGAATATGCTTCCTCCCAAAAGGGTAAGCCGACCGGGGTGCTTTTTCCCTGCGTCATACTTGTTTTAGCTACGTGAGCCTCTACGGCGCCCGCGTCAGCCGATATGGGCGTCGTCACCCCTGTCAGCCATGACACGGTGGTCCCGCTCTTGTCTGCTTCGCTCATGCAGTGCGTACCGGACCCTCCTTTTGACCAGCAAGATTCCTTCCTTCTCCTAGAAGCCAAACATGACCTGGATCACAGCTGATCCAGGCACCCCTGTTCCTGCATACATGTAAACATACACTTCCGACTTACTGCTTAAGTCGGTTGAGACTTACTTAGGCGATCACCCCCTGATCCGGGTTACTTTGTGATCCGGCCTGCCTTTAGGTGACCAGGCCAGCATTCGCTTTGGCCTTGCCGAACCTTGG
This sequence comes from Avena eriantha, assembly GCA_910589775.1. Taxonomy (NCBI): domain Eukaryota; kingdom Viridiplantae; phylum Streptophyta; class Magnoliopsida; order Poales; family Poaceae; genus Avena; species Avena eriantha. The sequence goes on along the minus strand of OU342742.1, from coordinate 251,390,596 downwards.
CTAACTTGGCCTTTATACCCCGGCGTGACCCTACCCGGGGGTATCCCCCCAACAAGTCCCTATGAGTAGTATCCTTCATTATATTCACTTTGCAATTACTTGTTTAATAGGTGTTTAAATTTCAGAATGGAAGATGAATGAGCATCAACTAAACCAACATGAACTATGGGTGGCTGAGGTCATGAAGGTCCACCGGGAGGAGGAAGTTTTTCCTTCCATTTATCCATGCTCTGAGTTCATGAGAGCTGCAGGAATTCTCCAAGATTTCCACACTTTGGTTTCTAATGCAAGGTTGGAGCACTTTTTGGAAGATGAACCTTGTCAATTTGTGAAGCTAACCATGTCTGTGGTGCAGGACTTTCAATTTAGTCACTCTTTGCCTAACCCCATGGTCCACTACAAAATTTACAATATTGCTGTCGACCTTTCTCTCGATGACTTTTGTGCAGCTATTAAGGTACCTCAATGGGGATCATGTAGAACGATTAAGGAGCGACCTGAACCACTCATGGATTTATTCGCAGAAATTTGCCAAGGGAGCAGCTTCTCGAAGGAGAATGGAAAAATCAGTAACATTCATCTTCCCTCCATTCGTTACTTTGCCTACTTTGTTGCCAAGTGTGTTCTTGCTAGGAAAACTGCTAATAAGTTATCTTCATATGATCTAGCATTTATCTTTGCTGCTCTTAAACGAGATAGGTCGTACAACTTAGGTGCTTTGATAGCTTTCCATCTTGCTGCTAACCGTGAGAAAGGTGGAATTTGTGGAGGCCTCATTGCTTCTCGTTTACTAGCATTGCATGGTTTAGTGCCTCATCATCTAGACATGTAGTTCCCCATAGAAAGGCTTGATTTTAATTCCATGATACAGCATAAATTTGTTTCCTCGTGGGCTAGTTTGAATGAGTTATCTTATGAAATAACCTTTCTCAAAGCTGGTTGGAGAAAGAGCAAGTCCGAGCGTGTTGTTCTTTTGCCTGCACCTGTTTTGTTTAACCTTGATAACTGGGAAGGATGGTCCCTCACTAAGGAGGAGCTTGACACGTACTTGGGAGAGCTCTCCCAACAGGAGCAGGATACTAGAAGGGAGGTCACGGATGATTCGGTCCAGCCCTCAAATGAGGGAGAGTCTTCATATCAGCAGCATGCTTATGATTAGGGAGCTTCTTCTTCCCACGGGCCCAACTACGACCATTCTTATCATGATCCTCCTGCTTGGAACCCTTACCCGTATCTGGATTGATACCCACTTAGACCAAAAGCCTAAGCTTGGGGGGATGTACGCCGGCATCACACTCATCTCCCTATCATGTTGCGTCGGTACTTTCTATATTCATATTTCGTTCTCTTTTTAGTTTTCGCTCTTTCTTTGCTTTTGCTTTCTAAAACACAAAAAGACCAAAAATATTTCGGTTGTTTCTCTTTGGTTTTCTTCTTATCCTTGCCTTGGTTTGCTTTTCCCTTTTGCTTTGTTTGAACTATTCGAAAAACCCAAAAAGATTTTGCTTTGCTTGTTTTTCCTTTTGGTTCTTGTTTTAAAAATCGAAAACAACAAAAAATATTTGTCATTCTTCTTTGCTTTTGTGAGTTTTCTACAGGGTTCAGCAGTCCTCAGTGGATATTGGTTTCATATTATTATTCAAGCCACACAAGTGAAGAACAATAATGAGGATTAATGACAACTTGAGGCGTGGTAAGAGGCTGGTAACGAACTCTATTTGTTTTCATTTTTGTACATATACTCATCACTGTGGGCATGCTTAGTCCGTTCATGTAGAGTGTATGTTTTCTTTGGATGCTTAGTAGTTCTTGCTTCCTTATGATTAGCTCCAGCTCGCTAATAGTTTGTAGCATGTCTCATGAATGTTTGCTTGCATTACTCTATTCATAAATTGGTATGACACTGTGGTATCCTCCTCTGAATGTTTCATTTGAATTGACTTGGCACATGCTCACGCATGCACGGGACTATGATAATCAGTTAAGCCTTGATGAATTATTTTGCCTTGAGGATCTTGAATCACTTTCATGCCATGAGTAGTCATGTTGTGTTGCAAGCATGATAATGACAGCTATTGCTGTCTCGTTTGTCGCTCCCTTACTATTGCTAGCCTTCACTTCCACTGAGTGTTTTACTTATGTTTCCAACTCCTTAAACCAAATATTGCCAAAGTGTCCACCATACCTACCTATTAGCATCATTTGCTGCTCCCGTGCATATTCAATATGCCTTGTTTTCTTCCAAATAAAATGTTTGCTTGTTATGGGAAAATTAGTTAGTAAAGCTCTCACAAACTTGATGGCACACTTTATTTCCTGCACTTAATAAACCTGAACCATTGTGAACTCTCCATGAAAGTTATATGCTTGCAAATTATAGGCTGGGGATTAGCAGAACCGTGCTGTCACGAGGAACGCTTTCAACACTTGTAAATATATACCCAGTTGATACCTTGCTCTTTTGTTTGCGGATGTCATCGGTGTGAAATAAAAGGGGAGCTTGTAAGTCCATGGAGTTATGTATGTGTGTTAGAGAAACGCCTGAGCCGCCGGTCTAATCCATGCCGTCATGGTGGAAACCTACAGCGTAACCATAATGATATCTATGAATCATTCTTCTTATAAAAAAGAGAGATAGCTATTGAGAAAAAGAAAAAAAAGAGATTTATGAAAAGAGGAAAGAGAGACAAAAGCACCATTTTCCCATGGTAAATAAGAAGATTGCTGAGATACTCATTGTCTGCTTGCCTTGTCATTTTGATATGGGGATTCTTCCGTATCATCGGGCAAGGGGTACCCTGTTGGCGGTTCTCTATGATACGCACGTATTTACGATGACAAGAACTTACCGGTAACTAAAGTTGAGTAGCATGAGGAGCGGCCCTCGTACTCAAGGGACATGGGATTTTCAGTTTATAGTCTGTCAAGCATATAACTCAGATTGGACCTCACTTTCACCTTAACCACATTAAAGATGCTTATGATATGGGCAATGAGAGCTCAAAGCTAATGAGTACCATACTTTCAGCATTTGGAAGCTTTTCAAACTATTCAAAACCTTTTTCTTTTACTTGTTGAGTCTCCATATATTCTTTGAGCACCATCTTGAGAGCATAGTTGTCATTCTTTGTGATTGTCTCATTACTTGATTATTTGTGTTATGACTTTGATGCTTGTATCTTTGACATCTTTACTTCTAGTCGTCACTTGGACTTCAGAGGTGCCTTGGCATTCATAATCAAAGGCAAGTGAGATACCACTCTATCATACCTTGTTATGAGCATTGTAATGGTGCTTATGTTTATGCTTCATGCCACTTATTATTTTTTAGTTGGAATCTCTTCATAGCTTGCATTGCCTATTAAGTAAACTTAGTTGCATACTCCTTATTATGAATTGCCTAAGTAGTTGATCACATTCTGAGAATATGTACATCTTATGAAGCAATTGTGTTCGTGAAATTTCTTTTATCGCACTCAGTTTTCAACTGAATTGCTTGAGGACAAGCAATAAGCTAAGCTTGGGGGGAGTTGATACGTCCAAAACGTATCTACTTTCCCGAACACTTTTGCTATTGTTTCTCCTCTAAACTTGTGTGATTTGGATGAAACTAACACAGATTGACGCTGTTTTCAGCAGAATTGCCTTGGTGTCTACTTTTTGTGCAGAAAATCAACTATCAGGAAAAATCCCGGAAAATATGCCAAAAAACCTATTTCACCAGAAGACTCCTGGAGCCAGAATACGAGACGGAGGGGGGCTGGGCCCAGGCCACACCACCTAGCTGCGCAAGCAAGCCCAGGCCGCGCCAGGGGGTGGTCTGGCCGCCCCAAACTTCCCCTCGGTCTCCCTCTTCACCTATAAGTTGCCTTCTGACCTAAAAACTCAGGGGGGTTCGACTTTTTTCCAGAAGGAGTTCTGCTCCGCCGCCACCACTAGATTCCACGAAACAGCACCAAAAACTCCATTTTGGCACCCTGCCAGGACGGGAAATTGGAGGAGATCATCGCCATCATCATCACCATCGCTTCTCCATCGACCATCCATGTTTCCCCCATCTATGAGTGAGTAATCCCCCGCTGTAGGCTTTGGGGATGGTAGGGATTGCATGAGATCGTTCATGTAATGGCATCAGATTGTTAGGGCATGGTGCCTAGTATCTTCTATTAGTGCTTTGTGACTTTGTTGCGACTTGTTGTGCCTAATGCTTGTCACTAGGGCCCGAGTGCCATGATTTCAGATCTGAACATGTTATTGATTCATTATGATAGTATTGTTTTTGGTCTTATCTGCAAGTGGTATACAAACGTTGTTGTCCGGAACCAAAGGCCCCGAAGTGACAGAAATCGGGATAACCTGAGGGAATGGCTTTGATGTGAGGATCACATGTGTTCACGGAGTGTTAATGCTTTGCTCCGGTGCTCTATTAAAAGGGGCACCTTAATTGCCAGTAGTTCCCTTGAGGCCCCGCTGCAAACGGACTGGCAGGACAAAATATGTGGTGCGAGTTCTCATTGCGAGCACGTAGTACTATATATGGAACACATGCCTAGGATTATCTAGTACTTGGATGCTTTATCTTATTTATCTGCAAATGCCCTATGTTCTGATTGCTATGTGAATTCTCTTGTCCATGCAACGCCCGTCCATCCATCCCTATGCCTACCGCACTCGAATCCCACTGTTCACTACTATTGTTACTGCTGTCTTTACTTTACTTTTGCTGCTACTTTACTATTTCTACAACAAAACTGTTGCTACTGATAAAATGCTGTGAGCAAGATTGTTTCCAGGTGCAGCTGACTTGACAACTCAGTTGTTAAGGCTTATAAATATTCTTTGGCTCCCCTTGTGTCGAACCAATAAATTGGGTTTCACTTCCCTCGAAAATACTACGATACACCCCTTATACTTGTGGTTCATCAGCAATCACACTAGGTGAATCCATGTGTGGTTTGTTTAGAAGAACACACATGCAATGACTCTAGTTTTGGTTCATGAAAAGAACACGCATGCAATGACTCTAGTTTTGGTTCATGAAAAGAACACGCATGCAATGACACTTCTGGATCCATGTGTGGTTTGTGAAAAGAACAGACATGCAATCACACTAGGTGGATCCATGTGTCGTTTGTTTAGAGGAACAGACATGCAATGACACTAGGTGGATCCATGTGTGGTTTTTTTAGAAGAACACACGTGCAATGACTCTAGTTGTGGTTCATGAAAATAACACACATGCAATGACACTGGTGGATCCATGTGTGGTTTGTGAAAACAATAGGCATGCAATCACACTAGATGGATCCATGTGTGTTTTGTTTAGAGGAACAGACATGCAATGACATTGGGTGTAGTTCATGAAAATAACAGACATGCAATGACACTTGTGGATCCATATGTGGTTTCTTTAGAGGAACACACATGCAATAACACTGGGTGTGGTTCATGAAAAGAACAGACATGCAATGACACTAGTGGATCGATGTGTGGTTCATGATAAGAACAGACATGCAATGACAGTGGTGGATCCATGTGTGGTTTGTGAAAACAACACACATGCAATCACACTAGGTGGATCCATGTGTGGTTTGTTTAGAGGAATAGACATGCAATGACACTAGGTGGATCCATGTGTGGTTTGTTTAGAAGAAACACACATGTAATGACTCTAGTTGTGGTTCATGAAAAGAACACACATGCAATGACACTGGTGGATCCATGTGTCGTTTGTCAAAAGAAAAGACATGCAATCACACTAGGTGGATCCATGTGTGGTTTGTTTAGACGAACAGACATGCAATGACACTGGGTGTGGTTCATGAAAAGAACAGACATGCAATGACACTGGTGGATCCATATGTGGTTTGTGGAAGGAACTGACATGCAATGACTCTGGTTGTGGTTCATTAAAAGAACACACATGCAATGACACTAGTGGATCCATGGGTGGTTCATGAGAAGAATACACATCCAATGACACAGGTGGATCTGTGTGTGGTTTGTGAGAAGAACAGATATGCAATGACACTGGTGGATACTTATGGGGTTTGTGAGAAGAACATGCATGCAATGACACTAGTTGTGGTTCATGAGAAGAACACACATGCAATGACACTGGTGGATCCTTGTGTGGTTTGTGAGAAGAATATACATGCAATGACACTAGCTGTGGTTCATGAGAAGAACACACATGCAATGAACCTGGTGGATCCATGTGTGGTTTGTGAAAAGAACATACATGCAATGACACTGGTGGATCCTTGTGTGGTTTGTTTAGAGGAACATACATGCAATGACACTGGGTGTGGTTCATGAAAAGAACAGACATGTAATGACACTGGTGGATCCTTGTGTGGTTTGTGAGAAGAACATACATGCAATGACACTGGCTGTGGTTCATGAGAAGAACACACATGCAATGACACTGGTGGATCCATGTGTGGTTTGTGAAAAGAACATACATGCAATCACACTGGTGGATCCTTGTGTGGTTTCTTTAGAGGAACAAACATGCAATAACACTAGCTGTGGTTCATGAAAAGAACAGACATGCAATTACACTGGTGCATCCATGTGTGGTTCATGAAAATGAACACACATGCAATGACACTGGTGGATCCATGTGTGGTTTGTGAAAAGAATAGACATGCAATCACACTAGTTGGATCCATGTGTGGTTTGTTTAGAGGAACGGACATGCAATGACACTGGGTGGATCCAGGTGTGGTTTGTTTAGAAGAACACACATGCAATGACTCTAGTTGTGGTTCATGAAAAGAACACACATGCAATGACACTGGTGGATCCATGTGTGGTTTGTTTAGAGTAACAGACATGCAATGACACTGGGTGTGGTTCATAAAAGAACAGACATCCAATGACACTAGTGGATCCATGTGTCGTTTGTGAGAAGAACAGACATGCAATGACACTGGTGGATACTTATGTGGTTTGTGAGAAGAACATACATGCAATGACACTGGTTGTGGTTCATGAGAAGAACACACATGCAATGAGACTGGTGGATCCTTGTGTGGTTTGTGAGAAGAACATACATGCAATGACACTTGTTGTAGTTCATGAGAAGAACACACATGCAATGACACTGGTGGATCACTATGTGGTTTGTGAAAAGAACTGACATGCAATGATACTAGGTGCATCCATGTGTGGTTTGTTTAAAGGAACAAACATGCAATGCACTAGGTGTGTTTCATGAAAAGAACAGACATGCAATGACACTGGTGGATCCATATGTCGTTTGTGGAAGGAACTGACATGCAATGACACTGGTGGATCCATGTGTGGTTCATGAGAAGAACACACATCCAATGACACTGGTGGATCCTTATGTGGTTCATGAAAAGAACAGATATCCAATGACACTGGTGTATCCATATGTGGTTTGTTTAGAAAAATACACATGCAATGACACTGGGTCTTCTTCATGAAAAGAACACACATGTAATGACACTGGTGTATCACATGCAATGACACTGGTGGATCCATGTGTGGTTTGTGAAAAGAACAGACATGTAATCACAATAGGTGGATCCATGTGTGGTTTGTTTAGAGGAACAGACATGCAATCACACTGGGTGGATCGATGTGTGGTTTGTTTAGAAGAACACACATGCAATGGCTCTAGTTGTGGTTCATGAAAAGAACACACATGCAATGACACTGGTGGATCCCTGTGTGGTTTGTGAAAAGAACAGACATGCAATCACACTAGGTGGATCCATGTGTGGTTTGTTTAGAGGAACATACATGCAATGACACTAGGTGTGGTTCATGAGAAGAACACTCATCCAATGACACTAGTGGATCCATGTGTGGTTTGTGAGAAGAACAGACATGCAATGACACTGGTGGATACTTATGTGGTTTGTGAGAAGAATAGACATGCAATGACACCGGCTGTGGTTCATGAGAAGAACACACATGCAATGACACTGGTGGATCCTTGTGTGGTTTGTGAGAAGAACATACATGCAATGACACTGGTTGTGGTTCATGAGAAGAACACACATGCAATGACACTGGTGGATCCATGTGTGGTTTTTGAAAAGGACACTAGGTGGATCCATGTGTGGTTTGTTTACAGGAACAGACATGCAATGACACTGGGTGTGGTTCATGAAAAGAATAGACATGCACTGACGTTGGTGGATCCATATGTGGTTTGTGGAAGCAACAGACATGCAATGACACTGGTGGATCCATGTGTGGTTCATGAGAAGAACACACATCCAATGACACTAGTGGATCCTTATGTGGTTCATGAAAAGAACATACATCCAATGACACTGGTGTATCCATATGTGGTTTGTTTAGAAGAACACACATGCAATGACACTGGGTGTGGTTCATGAAAAGAACACACATGCAATGACACTGGTGTATCCTTATGTGGTTAGTGAGAAGAACTGACATGCAATGTGGTTCATGAAAACAACAGACATGCAATGACACTGGTGGATCCTTATGTGGTTTGTTTAGAAGAACACACATGCAATGACACTGGGTGTGGTTCATGAAAAGAACAGACATTTAATGACACTGCTGGATCCTTATGTGGTTTGTTTAGAAGAACACACAAAGGAAATATGCCATGAGAGGCAATAATAAAGTTGTTATTATGTATTCCTTATATATGATAGATGTTTATTTTGCATGCTAGAATTGTATTGATCAGAAACATCAATACATGTGTGTTTAATAAACAAAAAGGGTTCCTAGTTATGCCTCTCTTATAGACTAGCTTGTTGATTAACAAGATGATCAAGGTTTCCTGATCATGGACATTGGATGTTGTTAATAACAAGGTCACAACATTGGTGGAATGATGTGATGAACATTCATCCGAAGTATAGCATTACGATCAAGTCATTATGTTTATATTGCTATAACATCATACTAAGTAATCTTTATCCTTAGACCATGAGATCATATTAATTGCTAACACCGGAAGGGTATCTTGATAACATCAAACGTCACACCGTAACAGGGTGACTATAAAGATGATTTATGTGCTATGAAGGTGTTATGTTGAGGCTCATGGATCAAGAGTGGGATTTGTCAATCCCGATGACGGATAGATATACTCTGGGCCCTCTCGGTGATATCACATTGAGATAGCTTGCAAGCAAGTGATGTGATCACTAGAATGTTATATCACGGGAACGAGAAAAGAGTGCATGTCAGTAACGAGATCAAACTAGGTATTTGGATACCGATGATCGAATCTTGGACATGTTTTATATCATGAGACAAAGGGATTAAATTACAAGCGTTAAAGGTTCTCACGATCATAGAAGTCATCGTTGAATATGCAGGAGTCAGTATGGATCTCCAGGTCTAGCTTCTGACTATTGATCTGAGAGGAGTCTCAATCATGTCTGCATTATTCACGAACCGTAGGGTGACACACTTAAGAGTTACCGGACACCATTTTGGAGCACATATGTTTCAGACGAAAAAATTGCAAAGCGTAGGAATTGTTTTGATAGAAACCGGAAATTGTTTCGGGTGAAATTGCAGAAAGTGGTTATGCATGTGATATTGAAATATCGCAAGGGGTTATATGTGAATGTTTGTTAATTAAAGTAATTAACAAAATTCGGAATAAATTTAATAAAAGAGTTTTATTAAATGAGAGAGCATTAAACTTGGAGAATTTTAATGCATTTAAAGTGGGGACTTTAAAAGGGAATGTGAAGAGGCACTTTAATGTGGAGGGGTTACCACCACATGAATGGGGGAGGTGAGGGGTCACCCCCCATGCGCCGGCCATGGAGAGGAGTGGCACCCCCCATCCTCCTATAAAAGGCCACCCTCTCCCTCCTTCTTCCTCACACCTCCTTGTGAAGGATCTCTCTCCCCCTCTAGAATTATTCCCCATGGTCTCGGATTAGTGAGATACATGTTCCCAATGGCATTTCATCTGGAAGGAGTTGCTGCTTCCGCTGGATCGCTGGAGCAAGGAGGTGGAGGTTGTCTGGTGGCTTGAACGTGTGTGCGAGTACGGATGCGCTGCTGAGTTGCGGCGCTCGGACTTCCTCACGATCTTGAGATCGGCAAGTGTACGACTACATCAACCACGAGTTCCTACTCGTTAACAAAACTCGTTGCCTTCGAGGGTATGTTCTCGTTGGATGTAAGTCCACCCGTTGCTTTGTACCTAGTAGATATATCTTGGCGTGTAGTTTTCATTGTTGGTAATTTTTTGTTTTCTATGCTGCGGACCCAACAGTGGTATCAGATCCTGATCTATGCGTAGGTGCTTTGCACGGGTAGTACACATTTATATGTGGGAAATGATGATCATGTTATTGCATCTTCTATGTATTTTGGATATTGGTGGCATAGTGGGATGAAGCGGCCCGGACCAACCTTACATGTCATCGTACATGAGACCGGTTCCACGACTGACATGCAACTTGTTTTGCATAAGTGGATGGCGGGTGTCTGTCTCTCCTACTATAGTCAATATCTGATTTACAACGAGTTGCTAATAACTTGGTTATCCTTGTTGTGGTTCATGTTCGTAGGTAAGAACGGTTCTATCTCTGAAAGCCCTAAGCCACGGTAACTTGCAATTGATAAATTAGAGGTGTCTAGTTTAGATCGTTGCTGGGCTAGTGTAGTGATATGGTATTGTTGTAAGTAGATGTATGATAGATACTCTTACAACACATTCAACGTGTAAGTTCCATAGACCTTGGCCTTACACATGAAGGAATGATAGAGATCATACCACGATTCAAATGATAGAGATCAAATGCATGGACCATATCATCTCACTTTACACATTAGATGTTAGCATCTTATACTGCTAGTTTGGCGCTTTTGGTAGCATTGTAAGATGATCCCTCATTTAGATATCAAGATAAAATGTGTTCTTCCTTGAGTATGCACCGTTCTATGGATCGTGTTTCGAGACATCACGTGATGATCGGGTGTACTCGACTCTATGCTTTCATACAGCGGGTGTTAGACAGTTTTACACACGCGAGTACTAAGGTTCTTACTTGGAGAGCCTAGCATGTACAGACATGGACTCGGAACACGGACTGAAAGGTTAAGCATGAGTCATATAGTTGATATGATGCCCATATGGATGCTCGCCTTTGAAGCTACACCGACTCACGTGATGGTTGGACTTGGTGTAGTGGATTTGGTTCATGTAATCACCAAAAAGGCACAAGGGATGTCGTTTTTGAGTGGGAGTTCATTAGTAATTAGGATTAGTTGAACTCACTCTATCATATACTTAGTCTAAATAAACTTTACAAATTATGTTGTAGATGGCACCACCTGCTTTTAATTTCAATGTGTTCATGGAGAAAGAGAAACTTGTTGCGAATGGTAGCAACTTCACCAACTAGGCTATGAATTTGAGGATTCTCCTCACTGCTGCACAAAAGCAATATGTGCTAGATGTGCCGCTAGGCCCCCCACCAGCTCCCGATGCCCCTGACGAGGAAAAGAGTGTCTATGTGACTCGTCAGGAGGACCACAACTTAGTTCATTGCGGCATACTATATGGGCTAGAGCCAGAACGTTTCGAAAATGGCAATGCCTTTGATACCATGGGAGAATTGAAAATGATTTTTGATACCCATGCTGCTGTAGAGAGTTATAATGCTTCTGAAAAGTTCTTTAGCTGCAAAATGGAGGAAAACAGCTCCGTTAGTGAGCACGTACTCAAAATGTCTGGGTACGCCGATAAGCTTGTGTCCTTGGGAATAATGATTCCCAATGACTTAGGCATACATCGTGTTCTCCAATCTCTGCCACCTACCTACAAGAGCTTCATGCTGAACTATAATATGCAGGGCATGAAGAAGACTCTTCCCGAGCTTCTGTCAATGCTTAAGACTACAGAAGTGGAGATTAGGAAAGAACATCAAGTGTTGATGATCAATAGGACCACCGGTTTCAAGAAGGACAAGAAAGGCAAGCACAAGGGAAAGAAGGGTGGCAAATCTGTTGCCGCGCCTGAAAAGAAACCCAGAGCTGGCCCTAAGTCCAATACCGAGTGCTACTATTGCAAGGGGACTGGCCATTGGAAGCGCAACTGCCCCAAGTATTTGGCGGACAAGAAGTCCGGCAAGGCAAACAAAGGTATATATGATATACATGTTATTGATGTGTACTTGACTAGTACTCGCAGTAGCACCTGGGTATTTGATATGGGATCGGTTGCTAATATATGTAACTCGATTCAGGGGCTGCGGAACAAGCGACAACTAGCAAGGGATGAGGTTACAATGCGGGTCGGCAATGGATCAAGAGTTGATGTAACCGCCGTCAAAACGCTGCCTCTCCATATGCCATCGGGATTAGTTATAAACCTGAATAATTGTTATTTGGTTCCTGCATTTAGCATGAACATTGTATCCGGATCGTGTTTGATGCAAAGTGGTTATTCGTTTAAATCTGAAAATAATGGTTGTTCGATTTATATGGATAATATCTTTTATGGTCATGCACCTGTGTTGAATAGTTTATTTCTGATGGATCTCGATAGTAATATTACGCACATTCATAATGTTAATGCTAAAAAGATTAAACTTGATGATGATATATCTGCATATATGTGGCACTGCCGTCTAGGTCATATTGGCGTTAAACGCATGAAGAAACTCCATTCTGATGGACTTTTGGAATCACTTGATTTTGAATCATTTGATACATGTGAGCCATGCCTTATGGGTAAAATGACTAGAACGCCATTTTTTGGTTCAATGGAACGGGCGACAGATTCATTGGAAATCATACATACTGATGTGTGTGGACCAATGAGTGTGTCGGCGTGAGGTGGATATCGTTATTTTGTTACTTTCACAGATGATTTGAGTAGATACGGGTATATCTATTTGATGAAACACAAATCTGAAACTTTTGAAAAGTTCAAGGAATTTCAGAATGAAGTGGAAATCATCGTAATAGAAAGATCAAATTTCTACGGTCTGACCGTGGAGGAGAGTATCTAAGTTACAAGTTTAGCACACACATGAAAGAGTGTGGAATAGTTTCACAACTCACGCCTGCCAGAACACCACAACGTAATGGTGTGTCGGAACGTCGTAATCGTACCTTATTGGATATGGTTCGATCTATGATGTCTCTGACTGACTTGCCACTGTCATTTTGCGGTTATGCACTGGAAACAGCTGCATTCACTTTAAATCGGGCACCATCTAAATCCGTTGAAACGACACTGTATGAATTATGGTTTGGAAACAAACCTAAGCTGTCATTTCTTAAAGTTTGGGGATGCGATGTTTATGTGAAGAAACTTTAGCCGGATAAACTCGAACGCAAAGAGGAAAAATGCGTCTTCATAGGATACCCTAAGGAAACAATTGGGTATACCTTCTATCACAGATCCGAGGGCAAGGTTTTTGTTGCCAAGAATGGATCCTTTCTTGAGAAGGAGTTTCTCGCGAAAGGTGTGAGTAGTCGGAAGGTAGAACTCGAAGAGGTTATTGAACCTTCTCTTCATGAAATGGCGAGTAGCGCAGCACTGGAAGTTGTTTCGGAGTTGACTTCACCTAATGAAGAGGGAGCAAATGATATTTATCATGAAACTCCAAAAGAGGACACTACCGAACCTCGCGGGTCAAGCAGGACACGTGCAGCTCCTAGACTGTACGGCAATCCTATTGTGAATTTCATGGTTGATGAAATGGATGACTGTGCGACGTATGAAGAAGCGATGATGAGCTCGGATTCCAACAAATGGCTAGAAGCCATGAAATCCGAGATGGAATCCATGTACGAGAACCAAGTTTGGACCTTGGTGGACTTACCTCATGATCGAAAGGCCGTTGAGAATAAATGGATTTTCAAAAGAAAAACTGATGTTGATGGTAATGTGACCATCTATAAGGCTCGACTTGTCGCAAAGGGGTTTTGAAAAATTCAAGGAGTTGACTACGATGAGACATTCTCTCCCGTAGCGATGCTTAAGTCGGTTAGGATTATGTTAGCAATTGTTGCGTATTTCGGTTATGAAATATGGCAGATGGATGTCAAAACTGCGTTCCCCAATGGTAATATTGAATAAGAGTTTTATATGATACAACCTAAGGGTTTTGTCGATCCTAAGGATTCTAATAAGTTATGCAAACTTCAGCGATCCATCTATGGACTGAAGCAAGCATCTTGGAGTTGGCATCTCCGCTTTGATGAGGTGATCAAAGAGTTTGGATTTGTCCAAACTTATCGAGAGGCTTGTATTTACAAGAAAGTGAGTGGGAGCAATGTGGCATTTCTGATATTATATGTGGATGACATATTATTGATTGGAAATGATATAGATCTTTTAAACAGTGTTAAAAGTTATCTAAACAGCAAATTTTCGATGAAAGACCTTGGTGAAGCATCATATATATTAGGCATTAAAATCTATAGAGATAGATCAAGGCGCCTAATTGGGCTATCGTAGAGTACATACATTGATAAGATATTAAAGAAGTTTAATATGGACGGAAGTAAGAAGGGGTTCTTACCTATGTTGCAAGGCAAGACATTGAGTAAGACTCAAAGTCTGGCTACGGCAGAAGAAAGAGAGATAATGGATAAGATCCCCTATGCCTCGGCCATAGGCTCTATTATGTATGACATGCTATGTACAAGACCGGATGTGGCACATGCTATTAGTTTGACTAGTAGGTACCAATCTGATCCAGGTTCGGAACACTGGATAGCGGTCAAGAACATCCTCAAGTACTTGAGAAGAACTAGGGATATGTTTCTTATATACGGAGGTGAAGAAGAGCTAGTCGCTAATTGTTATGTCGATGCTAGCTTTGACACTGATCCGGATGACTCTAAGTCTCAATCCGAATACGTATTTCTCTTGAACAGAGCAGCAGTTAGTTGGAGGAGTTCCAAACAACCTGTGGTGGCTGGATCAACGACGGAGGCGGAATATGTTGCTGCTTCAGAAGTGGCGCAGGAAGCGGTTTGGATGAAAGAGTTCATTACGGAACTAGGTGTAGTTCCTAGTGCATTGGACCCGATGGTGATCTATTGTGACAACAATGGATCCATAGCCAATGCAAAGGAACTGAGGTCTCACAAGAATTCCAAGCATATTAAGCGCCGGTTTCACTCCATCCGCGAGCATGTCAAGGATGGAGATATAAAGATTTGTAAAGTACACACGGACCTAAATGTAGCAGATCCGTTGACTAAAGCTCTCCCTAGGGAAAAACATGATCAACACCAGAACTCCATGGGTGTTAGATTTATCACTATGTGAACTAGATTATTGTCTCTAGTGCAAGTGGGAGACTGAAGGAAATATGCCCTGAGAGGCAATAATAAAGTTGTTATTATGTATTCCTTATATATGATAGATGTTTATTTTGCATGCTAGAATTGTATTGATTGGAAACATCAATACATGTGTGTTTAATAAACAAAAAGGGTTCCTAGTTATGCCTCTCTTATAGACTAGCTTGTTGATTAACAAGATGATCAAGGTTTCCTGATCATGGACATTGGATGTTGTTAATAACAAGGTCACAACATTGGTGGAATGATGTGATGAACATTCATCTGAAGTATAGCATTATGATCAAGTCATTATGTTTATATTGCTATAACATCATACGAAGTAATCTTTATCCTTAGACCATGAGATCATGTTAATTGCTAACACCAGAAGACTATCTTGATAACATCAAACGTCACACCATAACAGGGTGACTATAAAGATGGGTTCAATGCTACGAAGGTGTTCTGTTGAGGCTCATGGATCAAGAGTGGAATTTGTCAATCCCGATGACGGATAGATATACTCTGGGCCCTCTCGGTGATATCACATTGAGATAGCTTGCAAGCAAGTGATGTGATCACTAGAATGTTATATCACGGGAACGAGCAAAGAGTGCATGTCGGTAACAAGATCAAACTGGGTATTTGGATACCGATGATCGAATCTCGGACATGTATTATATCATGAGACAAAGGGATTAAATTACAAGCGTTAAAGGTTCTCACAATCGCAGAAGTCATTGTTGAATATGCAGGAGTCAGTATGGATCTCCAGGTCTAGCTTCTGACTATTGATCTGAGAGGAGTCTCAATCATGTCTGCATTATTCACGAACCGTAGGGTGACACACTTAAGAGTTACCGGACACCATTTTGGAGCACATATGTTTCAGACGAAAAAATTGCAAAGCGTAGGAATTGTTTTGATAGAAACCGGAAATTGTTTCGGGTGAAATTGCAGAAAGTGGTTATGCATGTGATATTGAAATATCGCAAGGGGTTATATGTGAATGTTTGTTAATTAAAGTAATTAACAAAATTCGGAATAAATTTAATAAAAGAGTTTTATTAAATGAGAGAGCATTAAACTTGGAGAACTTTAATGCATTTAAAGTGGGGACTTTAAAAGGGAATGTGAAGAGGCACTTTAATGTGGAGGGGTTACCAGCACATGAATGGGGGAGGTGAGGGGTCACCCCCTCCCATGCGCCGGCCATGGAGAGGAGGGGCACCTCCCCTCCTCCTATAAAAGGCCACCCTCTCCCTCCTTCTTCCTCACACCTCCTTGTGAAGGATCTCTCTCCCCCTCTAGAATTATTCCCCGTGGTCTCGGATTAGCGAGATACATGTTCCCAGTGGCATTTCGTCTGGAAGGAGTTGCTGCTTCCGCTGGATCGCTAGAGCGAGGAGGTGGAGGTTGTCTGGTGGCTTGAACGTGTGTGCGAGTACGGATGCGCTGCTGAGTTGCGGTGCTCGGACTTCCTCACGATCTTGCGATCGGCAAGTGTACGACTACATCAACCACGAGTTCCTACTTGTTAACAAAACTCGTTGTCTTCGAGGGTAAGTTCTTGTTGGATGTAAGTCCACCCGTTGCTTTGTATCTAGTAGATAGATCTTGGCGTGTAGTTCTCATCGTAGGAAAAAATTTGTTTTCTATGCTGCGGACCCAACACACACATGCTATGACACTGGTGGATCCTTATGTGGTTTCTGAGAAGAACATAAATGCAATGTCTCTGGCTGTGGTTCATGAGAAGAACACACAAGCAATAACACTGGTGGATCCATGTGTGGTTTGTGAGAAGAACTGACATGCAATGACACTAGGTGGATCCATGTGTGGTTTGTGAGAAGAACAAACATGCAATGACACTAGGTGGATCCTTATGTGGTTTGTTTAGAAGAACACACATGCAATGACACTGGTGGATCCATGTGTGGTTCATGAGAAGAACACACATCCAATGACACTGGTGGATCCTTATGTGGTTCATGAAAAAAACAGACATCCAATGACACTGGTGTATCCATATGTGGTTTGTTTAGAAGAACACACATGCAATGACACTGGGTGTGGTTCATGAAAAGAACACACATGCAATGACACCGGTGTATCCTTATGTGGTTTGTGAGAAGAACTGACATGCAATGCCATTGGTTGATCCATGTATTTCATTGTACACGACACTCACTTTCCATTTTTATACTACTCAGTTTTTCCCTTGGTTTTTTGACACTACTCAGTTTTGCCCCCTCTCTCTATCTTTCGTAGAAGCCCAAACTTGTGCTCACTCTGTCTGCCACTCCCTGATTGGTTGTCACAGTTGTAACGTGGATCGTGCGCACCAACCGTTGATTCTGTGCTATCCAACGATGATCGTTGCACACGTCGTGCCCTTCACAGTACAGCGTGAGACATCACGGATGTCTCCCTCAGCGAGACTTCTACAAGAAGGAACACGAAGCCGTCCATTGAAAAAGTTATCGAGCAGCCATGTCATGTTTAATCAATTCTAAAAAGCCTACTTATGCTACTGCTACGCCACAACACATGCGTCATCGAGTGCATGGTCTTTGATGGATAGCTGCAATTTATTGCCACTTGATTTTAATAAGACATCCCATTTTTTATGCAGCGGCTCTCAATCTCACTTCCAACTGGGCCCCACCGTAAGAAGCTTGCACGCGCTAGCCGGAGGCCGAAGAGCTGAGATCGACGAGACCTAACATCTCCGCCTTCATCGATTCCCTCGCAGCCATCAACACATCCCTCTACCCGATCTAGCACAACCCCACAAATCTCGTCGTACAGCCACCTACC
The DNA here is from genome assembly GCA_910589775.1 of Avena eriantha. Taxonomy (NCBI): domain Eukaryota; kingdom Viridiplantae; phylum Streptophyta; class Magnoliopsida; order Poales; family Poaceae; genus Avena; species Avena eriantha. Next base: position 251,372,476 of record OU342742.1, on the reverse strand, counting down.
TTCCCCTGTACATTTCCACTTTTAACTATCGCCAATTTTAGGGCCGTGTCAAACTTCGTACATAGAAATTGTGTATATGCCCTTTGCATGTGGCTCAATACAGAACTTCCATGCATGGCCCAGGAAAAAAACGTGACATACCGTGTGCGTGTCGTGGTGCACGGTGCAGTAGACTGCGTGGCGCGTTGCATGGTGGTGCAACAAAACGTGCCTTGCTTCCATCCACCTTAACTATAGAGCCCCTCTCCGCACACCCAATCTCACTCTCGCTCACTCTCCCCACGCAACCCTCTCCATTGTCCCACCAGCACCCCCGAGAATACCCCATCCGTGCCGACGATGGCGGAGGAGGATAAGGTGGCCATCGTCGCCTCCGAGGCCATCAAAGAGGAGGCCCCCGTCTGCTCGTCGGTCCCCCTCGACGCGTTGAAAGCAGCCGCCGTCCCTGTCTAGGCCCTAGTTGAGCCATCGATGGTAGTCACCGTTCCTGTCCAGGCCTCCGTCCTCGCTACCGACGGGGCCGTCAAAGAGGAGCCCCCCGCTGGCGAGGAGGCCCCCGCCGGTCACAAGCATATCAAGAACTTCTTGGGCACATACGATCCAGATAAGTACATCGCTCCGCTGAACCCCTACGACACCGGCATCGACGACCCATGGTCGGAGGTAACTAGGGTTTGCTCCCCTCCCTTGGTTCTTCTACTGTTACCATCGTTGGATGCTAGATCTTGGTTTATTAGGATTCGCTTGTTCGCATTTCGATTTCTCGGTCTTCTTACATCATCTACTCTCCCATTTTCCTTTTCTTCCAATAGGTTTCGGCAGCGACGTTTGCAGCGATGACGAGTCCATCCACACCAAGACTCGTCATGTGCTGAGGAGGCTATGGGCCGGCCAGTACGACGCCTTCTTCAGGGGCGGCTCCCGACGCTTCCCCTTTTGCAAGGGGGTCGCCTTCGGCTAGGTGAGTCTCGCCGGCACCGACTTTAACTCCTTACTAAAGCATGCAGAGGCCCCGGGCTCCGGCATCCACGAAGGCGGCGAGCGCGAGACCGTGAACATCAACGCCTACATCGCTGAACACCGGGCTCTCGGCATTCACCTCTGAATCCTCCAACGGGTGGCCATCAAAGAGGGTCGCATGCCTCCAATTAGGCCCAAGGCCCTCAAGATCAAGGGATAGGGCAGCAAGAAGTGGAGGAAGCTGCGGAGGGAGGAGGCGGGGGCGCAGGCGCTTGCAGGATGTGCCTGCAGCTGCGGCGACTGCTGCTAAGTAGCTTCTTTCTAGCTATATCCTATTTCTGGCTGAATGCATCGAACCTCGTTAAGCAACCTACTTTCTATCAATATATCATATTTAGCTGCGCACAACTATATCTACATTTGTTTTGTTTTCTGAATGAATGTATGGTTCCTGGTGTCATTTGCTGCTCTAGATTTGCTACCTGATCGGAGGCAAAAAGATGTCCAAAAGGGAACGAATTATTGAAGTGAGAATCTTCTCTAGATTTGTTACCAATTTGGGCAAAATGAAACATATCTGCCAGTTAACGAGAGGAAAAGGGCACTCTTTCAAACTGCCAGTTAACGAGCTACCATCTTGACAAGCTACAAGACACATACATAAACATAACACAAAGAGGGCTAAATTTATTTTACTACTATCACTTGAGGCGCTAGACATCTTCACAAGCTAACTGAGTTCCACAAAAAATAAACATAACATTGACAAGTTAAATTTAATTCACTTCTCATCAGACCACTTGAGGCGCTTGCCATCGTTCCTAGGCGACAAACTGCGACCATTCCAGGTACTCCACAGCTCACGAAATGCTTCGTCCCACCTGGGATCTGACTTGGCTTCCCTATCTTCAGCGTCCTGTGGCACAATTAGTGGTGCATCACAGGCCTGATTGTTGCCGCTAGAAGATGTTGCCTCTCTATTTGCTGCTTCAGCTGCGGCCTCTCTGTCAGCTGCTTCTGCTTCAGCTGCAAGCTCTCTTTCACCTGCTTTTGTAGCCTCTCTGTCAGCTGCTTCAGATGCAGCCATTTTCTTTGCATATGCAGCTTCAAACTCAGCTATTCTGCATTTTCTACAAAGGGCTCCCTAAGCTCGTCTTCCCTCTTGCAAATAGGGCAAAACACGAGGTAACATAGAAAAAAAATGGATCTTATTGTACAGCTGGTAGGTCACGTAAGAATCTATGGCTGCATACTTTAGGTTTATATCAAACAACGACCACTCGTCCCAGAAATCGTGCCTATTCGTAGGGAAATCTTCCTTCATTTTGTCGTACGACTCATCGAGGATTCTATTTGCGACTGATGCCATTCCATCCTTCCTCGAGCCCCCTAGGATCTTGACAAGACTCTGAATACCGATCTAGTTGTGCGCAGGAATTATAATTCCCTCTTGATAAAATTTCGAAAAATCAGTTGTTTTGTCGATAGTGTAGAAAACAATTCCCTTTTCTACAAGGAACTGGCGCAGCGCCGGACAATTCCTGTCAGTCCTGAAAGTATGTAGTTTGTCATCATGAAAATTTGTAACTACAAATATTTTGTCAATGCAAGATCATCATCTGAATATAATTTTGAAAAGTTTAGTAAATGCAAGATCAAGACTCTCAACATTGTCTTGTCATAATTTATTTGGTCCTAAATAAAATCCAGTATTATAAGATGAGCAAGTGGATAAAGAACAAGAGGAGAAAACCCTAAAAGCGGTTAGCTACAGAGAGCATATCTACAAACCGGGAGAGGTGGTAGATGAGGACGTGTTTCCGCATGGCCAGTTGAACGATGGCGACTTCACTCCCTTCATATGGGTGCTCCGGGGTGTACTCGAGGTCCAATCCCACAAACTTGTCCTTGTCAATCCCAAGTCAATCCTCGTACATCCTCAGGACACGCACCACTGTCTCCTCCTTGTTGGTGTAGACAACGTCTATCTTCTTATTGTCATGGGTAGTGAAGCTTGTCTCTAGAGTGCGACGACCTTCCATGGCGGCAAGGAGAAGACGGGAAGAAGACAGATGATAGGAAGAAGAAGACTGGTTTCTGCGAGGAAGGGAAATGGTGGAACCGTCAATGCGCTTTTAAGGTAGTGGTTAACGACAGGGACGGAAGTCCAAGGAGAAACGCGTGGCGGTGGCCGTTCTAGCTTCTGAGTAAACAAAAAAATAATTATAACACCGATACATGTGCCATGTTTTGTCATGTCAATACACTAGGCAGGGGGTGGGCAGGGGGTGTTGTCCTATCCACTCTTCCAACGCTGCAAGCCTACGTGACAGCCACCCTGCCTAAGCGACGGGAGCGACATAACAGCGAGAACTGACAGGGGGGCCAACTTGACGGTTGTTAGCATGATTTTTTGTATTGAAACGTAAAGTTGAATTCGTGCCGAAAAAGACCCTCTGAGTATTTGGCATACCAACTGTAGTCATCCCGGCTGATTTCAGGGAACAAGGGTACGCGTTGCCTGGGTGACCCAACTTTCGGGCCGCAAAATGATATTCTCACCCATCAGGGGGAAGGGTCAATTAATATATATCAGAAACCACCGAGAGTTTTGAAAACAGGTTCATCTTTTTGCTAAGATTTTGCATCCTAACTATTTAATGAAATTAGGTCAAACTTTGTTAACCGATTAACTTTGAACATTGACCGTTGGATCAAGACTAGCAAATCAAAACATTGTCAACCTCTTGATCTTCTTTTCCATTCTTAGCATCTAGAAAGATTCTACTGATAGTCTTTAGCACGATGAACACTAGTATGCACAAACCTCAAAACACAAAGTACTTCATTATTAGTCGGTCTTGTGCCAAATGCACGGACTTGGATGGAATTTACATATTTTATGAGGTCCGTGATGTAACTTGTACTTCGACAGACCACTCGAGCACATCGCCCTTACGAGCCCTACCATTAGATCGGCCATTTGCAGTACTTCTTACCTTTATCTTGTCTCTTATCTCTTGCCATACCATATATACCACCACTACATAGTGTAGGGATTAACTTATTTTGAACATTGACCGTTGGATCTCAAGACTGGCAAATCCAAACATTGTTAACCGTTGGATCTTTTTTCCATTCTTAGCATCGTGAAAGATTCGATCTATTGATAGTCTTTAGCACGATGAACGCTAGTATGCGCAAACCTAAAAACACACAGTACTTCATTGCTCAATGTCAGGGTCCTTATGCTAAAATGCATGAACTTGGATGTAGTTTTCATTTTTATGAGGTTCTTGATGTAACTTGTACTTCCACCGACCGTGTTAACTCTCAACCACCTCGCTCCTACGAGACCTACCATTAGATCGTCCATTCGCAGTATTTCTTATCTTACCTTTATCTTGTCTCCTATGTCTTACAATACCATGCATACCACCACTAAATAGTGTAGGGATTAACTTATTTGAACATTGACCGTTGGATCAACACTAGTAAATCCAATCATTTCTAACCGTTGGATCTTCTTTTTCATTCTAGCATCTAGGTCTGTACTCCCTCGCTCCGTCCCAAAACATAAGGCGCCTAAGGATTGGTCAAAACTCAAACCTTACTAACTTTGACCAAATATTTAGAAAAACATATCTACATCTACAATATTGAATGGACATATTAAGAAAATATAATGTATGGTGAATCTATTGATATTAATTTAGTACTCTAAATTTTTATATTTTTCTGTATAATTATGGTCAAACTTAAAAAATGTTGACTTTCGACTAATCCTTAGGCGCCTTATATTTTGGCGGAGGGAATACTATTCAACACGAATCCAGTTGCTCTGAACCATTGGATCTATCAGCCCAACGGTCATGACTAGTGCTATCGATCCAATTCAAAAACTGCTCCACTATAGTAGTATAGGTAGAGAGAATACAGTCTACTGTGCTATCAAATTTTGGGGGTGGTGAAATGATGGTTCTAGATCATGCATGGTGGACTTTTCTCTAGGTACTATTCAACACGAATCCAGCTTCTCTGAACCATTAGATCCAACAGCCCAATGGTCAGGATTGGTGCTATGGATCCAATTCAAAACTACTCCACTATAGTAGTAGAGATAGAGATATCTTATCTTATCTTATCTTACGACTATATAGTGTACGAATAACTTTGAATATTAACCGTTGTATCAAGACTCATGAATCCCAACATTTCCAGCCTTTGGATCTTCTTTTCCATTCTAGCATCTAGAAGATTCTATTGATAGTCTTCAGCATAATGAATGATATGCACAAACCTCAAAACACACTTCTCCATCATACTAGAGTCTTGTCCCTCGTAGCTAATATTCGTTGACTTCTACATGATCTTATCTTATCTTATCTTACCACTATATAGTGTACGGATAACTTTGAATGTTGACCGTTGGATCAAGACTCGCGAATCCCAGCATTTCTAGCCGTTCGATCTTATTTTCCATTCTAGCATCTAGAAGATTCTATTGATAGTCTTCGGCATAATGAATGCTATGCACAAACCTCAAAACACACTTCTCTGTCATAGTAGAACCTTCTCCCTTATTTCTCTAGACCATGTTATCAAAAAAAATCATGTGTTAGGTAGCTAATAATCTTTGACTTCTACATGATGATACAAAGTACAAGCACCAAATGTACACCCATACTTTATAGATGTTGATCAAATTTATAATTTATTTTGCTTTACCAATTATAATTGTATATAGTGATGATATGCCATACGTCTACTATCTGAGTCTCATGTGCAACTTACTAGTAGTTAATAATCGTTGATTTCTACACGATCTTGCCACTATATAGTGTACAAATATCTTTGAATATTAACCGTTGGATCAAGACTCACGAATCCCAACATTTCCAGTCGCTGGATCTTCTTTTACATTCTAGCATCTTGAAGATTCTATTGATAGTCTTCATTACAAACCACTATATAGTGTACAAATAACTTTGAATGTTGACCGTTGGATCAAGACTCGACAATCCCAGCATTTCTAGCCGTTGGATCTTCTTTACCATTCTAGAATCTAGAAGATTCTATTGATAGTATTGAACACAATGGATGCACTATGCATAAACCTCTCCAAACACACTTCTCAATCATACTAGAATATTCTCCCTCGTTTCTTAGACCATGTTAGAAAAGTGTTAGGTAGCTAATAATCTTTGACTTCTACACATGATGATACAAAGTACAAGAACCAAATATACACCCATACTTTTTATAGTAGATGTTGATCAAATTTATAATTTTTGTGCTTTACCAATTATAATTTTATATGGTGATGATATGTCATACGATTTACTATCTGAGCCTTATTAAGGTGTGCTTTTTTACACAATGCGGGAGTAGTACATTTCTTTGCTTAGACATATGGTCATCTCTGTCCACGCGCTGTACATGCTGAGAGAATAAAACGTTGGCAGGGAAAGAGGGTAGCAGTGAAGAGAAGTTGAAGGCGGTTCCATGTCAGAGCAAAGTTATGATGGGTTTCTGACACGAGGTACTCCTGCGGCCTTACAGTGTACACTCTACTAGTAGTAAATTTCAGGACCTATGCACACAAAACAAATCGTGTGTTTTCTCTCTCCTTCCCTATGCTCCATCTCTCCTCCCCTTTCCCCTCGTGCACCAGTCCGGCTGGTCTCTCTCCTCTCGTCCACAGTGTGGCGCTGCGCACGTGTGCCTCAGTACAGCGGCTCTCTGTCTCTGGCATGTTCGGCAGCCGCGCGTTGGTGTGGAGTAGGGACAAGGAGGAGTACATAGGAAGGAAACCACTTTGGTCCTTAGCGGCACAAAAATTCAAACTTTTCCAGTTTTCGAAATTTTCACTTGCTTCCCAAACATCAGGAGGGAAGGTTATCCAAAAGATCGGCCAAACATCAGGTGGGAAGGAAATTTTGAACCAGTTTTGAACATTGATCACATTGAATAAACGAAAAACATAAAACAAAAGTTTTACTCATGATTTCCTATCATGTATTGTGCACCACGTGCCATGAAAACTATAATCATGGGATTAGATAAGTTTTGGAAAAATAGCTTCACAATATTGTCCTACCATGTGTATGGACACTATCGTGTTTATTTCAACCCGAACGACCAAGGTCATCTACAGGTAAATTGTAGGTCGCTTTGAAATTTTTACGAAAAAGCTCTTGGAGGTACCCATCAGGGGGAAGGGTCAATTAATATATATCAGAAACCACCGAGAGTTTTTATGATAGGTTCATCTTCTTGCTAAGATTTTGAATCCTAACTATTTAATGAAATTAGGTCAAACTTTGCTAACCGATTAACTTTCACATTGACCGTTGGATCAAGACTTGCAAATCAAAACATTGCCAACCTCTTGATCTTCTTTTCCAATCTTAGCATTTAGAAATATTCTACTGATAGTCTTTAGCACGATGAACACTAGTATGCGCAAACCTAAAAACACACAGTACTTTATTATTACTCGGTCTTGTGCGAAATGCACGGACTTGGATGGAATTTTTATTTTTTTATGAGGTCCTTGATGTAACTTGTACTTCGACAGACCACTCGAGCACCTCGCTCTTACGAGACCTGCCATTAGATCGGCCATTGGCAGTACTTCTTATCTATCTTGTCTCTTATCTCTTACAATACCATATATACCACCACTACATAGTGTAGGGATTAACTTATTTTGAACATTGACCGTTGGATCTCAAGACTGGCAAATCCAAACATTGTTAACAGTTGCATCTTCTTTTCCATTCTTAGCATCTATAAAGAATCTATTGATAGTCTTTAGCATGATGAACACTATTATGTGCAAACCTCAAAACACACAGTACTTCATTACTCGGTTTCAGGGTCCTTGTGATAAATGCATGGACTTGGATGCAATTTTCATTTTTAATGAGGTCCTTGATGTAAATTATAATTCTACCCACCGTGTTAACTCTCAAGCACATCGCTCTTACGAGACCTACCATAAGATCGGCCATCCGCAGTACTTCTTATCTTATCTTTTATCTTGTTTCATATCTCTTACAATACCATACCACTACATAGTGTAGGGATTAACTTTGAACATATTAACCGTTGGATCAAGACAAGCAAATCAAAACATTGTTAATCGTTGGATCTTTTTTCCATTCTTAGTATCGAGAAATATTCGATCTATTGATAGTCTTTAGAACGATGAATGCTAGTATGCCCAAACCTAAAAACACACAGTACTTCATTGCTTAGTGTCAGGGTCCTTGTGCTAAAATGCATGGACTTGGATGTAGTTTTCATTTTTTACGGGGTTCTTGATGTAACTTGTACTTCCACCGACCGTGTTAACTCTCAACCACCTCGCTCCTACAAGACCTACCATTAGATCATCCATTCGCAGTACTTCGTATCTTACCTTTATCTTGTCTCTTATGTCTTACAATACCATGCATACCACCACTAAATATTGTAGGGATTAACTTATTTGAACATTGACTGTTGGATCAACACTAGTAAATCCAAACATTGCTAACCGTTGGATCTTATTTTCCATTCTAGCATCTAGGTCTGTACTCCCTCGCTCTGTCCCAAAACATAAGGTGCCTAAGGATTGGTCAAAACTCAAACCTTACTAACTTTGACCAAATATTTAGAAAAAAGTTTCCACATCTACAATATTGAATGGAAATATTAAGAAAATATCCTTTATGGTGAATCTATTGATATTAATTTAGTACTCTAAATTTTTATATTTTTGTGTATAATCATGGTCAAACTTAAAAAATATTGACTTTTGACTAATCCTTAGGCGCCTTATATTTTGGCGGAGGGAATACTATTCAACACGAATCCAGTTGCTCTGAACCATTGGATCTATCAGCCCAACGGTCATGATTAGTGCTATGGATCCAATTCAAAAACTGCTCCACTATAGTAGTATAGGTAGAGAGAATACAGTCTACTGTGCTATGAAATTTTGGGGGTGGTGAAATGATGGTTCTAGATCATGCATGGTGGACTTTTCTCTAGGTACTATTCAACACGAATCCAGCTTCTCTGAACCATTAGATCCAACAGCCCAATGGTCAGGATTGGTGCTATGGATCCAATTCAAAACTGCTCCACTATAGTAGTAGAGATAGAGATATCTTATCTTATCTTATCTTACGACTATATAGTTTACGAATAACTTTGAATATTGACCGTTGGATCAAGACTCGTGAATCCCAACATTTCTAGCCGTTGGATCTTCTTTTCCTTTCTAGCATCTAGATTCTATTGATAGTCTTCAGCATAATGAATGCTATGCACAAACCTCAAAACACACTTCTCCATCATACTAGAATCCTCTCCCTCGTAGCTAATAATCGTTGACTTCTACATGATCTTATCTTATCTTATCTTACCACTATATAGTGTACAGATAACTTTGAATGTTGACCGTTGGTTCAAGACTCGCGAATCCCATCATTTCTAGCCGTTGGATCTTATATTCCATTCTAGCATATAGAAGATTCTATTGATAGTCTTCAGCATAATGAATGTTATGCACAAACCTCAAAACACACTTCTCCGTCATACTAGAAGCTTCTCCCTTGTTTCTCTAGACCATGTTATCAAAACAAATCATGTGTTAGGTAGCTAATAATCTTTGACTTCTACATGATGATACAAAGTACAAGGACCAAATGTACACCCATACTTTATAGATGTTGATCAAATTTATAATTTTTTGTGCTTTACCAATTATAATTGTATATAGTGACGATATGTCATACGTCTACTATCTGAGTATCACGTGCAACTTACTAGTACCTATAATCGTTGACTTCTACATGATCTTGCCACTATATAGTGTACAAATAACTTTGGATATTGACCGTTGGATCAAGACTCGCAAATCCCAACATTTCCAGTCGCTGGATCTTCTTTTCCATTCTAGCATCTTGAAGATTCTATTGATAGTCTTCATTACAAACCACTCTATAGTGTACGAATAACTTTGAATGTTGACCGTTGGATCAAGACTCGTGAATCCTAGCATTTCTAGCCGTTGGATCTTCTTTTCCATTCTAGCATCTAGAAGATTCTATTGATAGTATTGAACACAATGAATGCACTATGCATAAACCTCTCCAAACACACTTCTCGATCATACTGGAATCTTCTCCCTCGTTTATCTAGACCATGTTACCAGAAATTTCAAGTGTTAGGTAGCTAATAATCTTTGACTTCTACACATGATGATACAAAGTACAAGGACCAAATATACACCCATACTTTATACAGTAGATGTTGATCAAATTTATAATTTTTTGTGATTTACCAATTATAATTTTATATTGTGATGTTATGTCATACGATTTATTATCTAAGCCTTATTAAGGTGTGCTTTTTTACACAATGCGGGAGTAGTATATTTCTTTGCTTAGACATATGGTCACCTATGTCCACGCGATGTACATGCCGAGAGAATAAAACGTTGACAGGGGAAGAGGGTAGCTGCGAAGAGATGTTGAAGGCGGCTCAATGTCAGAGCAAAGTTATGATGGGTTTCTGACACGAGGTACTCCTGCGCCCTTATAGTGTACACTCTACTAGTAGTAAATTTCAGGTCCTATACACGCAAAACAAATCATGTGTTTTCTCTCTCCTTCCCTATGCACCATCTCTCCTCCCCTTTCCCCTTGGGCACCGGTCTTACTGATCTATCTCCCCTCGTCCACAGCGTGGCGCGGAGCACGTGTGCCTTGGTACGGCGGCTCTCTGTCTCTGGCGTGTTCGGCAGCCGCACGTTGGTGTGGAGTAGGGACGAGGAGGAGTACATAGGAAGGAAACACTTTGGTCCTTGGCGACACAAAAATTCAAACTTTTTCGGTTTTCGAAATTTTCACTTGCTTCCCAAACATCAGGAGGGAAGGTTATCCAAAAGATCGGCCAAATATCGGGAGGGAAGGCAATTTTGAACCAGTTTTGAACATTGATCACATTGAATAAACGAAAAACAAAAAACAAAAAGTTTTACTCATGATGTCCTATCATGTCGTTTGCACCACGTGCCAGGAAAAATGTGATCATGGGATTAGATAAGTTTTGGAAAAATAGCTTCACAATATTGTCCTACCATGTGTATGGACACTATCGGGTTTATTTCAACCCGAACGACCAAGGTCATCTATAGGTAAATTGTAGGTCGCTTTGAAAGTTTTACGAAAAAGCTCTTGGAGGTACCCATCGGGGGGAAGGGTCAATTAATATATATCAGAAATCACCGAGAGTTTTGACGACAGGTTCATCTTCTTGCTAAGATTTTGCATCCTAACTATTTAATGAAATTAGGTCAAACTTTGCTCACTATTTCATGAAATTAGGTCAAACTTTGCTAACTGATTAACTTTGAACATTGACCATTGGATCAAGACTAGCAAATCAAAACATTGCCAACCTCTTGATCTTCTTTTCCATTCTTAGCATCTAGAAAGATTCTACTGATAGTCTTTAGCACAATGAACACTAGTATGCGCAAACCTCAAAACACAAAGTACTGGGTTATTTATTTGTTTACCACTTGAGGTGTCTATGTACTCAGTTTTGCCACTAGAGCCAAATCGACCTCGGTTTTACCACTGCTTCGGGCGCCCGAACTCGTTTCATCACTGTTGTCGTTTCCACCAGGTCAACATTCTTGACTCAGCCGTTGTCGCATGTGGGACCACGCGTGTGGGGCCGAGAAGAGACACATTTCAAAAATGCGACCATTGCCGCCTGTGGGACCGCAGAACGTTGCCGCGCGTGTTAAAACCGGCGGAAAGCGTCGGCGGAGATCACAGCATTGAGCAGGAATTGGAGGCAGGGGACGGGGTTGGGGTTGGGGGTGGGGTATGGGGTAGGATCTCGCAGCGGTGAGCAGGAATCGATCTCCATGTCTTCCTCAAGCTCCCACGCCACCTCGCGGATCGAGAATTTAGTGCGCGTGGATATGCCTATCTTCCTCTGTCCGTGGTGCCGGGCGGGCGTTGATCAGAAGCTTTTGCACACATCCAAGAACGCCAATCGTCTGTTCTACGTGTGCAGCGTGAATGGGGTAAGAGAATTAAGCGCATTTTCGCAATTTTTGTGATCGGGGTCCTTGAGAAATACGGGGGTTGATCTGTTTAGCGTGCTTGCAGATGAAATGCTTCTTCCTTTGGGTTGATGTTCTAGCGCATAAGCTGATGAATGAGCTCATCGAAGAGCATGAAGAATGGTTGTCAATCCTGCCACAAACGATAGCGGCTACAGTGCGAGCTCCGGCAGAGGAGACAGAGGGTGGAGCACTCATTGATAGGGAGGTAGTTACTGAGCTAATTAGGATGAACCAGAAGATTAGGAAGATCAAAGAGAAATCACAAATTTGCAATTACATTTGGGCCTTTGTAGGTGGTATGGTAATTGCACTGGGTGTAATGTTGAAATTGTATGAAAAGGCATGAATTTGGGAGGAATTTCTAACCTTGAAATAGTATGAAAAATTCTTGAAATAAGAAATGGCTTGTTATCATTTGTAAGGGAAAAGAAATGGAAAAAACTTCCTGTAAAAAAAGTATCCCAGAGCCGAGAGGCCACTGTCGGCTTGACTAATGGGCCAACTCCATCGAATTAGGCCCATTCGGAGTGGGCAAATGAGAAGGGTTAGAAAATAAACAAAAAAGGTGGGGTGCGGCTAGGATTCAAACTCACGACCGCGTGATTTGGTAGTGTGAAGGGTTGCGCTGGTAACCAGTGGGACAGATAGAAAGATGCTGAGAAGGAAAGAGAAGAACGCTACATATAGATCATGCTTGGGTTTAGGGTTTAAAAACACATGTCGTGTTTGCGATTTTCACGAGCATGTTGTATTTTTATACACAAATAAATGATTTTTTGCCACTTCTCAACACACATAAAGATCATTTGGGCACAAACATTTTTCAACACACCACTTATTTATCTTTGGGCACTTTAACACACCATTCATTCTAATAACTTGATGATGAGACTAGCTTGGTAATAAAGGTAGTGTTTATTTCTAGACTAGCTTGGTAATAAAGGTAGTGTTTATTTGTAGACTAGCTTGGTAATGAAGGTAGTGTTTATGTGTAGACTAACTTGGTCATAAACGTCCTAACATGTCCACTACTTGTTAGTTGTTACCCAATTTATAGTCTAGTTTGGTAGCCATGTGAAAAAATTCAACACATAATGACGAGATCTTTGGGCACGAACACTTTTGAACACACAAATGGTTACACAAGATAAATAAGATGCAAATGCGATCACCATTACATAGATAAGTCCACGGACACGATACGACACATGACATAGAAAAACACAATAAACACAATGAAACTAAAAACTCAAGGGTAGCTTCACGAACACCTTCATCTTGCACCTTGGCCACCTTCACCACTGCCGTCTTCAACTTAACCCATCCTCCTCGTAGGGGAGGCAGTGCATCTGGTTTGGGGTCACGAAGATGCAGTCAATATTGGTGAAGATGTTGTACATCGTGAAGAAGATTGACTCGCAGCCACACCAAAAGACTTGGCCGAGCAGCGCATACGCGTCGAACGGGTTGGCGAAGGTGACCGTGAGCAACTTGAGGGCAACACCGTCATAAATGTCGTTGAGGCGATACATCACCGGTGAGCCCCGTGGGAGGTGGGCAAAGCCGGCGGTGAGGAAACCGTGGGCAAGCTTGACAGATCCCCTCCACCGTGATTGTGCCCACACACGGAGCATGCTCTCCACGAGGACACCCGCCGAGTAGCGCAACTCTGGTACGGTAGGCAGCCGGCGAAAGGTTGGTCCGTGGTACTATATCTTCGGTGGTGCTTGGGGCGAGAGGATGGAGGGCTCGCTCGGTGTTTGGAGTGGAGATTTCTGCTCTGGCTTGGGTGGTGTGTGGGAGAGGAAAAGGATTGTATAAATAGGCTAGAAACGATGGGTTAGGGTTAGGCAATGAAACGATGGGCGTATGAACACGTGTCGTGCGTCTGAATCGAGGAGGCGGCGGCGCGTGGAACTGAATCGAGCAGGCGACAACGTGTGGAACTGAATCGAGAAGGCGGCCGCGCGTGAATCTGAATCGACGAGGTGGCTGAGTCACTGCAGCGAGGCGTGCATGCATGCGGACGACGCATCTGAATCGACTTAATGGCTCTGGTGCGACGAATCGCTGCGGTGAGGCGCGCATGCATGGCGACGTCCTCGCTTCCCGCGCATGCATGGCCACGTCGTTGCTTCCCGCGCATGCCTGGAAAGACTGAGACCTAGCGTGCCCACGCATTACACAACAGACACGAGCACAGGCCGCGACATGGCCCAACGGTCCATCTAGCGTGCCCGCTCAAAAAAAAGCGTCTAGCCAATCAGATAGCAGAATGAGCTTCTCGCGGATCGCCCAAGCTTGCCCACGGATTCCTTCTAGAAGGACGATCGGACGGCTGCATTTCAGCCTTAGGGTTACATCAACGGTCATTGCTCAGCGCTAGAGTTAGATCATTCAGGGTTTGGAAGCGAGTTTGACTAGGGTTTGACCAAATACTCAATGAGTTTGGAATAGTTTTAAGTTTCAAAAATCACACCAAAGCTTCATTTTGGAGTGACTAAGAAGGATCCAGGCTTAGTTTTTCATTTTCTTTTGAAAAACTTGTTTAAATGTTGGTCAAAGTTAGGTTTGACCAAATAGTCAAATGAGCATAAAAAATTCAGAAAAAATCAAAAAAATGAAAAACCTGCGCACATAGTCTTCTTATGTAATATACTAAGTATTCAAGTCGATAAACAAGGTCTACATAGTTTTAAACAGAAGGTTCATGTACAATATGCGATATCTCGAACTCTGTTGTACGAAGTCAAGGGTTCAGAGAAGGGGTTTAGGTTTGGATCATGAAAAGTTTCAAAAACCACATCAAAGCTTCATTTTGGAGTGACTAAGAAGGATCCGGGCTTAGTTTTTCATTTTCTTTTGAAAAACTTTTTAAATGTTGGTCAAAGTTAGGTTTGACCAAATAGTCAAATGAGCATAAAAAATTCAAAAAAATGAAAAACCTGTGCACAGTCTTCTTATGCCATATACTAAGGACTCAAGTCGATAAACAAGGTCTACATAGTTTCAAACAAAAGGTTCATGTACAATATGCGATATCTCGAACTCTGTTGTACGAAGTCAAGGGTTCAGAGAAGGGGTTTAGGTTTGGATCATGAAAAGTTTCAAAAACCACACCAAAGCTTTATATAAACAAAGTTAGGTTTGACCAAATAGTCTTCTTATGTCATATAAACAAAGTCTACATACTTGGAAACACAAATACAACAACATTGGTCCAAATAAGCATTGCAACATCCAAATAACATAGGTCCAACATTATTCAACACAAATACAACAACATTCATAATGTTTCAAACATTATTCTTGGTTCTTGCCACCACTTTGCTCCTTGTGTTTCTTCCCACCACTTTGCTCCTTGTGATCATTGTGCTTATTGCCACCACTTTCCTCCTTGTGCTCCTTGTGCTCTTCTCTTCTACTCTTCTCCTCTTTGTTGGAGGCACCTCAAGTACCTTAGATCTCACTGCCACCACTTTGTACGAACCTACCACAAAGCTATACAACCCAAACATAAAGGGTTGTGAGATCATGTCAAGTGATAAATATAAAATAGTATTGGCAAGATTTACATACCAAGTAGAACTCACAACCATAGAAGGTTGGTCACCATCATTTGGAGCCTCAGTTGGAGCATTATTTTGCTCATCAGTTTGATAATTATTTGGAGCCTCAATTTGATCATCATTTGGAGCCTCAGTTGGAGCATTATTTTGCTCATCAATTTGATCATCATTTGGAGCCTCAATTGGATCATCATTTGGAACCTCAATTTGATCATCATTTTGATCATCAGTTTGATAATCATTTGAAGCCTCATTTTGATCATCATTTTGATCATCATTGGGAGCCTCATTTTGATCATTGTCTGCAACCGGCTGCTGACCATCATTTTCATCATTGAAACACTCTCCGAACACTGGATCTACTACGTTATCACAATACTTTGCGAAATGACCAGACCCACCACACCTTGTGCACTTACGCTTCTTTGCTCCAAGTCCAGCTCCTTCGTTGCGAGGTCTTATTCGACTCTTCCTTGGTCTACCTGCTGCTCTCTTCAAAACTGGAGCACAAAGTTTGAAACCAGGGTCCACTATGTCCCATTATTGTTTTCCCTCCAGAGCAGGTAAGGCATGTGCATATGTAGCTTTGAACCTTGCAACAGAGTAGTATTCATGCACATACTGTTGTATGTTCCCTGCTTGACCAGAGAGAGTTGTGATGAAAAACAAGGCATGAATGCATGGCAACCCAGTTATCTGCCATTGCCTACAACTGCAAGTTCTAGCTTCTAAATCCGCTGGATATCTCCATTCCCTCTTCTCTTTATCCAAAAATGACACCTCTACTGTGGTGGTCGAGCAAAGAGTCATGTCCATTTCCAAGCCTCTAGTTTTGTGCTTCAATTCATTCATCACGAAAGGGATGATAATGTGGCCCATGAATTTTGCAGTGGCTATTCCTGCACGAACATGAAACTTCTTAATGTATTATATCCTTATCTTGTCAAGCAAATCCACCAAATAAAGACCCTTTAGTTTACGGATCGTTGCATTGAAAGACTCTGCAAGATTATTGTGCACATAGTCAACTTTGCTCAGTTCACTAAATTGGCTTCTGGCCCATAACTTGGAGTGGTGTGTTTCCAAGTATTCCTTCACTTTGTCATTCTTGTATAGCTACCTCATGTGGTAGTTGTGCTTCTTCACACTATAAGTCAAAGATGCTGGCCACAAATTGTCGGCATACACCTTTCCTTTGAATTTCTTCCCAAAATTTGCAGCAAGGTGACGCATGCATTCCCTATGCTCTACTCCAGGGAACACATTGTCCACGGCCACTTCTAAACCCTTGCAGGCATCTGTATGAATTACCAACCCATTGGGATGTGCAATATCCTGGCGCAGATTCTGCAAAAACCAAGTCCAGCTCTCCTCGTCTCTGTCTCTAGCACACCATACACAACTGGAAATACAAAATTGTGTCCATCAACTGCACAAGCTGCTACTAACTTTCCTTTAAACCTCCCTATGAGGAAAGTTGCATCAATAGCTAAATAACGCCTACAGCCTTCCAAAAAACCCGGCAACAAGCCTCAAAGCAGACAAAAACCCTCCTGAAGCATTCCTTGGTCATTGTCACTCCCCTCAACGTGTACTCCATGGAGTGGTGGTCAATATCTACAATACTACCTGGACTGGTCCTCTCCACTTCACCTTTGAATGAATACAACATTTTAAAACTTTCCTGCCAATTACCATAAATAGATTCCATAGCATGTTGTTTACCATTGAACACCCTCATGTATGGTATATCTTGAACTTTTCTTTGAGGTTCTTCTGCAACTCCTTTGTACCCACCTGATGGTTTTCTATCACCCACCGCTTTACTTCATCAGCCACCCATCTTGACTTGGCTCTACTGATTGTTTCCTTTCTAAGGGTTGATTCTAGGCATGTGTGCCTAAAAGGGTTCACTTTGACCTGAATATGCGTGCTATTTCGCACTTTAGATGCGTGCATCCTCCATGGACAATCATCAGTCGGACAGTGCACTCTATAACGAATAGTGTTGCTATGGTCAACTACGAAAGTATGTTCTGCTTTGATAAAGTACATCACAAGTGCATTTCTACACTCACTCATGGATGAAAAATGGAACCTTCTTCCATCTGAGGGTTCTCAGGGTCCCATTGAACAGGTGGAAGGTCTTCCTGCTCACCCTCCTCGTCATCAATTATAGAAGCATCATTGTCAGCCTCATCTTGGTTTTCGGCACGACATGCCCATCGTAAATTCTGAACAACATCAGAATATAGCCTCTCTTCATCATCTACATAGTTAGGCTCCACTTCTTAGGGGACCCTAATGCTGGTGCCCACACTTGTCGAGCCACCATGTCGTTGTGCACTAACTGAAGGTCCTCTAACTGAACTATCCTGGCTAGAGCTGCCATTACAACGACATGATTCTGCCCGAGAAGGTCCAAGTGCTGGCACAACCACGTCATTTTGCAGCCTCACATGAAATTTCCCTTTCTCCTTATGCTTAGCAAACATGGTAGCGAGCTCTGCATCATTGCTAACTTTCACCCATTCAGTTCCACTAGCATAGTATCTGAATTCCACTTCATCATGCAAATCCCAAGGATATGGACTACAGATTACCTCCCCAAATTGCCTAAAACTCCAATTACAATCCATTGGCAATGGATAATCGAACCCTCCTTGGAATTTCTTGTTATCATTTGCATCCACAATGTACCGGTCCCTTCTAATGTTCACCAAGAAAGCAAACTGCTACTCCATCCTAACCCACAAAAAACAGAGAGACAATTAGCACACCAATACCAAAATCAACCAAAAAACTAATTAAACCATGTGGAATCGACTATTGCAATGCACAAAAAATCTCAAAGGTAACAATACTTACCCCTCGGGAACCCAGTCGTGGATGCGGAGGGTCTCCGGCCCGACCCCTGCCTCGTCAAGGTCATCGCTGTCGCTCGCTAATTCGTCGAGCAGGTGGCAGGCGCTTTGGCGGAAACAAGCACCCTATCGATGGCATCTCAAGATGGTGGCGGCGGAGCAGGTGGCGGTGGAGCAAGTGGAGGTGGAGCAGGTGGCGTCAGAGGAACGGGTGGTGGAGCAGGTGGACATGTCAAACGGCCGCGGCGGCGCAGGTGGCAGCCCTAGTGGTGGCGGGAGTAGGGTGGTTCGAGAGCGAGAATAGGGGGCGATGGTGCTCGTGGTCCCACCTGTAAGATCAAGGGGCGAGAAAAGGGACGGAAGCACCGTTGCACGGTCCCACCTGTAAGATCTGGACCCACCTGGCCACTAACGGCCCGAGACGGAATCGGGCCAAAACTGGCTGTTTGGCCTCGCTAGAGCAGATGCGCCCGAGGCAGTGGTAAAACTGAGGATGATTTGGCTCTAGTGGCAAAACTGAGTACATAGAAGCCTCAAGTGGCAAACGAATAAATAACCCCAAAGTACTTCATTATTACTCGGTCTTGTGCCAAATGCACGGACTTGGATGCAATTTTCATTTTTGTATGAGGTCCTTGATGTAACTTGTACTTCCACCGACCACTCGAGCACCTCGCACTTACGAGACCTACCATTATATCGGCCATTCGCAGTACTTCTTATCTTTATCTTGTCTCTTATCTCTTACAATACCATATATACCACCACTACATAGTGTAGGGATTAACTTATTTTGAACATTTACCGTTGGATCTCAAGACTGGCAAATCCAAACATTGCTAACCGTTGGATCTTCTTTTCCATTCTTAGCATCTATAAAGATTCTATTGATAGTCTTTAGCATGATGAACACTAGTATGCGCAGACCTCAAAACACACAGTACTTCATTACTCGGTTTCAGGGTCCTTGTGATAAATGCATGGACTTGGATGCAATTTTCAGTTTTTTATGAGGTCCTTGATGTAAATTGTAATTCTACCCATCGTATTAACTCTCAAGCACCTCGCTCTTACGAGACCTACCATAAGATTAGCCATTCGCAGTACTTCTTATCTTATCTTTTATCTTGTCTCATATATCTTACAATACCATACCACTACATAGTGTAGGGATTAACTTTGAACATATTAACCGTTGGATCAAGAATAGCAAATCCAAACATTGCTAACTGTTGGATCTTTTTTCCATTCTTAGCATCGAGAAAGATTCGATCTATTGATAGTCTTTAGCACGATGAACGCTATTATGCGTAAACCTAAAAACACAAACTCCATTGCTCAGTTTTCAGGGTCCCTGTGCTAATAAATGCATGGCCTTGGGTGCAATTTTCATTTTCATGAGGTCCTTGATGTAACTTGTACTTCCACCGCCCGTGTTAACTCTCAAGCACCTCTCTCCTACGAGACCTAGCATTTGATAGCCATGCGCAGCACTTCTTATCTTCTCTTTATCGTGTCTTATCTCTTACAATAGAATAAACCATTGCGTAGTGTAGGATTAACTTTGAACATTGACCGTTGGATCAAGACTAGCAAATCAAAACATTGCCAACCTCTTGATATTCTTTTCCATTCTTAGCATCTAGAAAGATTCTACTTTAGCACGATGAACGCTACTATGCGCCAACCTAAAAACACAAACTCCATTGCTTAGTTTTTAGGGTCCCTGTGCTAATAAATGCATGGACTTGGGTGCAATTTTCATTTTTATGAGGTCCTTGATGTAACTTGTACGTCCACCGACCGTGTTAACTCTCAAGCACCTCTCTCCTATGAGATCTACCATTTGATAGCCATTCGCAGTACTTCTTATCTTCTCTTTATTGTGTCTTATCTCTTACAATCCAGTAAACCACTGCATAGTGTACGGATTAACTTTGAACATTGACCGTTGGATCAAGACTAGCAAATCTAAACATTGCCAACCTCTTGATCTTCTTTTCCATTCTGAGCATCTAGAAAGATTCTACTTTAGCACGATGAACGCTACTATGCGTAAACCTAAAAACACAAACTCCATTGCTCAGTTTTCAGGGTCCTTGTGCTCATAAATGCTTGAACTTGGATGCAATTTTCATTTTTATGAGGTCCTTGATGTAACTTGTACTTCCACTGACCGTGTTAACTCTCAAGCACCTCTCTCCTATGAGACCTGCCATTTGGTAGGCCATTCGCAGTACTTCTTATCTTCTCTTTATCGTGTCTTATCTCTTATAATAAAATAAATCGCTGCATAGTGTATGGATTAACTTTGAACATTGACCGTTGGATCAAGTCTAGCAAATCCAAACATTACCAAACGCTAGATATTCTTTTCCATTGTTAGCATCTAGAAAGATTCTACTTCCACCGACCCAAATTAGTTGACTTAGATTTTTCTAGATTCGAATGTATCTAGACTTGTTTTAGTGTTAGATACGTCTGAATCTAGATAAAACTAAGTCAACTAATTTGGGTCGGATTGAGTACTTTAGCACGATGAACACTAGTATGCGAAAACCTCAAAACACAAACTCCATTGCTTAGTTTTCAAGGTCCTTGTTCCAATAAATGTGTGGACTTGGACGCAATTTTCATTTTTATGAGGTCCTTAATGCAACTTGTACTTCCACCGACCGTGTTAACTCTCAAGCACCTATCTCCTACGAGACCTACCATTTGATAACCCATTCGCAGTACTTCTTATCTTCTCTTTATCGTGTCTTATCTCTTACAATACAATAAAAAACTTCATAGTGTACGAATTAACTTTGAACATTGACCGTTGGATCAAGAGTAGCAAATCCAAACATTGCTAACCGCTGGATCTTCTTTTCCATTCTTAGCATCTAGAAAGATTCTACTGATAGTTTTTAGCATGATGAATGCTAGTATATGCATAAACCTTAAAACACACACTTCATTGCTCTCAGTTTTAGGGTCTTTGTGCTCATAAATGCATGGACTTGGATGCAATAATTATCATTTTCATGAGGTCCTTGATGTAACTTGTACTTCCACTGACCGTGTTAACTCTCAAGCACCTCGCTCCTACGAGACCTACCATTAGATCGACCATTCATAATACTTCTTATCTTATCTTTATCTTCTCTTATCTCTTACAATATCATACCTTCACTATAGAGTGTACAAACCATTGACCATTTGATCAAGACTGGCAAATCCAAACATTGCTAACAACCATTGGATCTTATTTTCCATTCTTAGGATATAGAAATATTCTACTGAAAGTCTTTAGCAGGATGAACGCTAGTATGCGCAAACATCAAAACACACACTTCATTGCTCAGTTTTAGGGTTCTTGTGCTAAATGCATGGACTAGGATGTAATTTTTTTATTTTTTATGAGGTCCTTGATGTAACATGTACTTCCACCGACCGTGTTAA
Source organism: Avena eriantha (assembly GCA_910589775.1). Taxonomy (NCBI): domain Eukaryota; kingdom Viridiplantae; phylum Streptophyta; class Magnoliopsida; order Poales; family Poaceae; genus Avena; species Avena eriantha. The sequence goes on along the minus strand of OU342742.1, from coordinate 251,350,499 downwards.
CTCTCGAGCACCTCACTCCTACGAGACCTAAAGTTAGATCGGCCATTCGCAGTACTTCTTATCTTATCTTTATCTTGTCTCTTATCTCTCACAATACCATATATACCACTGCATGGTGTACAGAACAATGAATGTTTGATTAGGCAAATCCAAACATTGCTAACCATTGGATCTTCTTTTCCATTCTTAGCATCTAGAAAGATTCTACTTTAGCACGATGAACGCTAGTATGCGCAAACCTCAAAACACACACTTCATTGCTAAGTTTCAGGGTCCTTGTGCTAAATGCATGGACTTGGATGCAACTTTCATTTTTATGAGGTCCACTTGTACTTGCTTAACAAAGAAAATCAGCGTGGTGCTCACTCCTACAGCCTTACAGTGTGATACTCCTCCTCTATGCAAGGAAAATAAATTGTATACTACTCTCTCCTTTGCTGCATCACACCCATCATCTAGATGATATCTCACTCCTCCACAGTGTGGCGTTGCGCACGTGTGCCATGGTACTACGACGGCTCTATTTCTATCTCTTTTTTCATAACTTTGCTCTAACATCGAACCGCTTTCAACACCTCTTTGATGTAGCCCTCTCGGGCTACCTTCTCTAACCCCATAATCTCTTCTACAGTAGTTTGTAATAACCTTCATTATAGCCCTCTTGGGATGCCTTCTCTTGGGCTGCCTACGTGTATATATTTATATATACAGACCAAGTACAATATCCCGTCTCTAGTTTTGTGAGTGTTGATCCTTGTAATAACCTTCCGTGCGAAGTTTGGGACGAAGCAAGTGAAAAAATCGAAACCCGAAAAGTTTGATCCGCGACTACTTTTTTCCGCCGCCCCAACCCAACACCCAAAGTGGTTCCTTCATATGCACACCAACACAACGTAGCTGATGAACACACGATAGACAGACACATAGCCGCCGTACCAATATTAGTGTTGAAAGCGGCATCCCGCAGAAGTTCCGCTTATAGTTCATTTTGAAGTACTCTTATAGAAACTTCAAAATGAACTAGAGGTAGGACTTTCGCAGGATCCCGGTCGTAACCCTAACCATGGCACATGTGCTGAGTGTCACACTCTGGACGAGGGAGAGATTAACTACCAGGTGTGCGCGGGGGTGCCGAGAAGATACATACTTGATTACATTGTGTAAAATTTGACCGAATAAATAGAGTAACTAATACACTTGATTAATTTGTGTAAAATTAGTACTCGTACTGTTGGAGGTAGGGTAAAACTTTCCAATAATGCTAATTTTCTACCAACATTCTTTATACTATACATTTAGAGTAAATCTTGGTCAAATAAAAAACACACAAAACGAGGACTCCTTTTTATTCCTCGGGACGGAGGTAGAGTAATACTCCTACCTACTACTCCTACTCCGCGCTCCTACTTATGCAAATAGTACTACAGTAGAACCTATAAATAAATAATGTGTCTAGTCAAACCAACGTGATGAGACTATACTACACCAGGAGGTGACATGGGTAATTTATTACAAGAAAAGAAAAAACATCTTTCAAAGAGTCATCGCATCTTCCCCATCTCCGTTTAGTTTATCCACACTCGTCGATGCTGCCTGGCCACATTTGGGATCCTCTCCACCGCGCTGATCACACATTTTCCTCGCCATCTTGCCCGGTGCATCTCTCCTTCCAGACCACCACCCCTCTCCACCAAAAAACCCAAGCAGTTCTATATAGATCTGCCCTCGCCCCCAATCCTCCTCGGCGCGATGACGGATCATATGTACAAAATTTGGAGAGGTTCGAGGGAGAGTCGGCGGTGCAGTGGCTTTAACAAGGTCGGCGACAACGTCGTGAACCAAATCGCGGAGTGTCTCGATGCTAAAAGCGTCGTCTGGCTGGCCGCATGCTCCAAGGAGCTACACCGCCAAGTCATTGGCAGAGAAGGTTACAGCTACCTGAACTACAACTGCCCGGAAGTGGTCTCCTTCAACGAACTCTATGCCCACATGATCTCCCGCATCCATAGCCTATTTATCTGCATGGAGCCAGGATGCAACTGGGTCGGCAATAAATTAACATTGTATCTGCACCTCAAATCCACCCACTCGATTGAGGTGCCCACAGTCCTCTACAGCGTCAAACAATGGGACCCGTCTAAGCCGGTGCCTGTAGGGTGCTCGCGGAGAACAAATGTCATCGCCATCGGGAAGACATGCATGCTGTTCATCGGCCAGATTGATGGGCATGGAATGGAGATTGTCCTGTCCGTCGGCCGCGTAAGGTCCATGGCGTGGGAATTGGAGGACTACGAGGTGAGGATATCATCATTGGTAAATTGTCGTGGGTTCTATCCGCTCGAGTTTGATTCTGAGCCAGAGATTGGGCTACCGCTAGCGCCAGACGAAGCCACGCTGGAGGCGCTCAACCATTACCTATCAGTAGCGGGGACTTATTGTCAAGCTCCTCAATTGTTGGTCGGAGTTCCTCGTGGATTTCCAATGTTGGATCGACGACGACATCAACCCAATGTGAGATATCACATCTTAATATTCTCCTGATGATCCTAATATGAATGTATATGTAATTTTCTAGTCCCTCTGTTCTAATATTAATTACATTATTTATTTTAGTGGCAGATTCCTTTCGCAATAGGAGTGGTGGAAATGGCTGGAAAGCTCCATGAATTTTACATCTATCTTGCTAAGGGTGAACAGGCGAAAGCCTATTACGAGGATCCAGAGACGACGGTAAAACGAGAGAAGCCTGCCAGGTGGGAAAGCAAGCGCTACCCGGCCACGGCTTGGACACGCTGAATCGTTGGCATACAGATCTTGTGGTGATTCTGACCTCTCTCTTTCTCTCATGCATGTTTGGAGTATATGATGGGATATGTAATTGTTCCTAGCTAGATTAAGGTTCTACTAAGAGTAGTTTTATACTTCTACCAAGTATTTTGTATGGAGTTCTGCAACTGCTAATATATTTTGTAATAATTCCTATGTATTGGGAATTTTTCAAATCGAGTACAGAATATGGCATGTACTACCGAATCTTTCAAAAGCTACCGAATCTCTCAAATGTGCTAATGTTGCTATTATTAAAGTATTTTGTAGAACTAATACTCTTGTACTTGTACTTGTTCTGATCAATGGCAGTAGATTGTTTTTCTTTTCTTTTGAAACATGGCCTTCTCAATCTAGATGAGGCCTGGGCTTCTTGGGTTGCATATATATTGGTCACACATGCATTGATGTAAGAACGAGGTATGCACACAAATGCAGACTTAATCGTCAGTCTTGCTTGCTCCAATGATGGAGTGTGTTCGGAGAAAAAGGGCAAACTCATCCCTTGCCTATTAAAAAACAGGCCCAATGTTGAGACTCCCACCGGAAACATTTCCTACTACGCCAAGATGCACCCATATACCAAATTAATGTGGGAACAGTACATTAACTATGATGTCGATATGGCCATGACCTTTTTTGGTCATCAGGGTTGAAACCTAATAATATTCATACATGGTGGGAAAACATGGTGTGGCTGGTTTCCAGAAGTTGTCAAATCCCATGGTTATCAGTTTCCTGGCAGGCTATACACATGACGTGATAGGATGCCATGCGTAAATATTTGTTTTTCTGTTTTTCTTTATTACATGCGATTGTTTCAAAACGTGTTCAAAATTTTCAAGATACAAATTCTTAGCAGGAAGTTGAATTTGTCAAAACTCTCGATTGTTTTCGATATATTAACTACCTGATGCGTATCACCAAAAGCTTTTAGTAGAACTTCGATAGAAATCTACCACTTTCTAGAGCTTCTAGTTCAAATATGACATGATTTTGTTAATAGAGACATAAAGTCATTTGAGTGGTCTAGGTTAGCTCGGAAGCTTTGAAAACTCATAAAACTTGGGAATCGTACATAAAATGTTGTCCACTATATCTGGAAAATTGGCTTGTGGCATTCAAAACCATGTTCTCTGTACTTTCTGTGCATAGTATATTCATGGTGCTAGAGGCAAATAATAACGGGATCTTCTATATGCTAGACATGACATAATCAAATATACTGAAAGAGATCCAATGGTCAACAATGTAAGGTTTGCCAATCTATAACCAACTGCCGATGTTCGAAGTTACTCGTACACTATATAGTGGTATGGAAATTGTGAAGCAACATAGTCGTTTTTTGTTTTGAAAAGAAGTGTCAAGCACTATATACTAGTATGGATATGGATGATCAGTTGATGTGACTCTCGGCTTTGATTTCCTGGATAGATAGGTTAAGGTCTACTACCTTTTTCTATTACTAGATGGACGCTAGCCAAATTCCAATTCTGAATCGAGCGGCAAAATCACCCACTGACCTTGAAGCATTTCCCGACCCACTGATTCAAAACCTTTGGACCAAAATCTCCCACCGGATACCATTTTTCTATTATTATTAGCTAGACGCGGGCCAAATTCAAATCTCAATCGAGCAGCAATATCACACACCGACCTTGAAGCATTTCGCGCCCCTTTGTTTCAAAAACTTTTGTCTTTAAATTTCCTGTTCAACCCATAGTTTAGACAACAGATGGGCATGCTAAAGTCAGTACCTCGGGGGGTACGATCGTAATTATATTGCTATTCACCTATACTATGGTCCTGATTCGCACAGTTTTCCCCCTGGCCCTCCCAAAAATCCCAAGCTCCTCTATCGCCTCCACGACCACCGCGCGCACCGGCTTGATCTCTGGTCTCGTGCGCCACCGCAGAGACGATTCACCGATGCTCACCCACCGAATCTAGTTCACCGGGTCTCTCTGCCACTACACCGGAGCTACGGTGTCGTTCACCACGCCAATGGCATCATCGACCGCCCAAGCTCTGCTTCCTCGCCGCTGATGGCGTCATCGACCGCCCAAGCTCTGCTTCCTCGCCGCCGAAAGCTACCCAACCGTACCGGATCCGCTTCACCGGTGTCCACCTGACGTGATCTAGTTCAAGGAGTTCCATGTCTACCGCACCAGACTAGTTGCTCGGCCGTCACCGTTCACTGCACCGGATCTGCCTTAGTGACGCTCTCGTCCACCGTGTTCAAGCCAGCATTGACAGCCCAAGATCTGCTTCCCCGACGCTAATAGCCAGCGGAACCACAGCACCCTCGATGACCTGGACGTCACTCGCACGGTACCGGCGATGCTTAGACGCCTCTCCAACCAAGGTTAACCTAATCTCCTACCCGTTTTTGTTTTGTCAGCAGCATAGCAGAATCAAGCCTATCACAGTGAACTGCATTTTTGTAATCGTGCTAGTACATACAAGTCACTGGGCATGCCTATTCTTCGTGCTAGTACATGCAAGGTCATTAGACATGTTGGTTTGCATTCGCTGCTCTACAAATTTCAAGTCATGCACATGTCTATTATTTTGTCATGCACATGTTCTTAGCTACTCCATACAACAGTAATTTCCTGCTACCGTGTAATTCTTGTAAAATCTATAGTCAGTGGAAAATATTAGTATGGATTCCCTGCTCTACAGTTGCTGAATCTATCTGGTTTGTCCTGAGATCAGTTCCTACTATTATTTCCTCCTTGGCATCGTTTTCCTATCCTGTAGTAACCGTTTAAACTCTTCATACTAATTCGATTATAATTTTGTTTTTGCCATAATGCCATTTGGCTCTTCAAAAGCTACATCACTAACTATTTCCTTTTTCTTGCATAGAGCTCAAAATGGAACAATGAACATGTTGGTTTGCATAGCCTATTCTACAGGTTCACAAGGGATGTCATTACTTCCTTATCTGGCGTTGGTTCGTCCTGAGCAACGACATAACTGTCTCTACTATGTAGTTCACTCGTGGTTTGCATTCCTGCTCTAGAATTTCTCTTATGATGCCATTATAATTTCTATCTGGTTGATTTTTATCTATGACAGTAACTACTTGCCATTGTGTAGATCACCGCAAATTCTGAGTCACCCAACGACTCTATGCATTCCAGGAGATGCCACAGCTTCCATATATATTTGCTGAAATTCTAAGAAACACTTTCTTTGATTGCTCATTTCATTCTAGGCACACGTGTATTGACGTTTCCTTTCACCGGAATAGAGCAGCTTTTCTGAGAAAACTGGCTGATAATAAGGTTATCAGATTCACATTATAATACTGTACAATTTTCTGCTTTTGTACACACTAGTAAGTGTGCACGTGCAACGCACGCAATAATGCCTCTTTTTGCTCTCAAATGTCATTCCCATCTTCCCCTCTCGTGAACCTCCAAGCTTCTTACTTCATGATGCTGAAAGGCAAAGCTAGTCACCCCATCTTTTCCCTCTCGAGAAACTCCCAAGCTTTTTCTCCATGAGGCTCACAGCCAAAGCGAGTCTTTTTGTATCTCATTTTTGTTGTGATGCTCGTAGCCATAATGACTTTTACCATCTTTTATGCTCACACCACCCACTCACCCACGCTAGTGTGACAAACACCAACCCTCCCACCTGTGTAAGTGTGGCAATAGCATTGACACGTATCGTAATTTCTAAACTTAATGGTGATGCACATATAGTTCGAGTTTGTCCGCACACATACCATCTCCACTACCAGTACAAACCAATACTGCCGCAAAGCTGCTATGTGAGTCCCTTTGTGGCTCGTTCCTATTCACCTTGCAAAGCCCTACATATGTAACGTGGATGCACTCCGGCTAAAGTTTACGATTCAAAACACTTGGGTAGCCCAGCCTGCCCCATGCCATTCATATATTTCAATATAGTAGTTTCTCTAGAAAAGTCTTTGACATGCAACACGCATTTGTTAGTTCCTCTTATCGCACTTTGTCACACCTTGATAAAAATGTGGAATCATCCAAAAATCTTATACTTCCAGTACCATATTACCAAGAGGGCCTATTCAAACTTTTTTTTCCATATATCTTGTTCCTAGAACTACCAAACATGACAAACCAAATAAACACATTGTGCTGAAAATGAAAATGTTGACCTATAATAGTGTAATTAATACGATTACTGAATCCATGTAGATAGTGGTAAAATATTTATAACCAAAAACTACATGACATTACAATGGAATTTCAGTACAAAATATCCCATTGTATAGAACAAGTTGTCTTGACAAATCTCAAGAACTTCTTGGCTTCAATGTTGCTATGCATACCATGGCTGAAAGAATTATTCAGAAGTTACATTATAAGAAATGAAAACTATAGTTTAAAATTGAATTACTGAAAATCATGTAGCAACGATGACATAATTGTATCAACTTAGAGCACCTTTCTTTTCATATGTATCAATATTACAAGTGTTGAGAAGGAATACAACTCCTAGATCAGCAAAAAAGAGACCGCAGATTAGGTGATAGATAAAAAAATGACATGTACATTGAATCGACACATGACATGCTCTATATTATCTCATTTCACACCTAAATCTAGCTGCAAAACACACATAGAAATCAGGAAAAAATAAAAGGATCAGTATTCAAGGAAATGACCATGTGCTCCGTGATGCCAAACTATCCTGACCCCATATGTGCTCGGTGATGGCAGATTATTGTCTGAGACCGCTAGTCAAGGTATCACATACAAAATAGCTCATAAGAAGTCCCAAGCCATAGTTACAAAAAAATTCCCTCGTTTTCCAAGGAGGAGGAAGGGTGACGCTGCAAACGTCTTCTCGGCTTATCATGGTTCCTTCACAGACCATTATCAATGAAAATTCCCAAAGGTCACCTATAGATTATTTTTGGAAAAGGAAAACATTAAAAATACATTAAATGGGTCAATATTAAGGTAATTAACTTCCTAGAAATAGGATTAATTGACAATGATAAGAAAAAAGAAACAAAATAATAACGTCGATAGCAGGCTGTTTTTTGGAGTAAAGAAAATATCATTGACATAATTGTACAAAGAGACGGTTCCAAGCATATCTACATTTTTTGAAGTAAGGATTGGTTCACATGATCTCGTTTTATTAATATACAAGGTGCACTTTCTTTGCATTGGACGAGTCAGCTAACTCTATAAGGTCGAACAAAAGTAAATCACTCTCACCATTGAAGGGCAGCAGCTTGTTTATTTCAGGCATGGAAAATCCCTCATTACCTCATAATCTTGTAATGAAGATCCACAAAGGGATTGTACCCTGGCCCTAGTATATTAGCCAGATCGTTACCAGTACTATAATGCACAAAATTCTTTGAATTGGGATCAGTATCGATCCAAGGTGCATCATTATAGACAAAGTTTTTTGAAGGTGAAACAACACCAAATGGATCTAGAATCTCCATGAGATCCTTAACTGTCAAGATAATAATCCATAAATGCATCCAACATACAATGAACAAAACTCAGTTGCTCGACAGACAATTGCTCTTCTTTGGCATCACCCTGTAAGTGACGAAGTACATTGAGGTAATCTGTTTCATGTAATGTCTGCATGAAACCAAGCTTGAATATAGTAAAAATTCAAACAGGACTGTTGCATATGTACGATGCACATGAACATTTTTTATTTAGATTTCATGCTACATGGCATACAGTTAAGCATTAAGCATTGCTTTAAACTGTAGTGGTTTATATATCACAATAGTACACACAAAAACTGGTGTCTTGTCAGATTGCTGAAAGAAAGAAATTGCATTCGAATGGCAAATAAGACAGCTGTTGAATTAACGATATGTACCTGCTAGATCTTGTACTCAGCAGAGATGCACATCGTAACGGCAAGGTGCCTCTAACCAGCGGCAAAACCTACTGGCCGCAAAATGATCAAGCCGCCATCCTTCCAAGAATCAAATGAAGGATCGAGATATGAACCAATCGCCACCGAGGCCGGCTCAATCAACAAGTGTGGCAGCACGAACAGTATGCGTGTAATCGCGTCGGGTACCTACGTGAAGGCTACACTTGCCATCTTCTCGCGGATGATGCTGGCGCCGTTGAATGTGCTGGATAACGGCCCTCGGAGGTCACCCACGTGCGAAGCAGTTCTTCTATCTCGATCACCCGGCGTTCAATCATGAACCATAAGACGGCCATGCCTTTGTAGGCGGTAAGAGATGACAACGGGTGGCGTCGGATCCCGTGTTTGGACTCCCCTGCTCCAATGGTTTCAGCAGGCTCTAGCGGAGGTCCGTCCACAATCGCGGTGCAACACATGCGGCGTCGCGCGGCGGTGGATGGGCTATAGCTGCGGGCGAGGGTTACAGCTACGGCGTTGGAGGCGTGAGGCGTTGGCAGCGGTGCCTGATCCCGTGAGGGCGGCGGGAGTCGGTCAGCGATGAATGAAATTCTACGTGATTGGTCTGTTTCTTTTTTTAATGCAACAATTAATTCTACGTGATTGGTCTGTTTCTTTTTTTAATGCAACAGTTTCAGTTTTTCACATCTTGCGTGATTACAGGACCAAGGACACGGGTGGGATAAATACAGTCCGTCATGTTTAATTGCTATGCGCACCAAAGAAAAAAATTAGGCTAAGCCAAGCCGTTAGATCATATTTGGTGGGACTAATCATGCAGATTAATTGGTCCGTGTATGTTTTGTGGGGTACGTTTAGTAAAGTTCATGTTCTCTCTTTTATAAGTAGTAGAGATAGAGATAAATCAATTATTACTCCCTCAGGTCCAAAATAGATGTCAGCAAATTTATCTAAATTTAGATGTATCTATACACTATATATTGTCTAGATGCATTCAAATTTAGACAAACTTCCGACAGAGGTATTATTGTCTAATTGTTGGCCAAAACTTTCACATAAAAAGTCCATACAGTTATTACATTTGTGGACGAAAGGAGTACGTTAGGATTGCAGGAGGAACGAACTCAAGTCTCAAGTCTCGTGCGCGCATGAATTTCAGACTGCAAAACAATTTTACACTATGATTGATATGTTTATGTATACCTATCCTACAAATTGATTTGGAATGGCACATTGCCTGTGAGTTGAGGGAGATCTAAGTATTGACAAGATCACACTAACTGCGGCAAACGTTTCCTGACTTCCTAAGCCTGTCAACTAGGAAGGAACACATGTTGAACTTCACCAAACCATGGCAGCGACAAGTGAATAAATTCAACATAGCATCTGCAGGGAACAATCATTCAAGTTCAAATCTAACCAATTATGCCTGCAGTGGTTCCCAGTAAAGTTGCGATGAGTTAGCTCAGTGAGACTGTGCTTCGAGTAGGATGTTCGTGGCTACATTTATATCGTTCCCAGCTCGGACTAGTGCCTGTCTCGCAGCATTGCTGTCAAAGCCCATCGAAACCAGCAAAGCAATGGAGGACTCTGGGGGCTCCACAAGAGGAGCAAATCCAGTAGACGGCTGATTCTGTTTGAAAAGGGAACCGGGGGCAACAGATTATTAGTCAACTTAAATAGCATCAAGTCGTCAGTTTTATTTTGTGACGAGCAGAGAAATTCAACATTGATAATTTTAACGCATTGTAACTTGAGGTCAACAGGTGCCAGAGGTACCAGGAGTAGAAAAAACAGAATAGTAGCAAATGAGACCTAGTAACCTATTTTAGATGTGAACTACCAGTAGTGAGATCTACAACCAATATCAACCCGAAAGGCAAGTTTTGTGTTTATAAGTGTACTTTTAAACCTTGTAGACGCATAACGGAAGATTATTTGTTTGTTCCAGTGGATATGGATTTTCACTACTCCCTCTGTCCAGAAATAAGTGACTTGGGTTTGTCTAGATTCACATATACCTATACACTAAAACGCGTCTAGATACATGTGAATCTAGACAAATGCAAGTCACTTATTTCTGGACGGAGGGAGTACATAAGATAGAATGGTACCACAAATATAATATCCAGAATCTAGATCAATGACAGTTGTCTGTTATAATGTGCTTGAGTCCTGCTCCTCCCATAGCAGTCACGGCATCATCTCTTCGGCTCTGATGGGCAGTCATCCGTTTTTAGTGGACCGGTGTTTGGGCTTGGCCCTGGTTGTGCTGGGGTTCGTGCAGGCTCAGCTCCTTTTGTATCGGTTTTTGCCTGGTTTTCCGTTTATTAACCGGCCAACTATCTTAATCAATAGAAAAGGCAAAGCTTTTGCCTTGTTTCAAAAATAAATGTGCTTAAGTGGGCAGCTGTACTTGACGTGAACAGAGAACTGGACTATGAAACCACCACAAGTTCAGAATCTAGAACGACCAACACTAATATCAAGCTTCCAAGTAGTGATGCAAGTGGGTCAACCTTAGGGTACCCTTTACCCTCTTGAGTTCAAAAAAATGAACTAACTTTTTCAAAATGATGATGTCATCACAAAAGTTAGTTCATTTTGTTGAACTAAAGAGGGTAGAGGGTACCCTAATATTGACCCACTTGCATCTCTACTTCCAAGAAATTTTGCATTATAGCGGGGTATTATTTGAACTTGTTAATATGTAGTTAGGCAATTTCTGCCTTTACAGCAGTGCTATAGTGGGCAGCTGAAATTCACATAAACAGAATCTAAAAAGAATCAATACACGCTGAAATCAAACTTCTGAATCAGCTTTTTACAAACTAACCTGAACAGCACGGCCTGTATGCGAGGGCATGTTTCCAACAAGACTTCTTGAGGGCCGAGACGAACTTCCAGAAGGAGATGCAAAAAATCTTGTGAAAAATGCTGCAATAATCGGTGGCAGCTGTACAAACGGGAAGAAATATATTAGAAGAAGACCAAACAGGAAGAATAGCGCATTTCCAAGGGTCTCTATGAAAATAATTCAAAAAACACAGATGGTTTTAATGAATTTGAGCATATGACCCAGACATTAAAAGAAATAAACTACACCATCCGTTCCATAATTTGAACTACAATCACGACAAGAATTATGGAACAGAGGGAGTAAAAGTTAGCATCATCATAACGCCCATAACCTGGTGTTAAATGGCGGTTGTAACATAAAAATACAAGCAAGCAATCATAAATATATTGGTAAACCCTCTAATAAACAAAATAAAACAGAATAAAAATCAACACTGCATACAGGATCTGGCTAAAATATAGCCCACTGCCTACTACCATTAGCTACCAAGGGCCATACAGGCTGTCTTATATGTTCAATTAATAACATGATAATAACACTAGTGTCTGACGCCACCAGCCTAATATTGCTTGGTTTGGCATATTCCAAATCTAGTAATTCAGGAAGTTGTATTGTATGGCCAGCCAAAAGTTTCATCCGTGGGGCATCTAACTTCTTTAGATGAAAAAGAACTAAGAGTACCAAAGTGCTAATATGATATGGCACATCATTTCAGGCAAGCCAGACAACTCGACAGGAAAACCGCCCAATAAAAATGACAACAGAAAAGATAAAGGTCAACCGGAGTCAATTGCACGAAGAAAGATGTAACAAGTCTACATTGAGTTATTGAAGTATAAAAGGAAAACAGAGCTCTTATAACCTTCATCCGGCGAATGCCAAGCACATTGAGACGATAGAGCGAACCAGCAATCAGACCACAAATACCAGGAATAAAGGAACGCTTCCAAGAAGATAAAAGAAGCTGTGACGAGAAATAGGAAAGATTAAACATGTAATATTTAAATATAAATGGCAGAGAAATGGTTCAGTTCTGATAAGCAACTAACCTGCAGGCCAGCAAGGTATATGAATGATTTGTCGCTGAAATTAACACCAAAAACACGAAATCGTGATGTGACGGGAATGTCGAGGAAGAAAGGAATAAACGAGGCAAATATAAGGCCATAAGGTCCAGATGCAAGAGCGCTGATGTAGTTTGTATCTGCAAACAAAAAACATGAGAGGAAATCTCTAAATATATCATAACTGAACAATAGAGGGCTCAACAAGTACGGAAGGTCAACATGGCACTGATTAATGTAGAACTTTTCAAAACTGCTGCTGCTTGGAAAACAAAGTAATACTCATGATTACGCAACTAATTGGCATATAGCACTATCGTGGAACCTCTTAGCGTTACTGTTGAGAAATATATTTTCTGGAAGAAATCAATTTGTCTTACTGTGTGATCGCATGCAACCAATATCTCTAGATAAGGTTCACTGTAAGTAATTTCACAGCATGCAACAGCAAAGCACAGTCCAGCCAAACAAAGACCAAATTTGAGATTTAACAAGCACAGTTGATATGTTCTGGGAAAATGCTGTCTCCCAAGATAAATCTACTAGTTGCAGCAAAATGATGCTTTAACGTTGCTAATTGATCTACTGACATCTTATAAAAAATAGGATATCAGGTAAACTATATTTCAACAGGTCTGTGTTTAAATATTGCCTTGTAACTTTTAAGCAGCTACAGCAAGCCAATTCCAGAATATCTCAACTATAGAAGTTTCAGATGAGAACCAAAACAACCTAACAAAATAGGCAGAGCTCATAGGCCATCAATGATGCTCTCCTTTTATTTCTTTCCAAAAAATACTCTTCTGAAGAGACAACAGCTAATGCTTTCAGCAATTCAATAGCATACCTTTCAGAAGAACCAAAGATAGAATCTCAAGAAGGAATGATACTGTGATTGTGAATAAACTAAACACCTGCACAGTAGATTGAAAAGTGTGAGCACTCATGTCCTAATTCTCTTACTAATAATTTTAAATATCTCATCAACTAGACAACTACACAAACTTATTCAATCAAATATGCTTCTTGCACAAATTGCATCATATGGACCCAAACCTCTATGGATTTAACTCTTAGCCTCATTAACTTGACAACTTAACATTTAACTCCTGACACTCCCAAAGTGTTTCACTTAGGTATTTGAGGTATACAGAATAGAACTGAACTATTTAAAAGTCCATGCCCCTGGATGTTAAGTTCCCAACTCCAACCATGATAGTGCAATATACTTCTATTTTGACCGTATTACTAATGTTGTTTATTCATCTCCTCTACATTCAATACAAGAGAGAATTGCCAAAAAAAAGCACTTACCGAGTATTTGTTAGAGCCTATCTGCCTCTCAAACACACGGAAGTAATACAGAAGGTATAGTCCAAACATCAATTCTGGTGTTGACTGAAAGGCAAAACCAGATGCAAATATCCTCCATACTCGAAAGTTTTTGACAATGTCCTGCAAGAATAATAGAAATAATTCTTCAGATTCCATACATAATATATAATGAATCTCCAAGCAAAAAAAAAAAACAGATGCAGTTGACCACATGTTTTGGTTTGAAGTACCTAGAGGCTCAAAGACAAATAACCGGAGGCGCAACTAAACAGCACTGACAGCTATGTATTTAGATGCACACACAACAAATACATGCTACTACTTAGGCACTCCTTATACCAAGCTTAAAGATGGACACACGAACTAGCATGGTGCACCCCATAGGTCATATTGGCCAACTTGTTTCCATACATAAAAATTAATTTCTAACCATTATCCATAAGATTAGTTTGTAAGAGTAATCCTTGCTTAGGAGAACTGCAGTAGCTTTGCAGCCACAATAAATTACCTTCCTACATACCTGTGTACTAACATAGTTAACCTATAAGGTTACTTGTTATGTAAATTTTGAACCTGAAGTGTTCAGATCCAAATTTGGAGGATACATGTCCAGATTCCAGGAAAAGAAGTTACACTTCCTTACTTGGTCATCACCGATTAATAGTTAATACAACTAATTTAACAAACTTCCTTAGTTCCTTGCGCAGTTTAATAAGTGTACTTGAATGGAATTCCATCTATAGGAGTACTTCCTGCCATGCTGTTTTGAACAAGGGAAATAGCTTATAAGGATATATATCAAATTCCTGCCAAATGGCTATTACATACGACTTTTTGGAGGAAAAACTAACATGGGGTCTCACCGCATGTTCTCTATCTATAATTGAAGTGTGAAGTCAACACAACACATCCGAAGTTCTCATGTGTTTTTGGTTCCAATAGAATTCTAGGGTACACGACACCCCAATTACCACTCCATTCATGTTCCTGCATTTTTGAATTGCCGTGTCCAAACGAGGCCTTAATAGGTTTTACCAAGATGGGATGTCTCTAGAGCACCGATGATTCTTCTGATGTGTACCAGCAGCCATGTCAGTATGGGTATCAACTTCGGTACAGACATGGGAATACATACCAACTTTATTGTCATTAAAAAAGGTACGAGTTGGCAGGGAGCCCAGCCCACTAGGGATTCATGTGACAGTGGTGCACATAACACAAGCCTCTCAGAAGTCTAATAAGGTGATAGGGAGGCAGGGGAGTAGACCCGAGAACAATGAAGAGGGAACATATCTTGGTTGATGAGCTTCCATAATCTAGGAGCATCATCTAGACTATTGTTAGGCACAAACATTTGAGGTCAGGCCTCTTTGGTTCAAAGGATTTTTTTTTATATAGAAATTTTGGAAGATTGGAATCCTGTGGATTTTTTCCTATGTGGGTTTCTTTATTTGTAGTATGAAACCTTTGCACTACATTTCATAGGAAATACTGCATCTACTCAAACCTCTTGCCAATAATCTTTTATTTTTGCTGTGGTGCAATCAAACAAATTTTAGGGCAAAAAAATCATGTACTCCGTAGATTGAATGAATTGCATTCCTGAGTTTTCCCTATTCCCATATTTTTCTTTATCCTGCGAGTCAGAGAGGCTTTTTCACAGATTTCTGCTCCACTTCCAAAGCCACACACCTTCACCCAAATCACCCCTAACAGCACGAGCCAGCCAACGCCTGTGAGCCATCGCCCCTCCTCAGTCCTCACACCCCAGAACAAACCAGAATCTGAAACCCGAGAATCAGTCAAGACAGCATCCCAACAGATTTCATAAACCCATTCTCACATGCCGCAGATTAAGCCAAATACCACAGGCACGTCAACACCTACAATTACGACGATTAGACACCCAGATGAACAATATAGGCGGGCAACAACAGGAAGCAACTAGCTACTCCACTGGCCGCGACAGCTCAAACTCGGAAGAGACGTTACCAACCGATTCACTTCCATGGGCACCACATCGCACGTCATCAAGGGCTAGGACTAAGTCAAGATTCGGCGGCTGCCTGAGGCTACTGACCTGGTAGGAGAGCCCAAGGGCGCGGGCGCGGCGGTTCGCGCTGAAGACGATGGAGAGGAGGCCGCTGGCGAGTACGATGGCCCGCGTCACCGGCGCGTTCTCTACAACCAACCGGAAAACGGAAACGGGGACGGTTCCGATCAGACGATCAGAACCTAACAATTCAAGCGGAAAGGGATGATTTGGGGGGACGGGGGTGAGAGCTTACGGAATCCGGAGACGCCTCCGCCCTGCATCGCTGTGACGATAGGGAACTGGCCGCCGGGCTGGGGGGTAGGTGCGCCGTTCGTCCGAAGAGGCGAGGGGGCCTTGGGCTGCCGGCCACCCAGTACGCACCCGCCCCTCTCCTCTTCTCCGGCGGCTTCTGTTTACTGGCTCCGGCGGCTCCGAAAGGGGCCGTAGGTGCGGCGGAAACAGCTGGAGGAGTTTTCCCTTGGGTTGAAGGCGATAGATGGCTAGGCTCCGCGTGGTGCTATGAGGGAGATGGAATAGAACACGTTGACGATGGAGGTGGTTGGGTCCGGCGGGTAGGCGCTTTGGGCTCTCCGGCGTGTGGAAGTCTCTGGACGGTGGGTGTTTTCGCGATTTTTCACATTTGCCACACTTTTCCTGTAATTCGCATATTTGTCCCACGACCACCGTACCTAAGTGACACGCAAAACGTATGCAAATTGCAAAGTAAAATGAGATAAATATGCAAATCCCCCTAGGTGTTTTTACAGTAAAATGCACCCACGATTTTTTTATTTTTTTTGGAAACAGTACGATGGCTGCGGATTTTATAGATGGAAAATGATTGGGATCCCCTAGACGATCGCGCGTTCTAATCGTCCTGGTCGCTCTAGTTGTTGTGCGTCCCTGCGGGGCCCACTCTTTCTCCCTTATCTATTTCTCTCCCACCTACCCCGCATGACCCCAACCACCATATTCCCCTCCCCAATCTCCAGCCGGTCTCCTAGCCGGCCTGTCTCCCAGGGTCGACCACCCCGTCTCCCCCGTTTAGCCCTCGGAGATCGATGATACATTACAAATGTATCCATAATTTTTGATGTTTCATGCTTGGTTTTATCTACTTTTTATGTTTTGTCCACACTTTGGAGTACTTTCTATACACTTTCTTGGACTAACCTATTAACAAGTGTCACAGTGACAGCTGCCTGTTTTCTGCTGTTTTTTGGTTTCAGAAAAGTCAGAAAATGAATATTCTCGAAATTGGACGGGAGAAAAGCCAAAGTCAGTTTTTCACCGAGGGGGACACGGAGCCAGAATACGAGATGGTGAGGGGCCAGGGGGCACCACACCACCTAGCCGCGCGGCCAAGCCTGGCCCGCGCCAGGGGGTGGTCTGGCAGCCTCGGGCACCCCCCCTCGACCTCCCCTTTCGCCTATAAGATGCCTCCGATATAGAAACCCTAAGTGCCCGATCAAAATTCTACGAAAGAGTCGGTAGTCGCCGTCATCTCCATCCCTAGATCAGGAGGGGTCTGAAGCTCTTCCCGGAATCCTGTCGGAGGGGAGAATTCACCTTGGAGGCCTTCTTCATCATCATGCAAGCCTCCAGTGTGATGCGTGAGTAGTTCATCTCTGGACTACGGGTCTATGTAGTAGCTAGATGGCTGGTTCTTCTCCTTTGTGCTATCGTGTTTAGATCTTGTGAGCTCCGTTCATGATTAAGATCATTTATTTGTAATTCTACATGTTGTGTTTGCGGGGATTCGATGGATATTGAGATGCTATTTCAGATTAATTATTGATTATATCATGTCTTTGTTATTTGTGATCTTGCATGCTTTCCGTTGTTAGTAGCTATCTTGGCCAAGTAGATGCTAGCAACTCCAAGAGTTAGTATTTATGCTCGATAGTGGGTGCATGCCTTTAGTAATCTGGGGAAGTGACAGAAATCTCTAAGGTACTAGATGTAGTGTTGCTACTAGGGAGAAAACAACAATCCTTTGTTCATACAACAATTATATTGTTTACTTTACACGCAATGCATAATACAATTATCTGTTGCTTGCAACTTAATACAGGAGGGGGTTCCGATGATAACCTGAAGGTGGATTATTAGTCATAGATGCAGTTGGATTACGGTCTATGTATAATGTTGTAATGCCCAATCGAATCTCAAAGGAGTCAAGATGATTAGTATATGCATGTATTCCTTTCTCAATGTTTATCAATTGGCCCACTGTAATTTGTTCACCCAACATGTCATCTATCTTAAGGAGAGCCACCACTAGTGAACTATGGACCCCGGTCCTTTCTTTTACCATCAATCTACAACTGTTTACTATTTTCTATTTACTTTTCGCAAGCTATTATTTTCTTCTACACAATACGTTTAATCCTTGTTTTCAGCAAAATCGGTGAGATTGACAACCACACTGTAAGTTGGGGCAAAGTTATGTGGTTGTGTTGTGCAGGTTTCCACGTTGCTACTGGCGCCGGTAGTGCGCCCTGCCAAAGTCCAGCTAGCAACATCTTGGAGGTGTTTCCTTGATCCTACTGGATTGATAACCTTGGTTTCATAACTGAGGGGAAACGTACTGTTATGCTCATCATACCTTCCTCTTGGGGTTCCTCAACGAGGTCGTTAATACACGAGTCAGCAAGTATATTTTCTAGCGTCGTTGCCGGGGAGTCAAGGACATCTTCACAAGGGGAGTCCCTCATAACCAATCTCTTTACTTTGTTGTTTTTGTTTTGTTTTGTTTATTTTTTCTTTGTTTGTTTGTTTCTTTATCAAAAACACAAAAAATAGTTTTACTAGTTTACTTTTTTTATTAAAACACACACAAAAAATAGTTCCTATCTTAAAGTTGCCATTATATCTAGCATTGCTCAAATCACTATGCCACCTAAGGAAATGATTTTCACTTTTAAACAAGGAATTGAAGAGAGTTTCAAAGAAACTTGGTCTAGAATCTCTGATCTACATGAAAAAACTGAACCTAAAATGACTCAAAGCTTGTTCCTTAGCAGTTTTTACCTTGGAATTACTCTTTGCTATAGATATGTTTTGGATGCTATAGTGGGAGGAGATTTCCTCCAATGCAATGAGGATGATGATTTTAATGCTATAAAGAAGTTGGTCTTACTTACAACTTGCCTAGCAAATCTGATTCTTCCTTCATAAACATATTTGCTAGATTGAATACTCTTGAGACGAGCACTGCTAGTTTGAAAGATTGCTATAATACACTTAGAGGCATCATGACTATGTTCCAATAAATTCTGAACCCTCAAAATGGCTTTCCACAGTAAAGATTGCTATAAATAATGAAACTTTTCATGCTCGTTGTGATATCATGTCTGAATTATGTCTTATGTCTAAAGATATCTATGAATCTTTGAATCTTTGGGGACTTTCTGAAGGGGGAGAAGAAATATTTCTTGCTAATAATGCCAAAATATCACCAATTGGAATAGCTGAAGGAGTGTTTACAAAGATCCTAGGGAAAATGGTTTCTACTGATTATCTTGTTATTGAATGTGTAAGAAAATGACAAATTACACTTGGAAGATCCCTATTGAAACTCCTTGGAGCAATAATAGATGTGGAAAAGGACACCATGCACTTTGCTTCTCCACCAAACAATCATATGTTCCCCAAGGTTAAGAATAAAAGTAAGAGAGGTAAGGGCAAGAAATTTGGTTTTAATGCTTCTTCATTTGAGAATACTCGATTCTTTTTCTTGCTTCTTATGCCTAACTTAAAGGCGTTAAAGAAAAGTACTTATTGAGAGATAACCCAAAAGTTTTAGATGAGTCTTGGAAGTTATTGCTTCAGTAATAATCGCTCCTTATCCTTTTTATTTGCGTTTTGTGCCAAGAGTAACCTCTAATGAGAGAGAAGTAATGATTGGGAAAGTTGCTATCCCGAAACAGATTCCTGTGCTTCACCGTAAAAATTCATGTAAAATCTCTATACGTTGTTTTGAGGCGTGAATATTTGTGCTTCTGCCCCAGGTTGTTATCTAACTTCTGTTAGTTTAACACTTTTTGATTTGAGTAACAAAAGGTCTTCGAAAAAATTGGTTTTTACCTAGTGGTCTGTTTTGACAGATTTCTGCCATTATTTGCATTTGCTTCTTGTTGGTTCATTTTTGAGTTCTTTTGGGGAATTGAGCTTTTTGAGGGAAGTGCTATAGTAGCTTGTGTTTTAATGGAAGTTTTATTGGTGTTGAAACTGAACCTAAAGACTTATTATCTTGAGTGCACTAATGTTGCTATTAAAGATTGTGTGAAGTTTTGTATGAAGGAAAAATTTCAGGTGTATGGAGAGAATGATGTAATGAGATGAAGAATGGACTAAAGCTTAAGCTTGGGGATGCCACCCTGTGTCACCCCAAGAAATATTCAAGAGGTACAAGCATCAAAGCTTGGGGATGCCCAAGTCATCCCCTTCTTCATCAATAAAAATCCCAGGTTTCTTCCAAACACTTCATTTTTATTGTTTTATGCACAGTTGTGTTGTTCTTGGAGCGTATTCTTTTTCGTTTTTCGTTTTGATTTTCCGTTTGCTTGGTTTTCTTAGTTTGATTGAATAAATTGGTTGGACCCCCTCTTTCATGCATTGGTTTTCAAATAGTTTGGTTTGGATTGGAAAAAGAGTAGGAAAAGTCCATGCTTAAGTGGTAAAAGAAGCTTGTTTTTCACTATGGCATATGCATTGTCATGCCATGCTTGATATTGTTTTGGCTTTATGCTTAGTGATCTTTGCTGTAGCATGACATGTTATAAACAATTGAGATTGCTTAATGTGCCTTGGAAGAACCATTCGTTGTTTTAGCATATTAAAGCATAATACTGTGGTATTCTCCTTTGATGCTTTATTTGGGTTGACTTGGCGCATGCTCACACCATGTTATGACTATCCCAAGTCACCATAGCCTTGATGATCCTTTAGTTTTCAACTTGTAGTATCACTTTATGCTTTGATTAATAATGTTTTGTCGCTCTACATGATTATGGCCATTATTGCTCTCTTAGTTGGTCGCTCCTAGTCTTTTGCTAGCCTACATAACCAAGTATGAGTTCCACTCATGCATCCAGCTCCTAAAACCAAGTTATTCCAAAGAGTCCACCATATCTACCTATTAGCATTTGCTATTCCAAGTATGTTCTTGTTTTTATCTACCTTCCGAATTAAACTTGTTATGAGAAAACTAGTGATTAAAGCTCTCACGAAATTGATGGCACACTTTACTTTTCTTGCCCTTAATAAGCTTGAACCATTGTGTCATCTATGTTGTATATGCTTGCACTTATTTGTTGGGGATTAGCAGAGCCATGCTGTCATGGGGAACGCTTTCAACATTGCACTTGTACTTTGTATCTAGTTGATATCTTGGCCAAGTAGATGCTAGCAACTCCAAAGAGTTAGTATTTATGCTCAATAGTGGGTTCATGCCTCTAGTAATCTGGGGAAGTGACAGAAATCTCTAAGGTATGAGATGTGTTGTTGCTACTAGGGTGAAAACAACAATCCTTTGTTCATAGAACAATCGTATTGTTTACTTTACACGCAATTCGTAATGCAATTATCCGTTGCTTGCAACTTAATACTGGAGGGGGTTCGGATGATAACCTGAAGGTGGATTATTAGTCATAGATGCAGTTGGATGGCGGTCTATGTATAATATTGTAATGCCCAATCGAATCTCAAAGGAGTCAAGATGAGTAGTATATGCATGATTACTTTCTCGATGTTTGTCAATTGCCCCGCTGTAATTTGTTCACCCAACATGTCATCTATCTTAAGAAGAGCCACCACTAGTGAACTATGGACCCCGGTCCTTTCTTTTACCATCAATATACAATCAACTGTTTACTGCTTTGTGTTTACTTTCTGCAAACTATTACTTTCTTCCACTCGATACATTTAATCCTTTGTTTTCAGCAAAACCGGTGAGATTGACAACCTCATCGCAAGTTGGGGGCAGAGTTTTGTGGTTGTGTTGTGCAGGTCTCCACGTTGCTACTGGCACCGGTAGCGCGCCCTGCCAAAGTTCAGCTAGCAACACCTTTGGGGTGTTTCCTTGCTCCTACTGGATTGATAACCTTGGTTTCATAACTGAGGGAAAACTTGCTGCTGTGCTCATCATACCTTCCTCTTGGGGTTCCCCAACAAGCTCAATATATTTTGGGCCATCACTAGCAACTCCAAGAGTTAGTATTTATGCTCGATAGTGGGTTCATGCCTCTAGTAATCTGGGGAAGTGACAGAAATCTCTAAGGTACTAGATGTGTTGTTGCTACTAGGGAGAAAACAGGAATCATTTGTTCATAGAACAATCGTATTGTTTACTTTACAAGTAATGCGTAATGCAATTATCTATTGCTTGCAACTTAATACTGGAGGGGGTTTGGATGATAACCTGAAGGTGGATTATTAGTCATAGATGCAGTTGGATTACGGTCTATGTATAATGTTGTAATGCCCAATCAAATCTTAAAGGAGTCAAGATGATTAGTAGATGCATGTATTGCTTTCTCGATGTTTGTCAATTGCCCCGCTATAATTTGTTCACCCAACATGTCATCTATCTTAAGGAGAGGCACCACTAGTGAACTATGGACCCCGATCCTTTTTTTTACCATCAATCTACAACTGTTTACTATTTTCTATTTACTTTCTACAAACTATTACTTTCTTCCACATAATACGTTTAATCCTTGTTTTCAGCAAAACCGGTGAGATTGACAACCTCACTGTAAGTTGAAGCAAAGTTCTGTGGTTGTGTTGTGCAGGTTTCCACGTTGCTGCTGGCGCCAGTAGTGTGTCCTGCCAAAGTCCAACTAGCAACACCTTACAGGTGTTTCCTTGCTCCTACTGGATTGATAACCCGTGTTTCATAACCGAGGGAAAACTTACTGCCGTGCTCATCATACCTTCCTCTTGGGGTTTCCCAATGAGCTCGTTAATACACGAGTCAGCAGTCGATGTCGCTGCTTCTCCCAGTCCGTCGCCCAAGGTCCTGTCGGTGCCTGATGGTGGCGCTGCCCGTGTCGATGGTGCTGCAGCCGCGAGCAAGTGCTTCCTACGTCGGTGGCAGCGCTGTCCGCACCGGTGGTGGTGCTTCCTCGAGCACGTGCTGCGTCGCCTAGTGGTGGTGCCTCCCGAGCCGGTGGTGGTGCTAGTGTGGCCATGGATATTGCTATAAGGGACGGGTAGGCTTGCTACATGGGTCGGTCGAGCTTGCTACAAGGGAGGTCGGCATCGAGGACGATGATGTACTCGTCCAGCAGGTCGTCGTCCTCCTCCGCATCAAGCCGTTCATGTTTTTGGGATTTTCGTTTCCAGGGATTTTGCTACTTATTCTTAACCTTTTTTGACAAGTGTTTTGCACTTTTGCTACATCGTTGTTCTCAAAGTGAGACGATATTTCTGTACAGTTTTTTGACTATGAATTGTAGCAAGATTCTCGATGGTGTCTCTGGCGAGGTTTCTTTTTTTGCTACACTATTATAACTTTTTTACTACATTTGTTTTTCGATTTTGCTACAAAAGCACATTATTTTTCTACGATATCCCTGGTGAGGTCTCCGACAAGGTTTCTGGTGAAATAGTTTTTTTGCTACATTAGAAAAAAAATATACTACCACCGTTTACTAGGTTTGCTGCAATAGGTTAAATTTTTGTTACGTGTCTCCAGCGAGGTTTTTTCCAGGGAGTTTTCTAAGCCGAACTTTTTTTTGCTACTGCAGCAAAAGCGGTCATTTTTTGGCTACTATAGCAAAAGCGGGATTGGGATAGTTTTTCTATTTTCTAGCCCGAACCGTGTTTTGCTACCACAACAAAAACGGGTCTTTTTTGCTACTGCAGCAAAAGCGGGATTTGAGGCAATTTGGTGGGACACGTGTTGCGTAGGTGACCAGGACTTCCCATCGTCCACGGGACGCCTAGCACGCGCATTTATTGATTGATGAATAAGCTTACATTGTCTATGAGTAATCCAACAATAAAATCAGACGGATCCTCCAGCCAAGTGGTCTGGAGTCCCTCCGCATGGCTAGCTAGCAAATTCAGCTGCTCCCTCCGTCCCAAAATAAGTGATTTAGGTTTGTCCAGATTTGAATGTATCTAAATATATTTTAGTATAGAACGCGGATTTTCTAACATAACGGCTACCTCTGCACACAGTCTGGATGGTTGGATATGGTGAGCATGGTGGTTCTCCCATCTCGATGCAGCAATGGGCGTGTACAACACCGTTCATGGTGCATGTTGTGATTGAAAGTGGCAAACTATTTTTATGGATGGAATGTGCGGTGGTTCAAAGTGGCAAACTGCTTTTATGGATGGAATGTGTGGTGATTGAAAGTGAAAAATGCTTTTGTGGATGGAATGTGCGGTGATTGAAAGTGGCAAACTGCTTTTGTGGATGGAACATGTGGCGATTGAAAGTGGAAAACTGCTTTTGTAGATGGAGTGTGTGGTGATTGGAAGTGGCAAACTGTTTTTGTGGACGGAGTGTGTGGTGATTAAAAGTTATGGGATGCTACTCCCGGTGTGACGCCGTTTGTGGGATTTTGTGCTCTCAAGTCCATATCGTGTGCTCCCTATGGATGATCTAATGGCTGGATGCATGTGCAGAGGTAGCCGTCATGTCATGCCACTATTTCCATTTTAGTACATAGATACATAGAATCAAGACAAACTGAAGTCACTTATTTTGAAAAGGATGGAGTACTATATTACTCTCACGGGCACTATGGAAGAATTACATTCAAAAAACCTCTAGACAAAAAGGAACACTCTTTGTAGATTGTTGCAGCTGCTCCTAGTGAGTTTCCTCCATCATTCATAGTGGCTATAACCTCCTAACAATCAAAGTTAACTTCTATCTTGGAGCAACGAAGTTTACATGTCAATAAGAGGCCATACCCTACTGCCCTTGCCTCTGCTAAATGAGCATCATCAACTGACGGAATAAGACAGGATCTCCCGCAATGAAAATCTCCCTATCACACGAATAACAACACTTGTCGCTCCCAAACAAGTATGATCATAGAAGGAGGTATCAACGTTTAGTTTTGTATATCCTTCTCTCGGCTTCTCCCATCCTTCATGGCAAATATCAGGATTCTTCTTCCATGCTCTGAAATAGTTTGTAGTGATAGCCAGGACAGACATCGTCGATCGTCTCGACGAGGAGACAGGCTCTTCATGGGCAATTTTCTGTCTTTGCCACCATAAGTACCGACGGATTGTCACAATAAATTCTTCGGTAGGATCATCATAAAAAGACAGGAGTCGACTGTCAGGCATCCTCAACAGCTCCTTTAGTACAATACAATAGAACCTAATAAATTAATAACTAAAATTTTATTAATCAACTCCATAAACCCCAAACTTTCCCGAATTTTAGCAGCTCGTGGATATTGGAAGAACGCATGTATTGTGCCTCATAGTAGATATTACAAACTGGGCAGACACTACTAATCGGAACATGTCTATTGGCAAGCATATCGTTACATGGAATAGTTCCATGGAGCAATCTCACGTGAAAATCTTCACCTTGGCCGAGGTGTTCAAATACCAAACCGTAGACCAAATTGAGTTAATATCACATGTACCTTTCTCATTTGTTCTAAGTAGCTTCCTCCGATGTTGGAAGTCCCATTCAGTGTAGTAGACCGATCTCAACAAAAAGATACCATTCTTTGTGTTATTCCATGAAACGAAATCCTCCATCATCCCAATGGCGAGTGGGATTCTTAAGATCCGGGTAACATTGCATGGTAGAAAGAGAGTTCTAAGAAGACCCTCATCCCATGTACGTGTGTCATGATTATTGAGCTCGGCCACTTTTGTATAAACAATATTCCCACGATGTGTAATCAATTTCCTCGTTGGACTGGAAGGGATCTAGGGATCGTCCCAAATATTGATATCATCCCCATTGCCCACTCTCCAAATACAACCTTTCTTAAAATATTGTATACCAGCCTAGATGATCTTCCAAGTATATGATGAACCTTTCTTCAGGTCAGCATTAAGCAAGTCTCCCGATAGGTAATGTTTTGCCCTAGTACCCTCGTACATAAAGAATCTAGTTCACAAAGTAGTCTCTAGACTTGTTTTGCTAAAAGAGCCAAGCTAAAACTCTCCAAATCACAAAATATCATGCCACCTCTCTCCTTTGGAATACACATCTTTCACCACGCGAACCAATGCATGTGTTTTCGTTAATTATCATCTCTCCACTAGTATCGGGACATATCATCTGTGAACCCTTTAATTACTAGTTTAAGGAGCTTGAAGACTAACATTGCATATGTAGGAATAGCTTGTGCAATAGCTTTTAGTATCCTTTCCTCAAGAGATAACAATTTCTATATAAAACCCTTCAACTTATTATAGATCTTATTAATTAGATGCATAAAACAATCAGTCCTATCCACACCAATGGTAGGTGGTAGGCTCAAATACTTATTTGTAATGGCCTTAGTCAAGATATTAAACACTAGACATACATCCTCTCTCATATCAGCTGTGGTACATGGGATAAAAATAGACTTGATTTGCCTTCACTCACCAGATTTCCAGAAGCTGAGCAGTAATCAATAAGCAACTTCTTTAGGGTTATTGCAATCTACATATCAGGCCTTATCAAGATGAGAGAGTCATCGGTGAACAAGAGGTGCGAGATCGCCGATGCATCTCGACAAACTTTCACACCTATATAATATTCACTTCTTCCTCCTCATTCCTTAGTAGGCTGGTCAAACCCTGGTCACACAATAGAAATAGGTAGGGGGACATTGGGTCCCCTTGCCTTAAACCTCTTGATGGGAACAAAGGCTCAAGTCGCGGTCATTGATCCTAACTTGATAACAGAATGAACTAACACATTCCATGATCACCTTTACCCAGTCCTCCTTGAAACCCAATCTAATCATCACTTTCTCAAGGAAACTCCATTCCACCTTGTCGTATGCTTTGTGCATATCCAGTTTTATTGCAAAAACACCATACTTCCCTTCTTTCTTTCTCTTGATATCATGATAAATCTCATATGCAACTAGGAAATTATCTATGATCATCCTCCCGACACGAAAGCACTCTAAGTGGAAGAATTATTTTCAATCTAGCTACAATACCCTTAGAGATAACACTACAAAAAATGTTGCCATCCGTAATGGTTTGGTCTGTCAAGTGTTGTAGAAGGTGCACATTCTGCCACGATTCTGTTCGCTTGACCGTGATAGATGGATTTTTTTTTATTTTTTTCGTTGTTGTCTACTATGAAGAAATCTTTAAAAACATGGAAGAACCTTGATCGGTGAGTGGTAGAAATAAGATTTTTCGTTCCTCGCGATATTGACTTATCGAAATCTTTTGAGGCATGTAGGTCATGGATGTCCGTGTCTCTAGCGGACCATACTTTTCGGTCGTGCCTTCCTGATTTAAACTAGGTAATGTTGCTCGATGCATCTCCCGTTTAGTCAAACTGTTGGGTGCCCCATGTCAGCCTCTCACTACAAGAATCGTATGTATGATGGAATACTTTTCTTCGCTCACGCTTCCTGTTCCGAACTTGATTGCATTGCTCAATGTATCTGCCGTTTATTCATGCTGTTGGGTTCCACAAGTCAGCCTCTCATTAGAAGAATTGTGTATATGATGGATTTTTTTCTTCGCCCGCGCCTCCGTGTTCCTAACTTGATAATATTGCTTGATGCATCAGCCGTTTATTTAGACTGGTGGGTCTCCCATGTCAGCAACTCATTAAAATAAACATGTGGACGATGGACTATCTATTTCCACTCGTGCCTCCCTGTTTCGAACTTGATAATGTTGATCGATGCATCAACCATTTAGTCTCGCTGCTGGATCCCACATGCTAGCCTCCCATTAGAAAAAATGTATGTATGATGGACTTTTTTCTTCGCTCATGCCTCACTATTTTGACCTTCGCAACATTGCTCGATGCAGCAGTCGTTTAAGGTCTCGATTCTGGGTCCTAGATGTTAGTCTCTCTTTAAAAGAAATGTGTGTATGTTGGACTATTTTTTCGGATCGCGTCCATCATTTTGACCTTGGCATCATTGCTCGATGCATTTGTCGTTTAAGGTCTAGTTGCTAGGTCTGAGATGTTAGACTCTCTTTTAATGAGACATGTGTATGATGGATTTTTCTAGTCATGTGCACCATTCTGATCTTGACAACATTGCTCGATGTAGTGGCCATTTATTTGGGTCCCACACGTAAGCCTCTCTGTATAGAAATCATGTGCATGCTAACCTTTCCAATGTTATTCGTTGTAGCCATATATAATCATATGGCTGCTGGGTCTCTGATGTCAGCCTTTCTATACAAGTATGTTGGATTATTTATTATGCGTGATTGTTGGCTACTTAAATTATATTTTCAAAACATACCCCTTAAACTTGAGCTTATATATTAAGGTTGAGGGGCACTAATTGTAGGAAGGTGGGTAGGCGATGTCAGCCAAATAGTACAGAAATATAGGTAAAAATGGCAATCTATAACACAACATATATCGATATATATATAAACGTAGGATTCTAACAGAAACTCTTCATCGTTCAAAAAGTTAAATATTACATATTATTATAACTTATGAATTTATCTTCTTAAAAAAATTACTTGTCCATGTTTATCTCGCTTCAAATAAGAAGGCAGCACTCCTAGTAGCTCAATTAAAAATGCTACATAATAGAGTAGTTTCTATATAAAAAATATAGGTAGGTGGAGCTTTTCTGGGGTGTGTGGAAGAGGGTAATGCCCATAAAGGACGGATTAAAAAAATTGGGCCACTAAGGGCGGATGGGCTATTCTTCATGGGCTATATTCCATGGGCCCTCTCCTAAATTCACTGAGCTATAGTCAGTGGCCATCTGACTAGGAAGAGGACAAATTAGAAGGTTTTGGGTTATACTTGCGCTCGATAGGTTAATTTCATGGGTTTATTAATAAAAATTCCAATGTGTTGGGCTTGACTGGAATAAAAATAAAGAGCTAAACAAGGAAGAAAAAATTAGGGAGAACAAACTGACAGATATTTCGTGTGAAAATTGTTGATAACCAGAGACACATATACCCCCACGTACGTCAAAACTTCCCACCTAGCGTCCAAACTTTCCTACTCGCGCTTTCACTCCAGTAGCCAACCACTATCTCTTTGCGCCATTCTTTTAGAGATGCACCGGCAGTCAAAACCACATGTTGCACACTAAAACATTCACATTTTGTTTATTAGCCATGGCGGCCTGTCACCATTGGCGGTGTTGTTCTTCTCGAGATGCACATCGGTCGGCGGTTAGTTGGTCGATCCACACAGTACGCGCAACACTTGGTGGTAAGAAGAAGAAATATCCTTTTAAGGTTCTGATATATTTTTCAATTATAGATAGATTAAAGATGTTGTTTCATTCAGAACAGACATCTAAGAAAATAAGATGGCACAAAGCGATTATCAAACTGGATGATTACTTACTGAGACATCTAGCTGATGGCGATCAGAAGAATATGACTCGAATACCACAAACCTAGTCCCCAAACAAACTTGCGAATTTTTATCATCATGCTAATATTTCAGAAATTTCAAAGAAAATATGATTAAGTAAATACGAGTAACCATTATAATATATTGTACTACTACAAGGCCATGTTCTGAAGGAGAGAAACCATCTCCTGTAGTTGATCTAAACAAGTAGCAGTGCAAGGCCTTGATTTTATGGTAATGATAGACCATCTCCTACACCTGATCTAAACAAGGACCAGTACATACAACAATATACTAGCAAAACTAGATACAATATACACCTAAGTAGAACAACTTTGTAGCTAAAATCCACCCTTCCAGCAAGAAGAAGGTGTGTTATCTCTCTAATAAATTCCCTTGATGACAACACTTCAGCATGTCCAAGTGCTGGTTGGGTAGCGCTCGCTTTTCTGCCTGTGCCTGTCATGCTTCTCTTTCATCATCGCATGTGAGCCCTCTATGTCAGCAGCATACATATAAATTCAAAAAAACCTTTCAGGAAATATATAGAAATTCCCTATATTCCCCTTTTCCGATTTCGACATGAATCTGCCACCAACATAAACTAATTAATTAGTACATCATTGCATAGATTCATATTAGGATCATCACAATAAGATTAAGATGTGATATCTCGCTGGAGCAGCTTTTCGTTGTCGATCGAACACTAGAAATCCAGGAGAAAGTCTGACGAACTCTAGAGGACCTTCCCAATAATACCGTGGCTTCAACAGGTAAAGCTTGAGCCCTTCTAGCGTGATGTTGGCCGACAATGCACAAGTATTGGCTCAGATTGCCACACTAGATAGGAATCACTAACAGGGAACTAGGTCAACGACCACAAACTCACCTCGCATTGCGGCAATTCCCACACCGCCGTTCTTTTGAGCCTGACGTACAGGAGCAAGTCTGTGCTATACCCATAAATATGGGAGATGAACATACTACCCTCCTTCCTGATACTGATGACCACCATTCTCCGCGAACCTGATGCAGGCACTGGCTTAGACGAGTCCCATTCTGGGGTCTATAGATGATTACAGACAGGCTCCTCGAGTGGGAAGATTTGAGGTGCTAGGAGAGCTCTCATGGGATGCTAGCAAACTCGCATCCTGGCTCTATGCAAACAAACAGGTAGTATGGGCACGCGATCTTGTGATCATAGATATCATTGTAGGAGACCAATGTCTGACAGCCGTCGTTGGGGCATCTGCTACCTTTTGCACTGACAACTTGGTGGTATATATCCTTAGAGAATGCGGCCATCCGGACAACACAGATAGTGTCCAAACGCATACCGATTTCGTTGAAGACATCATCTATTACTTTGCTCTAGCTGGTGTACCATCGGCTGTGCGTCGAATGAACCATCACGTCCAGATGGATATGGGGTGAGGATGGATCTAAAAATGTTTGGGGGTTTTGGATGAGAGGGGTGGTTGCCTGGAAGGAGTGATGTAGCAGGCAATGTGGCAAGGGAAATGTGTGAACCGCATGGTGGAGAGGATCCCAAATGTGGCTAGATAGTGTTGGCAAGTGGGGATAAATAGAGATGGGGAACGTGGGATGGCTCTTTGAATGAGGTTTTTTTCCGTGTTCCTTCGGTGGTCTTCTATAAGGTGCAACTACATCGAGGATGCCGGCTAGCGTTTCCTAGACTAGCATGCCACCGTGAAATAAACTAATCATGTCAGGTCCTGGCTCAATATAGTCTCGTCACCTCAGTTTGATCAAAGACATGATTCACTTACAACTTATATTTTCATATCAATGGTACTCCAAAAATAGGAGTAGTAAGTAGTACTCTACCTGCTATACCCGCATGCAGGATGTGCTACAAGGGTTTCAGACATGTTTGTTTTCCTCTATTTCGAAATCTATATACAAATTCTTAGCAAGATGTTGAATCTTTCAATAAATTTGTTAGTTTTCGATATATTGACAGCCTAGTGGTTACTTTCAAAAGATATTTGTATAATTTTAAAATTTTAAGAGCAATCTACCACTTACTCATAGTTTAAATTTTACCCGACATTGAAAAATGGGCAATGGGCTTAAATTAGTTTAAGTGAGTGAAGCACATGCAGAGTAGTTTTTAATTATTATTCCATCACATCACATCACGTCACATCCAACGGTAGGTGCGGAGTAGTTTAAGTGGGCAAAGTAGGTGGGAAGACCATATACAATGGTCAAGGTTGGCCGCTGGGTTATCATCTAGCGGCCCTGGTTGGGCGTTAGGGTTACACGAGTACTATTGGGTTCAAGGGGGTTTTAAGTCAGTCAACGAGATTATATGGGGTTTGACCAACATTCAAATGGGCACAAGTAATTCGAAGGAAAACTCATGAGGGTATTTAAATTTTGAACCCTCTATGCTGGTTTAGCCTAGACGCCCCTAGGGAACCCAAAACCATTTTTGTTTGAATTTTTAGAGCAATATTTATGGTACCTATAATTCAAATTTTGAATTATGCATGCATTACTAAAGAAAAAAATCAGTATATAGATCCACCACGAGAAAAATCCCAAACTCCTGGGAATGGCCGTCCAACATGGCTTGCCACTCGGGAAAATGTTGGTTGGCATTGGGCATGTTGATTTCATGCACCTCCTTTGGAAAAATCCACCCAGAATTCAATTTTTCTTGATTCAAAAAAAAATCAAGTTTTTCCATAGAACCCCGAAATACCTAGTTGGAGAAGTTTTTTGCAATGCCAAGAGGCACTAACCTGTCAAGTTTGGGATTATTTGATGGAGGGGTGCCATGATTTTGGCAATAGACATGATAACTAGGGTTGAAACCAAGTAAACTCCTACTTGATAGACATCTGGTTGAAGGTTTGCTTGTCCAAAGTATAATAATGTCGTGTTTATGATTTTCTTGGGCACTAAGGTCACAAATAAGGATTCCATTTGAAGGTTTCAACTTTTTGTTTTTTTTTAATTTCATTTGGTCTGGTTCAAAATAAGGCCAAACTTGCAGCCTCGTGAGGGTATCTAAATTTTAAACTCTCCGTGTTGGTCTAGTCTAGGACACCCCTGGGGCACCCAGAACCATTTTTGTTTGAATTATGAGAGCAATATTTATCATACCTATAGTTGAAATTTTGAATTATGCAAGCATTACTGAAGAAAAATCAGTATATAGCTCCACCACGAGAAAAATCCCAATCTCCCGGGAATGGTCGTCCAACATGGCATGCCACTGGGGAAAATGTTGGATAACCTTGGGTGTATCAATTTCATGCACCTCTTTTGGAAAATCCACCCAAAATTCAAATTTCTTGATTCAAAAATGGAAAATTAAGTTTTTTCCATAGAACCCTGAAATACCTAGTTATAGAAGTTGTTTGAAATACCAAGAGGCACCAACCTTCCAAGTTTGGGCTCATTCCATGGAGGGGTGCCATGATTTTGGCAGTGGGATTTGGGAGAAATAAACATACAAATCTGGGAACATTGCAACATCATATCATAGACCAAACAACTTTGATTTTTTTTAAATTTGGTTCAGGTTTGACCACATGAGCAGAGGATCAGCGTCATTGGTTTCTCTTAAAATCATGGATTTTTTACACAATAAACTAAAAGTGCATTTTTCCTAGGGAATATTTCCCACTAGGTGTCTTACTCTAGAAGGATCAATGCGTGACCCGCCTGCCTTGAAGAACACGCAGCACGCCTGCGCCACCAACCTCCTCCACTAACACACCCCAAATTATGGTTGTGCCATTATGATTTCAGAATAGAGAGCCAACGAGCAGCGAGGCGTCCCATCGGCTCCACTTCCTCTTGATCATCGACATCGATTCTCCACAATTTCTCATTCCCGCCTAGCTTTCCCCATTAATCCCCACTGATCTCCTCCTATTTAACAAATCCCATTCTCTAAAATTAGCGCACCTTACCATCTCCAATCCCTCTCCCTGGTGACATGAGAAAGTTCTCCATCTGCAAAAGTGCGACCATGGCCACCTTCTAGCTCTCGCTCACCGCTAAGGAGGTCCAACCATTTGGGGTTGACAAGGAAAATTCCCTGTGCATCTAGGCCTTCAGCCCACGGAGGAGTAAGTGGTAGCTGGCCCGCGCCTTCCTCGATGAGGGTTACGACCGTCATCACGATCGCCGCATACACGACCTCGAGAAATTTTTTGACGGGATGCTAGCGGTCCGCTTCGCCAACCCCAAGGACATCACGTTGTTGTACAACTGTGCCTACCACTACGACTGCGAGCTAGTGGTGTTGACCCACGCCAACATGCACACCAACTACTAGGACTAATTCCCCAACACTGGTAGATTCATCCACTTCATAATGTCAGAGGTGCTGATGGCGGAGGTGGCGACGCCGACCTAATGCTAGAGAACTAGCCGACGGTGGAGGAGGTGGCGATGGCGGTGGAGACACTAGGGGTGGCACCATACCAGTAGTAGTATAGAACTAAAAGTTATACCGTCAGTTCTGCAAGTAGTCGTTTACTTGGATTGTAAACTTTTGCTTGTTTACTAATCAAAAATCGTGTTTTAGTTTATGTTTGACTAGTGTTCTGCTTGTAATCTTCTATCTTAGTTTCGTCAGATAAGCACAACCTCCTTTTCTATTTGAGTATCGTCAGAAGACGATTGTCAAACGCACCTGAATTTGGTCTCTTGGAGTCAAATACCTATGAACTTGTTCCCTTAGCGACAATACCAACAAACTTGAACCCACGAACTAGGCCAATTAAATTTTCATTTTTCTCGCTATTACGCCCACCCATTAACGTAATTGTTGAATAATTAATAGTGGCATCGTCCATTAGCCAAATGCCTGTCATTCCAGTTCTGTCCCCACTACAAAAAACTAGATGTTGCACTTGCCATCAGCATGTTGATTCTCTTATACTATTTATGCCTTCCCAATTCAAATGAAATGCTTGCCATCGACACGCATATGATTTATGATGGTTTAATAAATCGATAAATCTTTGACCTGTTAAGCTAATTCCCATCTAGTTTGTAATCAAACACCTAATGTGCAGTACTCACATTGGATCAAAACTAGGCTCCAAGTCTTTTCTTTCCTTGGATCTAACATTCGTGTACCAATAAAAATGTATTTACGAGTGGGCACGATCAACCATATCATGGTACTGAGATCAGCAAAACGTGAGTGGCATGGCTATGTAGTCATTCAACATGCCCAAAGCGACTGCATCACGGGTTGCGAGGCCCCGGGTGACATGGGTATGACTTATTGGGTCCCCATGATTAGTATACTTGGTATGTATCTGAACTACGGCCCATGAAGCCCACGAAGAACTAGGAGTCCTAGTGAAATGGATATACCTTACAGGTACTTGAGGTTAGCCTATATGGTCTAGCCCAAGAGGAGTCCACGGTGCAAATGAAGCCCAATAAAGATTCGAGTGGCCCACAGAAACATGACTTCTTGAAGAACACTACAAAGATTAGATAGAAACTAGAAGGAAAAACCCTAATCTGTAACCAACTCAGCCTGCTATCCCGAGACCTAGCCTCCCTATATAAAGGCTAGGATGGGGCGGCGAGGAGGACAATCCACAACCCTCACATACACCTTGCCAGATTGCGTCTATGCACCCCTTGTAACTTTCGACTCCCTGATAATCAAGAGCGGACAAGCAGGAGTAGGGTCCTCTTCGAGGCCTGAACTTGGGTAAAACCTCGTGTCCCCCTATGTGCTTGTTTGCTAGCCGATCGATGCCTCCAGCGCTCCCCAATTCCTCGAACCTAAGTCCATCAACGATGGACATTGATGAGTTAACCCCTTGTCAATTGACGCCATATGTGGGAAACGGGAGTGCTGATGTTGACGCTTCCTTGGCCCCATCAACTATGATCTACAACTCTGCTGCAGCAGAGACTCGCCTCCTATTTGGTGCTTTCGACTTCACCATCCACTCACTGATGATTCGCCTGTATTTCGAGTCTGTGGGCGATGGGATCGGCCTGGCGATCGGAAGCCTACGCTTTCAGGTCGGTCAGATCGGCACGCTTCGCCTCCCCGATCACCCGCAGGCTCCTTCGATTTCCCCTGCATCGTGGTTCCTACCATTGATTGGAACCCTGAGCGAGCTCAATGCCTCGGCATTAGTCGAGGACACAGATAGCAACAACAGCTGCGGGGCCAATCTATGTGATCCGGTGTCGGAGGATGGCGCCTACGGCTCCGGATCTGAGAGCTACGGGAGCAATGGTTTCCCAAACCACTACATGTGCGCCGTCATCAACACCGGCGACGGAGGCACTCAAAGGGACAATGCCGACGGTGGGCCCACCAACAACAGGTCGACCAATCGACCCCCTACCATCGGCCCCGTTGATAACGATCAGCAGCTGCCAAACCCTAAGGGCAAACATGTCAACATCGAGACAAGGCGGCAGGAGATCCGATGACCCACAAGTATAGGGGGTGTATCACAGTATTTTCAAGGGAAGTGAAACCCAATTTATTGATTCGACACAAGGGGAGCCAAAGAATATTTATCAGCCTTAACAACTGAGTTGTCAATTTAGCTGCACCTGGAAACAATCTTGCTCACAACAGTTTATCAGTAGCAACAGTTTTGTAGTAGGAATAGCAAAGTAACATCAATAGTAAAGCAAAGACAGTAGTAACAAAAGCAGTAAACAGTGGGATTCGAGTGCGGTAGGCATAGGGATGGATGGACGGGCGTTGCATGGACAAGACAATTCACATAGCAATCAGAACATAGGGCAATTGCAGATAAATAAGATAAAGCATCCAAGTACTAGACAATCCTAGGCATGTGTTCCATATATAGTCATACGTGCTCGCAATGAGAACTTGCACAACATCTTTTGTCCTGCCAGCCCGTTTGCAGCGGGGCCTCTAGGGAACTACTGGCAATTAAGGTGCTCCTTTTAATAGAGCACCAGAGCAAAGCATTAACACTCCGTGAACACACGTGATCCTCACATTAAAGCCTTTCCCTTCCGGTTATCCCGATTTCTATCACTTCGAGGCCATAGGTTCCGGACAACAACGTGTGTATACAACTTGTAGATAAGACCAGAAACAATACTATCATAATGAATCAATAATAAGTTCAGATCTGAAATCATGGCACTCGGGCCCTAGTGACAAGCATTAAGCACAACAAGTCGCAACAAAGTCATAAAGCACTAATAAAAGATACTAGGCACCATGCCCTAACATTCTGATGCCATTACATGAACGATCTCATCCAATCCCTACCATCCCCATAGCCTACGACGGGGATTACTCACTCATAGATGGGGGAACACATGGATGGTCGATGGAGATGATGGTGGAGATCGATGGAGATGGCTCTGGGGGCACTTCCCCGTCCCGGTAGGGTGCCGGAATAGAGACTTTCTGTCCCCTGAATCTCCCCTTCGGTGGCGGTGGCGTAGTGGAACTTTTCGTGGAAAAACGTCGAACCCCCCGGAAGTTTTTAAGTCAGAAGGCTTCTTATAGGCGAAGAGGGAGACCGAGGGGGTGCCTGGGGCCACCACACCATGCCCTGGCGTGGCCAGGCCCAGCCCACGCCTGGGGGTGGTGTGGCCAGTCCTTGGCCCTCCTCCGTCTCGTATTCTGGCTCTGTGAGTCTTCTGGAAAAATAGGCACTTTGGCTTTTGTCCCGTCCAATTCCGAGAATATTCATTTTCTGACTTTCCTGGAACCAAAAATAGCAGAAAACAGGCAGTTGGCACTGCGGCTCTTATTAATAGGTTAGTCCAAGAAATCATATGAAAAGTACTCCAAAGTGTGGACAAAACACAAGAAAGTGGATAAAACCAAGCATGGAGCATAAAAAATTATAGATACATTTGCAATGTATCAACATCCCCAAGCTTAACTCCTGCTCGTCCTCGAGTAGGTAAGTGATAAAAATAAAGAATAATTTTTGAGGTGACATGCACCATCAAAGACTTGATCAAAGTATTTGTAAAACATTCAAAGCTGGGATCATAGTACTTCAATCATAATATGAAAGACAAAGTTCTAGCAATAATACAAAGAAACTATGATGCAACATGAAAAGGCACAAACAAAAGATTCATGAATAATAATGCTTTGCAAGACGTTTGTTTGTTTCACATAAAGAAAACATAGAATAGTGGTAATCAGCTTGTCCCTCATAGAGTAGCAAATATAAATGCATAGGACACCTTCAAAGTTCACAAGAGTGACTAGATACAAATAGTTTAAAACAAGCAATATCAAGGTCTGCATCAATCAACAAGTCTTGGGACAATGCACATAGAACTAAGAATGACCCCTATGCTCTAAAGAAAGTGCTCAAAGAATAAGTGGAGACTCAACAAGTAAAAGAAAAGGTTATGCATAATTTGGAAGGCTTCCAAATGCTGAAAGTATGGTACTCATTAGCTTTGAGCTCTCATTGCCCCTATCATAAGCATATTGAAAGTGGTTAAGGTGAAAGTGAGGTCCAATCTGAGTTATATGCTTGACAGACTATAAACTGGAAATCCCAGTCCCTTGAGTACGAGGGCCGCTCCTCATGCTACTCAACTTTAGTTACTGGTATGTTCTTATCATC
The DNA here is from genome assembly GCA_910589775.1 of Avena eriantha. Classification (NCBI taxonomy): domain Eukaryota; kingdom Viridiplantae; phylum Streptophyta; class Magnoliopsida; order Poales; family Poaceae; genus Avena; species Avena eriantha. The sequence continues at coordinate 251,312,374 of OU342742.1, read as the reverse complement.
GTAAGTATGTGCGTATCATTGAGAACCGCCAACGGGGTACCCCTTGCCCGATGATACGGAAGAATCCCCATATCAAAATGACAAGGCAAGCAGACAATGAGTATCTCAGCAATCTTCTTATTTACCATGGGAAAATGGTGCTTTTTTCTCTCTTTCCTCTTTTCATAAAACTCTTTTTTCTCGATAGCTATCTCTCTCTCTCTTTTTTATAAGAAGAATGCTTCATAGATATCATTATGGTTACGCTGCAGGTTTCCACCATGTCAGCATGGATTAGACCAGCGGCCCAGGCGTTTCTCTAACACACATACATAACTCCATGGACTTACAAGCTCCCCTTTTATTTCACACCGACGACATCCGCAAACAAAAGAGCAAGGTATCAACTGGGTATATATTTACAAGTGTTGAAAGTGTTCCCCGTGACAGCACGGTTCTGCTAATCTCCAGCCTATAATTTGCAAGCATATAACTTTCATGGAGAGTTCACAATGGTTCAGGTTTATTAAGTGCAGAAAATAAAGTGTGCCATCAAGTTCGTGAGAGCTTTACTAACTAATTTTCCCATAACAAGCAAACATTTTATTCGGAAAAAAACAAGGCATAATGAATATGCACGAACGTAGCAAATGATGCTAATAGGTAGGTATGGTGGACACTTTGGAAATATTTGGTTTAGGGAGTTGGAAACTTGAGTAAAACATACTCAGAAAAAGTGAAGGCTAGCAATAGTAAGAGAGCGACAAACGAGAGAGCAATAATGGCCATAATCATGCAGAGCGACAAAATATCATTGATCAAAGCATAATGTGATACTACAAGTTGAAAACTAAAGGATCATGAAGGCTTATGGTGACTTGAGATAGTCATAACATGGTGTGAGCATGTGCCAAGTCAACCCAAATAAAGCATCAAAGGAGAATACCACAATACTATGCTTTAATATGCTAAAACAACGCATGATTCATCCAAGGCACATTAAGCAATCTCAATTGTTTATAACAAGTCATGCTACAGCAAAGAATACTAAGCATAAAGCCAAAACAATATCAAGCATGGCATGACAAAGCATAGGCCACAGTCAAAAACAAGCTCTCTTTACCACTTAAGCATGAGCTTTCCTACTCTTTTCCAAACCAAACAAAACTATTTGCAAACCAACATATGAAAGAGGGGGTCCAACCAATTTATTCAGCAAACTAAGCAAACCACGCAAACTAAAACCAAAACGAAAAACGAAAAAGAAGTCGCTCCAAGAACAACACAACTGTGCATGAAACAATAAAAATGAAGTGTTTGGAAGAAACCTGGGATTTTTATTGATGAAGATGGGGATGCCTTGGGCATCCCCAAGCTTTGACGCTTGTACTTCTTGAATATTTCTTGGGGTGACACGCGTGGCATCCCCAAGCTTGAGCTTTATTCCATCCTTCATCTCATTACTCATTCCTTCCATACACCTGAAATTTTTCCTTCATACAAAACTTCACACAATCTCATTAGCAACATTAGTGCACTTAAGATAAATAAGTCTTAAGGTTCAGTTCTAACACCAAATAAACTTACATTAGAACACTAGCTACTGTAGCACTTCCCTCAAAAAGCTCAATTCCCCAAAAAAACTCAAGAAGGAACCAACAAGAAGCAAATACAGAAAATGGCAGAAATCTGTCAAAACAGACCAGCAGGTAAAGACGAATTTTTTAGAAGACCTTATGTTGCTCAAATAAAAACGTGTTGAACTAACTAAAGTTAGATAACAACCTGGGACAGAAGAACAAAAAATTACAGCTCAATCCGACATACAGAACTCTCTCACGAATTTTTACGGTGAAGCACAGAAATCTGTTTCGGGACAACAACTTTCCCAATCATTACTTCTCTCTCATTAGAGGTTACTCTTGGCACAAAAAGCAAATAAAAAGGATAAGGAGCGGTTATTACTGAGGTAATAACTTCCAAGACTCATCTAAAACTTTTGGGTTACCTCCCAATAAGTACTTTTCTTTAATGTCTTTAAGTTAGGCATAAGCAAAAAAACTAAAATGGATAGAATAGAAGTAAGCGAAGATAATCGTGGTGAAAACATTGTTTTGTTCAATGAAATCCTTTTGTTAAAAAAGGTTGATCAGGTCTTGTTACCAAAACAATTCCATATGAGACAAAACTTTGTATCCCACTAATGATTATGTTACCTCAACCTTGATAGAAATGGTCCCAATCATAATAGTTTCAAATTTTTCTCTTCGTATGGGAAAATATATTTCTCCAACTTGAATGCCCTCAACATGTTCAATTGAATTCAAACCATAAGTCCTTTCAATCTTCTTGAGAAAATAGACAATGTGTTCATTGAAGGTCACCTTCCCTTGATTACAATTAATAACAGCTCCTGCAGTATGTTAGAAAAGGTCTCCCAAGAATAATAGACATATTATCATCTTCAGGCATAAAAGTTTGAGAGGATGCTCTCATAAGAAATATGAAGTGAAGTAAAAGAGAGCATCAAGAAGCAAATCCAAAACACATTTAAGTCTAACCCACTTCCTATGCATAGGAATCGTGTATGCAAATAAATTCACAAAGAACAAAGTGACAAGCATAGGAAGATAAAACAAGAGTAATTTCAAAACTTTCAGCACATAGAGAGGTGTTTCAATACCATGAAAACTTCCACAACCATATTTTCCTCTCTCATAATAATTTTCAGTAGCCTCATGAAGAAACTCAACAATATAACTATCACATAAAGCATGCTCTTCATGATCTACAAGCACTAGAGTTTTATTATAAACATTTTCAAGAGAAACCTCAGGAACATAACATTCATTCTCCTTTAGTAAGCAAGGGGGACAATCAAATAATGTAAGGGATAAAGAGTTACTCTCATTAGAAGGTAGGCATGGGTAGCTAATCCATTCTTCCTCCTTTTGTTCATCACTCTCCTCCTCTTTTTCATCTAATTAGATTTCAGGTTCATCAATTTCTTCTTCCATAGGATCCTACAAGGCATTAGTCTCTTCCATTTGTGGAAAGCATCTATTAAAATATTCAAGAATATAGCCATTTTCATCCTTGTGATTATCAAAGCAAAATTTAAGTATACCATACACCTCATATTTGTAAGGTGAATCATCAATATTTTCAAGCAAACTAGCAAGTTCAAAAGCACCCTTCCAAGCAATAAATTCTTCAATTTGTTCCGGATCATAAAAGTCATAAATTCCTTTAGCATAGGAAGATATGGTATCATTATCATTATACTCACATTGAAAAGGGAGGTGTTTATACCTCTTTCTGCAACGAGATTCATCATAGCAATAAGTAGCATTATAAATAGAGCACACGTTTCTAGCAATGGTATACAATCTATCAATTTGTTCCCATAAGTGTTTCCCTTTTTGTGACAAGCGATGTTCCTTATAATAATATTTTTGATCTTTCATGAACCCACCTTGCCAATAAGATTCAGTTTCAAAGAAACCAACCATTGACATCAAGCATGATAAAGCAAGACAATAACAGACCAACGAAAACAACAACTAGAGTAGGAACTAATTTTTTTTGTATTTTTGATAAAGAAACAAGCAAACAACGAGAAAGATAAACTTAGGTTGAACAATAGTGATTCCAAGTGAACTTGATAAATAAAGCTATGCTCCCCGGCAACGGCGCCAGAAAATAGTCTTGATGACCCATAAGTATAGGGGGTGTATCGTAGTATTTTCGAGGGAAGTGAAACCCAATTTATTGATTCGACACAAGGGGAGCCAAAGAATATTTATCAGCCTTAACAACTGAGTTGTCAATTCAGCTGCACGTGGAAACAATCTTGCTCATAGCAGTTTATCAGTAGCAACAGTTTTGTAGTAGGAATAGCAAAGTAACAGCAGTAGTAAAGCAAAGACAGTAGTAACAAAAGCAGTAAACAGTGGGATTCAAGTGCGGTAGGCATAGGGATGGATGGACGGGCGTTGCATGGACAAGACAATTCACATAGCAATCAGAACATAGGGCAATTGCAGATAAATAAGATAAAGCATCCAAGTACTAGACAATCCTAGGCATGTGTTCCATATATAGTCATACGTGCTCGCAATGAGAACTTGCACAACATCTTTTGTCCTGCCAGCCCGTTTGCAGCGGGGCCTCTAGGGAACTACTGGCAATTAAGGTGCTCCTTTTAATAGAGCACCGGAGCAAAGCATTAACACTCCGTGAACACACGTGATCCTCACATCAAAGCCTTTCCCTTCCGGTTATCCCGATTTCTGTCACTTCGGGGCCATAGGTTCCGGACAACAACGTGTGTATACAACTTGTAGATAAGACCAGAAACAATACTATCATAATGAATCAATAATAAGTTCAGATCTGAAATCATGGCACTCGGGCCCTAGTGACAAGCATTAAGCACAACAAGTCGCAACAAAGTCATAAAGCACTAATAAAAGATACTAGGCACCATACCCTAACATTCTGATGCCATTACATGAACGATCTCATCCAATCCCTACCATCCCCATAGCCTACAGCGGGGATTACTCACTCATAGATGGGGGAAACATGGATGGTCGATGGAGATGATGGTGGAGATCGATGGAGATGGATCCGGGGGCACTTCCCCGTCCCGGCAGGGTGCCGGAACAGAGACTTTCTGTCCCCCGAATCTCCCCTTCGGTGGTGGCGGTGCAACGGAACTTTTCGTGGAAAAACGTCGAACCCCCCGGAAGTTTTTAGGTCAGAAGGCTTCTTATAGGTGAAGAGGGAGACCGAGGGGGTGCATGGGGCCACCACACCATGCCCTGGCGCGGCCAGGCCCAGCCCGTGCCTGGGGGTGGTGTGGCCAGCCCTTGGCCCTCCTCCGTCTTGTATTTTGGGTCTGTGAGTCTTCTGAATAAATATGCACTTTGGCTTTTGTCCCGTCCAATTCCGAGAATATTCATTTTCTGACTTGCCTGGAACCAAAAATAGCAGAAAACAGGCAACTGGCACTATGGCTCTTGTTAATAGGTTAGTCCAAGAAATCATATGAAAAGTACTCCAAAGTGTGGACAAAACACAAGAAAGTGGATAAAACCAAGCATGGAGCATCAAAAATTATAGATACATTTGCAATGTATCAAGATCCATCTCAACAATGCCGAGTGGGCGCGATGCAGGGAGGCCCTATAGGGCAAGCCCTGCCATCAAACTCATCACAACAGATGGTGATGGGTTATCATTACCTACTCATCCAGGAGTTCAAGCGCCAGCAGGCGGTGAGCACACGACTCGACGAGCACAGAAGGGCTACAGATGAATCGAGCCTTCGGCGGGCGGCGCTCTCCTCTATCGGAGGATCCTCCTCCAAGGGTAATGACCATGCAGCCGCCAAAAGGCGCTCTTGACTAGCCCAACTCGACGACAAAGAGTGAGAAGAAGCCACAAAGGCCCTTGACTTTTTGTTCATGACGGTAGACTCGCGGGGCAACATGCTCTCGAAAACGCCACATGCAGCGGTGACCGCAGCCACCATGTACCTTGTCACCAACTAGCCATCGGCTAGAGATCCACGAGATGCCATTCACCGATCCACCATCGTTGGACTGTCGAGGCCGCACTGGCTAAGGAGAAAACACGGGAGCTGAAGAAAAGCAAGGATCCACTCAAGTACTACTCGCTATCTTCTAGCGAGGACGAGCATGACTTGTTGCGGTGACGTTGTAGCTCACAGCAACACGATCGCGATTTCGACACGCGGGGCAAAATTACCCAGCGCGAAGTTGACAAGATGTGTGCCAAGCGTGCTTACTCAGTAGAGTCGGAGGACGAAGGAATGGAGCTTTGCGGCACCGGCTGCTTTAGTAGAGCCATACGGTAGACGTGAATGCTGAAAGGGTCAAACTCTCGTCGGAGAACCCGAAGTTCGACGGCCTCCAGGACACGAAGATCTGGATGGAAGACCACATCTCCTCTTTCAAGCTGCATGGTAGAAACAAGTGCACAGTCACGCAATGCCTCCAGTTGCAGCTGCAAGGCGCTCCCCGCGCATGGCTCAACAACCTGCCCTGCAGGTCGATCCACAGCTGGGAGGGACTGGTCTACAGCTTCGTGAGAAACTTCAAGGGCACCTATAAACGGCCCGCATCAATCGAAGTGCTCAAGGCATGCTGCCAGAAGCCGAGCGAATCCCTCCGCTCATACATCGAAAGGTGGTCCATCATCAAAAACTTGGCGGAAGATATCTCTGAAGACCACGCGATCGACGCGTTCAACGACGGTGTCCGCCGCAGAGAGCTCAGGGAGGAGCTAGGCCGTACGCGGCCCAAAACCATCGACCACTTGATGGACATCGTGAATCAGTGGGAAGATGGAGAAGATTCGGTGAACAAGAACCATGCCCACTTAGACGACGAGGACGACCTCGACCATCGACGCGACCGCCATGGGAAGTGTCGATCGCGTGGCTATGAAGACCACGAGGAAGTTGACATGGCCGCGGCCATCTACACCGACAAACGCAACGAAGGCAATAGCTGATACCGTAGAGGCAGCTACCACGATACCAGGAAACCCACACAGGTGTGGCAATGCCACACCCGCGATGAAGCACCTGGAACATCAATCCAGGATAAGCTATCTGGACTCTGCAACATCCACTTCTACATTGACAAGCATGACGGCAAGAAGTCTAAACATCCCCTCAAGGACTGCCACGAGTTCCAGAAGCTCCATGAGGGCTACGCCCAACTACATGGCGATGCGATTAACCAGGGGTACAAAGCTGCCCCAGGCACCATAGCTCATGGAGTGCCACAACCGCCGCCAGGAGCACCCGCACCTCCCGCGCCTGTGCGGTGCAAAACAACGGAGGCGAGTAATACCCACGAGCGATGGGGAACATGGGTATGATCCAAAAGGGGCATCCCTCCAACAGGGTGCAAAAGTCAATCACTCGCCAAATCAATTTGGCTGTCAAATCTCCACCCTCGACTACTGAGTACCTTAGTAGGTGCGAGTCTTGCATCACCTTCGACAAGCATGCCCACCCACGCCAAGTGCATCGCCCGGGTCACTCTCCCCTGGTGCTCAAGGCGCAGACCGACGGCTACGAGATGAGTCATGTCTTCATGGACGGCGGTAGTGGCATCAACCTCATGTTCACCAGCACCTTGTGTGCCATGCGAATTCCCATCTCCTGCCTGGAGGCATCCGAAACAATCACGACATCATCCCAGGGAAAGGCGTATACCCCCTGGGAAAAATCAACATGGATGTCATCTTCGGCACACCAGCAAACTTTCGGCGAGAGCGCCTCAAATTCGAGGTGGTCAACTGGCCCTGGCAATACCACACAATCCTCGGACGTGTCGCGTTCGCGAGGTTCATGAAGGTCCCTCACTACGCCTACTTGCAGATGAAGATGTTAGGACCCAACGACATTATCACCATCATCGAGAGCTTCGCCAAGTCACATAGCTGCAACAGGGAATTCAACAGAATCTCCCAATCTTTCGGCATGCAAGAAGAGCTCGCAAGACGCAAGGAGTCGACAAACAACAGTCTTCCTCCTGTGAGCAAGCCGAATGCACCCGACCAGTCCTTTGACTCGTTGTTGAACGCCAAGGCGGTCTAGGTTCACCCAACGGACCCGACCAAGATAGCGCTCATTGCCAACAACTTGAGTCGCACATAGGAACTCGCGCTCGTCGAATTCCTCCATGAGTGCTGGGAGATCTTCGCCCGGTGTCCAGCGGACATGCCAGGAGTTCCTAGGGAATTTGCCGAGCATGCACTCAACATGAATCCAGATGCAAGACCAGTCAAGCAGTCGATGCGTCGACTATCAGAACCAAGGGCAAAGGCGGTCGGCATGGAAGTCAACAGACTCCTCAACGCTGATTTTATACGTGAAATAAAAGAAAGCACCTGGGTAGCTAACCCCATGCTCATTCCTAAAAAAGGACATGGATATCCTGTGGATGTGCGTGGACTTCACTTCTCTCAACAAGCACTGCACGAAGAACCACTTCTCATTACCATGGATCAACCAAATAATCTCCTCCACTGCGGGATGCGAACGCCTCTACTTCATCGATGCCTACTCAGGCTACCATCAGATTCGAATGAAGGAGGAGGACTAGGAGAAGACAACCTTCATCATGCCCTTTGGCGTTTACTGCTACACAACAATGCCCTTCGGGCTGAAGAATGCAGGAGCCACCTATTAATGGTGTATGCAGGCCTGCCTCAAAAACCAGCTTGGCCGGAACATCCAAGTTTATGTCGACGACATCATCATCAAAACCAAGGAGGAAGCCACACTCATCGACGATCATCATGAGACCTTCGACAACCTTGGCCGCTATCAGATCAAGCTGAATCCGTAGAAGTGCACCTTCGGCATGCCATCCAGGCAATTACTCGGGTACCTCATGAAAGAACATTTCATGGTTCCCTATGTTTTGTGTGTTAGATAACAATACCGTGGAGTTTCTCATGTGTGCTAAGTGTTGCAGGAAAGAGTTTTTGGTGTTTGGGGGCCGGATTATCCGCCCCCACCAAGGGCCGGATAATCCGGCCTAACCATCTTGGCCAGGGCTGGTCGCGTGTGAGCTTCTGTCTGGGGGCGGATTTCCCCCGGACAATCTGGAGCTGGGGCGGATTTTTCCCCCAGCCGGATAATCCGGCCTTCCTCTACGGCCGGATAATCCGGCCCCCAGGGAAAATGGCCAAGGGTGCATCGGCGCGAGCTTCTGATTGGGGTCAGATTTCCCCCCTAGCCGGATAATCCGGCCCTCCTCTAGGGCTGGATAATCCGGCCCCTAGGAGAAGATTCCAAGGACAGCCCGACACGAGGTTATATTCGGGGGCGGATTTCCCCCGGACAATCCGAGTCTGGGGTGGAGTTTTCCCCTGGCCGGACAATCTGGCCCTCACTTGGGCTGGATAATCTAGCCCCAAATGGCTCTAACGGCTCCGTCTGGACATGGGGTATAAAAGCCCCATCCACCCCTATTATCAGAACTCTTGATTCATTCGAAAAAGTTCAGACCTGTTGCAAAAGCTCTCTCCCAAGATCTCCTACTTCAACCACCCGAAGCCTTCGATCTTTGGGGGAATTGAAGGAGGAGACATCGTTCATCATCATCACGAATCAAGCGCTTCAACTCCTCTCCAATCACTTGGAGAATCCCCGATCTAGTATTCTTGTTGATATCTAGATCTTGTGTTTCGTTATTGATAACAATTATTCTTGTGGCAGCATGTTGTCATTACGGGAGCCTGCAATTTAGTTGTGGGGTTGTACCCCGCTAGTTGTGTAAAGGCGATGGTTCCCGCCTCGAAGGGTTCCAATAGTGGAAAGGTGGATCAAGCCTTTGGTGGCGAGATCCATCGGAGAATAGGGTGAGGCCTATTGTGGCGTGGTGGTCTTAGTACCGCCCACCCCTCCAACATAGATGTACTTCCCCTAACACGGAAGGAACTGCGGTAAAACAAATCATGTGTTTCCGCGTGCTCCACTACGGTTTCCTTGTTCCTCACTCTTACTCGCCTTTACTCGCTGGTAGTTTGGTTTGCATATAGGGAAATTCTACATAGTTGCATATCTAGAGAATTTACCATTTGTGTCAAGCCTAAAATTGAAAAGTATTAAAATTTGAAGTAGCACCTATTCACCCCCCCTCTAGGTGCCCATACGATCCATTTCAATTGGTATCAGAGCCCCAACTCTTTATTCAGGCTTAACCGCCTAAGAGAAGTATGGGCACTAAGGAAAATGGAAGTGAAGCTGTGGACAAGGTCACAATGGATGACCTCAAGATGTTGGAAAAAACCTTGTTGAAATCCTTTGAGACCAAGATGGAAGAGATGCAGCAAATGATTGCTTGTCTCACCTCATCTACAGCCCCACCTCCATCTTCCTCTGAGGCCACCACTCCTCTATCTAAGGATAAGGCTCATGCCAAATCTAAGGAAGATGAGATGGTGGGTGAGAAAAACAATGGATAAGTGGTAAGGAGGATTATAGTGAGGTCTCTCACTTATATTCTCCCAACCCACCTATCCCTCATCCTCATATAAACAATAGGGGTGATCCACCCAAGCTTACTGCATCCTCATTTAATCAATGGCAATTCTTAATGAAATCTCATGTATGCAGTTCTTCAATTGAGCTTTGGAGGATCATTGAAGATGGTCTTCATATTGGAGATCCCACAAATCTAGCTAGAAGTGAAGTTGTGGATAGTCAACTAAATGCAACGGTTCTTCACATGATTCAGCTCGAAGTGGGTCCCAAGGACATGCCACATATTGAGCACTTCAACACCGCCAAAGAAGCTTGGGATGCTCTCACCGACCTGTTCATCAGAAATGAAAGCATGAGACAAAATAGGTATGATGCTCTTAGCAATGAAGCTGAAGGATTTTACATGTTGGATGGTGAGGACCATGAAGACATGTATAGAAGGCTCAAGGGCATTGCAACAACATTTGGAAAGCATGGAGCCACTCACATTGATGATGCTTGGATAAAAAGGAAATATGTGAGTGCTCTCATGCCAATTGAGCCAACAGACTTGAAGAGTTTGCAAGGTAGAAACAACTACCATCAAATGACTTCCAATGAAGTCATGCAAGAAATGCCGTCATTCAAGGTTGCAGCTAAGAACGCTGAAGATGCCCGTGCTCGGGCCATTGGAATGCAAAAAGGAGTCAATGTAGCTCTAAAGGCAAGTGTTGTTGAACAAGATGAAGATGAAAGAGGATACAATGTTGTCTCCATGGGCTGTCCCGAGGAGTTCAAGCATGCTCATGGTGAGTACATGGCCTTCTACGCATGGAATTTTTGGAAGGACCCAGCCAAGGCTAAGTCTGAACTTGAGCGCAAGAATGGGTCAAGTGGGCGAAAAGAGAATGGCCCAAAACTGAGGACGTGCTACAATTGTGGAGTCCGGTTGCACTTTGTGGCTGAATGTCCCTATCAAAGTAGAGAAGACAATGGAGGCCGGCTCATCCTCAAAGAAATCCAAGGCACCTCGAAAGAAACCATTTGTCAATAAGAATGGTCCTTACAAGAAGCAACCTAAGATTGTCTTGGTGGCTCAAGAGGAATATTCTTCGGCAAGTGAAGATGAAAAGGATGAAGATATCTCTCGGGAGGTGGCTACTATAGCCACCACATCGAGCCCTACATCTCTCTTCGACTCTCCTAACGAAAATGTCATCAACAACAACAACGTCACTTGCCTTATGGCAAGAGGGTCCGAGGTATCATCTTCCATCTCCTCATTTCCTAAGACTACTATGGATGTTAATATGGATGATCATACAAGTCTTTGTTGGAAATATGCCCTAAAGACAAATAGTAATAAGGACTATTATCATATTTCATAAAGTTTATGATTAAGTTTTATATCATGCTATAACTGTATTGAGTGGAAACATCAATAAACGTGTGATATATAAACAACCAGGGGTTCCCAGTGAAACTCTAGTCACTGGTTCATTGGTCAACGGATGATCAAGTTTCTTGATCATGTGGCATTTATGCCAGTTGGAAATGGAGTCAACTCATTCCGAGAATGAGATGATGAACCAATATCCAACCTAAACATCGTGACCCGATCATGTCACGAAGTTCAAGTTATGATGATTAGAAATGGATCCTCGTAGACTATTCCTTAGACCATGAGGCTATATCAATCACTGTCTCCCGAGAGTGCTTAGATAGCATCAAGCGCCACTTGGTAATACAATGGTTATAAAGGTGTGTTCAGGTAATCAGAGGAAACCGTGGAGGCAATATATGTCAAGAGCGGGATTTGTCCGTCCACGTGACGGAAAGATACTCAAGGGCCCACTTAGAGAAGTTATATCCAATAGTTGCGCAACGTGTGATTTGATCACAAGGATATCACTTGTCAGAACGAGTCAAGTAGCATTGTTCGGTAACGAGATTGAACATGACATGGTGATGTCATTGATCAGATCTCGGGCAATGCAAGTATCAAGAGACAAAGGTAATAAGACACGACCGTCCTGGTTCAAACGACGAAGGATCTTCGTGGAACGCACAGGGGTCACATGGCCATCCAGGTCCCTCTGTTGATCATTGGTCCAGGAGTGTCCCGACCATGTCTGGAGTGTTCCCGAACCGTAGGGTATCACGCTTAAGGCTTTGATGATGCTTAGAGAGTGTTTATAGGATCGGAAGAATCGCCGAAGTATAGTAGAGATAAAACCGGAAGGGTTTCGGTAAGTCCGGAGGATGTCCGGAGTGGAGGTGGAAGGTATTCCATAGCCACGGAGATTGAATAATATGTGAATGAATGTTAAATATTGATTTAATCATTTATTTATAATTATTTAATAAAAGAGAAAATCAATTAAATGGTCAAAGGGCTTAATGCGCCAATTCCTAGAGGGGAAAGGGCCCAAGAGGGGGCCGAGCCCCTAGGAGGGGCCAAGGGGGTGGCCGACGACCCTATTGGGCCAGCCCCCCACGTGGGACGCATGGAGGGGTGGCCGGCGGCGCCTCCCTCCACCTCCTTCTCCTTTAGTCTCACCCGGGACTTTGAGGGAGGTAGTACCTCCCCTCCCCCTATATATACTGGGGGTATTTGGCCAGATAAATACACACAATATTCAATAAAGGTCTTCTCACTTTTGGGAATACCTCCAATTGATATTCTCTTTTTATCTCTCTCGTGACCGTGGTCCCAAGTTCGGACTGCGCAAACGAGAGACATCTTCACCGCGGAGCATCGTCGCGCTGTGGGATTCGGATCCAGGAGCTTTACTTCCGCAACTGCTGCTGGATCAGGGAAGCGGAGTCATCGTCACGCTCCGACCTGTGTAACTCCCCGCGAGGTGTCACACTTGAGGCACTCAAGTCATTGGAGCCGTTGGAGCGCAAGGACTTCATCACGACCTTGAGGTCGGCTTCGGCTCGTCTACATCAACCATGCTCTCCTGAGCATTGACAACACTTTTCTGTCTTCAAGGGTAAGTTCTCTAAAAGCCTCTCCTGTTACTGTATTACTAATATATAGGTCCTGGCAATATCAGGGGTTCAAGGGCGTAGGTTAAAATTTTATTGTTTTCATACGCGGAACCCCTACAGTGGTATCAAAGCTAGATCTATGCGTAGTAATGCTAGGATGGGTAGAACACACGAGATGTAGCGTGTGGGCGTTGATATTTTAGTTGTTACCCTCCCACGTGTACTTGTGTATACCACAGTAATGCTTGATGGCGTGCCCCCCAACCGACTTTACGCGTTCATTCGCGAGACTGGTCCATGCTTGACATAGGGCTTGTACCGTATAAAGTGGCTTAGGGGGGTGTCTGTCTCTCTCGCATTAGTTGGTATGCCATTTGCAACGGAGGGCCTCGAAAGGGGTGTAGTAGAGACAACTACTTGATCATCATTGTGCTGAAAGTTCATAGGTAAGAACGGTTCTTGTGCGAAAGCCCATTCAGCCACGTAAAACATGCAAAGACAAAGTAGAGGCGTCTAACTTTGTTTTGCAGGGGGCGTTGCTTTGTGATATGGTTGTGGCAAAGGTAAAGTGATTACCTTATGTTACATAGTAGTAGATAGTCATGGAGGTGATGGACTACCATGCCAGAAAGACACCGGTACCCTGGTGTCTATGGCGCCGGAACCCTGGCGCTGAAATCCGGCGACGACAGATGGAGATCACGATGTGAAGGACCATATCACATCGCATCTACATTCAATGTTATTGTTTGTATGTATTATTGTGTGCTAGTATTAGATACTCGATGGTAGCCTAATAAGATGATCCCTGTTAAAATTACCAACGATTGTGTTCCCCCTTAGTGTGCACCACCAAGAAAGTTCTTTGGTATGAGGCAGGCCGTGATGATCGGGTGTCAGACATATCTATGTTCGCATGCAGTGGGTGTAAGCCATGTTGCACAGCGAATACACTAAGGTTGAGTTGGCGAGCCTAGCATGTGTAGATATGGCCTCGGAACGCGGATGGTCGAAAGATCGAGTATGAGTCGCATGAATGATGTGATCGATATTTAGCGTCCACCCTTGAACCCACATTGATGGCCGTGACGATCGGGGGAGATGTGGGGAAGAGGGGTCGTGTTATCACTAGAACCCTTCATGTGATAGGTGTTTCTGAGTGGAGTTATTATTAACTCATTTAATTATAAACTTAGTCTAAATTCCTTTTGCAATTATAAATGTAGAAAAGGTCCTCCCCGGTGCCACCTTTCCTGTTGACGATTGATTGGTTAGAAGGAGAGAAGCTCAGACTAGATGGATCAAACTTCTCGATGTGGGTTACGCGTCTCCATGTTCTCCTTAGCGAGAATGACGTGGTCGACTACATACTTGACGAGATGGATTTGGATCAGCCCATTGACCTAGAGACCCTAGAGAAGCGGGAAGACCACTATTACCGTCGTGAGATGTCCACCTTCATATCAGCTACAGTGTGCTATGGGGTTGTGGATGAGCTATGGCCAGTCATGGGCAATCTTGACCCTCGTGCGACTATGGTACAACTTAGGGCACATTTCGTGGAACAAGCACGCATAGCATGAGCTGATGGGAGACTTCCTCTCCATTAAGATGGAGGAGAACTCATCACTTGACGACCACTTGGAGCGCATGCATGATGCGTACATGAGGCCTGCATACTTCCAGGATAGCTGGATGACGGGCTCTTTTGGAAATGACGTTGTGTTGCGGTCACTGCCACCAAGCTACCAAGCACAAGTCAGGACTTGCATTATGAGAGGCGACGCGAAATCAATGGAATTCCACAGGTTCGTATCACATCTCCGGAATGTGATGGTTGAACCCGTTGTCGCTGAGGTCGTCGATGACAAAGGTATATATTTGATATACAATTTTTATAAATGTTATAATCTTGAAAACACATTTGTAGTGTTAAGTATATTTGATACATGTTCTGTTTTACTGAAAACAGGTCCTTTTGCATGAGAGGTGCTTGCTGGATAGGAGGTGACGTTGCGTGTTGATGGCGAGCATGATGATGATGGCAAACGACACTCTCCCTCAATATTTATCATTTAGTTTATGTTTAGGATGATTATTGTAATCAAAAGATTGTGAACTTCTTTAGTGTGTCTCACATTTTGTGAGACGGTTATTCATATCCGTTTGTAACAAACAGTTGTTCTACTTTTATGAATGATTTCTATTTGTGTTCATATCTTGTTTGATTATATGTGAATTATCCTGGTTGTTTGAAACTAATTGATAATACATAAACATTTGTAAAATATTGAAATGCCTTAAAATACCCAACTTAATGATATATTCATTTTGAACGAAACCATTGTTTAAATTCAAAGTTATAATGATAATATGTGAAAGTCATTTGATTTCTTATCACATATAAATCATGCCTAAGTTCGGCAAAATA
Source organism: Avena eriantha (assembly GCA_910589775.1). NCBI lineage: Eukaryota > Viridiplantae > Streptophyta > Magnoliopsida > Poales > Poaceae > Avena > Avena eriantha. The sequence continues at coordinate 251,296,952 of OU342742.1, read as the reverse complement.
ACTTGAATACAAAGTGTTTAATGAATTGTTAAAAGTAAATACATATTTGATGTATTGTGTTTTGACAAATGGTAATTATCATTATATGATTGTTTAAAAGTGTAAAGTAGTTTACCAAAGGAAACATGAATATGAAACTATTTGATTTGATCAAAGTGTTTCATCAACAAAGGGTATAAATATAAAAGAGAATCTAATTACTACGATTTGATCAATAGTAATGAAATTCGACTTTATAAGAATGGCATAAAAGAAAATTGTGAAATGCAATGCATTTGAAATGTCAAAATACAAAGCATCACAATGTGATATTAGATATCAAAATGGGTGAATAGATGGAACCAAATAAATCGTTGTAGTGTAGATGTAGAGACCATTAGTTAGAAATAGTTAGCACTCAATTAGAATAAATAGTAAACCATTTGAATTCGTGAAAGCGGCTCCATATCTAGTATGGATCGTCGTAAGTGTTTTGGGGGTTATTCGATATAACCAAAACAATAATGAATAAGTCCTTGTAGAGTATTCATTGGAAACTTTGAATACGAAATCCATAATTGGAACCAAAAAGGAAGCAAAACTAGTATTGCTTGGATTTTGGTACATTTTTGAGAAAGTTCGCATTCAGTGATATTTCTCAATTATGAAGCAAATGGAAGATAGTGAAAAACACGATGAGGATTCAAATCCCTGCATCAGAGTGTTGAGAAGCGCAACGAAAAACATTCCTGAATAATTCTCTTCACAAAAGAAAGAATCAATGATAATGATCATTGTGTTTTCTCCACTGGTGTTTTCACTACATAAAGTAGGATTCATAATGTAAACCATATCTTATATGGAGACATTTGTGAATCATTTGTCATGATTACCGGAATATGACATACCTGCGAACTACAAAGGAAATAATGGTAAACTACAATTATGAGAAATCCTAGAAGCAAAATTCACTTGATATTAGCAAGCAATTCGTTGCTGAATCTCACAAGTAAAAGGGGTTACTTGAATTTTCCCAAATGACTACAAAGCCATAGTGGAAAAGGGGTGAATGAAAAAAGCACAATTTGTCAAGTATTGGATGAATTCAAATGAATTTTATTCAAGTGTGCTAAATGTCTAGTGGATTTAAAACTAGTAAAGTACTAGTATCTCATAGTAAATCTCTCACTTTGATATTTGATCAAAGGATTTGAAGTTGTTCAAAAAGTGAATAGATATGCAATTTGCCTGAAATTGAGTGGGAGCTATGAAAGTCTTCCTAAAACAATATGTGAATGCCATATTTTTGAGTGGGAGCAATATAAGTCTCATATTCAAATATGTAGGAACATAGTTTGAGTAAGAGTAGTGAGTCATACCCAAATATGTTAGGAACATATTTTGAGTCGGAGCTTATAGGAGTGATTCTTAAGTATGTTAAGAATAAAAGCGCAAGTACCAATAAATAATGATTTATAAGGTGTAGAAGTTGATGATAAGTATATTATGATATTATGTAGTATTCCTTAAGGGATTCTGAAAAGGGTTTCAGAATAGAAGTGAATTAAGGAACTGGTCCTTAATAACTCAAGTTAGGAATAGTATTAAGTTTAAACATCAATGGTTGAAAGAAAGAAAAGGATGATCATCATCCACTATGTTGAGACATAGGTTCTATCTTAGAAAACCATGATGGTGACTTAACATAATATATGATCCAATAAGGGAAGTTTAAAAGGTGATTAAGTTTGAATCACAGAACGTTGAGCTAATTGTCCATAGTGTCTGTTAGAGAACTGTAGACATGTTTTCCAAATCCATAAAGGATGACATATCTTAAAGCATAAAGGGTTATGTTATAAGGGAATATGTTGGAAACTCCTGTAAATACCGACTAAAGCCAAGTAGGAAGTGAGGTGAACAAAACATTGAAAGTTGCATAGAGTGCACTCATGTTTCGATGATTACATTTATAATAATAGATAAGGGTACCATCCAAAAAGTGTTGTATAATGTTATGGCGGGGCTAGTTCGCTTTTAACATAGAATGATGTGTCCCAGGGCACAGTGCCCATGAGAAAGCCCTCGAGGTTGATCTAAAGTCACTATAGGCTCCTGGAATCAGGCCTTGTTCTGTTGTTATAGCGACAATGCATACACATAGATGTTATCTTGTGATGATAAAGTATTAATGTCAATCAAGGTGACATTAGTAAGTTGCAAAGGATTTGGTACTGTAAAGTACAGGCCCAAGACTCAACCTCTTCCATACAAGTTAATATGGATGATCATACAAGTCTTTGTTGGAAATATGCCCTAGAGACAAATAGTAATAAGGACTATTATCATATTTCATAAAGTTTATGATTAAGTTTTATATCATGCTATAACTGTATTGAGTGGAAATATCAATACACGTGTGATATATAAACAACTAGGGGTTCCTAGTGAAACTCTAGTCACTGGTTCATTGGTCAACGGATGATCAAGTTCCTGATCATGTGGCATTTATGCCAGTTGGAAATGGATCAACTCATTCTGAGAATGAGATGATGAACCAATACCCAACCTAAACATCGTGACCTGATCATGTCACGAAGTTCAAGTTACGATGATTAGAAATGGATCCTCGTAGACTATTCCTTAGACCGTGAGGCAATATCAATCACTATCTCCTGAGAGTGCTTAGATAGCATCAAGCGCCACTTGGTAATACAGTGGTTATAAAGGCGTGTTCAGGCACTCGGAGGAAACCATAGAGGCAATATATGTCAAGAGCGGGATTTGTTCGTCCATGTGACGGAAAGATACTCAAGGGCCCACTCGGAGAAGTTATATCCAATAGCTGCGCAGCGTGTGATTTGATCACATGGATATCACTTGTCGGAACGAGTCAAGTAGCATTGGTCGGTAACTATATTGAACATGACATGGTAATTTCATTGATCATATCTCGGGCAATGCAAGTATCGAGAGACAAAGGGAATAAGACACGACCGTCCCGGTTCAAACAACGAAAGATCTTCGTGGAACGCACAGGGGTCACATGGCCATCCAGGTCCCTCTATTGATCATTGGTCTGGGAGTGTCCCGACCATGTCTGGAGTGTTCCCGAACCATAGGGTATCACGCTTAAGGGTTTGATGATGCTTAGAGAGTGTTTATAGGATCGGAAGAATTGCCGAAAAATAGTAGAGAGAAAACTGGACGGGTTTCGGTAAGTCTGGAGGATGTCCAGAGTGGAGGCGGAAGGTGTTCCATAGCCACGGAGATTGAATAATATGTGAATGAATGTTAAATATTGATTTAATCATTTATTCATAATTATTTAATAAAAGAGCAAATCAATTAAATGGTCAAAGGGCTTAATGGGCCAATTCCTAGAGGGGAAAGGGTCCAAGAGGGGGTCGAACCCCTAGGAGGGGCCAAGGGGGTGGTCGGCGACCCTATTGGGCCAGCCCCCCACGTGGGGCCCATGGAGGGGTGGCCGGCGGCGCCTCCCTCCACCTCCTCCTCCTTTAGTCCCACCCCGGGACTTTGAGGGAGGTAGTACCCCCTATAGATAGTGGGGGTATTTGGCCAGATAAATACACACAATATTCAATAAAGGTCTTATCACTTTTGGGAATACCTCCAATTGATATTATCTTTCTCTCTCTCTCGTGACCGTGGTCCCAAGTTCGGACTGCACGATCGAGAGACATCTTCACCGCGGAGCGCCGTCGCGCTGCGGGATTCGGATCCAGGAGCTCTACTTCCACAACTACTGCTGGATCAGGGAAGCGGGAGTCATCATTAGGCACCGGACGTGTGTAACTCTCTGCGAGGTGTCACACTTGAGGCACTCATGTTGTTGGAGCCGTTGGAGCGCAAGGACTTCATCACGACCTTGAGGTCGGCTTCGGCTCGTCTACATCAACCACGCTCTCGTGAGCGTTGACAACGCTTTTCGGTCTTCTAGGGTAAGTTCACGAAAAGCCCCTCCCATTACTGTATTACTAATAGATAGGTCCTAGCAACATTAGGGGTTCAGGGGCGTAGGGTAAAAATTTATTGTTTTCATACGCGGAACCCCTACAGTCTTAGGATAATAGAAGAGGTTATTGCTTTGGAAAATTTCTTTACTAACTTGCAAGGTGAGAACAAACTTCATTTTGATGCTCTTATGACTCAACTTTCTCACTCCGAAGAACTCCTCGAAGAGAAGGGGAGAATTGAAAGAGAAGATGCTTTGGAGATAGCCTCTTTGAAGAACGCTCTAGAGGAAAGAGGAAACTTGAGTCTCTTTAGAGGAGAAACTTGTGTCAATTGAGGAGTCCCATGAAGAAATGGTTTCCCAGCTCATAAAAGGACATGACAATGCTCTTGCTAAGGTAAATAAAGTTAAGAAGGAGAAGATTGATTTTGGGGCTGCTCATGCTAGACTCTCAGAGAAGTTTGAGAAACTTGACATTGCCTACAAGGCATTGGAGAGTAAAAATTCTACTCTAAATGAGTGTCGTGATCAGCTACAAACTCAATTGGACAAGTATGATTTACCTAGAACATCCACACCAACATGTGGACATGAAGGTATAATTGAAGAAAATGCAAGATTAAAGGAAGAACTTGTAAAGGGGTCTCAATCTAAGGGTAAATAAGTCCTAGATGAGATTATTAGCAAGCAAAGGATAAACAATGGAAAATAAGGTATTGGCTATATTCCCAAGACAAAGAAGAGGAAGAATAATAATAAGAAGAAGAGCAAAACTGCTCAACCAAAGACAAGCACCACAACTAATGAAAAGGCTAACTATGTTGGTTTTGCAAGGGCTAATAATCCTAACTATGAATTATTTTGTGATTATTATGGTGATGTCTATCCTAGCTGGGTAGGTCCATTTGATAGTTACATATCTTGGTCTATTTGGGTTCCAAAGACCCTTGTCACTAACATGAGAGGACCCATTGAAAAATGGGTACCTAAAACCAAGAAGTAACTTTATTGCAGGGCTATGCTTCCGGTGGGTCTAAATGGGTACTCTATAGCGGGTGCACTAGTCATATGATCGGAAGCAAGGAGATCATCTCAGAGATGCAGCCAAACCATGATCACATAACCGTCTCCTATGGTGACAAGTCTAAATCTGAGGTATTGGGTCTTGGCAAAGTTGTGGTTGCTCACGACATCTCTCTCGTGGATGTCAAGCTTGTTGAGACCCTCGGTTACAATTTACTTTCAGTTCGTGCCCTTGGTTAAGATGGGCTTTGCAGTTTTTATTGATGCTGATTTGGTGGTACTCTTGTGGAGCAAGTCTCTAAAGGTTTCTTTCGTGGGATATGTCGAAAATGACCTGTACATGGTGGACTTCTCGGGGAAAACCACTACAGGCCCGATGTGTCTTTTTGGAAAGGCCGACGCGGGTTGGTTATGGCATCACCGATTAGCCCACATCAACATGAGAACTTTGCAAAGTCTCCACAAGGGTGGCCACATCCTTGGACTAAAATAAAATGTTTCCTTTGCCAAAGATCGTGTTTGCAGGGCTTGTGTTGAAGGAAAAATGCATGACTCTCCCCATCGACGGAAGACCATTATTTCATCATCGAGGATTTTGGAGCTCCTTCATGTGGATCTCTTTGGTCCTCCATCTCATGCAAGCCTCGGTGGGAAGAAATATTGCCTCGTAATTGTTGATGATTATTCAAGATATACTTGGGTCTATTTCTTCAAGTTGAAGAGTGAGACTCAACAAACGGTCACTGATTTCGCCAACAAGGTTCAACATCAACACAATCTCCCAATTTTGGCAATTAGAAGAGATAACGGCTCTGAGTTCAAGAACTACACCTTAAATGAATTTCTAAGTGAAGAGGGGATAAGACATCAATATTCCGCTGCGTACACCCCTCAACAAAATGGTGTTGCCGAAAGGAAGAACCGGACCTTAATGGATATGGCAAGATCTATGCTAGCTGAATTCAAGTCTCCGTATAACTTCTGGGCTGAAGCAATCTCTACCGCTTGCCATTCATCCAACCGGCTATATGTCCGTAAAATCTTGGACAAGAATCCATATGAAATACTTACCGGTAACAAGCCAAACATCTCATACTTCCGGGTATTTGGTTGTAAGTGTTTCTTTCTCATTAAAGGAGTTCGTTTATCTAAATTTGAGTCTAAGGCTTTAGAAGGCATTTTTGTTGGTTATGGTGCCGAATCCCACACTTATAGAGTCTACAATAAGCTCTCTGGAACTGTTGTAGAATCTTGTAGTGTGGTGTTCGAAGAAAATTATGGCTCCTGTGCAGGGCAAGTTGATGTTTGTGATGCAGATGTTGAAATACCCCAAGATGCCATAAGAAGAATGGGCGTGGGATTTTTCTGCCCCTTTGAGGAACCCCTTGTGGCATATCGGGAAGGCCAATGCTATACTCAAGTAGAGCCCTCATCGACACAAGCTCGACATGCTCCAACTGTTGGAGAAACCTCTACACTAATCCCACGAACTACGAAAGATCATCAAGCAAATGCTCCAGAAAGCTCCAGGCCGGATTATACGAAGGACACCGGATTATCCGGCCAACCCTCCTCAACTGGTAGAAGTGCTCTAAATGTTGAAGAACCTGCGGCAAGTCCCAGGCCGGATTTTCCGGCTGACCCTGTATTATCCGGCCCCTCTCCTGTTCGAGCCAGAACCATTCAAGACAGTGAAGGTGCATCAAGCAGCCTCATGTTATGGCTGTCGATCAACATCGAGGGCAAGATTCATCATCTCCTATTCCCGCTGATCAAGCTGCAGATCAAGGCCAAGCTAATGATTCCAACAAAGACTCAAATGATGAAGTTATTCCTCCAAGAGACAACAAACCAATTGAACTTCGTCGCAAAGCTCGAGCAGATAGGAATCTAGAATTAAGGGGTCGCACTCTTGACAAAGTTGTAGGTGATCTTAGACGAAGGGTGTCCACAAGAAGGGAGCTAGCAAGTTTTGGTGAGCACCAAGCTCACATATCCATGGTGGAACCCAAGAAAGTGTTTGAAGCTCTTGAAGATCCGGACTGGGTTGTTGCTATGCATGAAGAGTTGAATAACTTTGAACAAACAAGGTTTGGAAATTAGTAGAGAAGCCCAAGGATTACCACAATGTTATCGGCACAAAGTGGATCTTTAAAAATAAGCAAGATGAAAATGGCATTGTTGTAAGGAACAAGGCAAGACCCGTGGCACAAGGCTATTCCCAAGTTGAGGGCATCAACTTCGGCGGGACTTATGCTCCAATGGCTCGTCTTGAGTCCATCTGTATCCTTCTTGCTTATGCTGCTCATAATAATTTTAAATTACAGCAAATGGACGTTAAGAGTGCTTTTCTTAATGGTCCTCTACATGAGTTGGTATATGTAAAGCAACCCCCAAGGATTTGAGGATCCTAACTTTCCAAACCATGTCTACAAACTCGATAAGGCACTCTATGGCCTTAAACAAGCCCCACGTGCATGGTATGAGCACCTTAAAGAGATTTTGCTAGACCTGGCTTCAAAGTTGGGCAAATCGATCCCACTCTTTTTACTAAGAAGGTTAAAGGGGAGCTCTTCGTATGCCAACTATATGTATACAATATTATCTTTGGCTCTACTAATAAAGCTTTTAATGTTGAATTTTCAAAGCTTATGACTAACAGGTTTGAGATGTCTATCATGGGGTGATGTCTACACACTTCTATTCTTGTAGACAGCTGTTGGGCCTCCAAGTACAGAGGTTTGTAGAACAGCAGCAAGTTTTCCCTTAAGTGGATCACCCAAGGTTTATCGAACTCAGGGAGGAAGTGGTCAAAGGTATCCCTCTCAAGCAACCCTGCAATCAAGATACAAGAAGTCTCCTGTGTCCCCAACACACCCAATACACTTGTCAGGTGTATAGGTGCACTAGTTCGGCGAAGAGATAGTGAAATACAAGTGGTATGGATAATTATAAGTGGTAACGGTGCGAGAAAATAGCTTGATGGCGTGGAAAAGACTAAAGTAAAACTGAAATAAAGAAGGAAGCAAGCAAACATGTAACAGATCTAGTAGCAAACGGTGTCTCAGTGCTTAGAAACAAGGCCTAAGGATCATACTTTCACTAGTGAACACTCTCATATAAATATCTTCTCTTTATGATACTACTCTTAACTACTCTCCGGTTGGACACTCTAATCGATGGTAGGGCTATAACAGCACTCCTCAAAGTAAGCCTTTCCCATCTAGCAAACCCCACACTGTCACCTTGAGCACTAGATGAGTCCAACAAACACCACAATTTCATAAAGACATCCAACTCCAAATATAACTCATAACAAGTATTTGTGATCTCTAGCATAAGTGCCACCATGGTGAGCACGCTGTCACTTTCACACACATGGGGAGAGCAGAGATTCATTAAAGCACTTGAGTAGCAAGGTAGATCTATAGATTACAAGCTCATGATCACAATATGATCATGCATAGATAGAGAGATGAACACATAGCTACTGGTAGAGCCCTTAGCCTCGAGAGAGAACTACTCCCTCCTTATCATGGGAATCAGCAATGGTGATGGAGATGGTGGTGGAGACCGATGGAGATGGCTCCGAGGGCACTTCCCTATCCTGGCAGGGTGCCAGAACAGAGACTTTTTGTCCCCTGAATCTCCCCTTCGATGGCGGCGGCGCTGCAGAACTTTTCGTGGATTTCTGATTGACGATCTAGGATTTATGCATCGGGAGGCTCTTATAGCCGAAAGAGGCAAGGTCGGTGGAGTGCCAGGGGGCCCACACCATGCCCTGGCGCGGTCAGGGGGACCCACGCCATGGGGTGGTGTGGCCACCATGTGGCCCCTCTCCGTCTCGTATTCTTGCTCTGTGAGTCTTCCGGTAAAATATCAACTTTGGCTTTTGTCCCGTCCAATTCCGAGAATATTCATTTACTGACTTTCTGGAACCAAAAACAGCAGAAAACAGGCAACTAGCACTGTGGCTCTTTGTTAATAGGTTAGTCCAAGAAAGTGTATGAAAAGTACTCCAAAGTTGGAACAAAACATAAGAAAGTGGATAAAACCAAGCATGGAACATAAAAAATTATAGATACATTTGCAATGTATCAACATCCCCAAGCTTAGCTCCTGCTCGTCCTCGAGTAGGTAAGTGATAAAAAGAAAGAATAATTTTTGAGGTGACATGCACCATCAAAGACTTGATCAAAGTATTTGCAAAACATTCAAAGCTGGGATCATAGTACTTCAATCATAACATGAAAGACAAAGTTCTAGCAATAAGCAAAGAAACTATGATGCAACATAAAAAGGCACAAACAAAAGATTCATGAATAACAATGCTTTGCAAGACGTTTGTTTGTTTCACATAAAGAAAACATAGCATAATAGTATTCAGCTTGTCCCTCAATAGAGTAGCAAATATAAATGCATGGGACACCTTCAAAGTTCATAAGAGTGACTAGATACAATAGTTTAAAACAAGCAATATCAAGTTATGCATCAATCAACTAGTCTTGGGACAATGCACATAGAACTAAGAATGGCCACTATGCTCTCAAAGTAGGTGCATAAAGATAGAAGGTGGAGACTCAATATAATGGTGGAAGAAAAGCCTTTTGTAAAAGGAAGTAGGGATTCAAGTCTCATAAAGAGCTCCCAAAAATTATGGTACTTGTAGCTTTCAGCTCTCATTGCCCCTATCATAAGCATCTTGAAGTGATTAAGGTTAAAGTGAACAAACTATGGTGTACATGCTTGACGAAGTATATGTCAGAAATCTCATGTCCCTTGTATACGAGGGCCGCTCCTCATGCTACTCAAGTTTAGTCACCGGTAAGTTCTTGTCATCGTAAGTACATGTGTATCATAGAGAACCACCAACGGGGTACCCCTTGCCCGATGATACGGAAGAATCCCCATATCAAAATGACAAGGCAAGCAGACAACGAGCATCTCAACATTCTTCTTATTTACCATGGGAATATGGTGTTTTTTTCTCTCTTTCCTCTTTTCATAGTATCTTTTTTTTTCTTTTCTCTTTTTTTTCTGAATATAGGACTCTTTTTTTATAAGAAGAATGCTTCATAGACAGCTCATTATGGTTACGCTGCAGGTTTCCACCATGTCTGCATGGATTATACCAGCGGCCTAGGCGTTTCTCTAACACATATACATAACTCCATGGACTTACAAGCTCCCCTTTCATTTCACACCGACGACATCCATATACAAAAGAGCATGATATCAACTAGGTACAAGTACCAAGTGCAATGTTGAAAGTGTTCCCCATGAAAGCATGGTTCTGCTAATTCCCGACAAATAAGTGCAAGCATATACAACATAGAAGACACCATGGTTCAAGTTTATTAAGGGCAAGAAAAGTAAGGTGTGCCATCAAGTTCGTGAGAGCTTTAATCACTAGTTTTGTCATAACAAGTTTAATTTGGAAGGTAAACAAAAGCATGAATATACTTGGAATAGCATAAGCTAGTAGGTAGGTATGGTGGACTCTTTGGAATAACTTGGTTTAGGGAGTTGGATGCATGAGTGGAACTCATACTTTGTTGTGGAGGCTAGCAAAAGACTGGGAGCGACAAACTAAGAGAGCAATAATGGCCATAATCATGCAGAACGCCAAGACATCATTGATCAAAGCATAAAGTGATACTACAAGTTGAAAACTAAAGGATCATAAAGGCTATGGTGACTTGGTATAGTCATAACATGGTGTGAGCATGCGCCAAGTCAACCCAAATAAAGCATCAAAGGAGAATACCACAATACTACGCTTTAATATGCTAAAACAACGCATGATTCATCCAAGGCACATTAAGCAATCTCAATTGTTTATAACAAGTCATGCTACAGCAAAGAATACTAAGCATAAAGCCAAAACAATATCGAGCATGGCATGACAAAGCATATGCCACAGTCAAAAACAAGCTCTTTTTACCACATAAGTATGAACTTTCCTACTCTTTTCCAAACCAAACCAAACTATTTGCAAACCAATGTATGAAAGAGGGGGTCCAACCAATTTATTCAGCAAACTAAGAAAACCAATAAAACTAAAAACCAAAACAAAAACAAAAAAGAAGACGCTCCAAGAATAACACAACTGTGCATGAAACAATAAAAATGAAGCGTTTGGAAGAAACCTGGAATTTTTATTGATGAAGAAGGGGATGCCTTGGGCATCCCCAAGCTTTGACGCTTGTACTTCTTGGATATTTCTTGGGGTGACACGCGTGGCATCCCCAAGCTTGAGCTTTAGTCCATCCTTCATCTCATTACTCATTCCTTCCATACACCTGAAAATTTTCCTTCATACAAAACTTCACACAATCTTTATTAGCAACATTAGTGCACTCAAGATAAATAAGTCTTAAGGTTCAGTTCTAACACCAAATAAAATTCCATTAGAACACTAGCTACTGTAGCACTTCTCTCAAAAATCTCAATTCCCCAAAAGAACTCAAAAACGAAACCCATAAGAAGCAAATGCAGAAAATGGCAGAAATCTGTCAAAACAGACCAGCAGGTAAAGATGAATTTTTTCGAAGAACTTATGTTGCTAAAATCAAAAAGTTTTGAACTAACAAAAGTTAAATAACAAACTGGGGAAGAAGCACAAAAATTCACGCATCAAAAGGACGTACATATATTTTACATGAATTTTTACGGTGAAGTACAGAAATCTGTTTCGAGACAACAACTTTCCCAATCATTACTTCTCTCTCATTAGAGGTTAATCTTGGCACAAAAAGCAAATAAAAAGGATAAGGAGCGGTTATTACTTCCAAGACTCATCTAAAACTTTTGGGTTATCTCCCAATAAGTACTTTTCTTTAACGCCTTTAAGTTAGGCATGATAGTTTGAGAAGATGCTCACATAAGAAATATGAATTGAAGTAAAAAAGAGAGCATCAAGAAGCAAATTCAAAACATATTTAAGTCTAATCCACTTCCTATGCATAGGAATCTTGTAAAGAAACAAGTCATGAAAGCACAAAGCAACAATCATAGGAAAGCAAAACAAGTGCAACTTCAAGACTTTCAACACAAAGAGGGGAAACTTAATATTGTTGAGACACATAAAACCATGTTTCCCTCTCTCATAATAACTTTCAGTAGCATCATGAATAAAATTAACAATATAACTATCACATAGAACATTCTTATTATGAGACACATGCATATAACAATTATTACTCTCCACATAAGCATAGTCATTCTTATTGTGGTGGGAGCAAATTCAACAAAATAGCTATCATTATTATTCTCATCACCATAATCATCAAATATAGGAGGCATATTGTAATCATCATTAATTTCCTCCTCAATAGTAGGTGGACTGAAAATATCATATTCATCATTGTAATCATCATATATTGGAGGCATAGTATCATCAAAGTAAATTTCCTCTCCATGCTTGGGGGACTAAAAATATCATACTCATAAAAACCAGCTTCCCCAAGCTTAGCCTTTTCCATAGCATTAGCAATAATGGTGTCCAAAGAATTCATACTAACAACATTGCTATTAGCATGCAAATAAAGTTCCATAGGTTTTTTAATTTTCTCTTCAAACACTTCATGTCCTAACTCAAGATAAATACTATAAAGCTCTCTAATTTTGTTGTTGTTTTCCATTAAGCCTAACTAGTGAAAACAAGAAACAAAAAGACAAAATTGCAGAATCTAAAGGAAATAACTTCGAGCACTCACACCAGAAAATAGGCGTTTGCCGTGGGAGGTTCTTCTTCTTTAATCCTCCGGTGTGAATACCTTTTACCTTTCCTCCCCAGCAACAGCGCCAGAAAAATAGCTTGATGTCTACACACTTCTATTCTTGTAGACAGTTGTTGGGCCTCCAAGTGCAGAGGTTTGTAGAACAGCAGCAAGTTTTCCCTTAATTGGATCACCCAAGGTTTATCGAACTCAGGGAGGAAGTGGTCAAAGGTATCCCTCTCAAGCAACCCTGCAATCAAGATACAAGAAGTCTCCTGTGTCCCCAACACACCCAATACACTTGTCAGGTGTATAGGTGCACTAGTTCGGCGAAGAGATAGTGAAATACAAGTGGTATGGATAATTATAAGTGGTAACGGTGCGAGAAAATAGCTTGATGGCGTGGAAAAGACTAAAGTAAAACTGAAATAAAGAAGGAAGCAAGCAAACATGTAACAGATCTAGTAGCAAACGGTGTCTCAGTGCTTAGAAACAAGGCCTAAGGATCATACTTTCACTAGTGAACACTCTCATATAAATATCTTCTCTTTATGATACTACTCTTAACTACTCTCCGGTTGGACACTCTAATCGATGGTAGGGCTATAACAGCACTCCTCAAAGTAAGCCTTTCCCATCTAGCAAACCCCACACTGTCACCTTGAGCACTAGATGAGTCCAACAAACACCACAATTTCATAAAGACATCCAACTCCAAATATAACTCATAACAAGTATTTGTGATCTCTAGCATAAGTGCCACCATGGTGAGCACGCTGTCACTTTCACACACATGGGGAGAGCAGAGATTCATTAAAGCACTTGAGTAGCAAGGTAGATCTATAGATTACAAGCTCATGATCACAATATGATCATGCATAGATAGAGAGATGAACACATAGCTACTGGTAGAGCCCTTAGCCTCGAGAGAGAACTACTCCCTCCTTATCATGGGAATCAGCAATGGTGATGGAGATGGTGGTGGAGACCGATGGAGATGGCTCCGAGGGCACTTCCCTATCCTGGCAGGGTGCCAGAACAGAGACTTTTTGTCCCCTGAATCTCCCCTTCGATGGCGGCGGCGCTGCAGAACTTTTCGTGGATTTCTGATTGACGATCTAGGATTTATGCATCGGGAGGCTCTTATAGCCGAAAGAGGCAAGGTCGGTGGAGTGCCAGGGGGCCCACACCATGCCCTGGCGCGGTCAGGGGGACCCACGCCATGGGGTGGTGTGGCCACCATGTGGCCCCTCTCCGTCTCGTATTCTTGCTCTGTGAGTCTTCCGGTAAAATATCAACTTTGGCTTTTGTCCCGTCCAATTCCGAGAATATTCATTTACTGACTTTCTGGAACCAAAAACAACAGAAAACAGGCAACGGGCACTGTGGCTATTTGTTAATAGGTTAGTCCAAGAAAGTGTATGAAAAGTACTCCAAAGTTGGAACAAAACATAAGAAAGTGGATAAAACCAAGCATGGAACATCAAAAATTATTGATACATTTGCAATGTATCATGGGGGAGTTACAGTTCTTTCTTGGATTTGAGATCAAACAACTTAGAGAAGGAACCTTCATAAATCAAGCAAAATTCATCCAAGACATACTTAGGAGATTTAAGATGACGGATCTTAATGGTGTCGCCACACAGATGCAAACTAAATGTCACCTTGAACTCAATCCCCACGGTAAAGATGTTGACCAACAGGTATACCGATCCTTGATCGGCTCTCTTCTTTACCTCTGCGCATCTAGACCCGATATTGTGTTGAGTGTAGGTGTGTGTGCAAGGTATCAAGCAGCTCCTAAAGAAAGACACTTAGTGGAGGTCAAGAGGATCTTCCGATATTTGGTTCATTCCCCTAATTTTGGTCTATTGTATCCTAAGGGCTCCAATTTCTCTCTATGTGGTTATACTGATTCAGATTCGGCTAGTGATAAGGATGATAGGAAGTCAACTTCTGGAGCTTGTCAATTCTTGGGAAGGTCTTTGGTATGTTGGTCTTCTAAAAAGCAGAATTGTATATCTCTCTCCACCGTCGAGGCTAAATATGTGGCTACTGCTAGTGCATGTACTCAATTATTATGGATTAGGCAAACTTTAAAGGAATATGGTGTCAATTCTGACAAAGTGCCTCTTTTATGTGATAATGAAAGTGCAATCAAAATTGCATACCATCCGGTGCAGCACACAAGGACAAAGCATATTGAGATTCGGAACCATTTTATTAGGGACCATGTAGCTCGAGGTGATATTGATCTATCTTTTGTGAGCACAAAGAATCAACTTGCTGATATTTTCACGAAGCCACTTGATGAAGCAAGGTTCTGTTACTTGAGGAATGAGCTAAATATGATTGATTCAACGATCTTGTCTTGATTACCCATGCACTCACTCTTATATCTCATCCTTACTTGGTCTAGGGGTGGGCATGGATATAGGGGAGTGTGGTCCTAATTAATTGGGCTAACCCTCCCCCCATAATGCCGAAAGCAAGTCAAATCATTTCTCTTAATATCAATTTGTGATATATGAGCTTATTGATGAGTATTGGTCATGAACCCAAGATATATCTTCGCAGTGTCATACCATGCACTCCAACAAGGTGGCCTCGACCACCGCCCTCTTCCATGAGAAGAGTTAGATTTATGTGGATCGTGAGATCAAGTAGCTGAATTGCTTCCAGTGGAACATTCTTTGCATGGGGGTAGACACTCGCAAAGATCAGTATGCGGTGTACAAGGAGTGCCACGAGATGGCCCATACCCAGCAGCTCATTCTTCACCATGTGTCCGGGGCATCTGGCGGTCCTCTAACTCCATATGCTCAGTGTAACTCTTCCTCGGGGCTCAACTATGGCGAGCTTGAGCGTCACCTGTTTCCTACCCGGGCAAGGGAGCCTGATACACCAGCTGATGACAAGGATGATGACACCGAGGAGCTTGAGGATGAGGATGAGGACGGGGAAGACGATGAGGACTACGAGTGATCTCTTGGGGCGCTAGCATCGCTCTTCTTCCTTTTTGGCATTTCGATGCCAAAGGAGAGAAGTAGTTCTATTAGGTCTTCGCGGATTTGCATGGGTCGGGCGCAAGCTTTTGCACCTTTTTCGTTTCGGTCTTTATCTCGCTTGTGCCCATTTAGCGTCAAACTTTCTCTTGTGAGTTGCTTTGTATGAGACTATGTGTATGTGTGGCTCTGGATTTATCTCATGGATTACTCCTATGGATTCATCTATCATATTCCATCATATTGGCCATATTGGATATCTACCTCGATGAAGGCGTTCATAATGGTTATCACATTGGGTATTCTTACTATCTTGAGGACGCCTCTCTCTCTCGGTGGTATGATTATTTTGTTTATGTTCCAATGAAATAGACATGTACCTATTTGTGTGCATTTGTATTCAAATGCAAAATTTTAGTATGCACACATTGAGGGGGAGTCTCTTTCATCTGATTAATGATGTTGATTATTTGAGCTATCTTGAGATTAAAAGAGCATTTCATGGTTCCCTATGTTTTGTGTGTTAGATAACAATACCATGGAGTTTCTCATGTGTGCTAAGTGTTGCAGGAAAGATTTTTGGGTGTTTGGGGGCCGGATTATCCGCCCCCATGAAGGGCCGGATAATCCGGCATAACCATCTTGGCCAGGGCTGGTCGCGTGTGAGCTTCTGTCTGGGGGTGGATTTTCCCCTAGACAATCCGGAGCTAGGGAGGATTTCCCCCCTAGCCAGAAAATCTGGCCTTCCTCTAGGGCCGGATAATTCGGCCCCAGGGAAAATAGCCAAGGGTGCATCGGTGCGAGCTTCTGTCTGGGGGCGGATTTTCCCCCGGACAATCCGTTGCTAGGGCAGATTTTACCCCTAGCCGGATAATCCGGCCCCCAAGAGAAGATGCCAAGGACCGCCCGGCGCGAGCTTCTGTTCGGAGGCGGATTTCGCCCCAGACAATCCGAGTCTAGGATGGAGTTTTCCCCACGTCAGATAATCCGACTCTCACTTGGGCCGGATAATCCGACCCCAAATGGCTCCAACGGCTCCGTCTGGACAGGGGGTATAAAAGCCCCATCCACCCCTCATATCAGAACTCTTGATTCATTCGAAAAAGTTCAGACCTGTTGCAAAAGCTCTCTCCCGAGATCTCCCTCTTCAACCACCTGAAGGCTTCGATCTTTGGGGGAATTGAAGGAGGAGACATCATTCATCATCATCACGAATCAAGCGCTTCAACTCCTCTCCATTCACTTGGAGAATCCCTGATCTAGTATTCTTGTTGATATCTAGATCTTGTGTTTCATTATTGATAACAATTGTTCTTGTGGCAGCTTGTTGTCATTACGGGAGCCTCCAATTCAGTTGTGGAGTTGTGCCCCGCTAGTTGTGTAAAGGCGCCAGTTCTCGCCTCGAAGGGTTCCAATAGTGGAAAGGTGGATCAGGCCTTTGGTGGCGAGATCCATCGGAGAACAGGATGAGGCCTATTGTTGCGTGGTGGTCTTAGTACCGCCCACCCCTCCAACGTAGATGTACTTCCCCAAAGAAGGAAGGAACTGCGGTAAAACAAATCCCGTGTCTCTGTGTGCTCCACTACGGTTTCCTCGTTCCTCACTCTTACTCGTCTTTACTCGCTAGCAGTTTGGTTTGCATATAGGTAAATTCTACATAGTTGCATATCTATATAATTTACCTTTTGTGTCAAGCCTAAAATTGAAAAGTATTAAAATTTGAAGTAGCACCTATTCACCCCCCTCTAGGTGCCCTCCATTTCACCTCATATCCGGCAGGGGAATCAAGGCTAACCTGAAGAAGATAAGGGCCATACTAGCCATGGAGAAGCCGAATAACGTCAAAGGCGTCTAGCACCTAGCCGGGCGAATAACGACGCTCAGTCGATTGTCGAATGGGCGAGAAGTCACTACCGTTCTACCAGCTCCTCCACAAAACTGAAAAGTTCGAGTGGACGGACAAGGCGCAGGATGGATTCGACGACCTCAAGCGCCTACTCTCCACCTCACCCGTGCTGGTGACCCCCAGGGAAAAGGAGCCATTGTTATTATACATCTCCACCATCAACCAGGTGGTTAGTACCGTGCTGGTGGTAGAATGTAACTACCTCGGTGAATTACGCTCTTAGTTAATGCCTAGATGATCGAAAGTGGTTAAAATAGTACGGTGGGGCCCAGGGCCACTCACGGTAGACCTTTCGGCCGTCCTAACCACTTTCAAACAACGGGACAAGAACGAGCGGCGTAATCGGCAGGCGAAGGGATCAACTACATACACAAGTGAGTATGTATGCAAGCCACATACAACAGTACATCAGAGCCATTCCATCTAAAAGAAATAGAAATATTGCAACGCCATACGGCAAGATCCAAATATCCTAGATAGATATAATAATTTAGGATAGCTCCTCATACATCACACATCAGAGAATCAGGCGGAAGCGGAAACAAGATCCGAGTACGGATAAGAAGCAAATTGGCATAAGATGCCCCATAATAAACACATCCCGCCCACAGATCACACGGATCCCCGTTCCCGGAATCTCTACACCAAATGATCGTTGCCAACATCATCTGACTCTTCCACCCAGTATCCATCTTGCGGGTACACCTGTTCATCTGAATCAAACAATTTATCGTGTGAGACCCTAGGGGTACTCAGCAAGTCTTTATGCCACTAAAGGGGACACAACCTGGGGTGACGCAATTGCAGCAAAAGATAATACCTAACAATTCTATAGAGACTCGCTAACCTTCCGCCTAACCAATGATAGACGGAAGTCCGTGAATTAAGATCAACCGTTATAACAGTATAGTTAACAGATCCATCCTCCTCCTCGCTTACCAACGAGGAAGCGGACGAACAACCCCCATCATCCGTTGGCAGTTTTTATTATCCATTCCATGAGTATTGCGCTATTTACTAGTCAAGTACTTAGTCAAATTAAAAGCGGTACTTTAGTTATACTTGTCTATGATCGAGAAACTGTGCTCCAAGTCGTCCATAACCGCGGACACGGCTTTCAGAAAGATTTACCCTGCAGGGGTGCACGAATAGCAACACACACTCGATCAACCTCGGAAAAACCAAATCAACACCCAACGAGGCATTCACGACAAAGCAATCACAGGATTCAGAAATATTTCAGGGGGCCACCCCATTAAGCTACCCGCAACGAAGTTGGCCGGCTCCGGTACGGACCCAAGGTTTGTGTCAATGGCTGTAAACGACTGGGAACCCGAAAATGTGACTGGGCTTGTCGATACCGCGAAAACATTCCACGATCCAAAACAGTACAGGTGCTCCACGCACAATCTTAAATAAAGCAGTAACAGGGCATAAGTACAGAATAGTAATAAAGCCCCAAACTACTTGTGGCCCCAAGAAATAAGAATGAATCAAGCTCTGACTCAGGGGGGTCCATAGGCCTCCCGGATGTGGATAGTGCGAATAGTCAAGGAACAGGAATCAAGTACTCGGGGTCCTACGGGACACAAGTGAGCATGAAAAACCAAATAGCAGATATTGCTCACCGGTGCCTCTTTCATTAGTTATCCCATTACTACTCAGGTTATGTTGTTTAGGTACCTCGTTATCCATCCGACACTCACATACCCTACTCATGCTTTTCTACGACTCGCATGGCTCAAACAACTCCTGTAGTAATGGCTCATGGGACCGGAACAGGCTTAATGTGGTTTAAAAGTAAAGGCTATGCAGTACTTGGGATTCAATTTAATGCAATCGCGACTCAATGATGCAAGAATAAGATAGAGGCAATAGGTACTGTATGTATGCAAGCATGTGGTAGTGCTTGCCTGGCAGCTCAGTTGAAGCGAGAGATGGATCTGGGTAATACTCCTGTGATTCCTGGTAAACCTCCTGCTGGGCGTCTATTCGAAGAAGAACCAAACAAACAAGGGCCAACATAAATAAAGTGCGCAAGCATATAAATTGAAATGCAACAAGCAACCAAGCATGCCATGATGAATGATGCACAATTTACATGGCATTAAAGTAGCATGGCAAAGGTGAGGTGTGGATACAAGAAACAAAGCACTTTAATATTTAGTTGCCCAAGTTTTATTGTCATAAACAGTTCAGATTTTAAATGACAACATGATGCATGCTTCAGTTCAGAACAAGGATTGCATAAATAGAGCGGGCTCGTCGCGCTGATCGATTTAGACATATTATTTGTCAAATTTGGAGTTATAAAACAAAAGTTATTAATTAAATAAGAAAAAGGGCATTTTATTGTAATTTTAGTCATCTCGAAATTTAAAGTGTTCAAAATATATTTTGGAGGGCATATTTGAATTCCTCACATTTTTCTGATTCCAAAACATATATTACATGTATTATTTGGGTTTGTATTTTGAAAATTATTTGAATCTGAAAAGAATTTGAATTTAAATAAATTTGAAAAGATAAGAATAAAAACAAACTCAGCGAAAAACTTTTTACACTCAGGCAATTCCAGCCACAGGCACTGACAGGTGGGGTCACCGCGGACTGGGGCCACGCGCGCGAGAAACGCGTTTTGCACGCGGACTGGGCTAGCCCACAGCGACTGACAGGCGGGGCCAGCGGCGGAAGGCCCACGTGCCAGCGATGCGGGAGACAGGGGCTGACAGGTGGGGCTGCGGCTGGAGCGCGGGTTGCGAACAGGAAAAGCCGGGGGGTTTTCTGCAAACGCGCGGGCGTGGCTGACTGGTGGGGCCGAAAGGAGCGCGGGTTGCAGTAATTAAAAAGGGAAGGGGCTTTTTGCAAAACGACCACGCGCCCGTACTGTTTATCGTTCTCCTCCGTCTGGCGGCAGGCGCGTGCGCGGGCGGAGCGGGGATTCGATCCCGGGCCGCGGGAGTGCGCGCGGAGGGGGCTGACCGGTGCGGCTGGCTCGGGCAGATGTCAGGAGGGTGGCGGGGGACTAGATAGGCTTGCGGCGGCGCGGGGAAAACTTGCAGACGTTGGCGAGCTCTAGCGCACTGAGAGTGCTCGACAAAAACAACGGCGGCGCTAGGGCGGTACGGCAAAGCGGACCATGTCAGGGAGGAGGGGATGCTCACCGCGGGCTCGCTGGTGGGCTTGGATCGGCGCGAGGAGCGGCGGATCGGCGAGGTCGCTGGCGTCCCGTCGGCTAGGGTTTCGCGTCGGGCGTCGACGTTTCCGGCGATGCTGGCGCTTCTCCTCCGCGACGACGTGTACTGGGCGACGCAGGGGGATGTCCTCGATCTGCCAGGCCACTTCCACGACAAGCTTGACGGCCGGAACGAGGAGATGGCGGCGGTAGACGGCGGTGACTGGCGGCAGGTGGGGACGACGGTGGAGAAGAAGGGGAAGGAGGGGGCGCTCTGGGCGGATCTGGGCGAGGCCAGAGAGGCGTGAGGAGGAGGGGAAAGTGGGAGGGAGAGAGAGGAGAGGCCGGTGGGCACGGCAGGATAAAGGTGGCTCGGGTGCCACCTTTTCCTCCTTCTCCTCGAGCACGTGCTCGCCGGGCTGGGGCAGGTAGGGCATGGGGAGGCTGCCAGTAGGCCAGGGACGGCGGAGTAGTGCAGCTAGGCCCGCACGGCAGAGAGAAAAGGAGGGAAGGGGGTCGGGTGAGCTCGGGTTCGGTTAGGGCATGGCTAGGGTTAGGGTTAGGCTTAGCTAGGGTTAGAGTTAGCTAGGTGGGCCAGGGAGAGAGAGGGGTCTGGTGTCCATCAGCAGGTTAGAGAGAGAGGGAGAGGTGGCCAAGCTAGTGAGAGAGAGGGGGGGTTTAGAGTTAGGCTTAGTGTAATTTAGGTGTAAAAAGAAAATAAAGAGAAAGCTAGGTTTGAATTTTATTAGTTATTTAAATTTGATTTAGGTGATGAGGCCAAACCAAAAGGAAAGGTGAAGCTTGAACTTGCTTGAGTTAATGTGGAGGAGGAATAAGAATGAAAGAGGGAGAAAAGAAATATATGGAAAAAGACCACATATGCTCATGCATGGAGAAATAGCAATGAGTGGAAAATGAGATGGATGAGATTATGAGGGTGGTGTAATGGTAGGAGATGATCTTCCAAAGATAGGATCCATCAAACCCAAAGGAAAAACCAAAGAAGAGAAAAGTGGTGAAGACTTGTGCATGGCCCATGCAAAAATAATAATGCCATTGAATATTTGTGAAAACAATATGTATATTATGGCATTACTCTATGCATATCCAAGAAGTGGAGATAAAACCAAGCATAAGAATTTAGAGGGTTTAATCCACCCCAAACTACATGAGCTAGAATTAAAATATCAAAGAAAAGAAAGCCAAGCTCATTGTTAATGGGATGGTGGAATTATAGGGTGGTAGAAAGAAAAGTGGTGGAATGGAATAAAAGATATGCCCCCAACTCAACTTGGGCATTTAGACAATATATCAATAGCCAATTATAATATCAAGAAGCAAATACAATTAATAATGCATGTGAGAGAAGAACCAAAAGAAAAAGGGTTTTATATGATGCTCAAATGCAAGGTGGCATGATGACATGAGCATGCCATAATTATGATGCAACAATAATATATATGAAGTAGCCAATATCTTACTAGGACAAGTAGCATTACAATTGTTAGACAATTGGGGTGCTACAACTCTCCCCCACTAAACAGGAATCTCGCCCCGAGATTCTAGGACGAAGAAGACTCAAAGAGGGTAGGATACTTGGCACGGAGCTCATCTTCACGCTCCCAGGTGGCTTCATCAACGGAATGGTGCGACCACTGCACCTTGCAGAACTTGATGGACTTGTTGCGAGTCCTTCTTTCTGCGACTTCAAGAATTTTTGTGGGGTGTTCTTGATAAGACAGATCTTCTTGGAGATTAATGAGTTCATGGTCCACGGTCCTGCCGGGATCCTTGAAGCACTTCTTGAGTTGAGAGATGTGAAAAACATCATGGACTTTGAGTAGTTCAGGGAGCTCAAGAGCATAAGCAACTTCTCCTCTTCTTCCACGAATTTTGAAAGGACCGATGTATCTAGGGGCCAGCTTTCCTTTGATACCAAAACGGTGCGTGCCTCTCATGGGAGTGACACGAAGGTAAACGAGATCACCAGGGACATACTCCATGTCCGTGTGCTTTCTGTCATAATTGCTCTTCTGGCGACTTTGAGCAATCTTCAAATTTTCAAGAATGATGTGAACTTTCTCCTCCGCTTGAGTTACAATGTCGGGGCCAAACAATAATCTTTCACCTGCGCCCGACCAACCAATCGGAGTTCTGCACTTGCGACCATAGAGAGCCTCAAATGGTGCCATCTTTAGACTTTTCTGGAAACTGTTGTTGTAAGAGAATTCAGCATAAGGAAGACATTCTTCCCACTTCATGCCAAAAGAGATAACGCAAGCACGGAGCATATCTTCTAGAATCTGATTGATCCTTTCAACTTGTCCTTGCGACTGAGGGTGGTAAGCTGTGCTGAAGTTTAACTTTGTTCCCAAAGCATTTTGGAAACTTCCCCAGAATTTGGAAGTGAAGATGCTTCCACGGTCTGAACTGATCTCAAGAGGAACTCCATACAGAGAGACAATTCTGTTGATATAGATCTCAGCCAACTGAATTGCAGAAATTGTTTCCTTGACTGGAAAGAAGTGAGCTACTTTGGAAAGCCTGTCAATGACAACAAAGATTGCATTGTTGCCTTTTTGCGACCTTGGAAAACCAGTGATGAAGTCCATCTCTACTTTCTCCCATTTCCATTCCGGAGGCTTCAATGGCTGTAGAAGACCGGAAGGTTTCTGATGGACAGCTTTAACTCTACGACAGACATCACACTCCGAGACATACTTGGCACAATATCGTTTCAAACCAGGCCACCAATATTGTGTTTTCAAGTCCATGTACATCTTAGTGCTGCCAGGGTGGATAGAAAGAACAGAATCATGCGCCTCCTTGAGAACTTGCTCCCTTAAACCCGGGAAATTCGGAACAAACATCCGGTGTTCCAAGAAAAGAGTGCCTTGGTCGTCTACGTGAAAAGACTCATACTTCGGAAGCTGAATGTTGGAGATGATCTTTTTAGTGTAAGGATCCCCAAGCTGAATGGAACGGACCTTTTCTTCCAAGAGAGGTGTTGCTAGAAGGTTCAAAAGATAACCTTGATCCACAATTTCAAGGTTGAGCTTGCGGAATTCCTCGCACAAGAGAGGCTGTTGTTCTTCCACCATGAGGTTGTTGACATAAGCTTTTCGGCTGAGAGCATCTGCCATGACATTAGCTTTGCCCGGGGTGTAGTTGATGGTCAAATCGAAGTCATTGATTGTTTCAATCCACCTCCTCTGACGAAGGTTGAGATCAGGCTGTGTGAAGATATACTTCAGACTCTTGTGATCAGAAAAGATCTCACAACGGTTGCCCAGCAAGTAATGCCTCCATACTTTCAAAGCAAAGACAACTGCTGCGAGTTCGAGGTCATGTGTAGGATAGTTGATCTCATGCGTCTTCAACTGACGAGAGGCATAAGCAACAACTTGCTTTTCTTGCATAAGGACCGCACCCAATCCTTGCAATGAAGCATCACAGAAAATCTGGAAAGGCTTTGATGTATCTGGAGGAACTAAGACTGGTGTGGAAGTGAGCTTCTCTTTGAGTGTTTCAAAGCTTGCTTGACATGCAGGAGTCCAAAGATATTTCTTGCCTTTCTTGAGGAGATCGGTAAGAGGCTTCGCAATCTTTGAGAAGTTTTGAACGAAGCGACGACAGTAACTGGCCAAACCAAGGAAACTTCTGACTTCTTTGACATTTATGGGTGGAAGCCAGTCCATAATTGTCTTAATAGTTTCTGGGTTGACGGCAATGCCCTTGGCAGAGATGACGTGACCAAGGTAGGTGACTTGAGGCAGCCAGAATTCACACTTGGAGAACTTTGCATACAGGCGGTTCCCACGAAGCTTGCTTAGGACACAACGAAGGTGTTCTTCATGTTCTTCTTTTGACTTAGAATAGACTAGAATGTCATCCAGATAGACCACAACGAACTTATCAAGATACTCCATGAAAACCGAGTTCATAAGCCTCGAGAAGGTGGCAGGTGCATTGGTGAGACCGAAAGACATGACCGTGTACTCATACAGGCCATAGCGAGTGGTGAAAGCTGTTTTGGGAACATCTTCCTTGCGGATCTTGATTTGATGATAACCACTTCTCAAATCAAGTTTAGAGAATACCACAGCTCCGGCTAGCTGATCGAAGAGATCATTAATCCGCGGAAGGGGATATTTATTCTTGATTGTTTTAGCATTGAGTGCCCGATAGTCAACACAAAGTCTATCAGTCTTGTCTCGCTTCTTCACAAAGATGGTTGGACTACCCCAAGAAGAAGTACTGTGCTGAATGAAACCCAACTTCTCTTGTTCATCCAACTGACGCTTAAGTTCAGCCAACTCAGCAGGACCCATTTTATAAGGCCGCTTGGAGATAGGAGCGGTGCCAGGTTCAAGTTCAATCACAAACTCAACCTCACGATCCGGGGGCATACCTGGTAACTCTTCAGGAAAGACATCTGGAAACTCACAAACTACAGGAACACTCTGAATACCTTCCATAGCATCATCATTCAAAGCCGCCAACGAATAAAGCTGAATTGCAGGAGTCAGACTTGGAGAATAGACTATATGGCCTTCAGGAATTTTCAGAGAAACCGAACGTTCAGCACAATCAATCACAGCTGCATTTGCTGTCAACCAATCCATGCCCAAGATAACATCAATATCAGAATTGCCCAGAACAATTAAGGAAGCCGGAAAAGAAGAACCACCAATCTCAATTTGATTGCCATGGCTGATCTTAGTGGATAACAATCTTGCCCCGGGAGAAAGAACCATTAACTTTTTATCCAGCTGGTCGATAACAAGCTCATGCTCATTTGCAAATTTGTGAGAAACGAAAGAATGTGAAGCACCAGAATCAAACAAAACTCGTGCAGGAACTGAGTTAACAGGAAGCATACCCATCACAACTCCAGGAGCATGCTCAGCTTGAGCGGCGTTGACACAGTTGGCACGAGCAACCGTAGATCCCGGCTTAGTGTTGATGTTGAGAGCCCGAGGTGGAGGTGCACGAATCATAGGAGCACTTGCCGCAGGTCTTGGAGGTGGTGGTGGAAGAGCTTTGTTGTTCATTGGACAATTCCATTGCTGATGCCCGGTGTTTCCACAAGTATAACAAGCACCAGGTGGACGTGGAGCAACGTAGCCAGGGACTCCGCCAGGCGCTCTAGGGTAGTTGTGGTTGTAGCCCCTGGGAGCCGCAGTGAAGGAGTTTGGTGGCCTTGGTGCGTAGCTTGAAGGTCTTGGTGGAGCAGGGAGCGACGGTGGGGTGTTAGGAACCCAGACACGACGCTTAGAAGGAGCTGTCATAGCAGAAGAGCTTGTTGTATCACGGCTGTGTTTCTTTGACTCCTCAAACACTTGCCTACTTGCTTCTTCCTGCAGAGCTGTGTGTTGAAGTTCCAGGAAAGATGCTGGCCTTGCATGAGTGATTGCATATTTGATGGAAGCATTGAGGCCTTGCCGAAACCTCTTTTGCTTCTTCTTGTCATCAGAGATCTCATCGCCACCATAACGAGACAGGTTCATGAAGTTTCTGATGTAGGTGTTGACATTGTCAGTGCCCTGCTTGAGGTTGAGAAACACTTCCTTCATCCTTTCCATGACAATTTCTGACAGATATTGCTCTTTGAAAGCAGCAGTGAATCGCTCCCAAGTAGGCTGAAAACCAGAAAGATCTGCCTTGAGGTAATTTTCCCACCAGAGAGCTGCATCTCCCTTCAGAAGGTGAGTAGCACACTTGACCCATTCTTGCTCGGGAACATCCGCAGTCATGAGCAACCTTGACACTTCACGAAGCCAATCATCCGCATCAAGTGGCTGATCAGACACCTCAAATTGGCGTGGGTTGAACTTGAGAAAACTCTTGATGTCTCCTCGCTTGGGAGGTGGAGGTAGCGGAGCAAACTCATTCCTCCTCACACTTTCCTCGAAGCGCTGCTGGTTTTGCTGCATAGTGCCCAAAGCATTTGCAATACTTGCCAAAGCGGCCCCAAGTTCAGGTGGTATATCCTCCTCAGAACGGCGTGGTGGTGCCATCCTGTGATTGATATAAAACACAAGTCAGTACTATAATGGAGAATGATAATAATCCAAAATAGTACCAAAATGGAATTAATCAAGATTATAGAATGCAATTCACTCAGGTGATATGAAAATATCAACAAAGTTCAAGGCAACTAGAAGATATTAAGCATAACACACACGACTGAACAAGGAGTGTGGTATACAAACTAACAAAGAAAAAAAAAAAAAATTTCCGCAAATTTTGGCATTAAAATACCACTATATGCGCAAAACCACTTAACGAATCAAGATTAGTAACTCTACTAGTTCAATATACAAAAGCAAATGACAAAAGTAGTGGTATGGTCGCGACTCCATCCCGCACTCAAATCATTACTTCGCACATGAATCAGTAAAACACATATCCCAACAACTTCTTCTTAAGGTGAACCTAAAGATTGGTAACTACGGAAAAGAACACCCCAACAAGATAACGTCGGATAACAAAGAGTAAGATAGATCGCATCGGTGTACAACGAATCAGAATAGATCGCGTCGGTTTACAAAGGACTGTCGGTAGGGAA
This sequence comes from Avena eriantha, assembly GCA_910589775.1. Lineage (NCBI taxonomy): Eukaryota > Viridiplantae > Streptophyta > Magnoliopsida > Poales > Poaceae > Avena > Avena eriantha. The sequence goes on along the minus strand of OU342742.1, from coordinate 251,269,593 downwards.
TGTACCAACAGTTGATAACCAAAAGGCAGATAGTGCTAACATTTGGATGCAACAGATAGACAAGGAATTCACACACACACACACACACAAACATAACCTATGGTAATACGGAACCCAGAACACGTGAATCCTAGTTTGAAGTTTAGAAGAGGATTGAAAACGTTACACTTCCTTACCAGAAAAAGGGTGGGTGGGTGGGTAAGAAGGAAAATGGAAGCAATCTTACTCTCACGTTTGTTTTTCCCTAGTATACATAACTACCAAAATATTTGCTAGACTGACAACGACCATTTTGGCTGAGACCCTGAAGGGCGGGATGGCTCTGATACCAATTGTAACTACCTCGGTGAATTACGCTCTTAGTTAATGCCTAGATGATCGAAAGTGGTTAAAATAGTACGGTGGGGCCCAGGGCCACTCACGGTAGACCTTTCGGCCGTCCTAACCACTTTCAAACAACGGGACAAGAACGAGCGGCGTAATCGGCAGGCGAAGGGATCAACTACATACACAAGTGAGTATGTATGCAAGCCACATACAACAGTACATCAGAGCCATTCCATCTAAAAGAAATAGAAATATTGCAACGCCATACGGCAAGATCCAAATATCCTAGATAGATATAATAATTTAGGATAGCTCCTCATACATCACACATCAGAGAATCAGGCGGAAGCGGAAACAAGATCCGAGTACGGATAAGAAGCAAATTGGCATAAGATGCCCCATAATAAACACATCCCGCCCACAGATCACACGGATCCCCGTTCCCGGAATCTCTACACCAAATGATCGTTGCCAACATCATCTGACTCTTCCACCCAGTATCCATCTTGCGGGTACACCTGTTCATCTGAATCAAACAATTTATCGTGTGAGACCCTAGGGGTACTCAGCAAGTCTTTATGCCACTAAAGGGGACACAACCTGGGGTGACGCAATTGCAGCAAAAGATAATACCTAACAATTCTATAGAGACTCGCTAACCTTCCGCCTAACCAATGATAGACGGAAGTCCGTGAATTAAGATCAACCGTTATAACAGTATAGTTAACAGATCCATCCTCCTCCTCGCTTACCAACGAGGAAGCGGACGAACAACCCCCATCATCCGTTGGCAGTTTTTATTATCCATTCCATGAGTATTGCGCTATTTACTAGTCAAGTACTTAGTCAAATTAAAAGCGGTACTTTAGTTATACTTGTCTATGATCGAGAAACTGTGCTCCAAGTCGTCCATAACCGCGGACACGGCTTTCAGAAAGATTTACCCTGCAGGGGTGCACGAATAGCAACACACACTCGATCAACCTCGGAAAAACCAAATCAACACCCAACGAGGCATTCACGACAAAGCAATCACAGGATTCAGAAATATTTCAGGGGGCCACCCCATTAAGCTACCCGCAACGAAGTTGGCCGGCTCCGGTACGGACCCAAGGTTTGTGTCAATGGCTGTAAACGACTGGGAACCCGAAAATGTGACTGGGCTTGTCGATACCGCGAAAACATTCCACGATCCAAAACAGTACAGGTGCTCCACGCACAATCTTAAATAAAGCAGTAACAGGGCATAAGTACAGAATAGTAATAAAGCCCCAAACTACTTGTGGCCCCAAGAAATAAGAATGAATCAAGCTCTGACTCAGGGGGGTCCATAGGCCTCCCGGATGTGGATAGTGCGAATAGTCAAGGAACAGGAATCAAGTACTCGGGGTCCTACGGGACACAAGTGAGCATGAAAAACCAAATAGCAGATATTGCTCACCGGTGCCTCTTTCATTAGTTATCCCATTACTACTCAGGTTATGTTGTTTAGGTACCTCGTTATCCATCCGACACTCACATACCCTACTCATGCTTTTCTACGACTCGCATGGCTCAAACAACTCCTGTAGTAATGGCTCATGGGACCGGAACAGGCTTAATGTGGTTTAAAAGTAAAGGCTATGCAGTACTTGGGATTCAATTTAATGCAATCGCGACTCAATGATGCAAGAATAAGATAGAGGCAATAGGTACTGTATGTATGCAAGCATGTGGTAGTGCTTGCCTGGCAGCTCAGTTGAAGCGAGAGATGGATCTGGGTAATACTCCTGTGATTCCTGGTAAACCTCCTGCTGGGCGTCTATTCGAAGAAGAACCAAACAAACAAGGGCCAACATAAATAAAGTGCGCAAGCATATAAATTGAAATGCAACAAGCAACCAAGCATGCCATGATGAATGATGCACAATTTACATGGCATTAAAGTAGCATGGCAAAGGTGAGGTGTGGATACAAGAAACAAAGCACTTTAATATTTAGTTGCCCAAGTTTTATTGTCATAAACAGTTCAGATTTTAAATGACAACATGATGCATGCTTCAGTTCAGAACAAGGATTGCATAAATAGAGCGGGCTCGTCGCGCTGATCGATTTAGACATATTATTTGTCAAATTTGGAGTTATAAAACAAAAGTTATTAATTAAATAAGAAAAAGGGCATTTTATTGTAATTTTAGTCATCTCGAAATTTAAAGTGTTCAAAATATATTTTGGAGGGCATATTTGAATTCCTCACATTTTTCTGATTCCAAAACATATATTACATGTATTATTTGGGTTTGTATTTTGAAAATTATTTGAATCTGAAAAGAATTTGAATTTAAATAAATTTGAAAAGATAAGAATAAAAACAAACTCAGCGAAAAACTTTTTACACTCAGGCAATTCCAGCCACAGGCACTGACAGGTGGGGTCACCGCGGACTGGGGCCACGCGCGCGAGAAACGCGTTTTGCACGCGGACTGGGCTAGCCCACAGCGACTGACAGGCGGGGCCAGCGGCGGAAGGCCCACGTGCCAGCGATGCGGGAGACAGGGGCTGACAGGTGGGGCTGCGGCTGGAGCGCGGGTTGCGAACAGGAAAAGCCGGGGGGTTTTCTGCAAACGCGCGGGCGTGGCTGACTGGTGGGGCCGAAAGGAGCGCGGGTTGCAGTAATTAAAAAGGGAAGGGGCTTTTTGCAAAACGACCACGCGCCCGTACTGTTTATCGTTCTCCTCCGTCTGGCGGCAGGCGCGTGCGCGGGCGGAGCGGGGATTCGATCCCGGGCCGCGGGAGTGCGCGCGGAGGGGGCTGACCGGTGCGGCTGGCTCGGGCAGATGTCAGGAGGGTGGCGGGGGACTAGATAGGCTTGCGGCGGCGCGGGGAAAACTTGCAGACGTTGGCGAGCTCTAGCGCACTGAGAGTGCTCGACAAAAACAACGGCGGCGCTAGGGCGGTACGGCAAAGCGGACCATGTCAGGGAGGAGGGGATGCTCACCGCGGGCTCGCTGGTGGGCTTGGATCGGCGCGAGGAGCGGCGGATCGGCGAGGTCGCTGGCGTCCCGTCGGCTAGGGTTTCGCGTCGGGCGTCGACGTTTCCGGCGATGCTGGCGCTTCTCCTCCGCGACGACGTGTACTGGGCGACGCAGGGGGATGTCCTCGATCTGCCAGGCCACTTCCACGACAAGCTTGACGGCCGGAACGAGGAGATGGCGGCGGTAGACGGCGGTGACTGGCGGCAGGTGGGGACGACGGTGGAGAAGAAGGGGAAGGAGGGGGCGCTCTGGGCGGATCTGGGCGAGGCCAGAGAGGCGTGAGGAGGAGGGGAAAGTGGGAGGGAGAGAGAGGAGAGGCCGGTGGGCACGGCAGGATAAAGGTGGCTCGGGTGCCACCTTTTCCTCCTTCTCCTCGAGCACGTGCTCGCCGGGCTGGGGCAGGTAGGGCATGGGGAGGCTGCCAGTAGGCCAGGGACGGCGGAGTAGTGCAGCTAGGCCCGCACGGCAGAGAGAAAAGGAGGGAAGGGGGTCGGGTGAGCTCGGGTTCGGTTAGGGCATGGCTAGGGTTAGGGTTAGGCTTAGCTAGGGTTAGAGTTAGCTAGGTGGGCCAGGGAGAGAGAGGGGTCTGGTGTCCATCAGCAGGTTAGAGAGAGAGGGAGAGGTGGCCAAGCTAGTGAGAGAGAGGGGGGGTTTAGAGTTAGGCTTAGTGTAATTTAGGTGTAAAAAGAAAATAAAGAGAAAGCTAGGTTTGAATTTTATTAGTTATTTAAATTTGATTTAGGTGATGAGGCCAAACCAAAAGGAAAGGTGAAGCTTGAACTTGCTTGAGTTAATGTGGAGGAGGAATAAGAATGAAAGAGGGAGAAAAGAAATATATGGAAAAAGACCACATATGCTCATGCATGGAGAAATAGCAATGAGTGGAAAATGAGATGGATGAGATTATGAGGGTGGTGTAATGGTAGGAGATGATCTTCCAAAGATAGGATCCATCAAACCCAAAGGAAAAACCAAAGAAGAGAAAAGTGGTGAAGACTTGTGCATGGCCCATGCAAAAATAATAATGCCATTGAATATTTGTGAAAACAATATGTATATTATGGCATTACTCTATGCATATCCAAGAAGTGGAGATAAAACCAAGCATAAGAATTTAGAGGGTTTAATCCACCCCAAACTACATGAGCTAGAATTAAAATATCAAAGAAAAGAAAGCCAAGCTCATTGTTAATGGGATGGTGGAATTATAGGGTGGTAGAAAGAAAAGTGGTGGAATGGAATAAAAGATATGCCCCCAACTCAACTTGGGCATTTAGACAATATATCAATAGCCAATTATAATATCAAGAAGCAAATACAATTAATAATGCATGTGAGAGAAGAACCAAAAGAAAAAGGGTTTTATATGATGCTCAAATGCAAGGTGGCATGATGACATGAGCATGCCATAATTATGATGCAACAATAATATATATGAAGTAGCCAATATCTTACTAGGACAAGTAGCATTACAATTGTTAGACAATTGGGGTGCTACATAGAACGAGCCGAAGATAACAAAGTCCATGGAGTACAGCGCCCAGTCTACTACCTCAGTGATGTACTGATGCCAACAAAGCAACGGTACCCACACTACCAAAAGTTGGCCTATGGTGTCTTCATGATAGCGCGACAACTACGCCACTACTTTTAGGAGCACCCCATAATTCTGGTGAACGACGCCCCGCTAGGATACATCCTCAACAACCCTGATGCCACGGGGCGAGTCGCCCTTTTGGGAATCGAGTTCTCCCCACGGGATATCACATACGAGCGGCGAGTGGCGATCAAGTCGCAAGTTCTTTTGGACTTCCTCGTCCACTGGATGGACAACCAACTCCCAGATACACCGGACATGTCCTGCCTATGGACAATGCATTTTGACGGATCCAAACATTAAGGGGGAGCTGGCGCCGGTGTCATCCTGATGTCACCACAGGGTGACAAGATGAGGTATGTTCTACAGATGAAGTTCCACGCCTCCAAAAATGAAGCGGAGTACGAGGCTCTGCTCCACAGGATGCGGATGGCCAAAGCCTACGGTGCAACACGACTCGTCATCTATGGCGACTCCAAGCTTGTGGTGAATCAAACCATGCACCAGTGTGATGCTTGGAGTGACATCATGATCACATACCATGATCTCTATGATGCACTCGAAGGAGACTTTGATGGCTGCGAGCTACGGCATGTAGGCTACAAAAGCAATGAGGAGGCTGACATGCTCGCCAACATAGGCTCCACCTCAGCCTGGTGCCACCATGCATATTCCTCGAGTAGATCTGCGAGCGCTCCATCAAGCCAAAGACACATGCATGACCATCCAGCACATCAACAGACTCGAGGGTTGTGCCACCCGAAGAAGTCGAAGGTCCTAGCAATCCAGAACAGGGATCCGCACCCGAAGGTCCCATGGAGGTCATGATCATCGATCCATCCTAGACACAGCCATACATCACATACTTGCTCACAAAAAGGCTACCAGATGACCCAACTGATGCACGACACATAGCGCGATGCACCAACAACGACGGAAGGGGCATCCTCCTCGAGATACACGAGGGCACCTGCAGGCATCACGCCAGTAGTCGCTCCCTTGTTGCTAAAGCTCTACGAGCTGGCTTCTATTGGCCAACCGCGATGCGTGACACCAAGGACATCGTCCAGAAGTGCAATGCTTGCCAACAATTTGTGGATAAGCCGCACACATTAGGCGCGAAACTCAGGACAATACCTGTGGCTTGGTCCTTCGCGCAATGGGGACTCGACATGATCGACAAGCTCCAGAAATCATCACCTAGAGGATACGTCTTCCTCCTCATCGCAATCGACAAGTTCACGAGGTGGATCGAGGCCATGCCGGTGACTAACCAGACAGGCGCTACCACCGTCAAGTTCTTCGAGTCCATCGTCTATAGGTTCGGGGTGTCGCACAACATCATCACCGACAACGGACGAACTTCACCTCGAATGAGTTCCAGGATTTCTGCGAAAACCTGGGAATCAACATCCGTTATGCCTCGGTGGCACACCCCTAGACCAACAGTCAAGTCGAGAAGGCCAGCAGCCTCATCTGCAATGGCATCAAGAAGAGACTCCTTTGACCAATCGAGTGTGCAGCTGGTTGTTGGGCTGAGGAGCTGCCCTCCGCACTATGGAGCCTGCGCACAACTCCAAAGAGCGCCACAGGCTACACCCCGTTCTTCATGGTGCATGGCGTTGAGGCGGTGTTACCTGTAGAAGTGCGCTACAAGGCCCCAAGGGTTGTCGCATACAGCGGGGCCGAATATATGACCGCACTCAAAGACTCCATTGACCTCCTCGACAAAGCACGCGAGATCACGGCGGAACAATCAACGATCTACCAGGAGAGCCTCCACAATTACCACAGCCAGCGGCTGCACCCAAGGTCCTTCATCGAAGGAGACCTCGTCCTATGTCTAAAGCAGAAAGGGCACCTCAAGTTCGAGTCCCCCTGGGAGGGACCCTACGTGATTACTGAAGTAATCCCAGGTGGCGCCTAACGCCTGAAGGACGTAGAGAGCAGAGTCAAATACTCCAACCCATGGAACATCGCACAGTTGCGATGTTTCTAGCCCTAGAAGTTTTTACTTTACAATAAGGCTACTTAGCCAAACATTGCACCTCCTGATATTCTCCGAATAAATAAACCTAAGTGCCTCAAACTATGTGTCTCATTACATTTACTTTCATTACTATTCTACACTCGGGGGTTGCGTCTCCTTGACGACCTCGTCACATACACGATCTCACAACACAATAACCTGAGGAGCTGACCATGCTATCAATCGAACCCTTGATAATCCAAACCTAGTTGTAACGCAACTCATAGGCTGGCAAGGTGCTGAGATCCGCAAGCGTTAGGCTCACGAAAAGGCATTGCATAAGAAACACACTCGCAAAACACATAGGCTAACAAGCTTTACATATAACACGGGTATCCAAACACCCAGTCGAAACACTATACAAGCTTTACAACACCTATACATTTTGTGCAAGGCAAAACCATTCTACTCACGCTGAAGGAGTACATTGGTGCGTTCGTCGAACAAATTTACAATCATGTCCGCTGACCCGGCAACCACTCGATAATACGGCACCATGTTCCATGCCATTCCTTCTGGAAGTGTTGTCAGACCTTCTACGATCGCCTCCAAATCCACATCTAGACGTGGCATATGCACAAGTGCTAGCGCAACCTTGGCACCCGCAACAAGTTGCTGATGCACGCACTCACGTACAATACCAGCATTCTGAAACCTATGAAGCAAAGCTAGCAGGCTTGCTGGGATAGTGTCCAACGGGTACATCGCCACAAATATATGCCTCAAGCATCACCGGGCTTTCTTCAGGAAATGTAGTACATGCGACACGCGATCCTGCCACGTTGCAAGCAGAACTGCACGATTTCGGTCGGTCCAGAAGAACCCACCAGCTTCCAGCTGCTCTTGGGTCAAGCAGTTCAATCGGATGCTAATGTGATCCCTCTCTTCCCGCGAAATGAGATTGACAACTCCACAAATAGCAATAACAAAAATATCAGTAAACACATCGACAACACAGAAGAACAGGAACAAAGGGAGTCAAAAAACACTCACATTGCAGCTGCTCATTGATTCGACCCACTTCACCAAGAAGATAAGCTTCTCGCTGTACAACTTTTTCTGACTTCGACTTCCAAACATTGGCATTGCCGCGAATCACCGGCGCGTCTTGCTCTAGGTGTTTCACATGATCGCGCAGGCGAGACAAAAGTGACATCTCCTCCACTTTGGAACGTGGCTGCGCCACAAGCACATTAGAAGAAGGCACATCCTGCATGCCACTCGAAGACCCTTAACCAAGCAAAAGATTCGAAGAATAAGAGACATTGCACATGGATTTCGAGTGACAGAAGCACGAAGCAGATTTATACATCAAGATTAGCAACAAGTCTCAACAGCGGCACCCCCACAAAAGTAAGTTCATGACAAGCCTAGGGTCCTATCATCGCTACAAACAAAACAAGAATGACATCTAAGCCTATGCACCGGCATTCGGGGTCTTTGTAGACTCCACAGTAGCATCCGACGTCGTGACCTTAGCAACAACATCAGCTCTAGACGCTGTGACCTTCGCTGCGCTCCGACGCTTTTGCTCCGTGGAGTACTTTGCGAGCATCTCTATCATACGAGGCCTATACTTATGGCAGCGAGTAGCAAATGGGCCGAAAGCTACCTCTTCACCCTCCATATTCGTTGGCATGCTCGACATGATCTTGCTCATACTTAGGTCAACACCGCAGGCATGTGCCATCACCAGCCCTAAGGATGCACCGGCTCCCTTCTGCGCACTTGAAGTCCATAGGGACGCCCCTAGCAAAGGTCTCGACCAGGCCATCAATGTCTTCAATGAGCTTGGCCTTGGGGATCATCTTCTCTCGAAGATGTCCAAGCACAACCATGGCCTTCGTGAGTGAGTCCTGGATGGAGATGGTGTGATCTTCGATTGCTGGAACAACACCAGCCAGGATGTCCTGACGGACCAGCGCCTGGCGGTCGAAGTCTACTCCAGCGGCATCTGCAATTAACTCGCGTGAATCAGCAAAAGAACAAAGAAAGACAAAGAAGAAAATTTGGACTAAACAAAACTACGACAAAGCATACCTGAAAGCGCTTGGGTGACAGAGAGAAGTTGTTATGCGAACCCTTTCTCCCTATCAGATGTGGCAGCCAACAGGACCTCTTCACGTTTCTTCGAGTCCCGCTTGAGGCGCTCGAGGGCTTCGAGTGCCTCATCCTGCTTGGTCTCCGCCGCGCTGAGTCCTTTTTCGAGGGAGCTCAGCCGATGAAGAAGGTTGTTGTTTTTGACTAATTGAGAAACAAGGCATGTGAGACGCAATCAAAATCTACATCTTGCAAAATTACGACGAGAATAGAGAACCTACTCTGCATATGGCGGTGGTCAGTGTCCAGTCGAGCATGCTGCCGGCCAAGGCTGACAATCTGCTCGCCAACACGAATAGTGTCATGGAGGATAGGGTGTATAAAACAAGAAATGTGTCAAAAACAAGGATGACACCAAGGAGATTCAGAATAACAAGCTCATCTACATTTAAGTGGTCGCCCGAAGACTCTGAAGGTTCTTTTTGCGCTGACGCATGGGAAAGAACCCTACGCTCCCCTAAATGGGGAGAACTCAAGGAACTTGCGCCAGAGTGGGCCACTGTGTTCGGGGAGGGCTCGGACTCATCCGCAACCTTACCCCTCGAGTCTACGACTCCAAGGTCCTCTAGGACATGGTCAGTGCTAGATGATGACGATGCAGTCACGCAAATAAGGAGACATTCAGCACAAAAATACTATAGCCCAGACAAACATTCAAACACATCAAGCAACAAAGACTTACCCATCGAAGTTGTTGAGGTCAAAGTCCTCGTCCACCTTCTCCTTTAGCTTCCTTGGCTTCTTAAACAAGGAGGCGCCATGCTGCGAACAGGTACCGCAGGAATGGGATCTGTGGTACCCGCATCAGGCGAAGGATACTTCGGCGCCTCCGGCGTAGACACATCTGAGTCATCACTTCAGGAGCGCTTGTGGGTGTCGTCTTCGCTGGACTCGGGGGCTCCCTGAACCTCCACGATAGGAATAGTAGACCCTGATTTGTCTTTCTCCTCAGCTTTGGAAGGAAGTATCCCCTCTAGCTGAGCTGGCGGCACACTCGCTACTTTCCAGTCTTGGCACAAAGCATCAAACTACAATCACAAACAGTCCTGCAGACAAGAATGAAGAAGAAGAGTCGAAAGAAAATTTACCTCAGGAGGGGACTTACACGCACGGAACGGAAGAGTGGGTGAGTCCCCGGGCAGAACATCCTTGGTGGTGAATTTTGTCAGCGCCCAGACTTTTCTATCCACCTCCCCCGAAGACAGATCCTCAGAAGAAATGCGAATTGGGTCACTCACACTGGTCCAGCACGACATTGGGTGTGCCCTGGCCTGCAGTGGCCGCACTCAATGCGGCAACGATGTGCGAATGAGATCCACACCGGTCACTTCTTGGCCTCGGATAAGCTGAAGGTCACATACACGCTTGTACAAGACCTTGACTTCCTCTTCTTCGCCCGACATCACCACATTCTCCCAAGATCACCTCCTCTTCAGCTCAGCCTTCGAGTCGAAAGGAGCAAGCCCAAATTTTTCTCCATCCACCTTGTGGTCCCGGATATAAAACCACTTGTCCCTCCACCCTTGGGCGGACTCAACAAGATTAAGACTGAAATTCTGGACATTGGGGTCCACATATATCCCGCATCCGCCAAGATCATATGTCACCGAGCCAGACCTCGACTACCTCTTTAGCTTGAAAAGTTTCTCGATGACCCCAAAGTGTGGCTCGATCCCGAGCTAGCACTCGCAGAGGGTGATATAGCACGCGATGTGCAAGATGGAATTGGGTGCCAACTGATGAAGTTGAAGACCATAAAAGCAAAGACACCCTCGTACAAATTTGTGGAGGGGGAGAGAAATTCCCCGGAGGATAAATGCCAAGAACATCACCCGAAACCCAGCAAGAGGATCGGGGATTACCTCGGGTCTAGGGGTTTTGCAATCTGTTATGGCTGGTAGCAGACCATCTTGGCGGTGCGTATAGAGTTCGTGTTCCTTCAAGGTGGAACGCTGCCATGACCCATTGGTCACGCGGGTCCCATCACCTTTCTTCTTTGAGGATGCACCGATGGTGCCGGACCTGGCGGCAACGGCAACACTCCTCTTCTTCGCCATGGCGGCAGCAGCGGCAGATCCTGCAGCGGTGGCTTCCTTCTTCTTCCCCATCTTCCGATGGTGAAGGGATCGGAGGAAGTAGCTAGGAAAGGCTCTGAGAATGTCCAGTGCAGCGGAAGAGATGGGCACAGTGTAGCAGAGGAGAACGGCAATGGTAGCAGTGCACAAAGGAGGAAGAAGCTTGGTGAGAAAAATACCACACATGATCCCTACTTAAGCACCGAGGGATGCCATCCAATGGCCCGCAAAGCTTCATCCAGATGCATGGCGCACATCGATGAAGATGCGTGGCAGTGCATATACCGAACTGCCACCGCATGATCCCCACACTACACGAAAATCGAGGAGGTGTGCTTAAAACCATAATTTACGCGTGACTGGTCAAATCCCAGCCAGACTTTGGGGCCCGCCTCCATCACGTCCCATCAGCATCGCTTATGCGGGCAACTGATCTCAACGGATCGTCAGCACTGACGTCATCAGGACATGTACTCCAGCAGGAGTTCCCTTCGACTGATCTAGTCTTTGGTTAACTCTACGACTCGACCTCGGGGGCTACTCCTAACAGGAGCGCTGGCCGCGCACCCGGATTTTTTAAAAAGGGCACATAATTGTCTTGGTAAACATACAAAGATATTTACATCTCGACCCCCTCTTTCGAATCAACGATTCGATTGCGGACTCGGGGGCTCCTCCCATAGGGAGCGCTGAAAGCACAATCGACAAAGATAAATATAACGACAACAGTCGACAAATGTTCAAAGTACCCACTCGAGTCTGTGACTCGAGTAGGCACTCGGGGGCTACTCCCATAGGGAGCACTGGTCGTGCACCCTATGAAAAAAAAGATATTTGTACATGGAAAAAAGCATTGACCACGTCCGCACCATGGGCATTCGAACCATTCGGTGACTCCGCCTCACAATCGCTGAACATACCCTACAAAGAGACAATGTCTCCTGGGTCACCCGAATCACCTCCGCGGTGAATAAACTTTCGGATGCTGCGTTAACAACGTGAAGGTAAGACCTGCAAAAGGCTTGGCAACGCACCTGATGCGCTCTACTAGAAAAACCCATGCCTACAGACATGATGAAAAAGCCTTGACGGACGCGTCGAGTGCTCACACCAAAACACTTGAATTCACTCTATAAGACCTCCGCGGCAAGAGTCAAATTAGACCAACAATGTTCTGAATTCAAGTCCGGGGACTCGAGTTCGGGTAGATAGTGTTTTTTTGCCCTAAGGTAGTTAACTGATCCTGATCTGTCGGATGAATCAGGCACGCATATCGACAATCCCTATGACACAAACTACAGTACCCAAAAGAACTTCGGATGAGCCTACATCCATACAGTCGAAGACTTATAGTCTCCACCCGAATCTACGATTCGGCCAGACACTTGGGGGATACTGACATGGGTATACCTTACAGGTACTCGAGGTTAGCCTATACGGTCCATCCCAAGAGGAGTCCATGGTGCAAATGAAGCCCAATAAGGATTTGGGTGGCCCACAGGAACACGACTTCTTAAACAACATGGAAAAGATTAGATAGAAACTTGAAGATAAAACCCTAATCTGTAACGGACTCGGCCATCTATCCCGAGACCTAGCCTTCCTATATAAAGGCTAGGAGGGGGCAACGAGGAGGACAATCCACAACACTCGCATACACCTCGCCATATTGCATCTGCACACCCCTTGTAACTTTTGACTCCCTGATAATCAAGAGCAGACAAGAAGGAGTAGGGTCCTATTTGAGGCCTGAACCTGGGTTAAACCTCGTGTCCCCCTATGTGCTTGTTTGCTAGCCGATCGATGCCTCCAGCACTCCCCAATTCCTCGAACCTAAGTCCATCAACGATGGGCATTGATGAGTTAAGACCTCATCACCTGGAAGCATCCAAAAGCCCAAGAACTAGACGTGTTGATCAATAGAAGTGCAAATAGACATAGTCATATATCTGTAATCGAAGATGTAACCGATCCCTGTTGGACTCTAAGACCCAACCCCTCATATATAGGATGGGAGGAGCTGACAGAGAGGGAACCGTAGCTTTGAGCGAAACACAACCCATCGTGAGTTAGATTGTATCTAGAAAATCGGTAACCCTGTAATCATCCTCTTCAATAATCAGGAAGGACATCGACTCCCTTGTTTATCTGATAGGCCGACGAAATCACTAGTGCTCTCTTTCCACAAAACCCTAAGTCCATAAACATGGGAATTAACGAGGTTACCCCTCGACAATCGACACCGTATCTGGGAACTCTCAGTGCTGGATTCATGAATTCGGTGGCTCCATCTTCACCAAGCAGTGACCTGACGGTTGGGGTCAGTGAGGTCCACTACGATCTCACTGATCTTGATCCACGCCTGCCCACCCCTCTTCTGGCCTCCGACATCTTTAACCAAGAGACAGATCTAATGATAGGGTGCTTCCACTTTCGCATCGGGGCAGCGGAAAACCTCTACCTCTCAACTCAAATCTACTCGGATCCATCGACCGCAATCGCAGCACCTATGGCAACGCTGACATCTTCTATCGACTCCACTGGAAGGGCCACCTCACTCTCGACACACGTCAAAAACAATTGCAGCCACGCCGTGGATCTGGGGGATTTAGCCGAACTCTATGATGGCCTCTCATTCGGATCTGACTCTAAGTCACCATCACCTTGCAGCATGGACCCGACAAACAGAAAATCTAAAAGAAGCATCGACTCCGGGATCAAGAAGGCCGACTCGTACCTAGAACAGGACCTGTGGGATTTCACTCATCTCCAAGGCAGTGTCTCCTATGATTCTGACAACTACAACAACAACTCATACATGAAGCGTCACTAGGTGTGCGTGATTATAGGAGCCACAGGAGTGGAGGAAGGAACGTCAACACCACACAACTCCCACAATAACCCTATCTTCAAACCCAATGATATTGTTTTAGAAAACGATACAAGTGGTCATAAGAACGGATCAGAACCAGCCGTGGAAAACCGTGTTGTCCAAGGAGGAGGCAGAGCATGCGAGGGTGAACATATAACTCTTCAGCTATCACCAGATGCCAAGGAGAAAGCAAGAAACATTGTCTTTGGTGCAGTACTTATGATGGCGGATGATTTGCGCGAGGATCTGATGGCCTACCAATACCTCCTCCATAAGCAGAATAGGGAAATGATCATGTTAAAGAGGGACCTAGAGGAGCAGAAAAAGAGAGCTGATGAATCAAGCATACGACGGGCGCAGCTTAGGTCCACCCGCAATTCCGGGAGCGTCACAAGAAGAGCGCAACCAGGAAGGGGCGGCTCTCAGCTAGAACACATGCCCGAAGGCGAAAGGCGTGAGCTGACCTAAGATCTAGACCTATCGTTCATGTCATTGAATGCAGCAGTCCACATCACAGCCAAGACACTTCAGGAAACAATCATCGCGACTCAGACCTATCTACTCATAACTCAAACAGCAACCGACGATCCGCGCGTAGCCATCCATCGCTCTGCCCTCATGGGACTCAACATTGTCGGAGCAACGCTCACACAAGGGGACCATGAGATTGTCTCACAACACAACAGATCGCCACACTGTCGCAGCAACCCTTGACAAGTGGCAGAGACCCGTTGGTCCAATTCGCTGCACCACGTGTGCTTCACGCACTTCTCGCACAGTCACAACGCCAGAAATGACATCACACAACACAAAATTGACCAATCTCGGGAGGATCACAACATCAGAAGCTACTCGAACGATGAAAGCGATGACGACCATGAACCTTGTGGCACAAGTTGATTTACCTGTAGGGTTTGCAAACTGCCTGTACCCAAGGACTTCAAGCTCCCCCACGATCGCCAAAAGTACAATGGCCTCCGGGAGTCAAAGGCATGGATGACCAATTATTTGCAAACTATGAAACTCCTAGGTGGATCGAAGGCCACCGCCATGCAAAGCCTACAGTTGCACTTAAGCGGCGTTGCATGTTCTTGGCTCTGGCAACTACCCGAAGAATCCATTAGCAGTTGGGGTGATCTAGAGGAAAAATCCATCCCAAACTTCAAGTCCACATTCAAGTGACCCGCATCTATCGGAGAGATATGGTCGTGCAAGCAGAAATTAGGAGAACCAATATGCACATACGTACAATGGTATAGAATCATTAAGAACTCAGCCGAGAGTATCTCCGACGAGAGGGCAATCAACGCCTTCAATGACGGCCTACGCCGAAAAGAATTCATAGAGGAGCTAGGTTGAGTGAAGCCGAAGACAATCTCCCAGTTGATGGACATGGAGAATAGGTGGGCCAATGGTGAAGATGCAGTAAACAATAAATGAGGGCGCTCACCTGAAGAAGAACATGATAGGCTTAACACCGACAATAGGAGGCGCTGCAACTACGATGGTTATGGTGGGCCAAGCCACGGCGTGGTTGGTTACGTTAATGAGGACAACCACAAGAGCGATAATCATAGTGGAGGCTATCGAGGCAACCGAGACAAAGCTAGGCCAAGTGGGACAACCCAACAGTACCGGTCGAGACCACCTCGAGATGCCCTGATGCCAGCTATGCAAATATTGGATGGACCATGCCACATGCATTATTATGTTGACTCAAAAGGAAGAAGATGATCAAATCACCTCATGAAGGACTGTCGCACCTTTTTGGGGTTTCAGTGGGCCTATAGAAGCAAGGTGGCCGAGGCAACAAACCAAGGATACAACACCACACCCAGGGCATTAGCACTCAACACACCACCACCGCCACCTGGAGCACCCCAAGCAGCCGCAGTAATTTAGCAGCAACCCAAGGCAAACATAGACCAGAACGATGAGTACCCGAAATCCAAGGGAGCAATGCACATGATCTAGAAGGGTTGCACGTCCAATAGAACACAAAAGTTAATCACCCGACAATTCAACATGGCAGTAAGGATGCCACCGACAACACCCGAGTACCTTTACTGGTCTGAGCAGGAGATTACCTTCAAGAGAGCTGATCACCCCCTTCGGGTCCCATGACCGGGTCATTTGGCACTAATAGTTGAGGTCCAAATCTTTGTGTTCGACATGACAAAAGTCTTCATGAACGCGGGAAGCAACATCAACCTCGTCTACGCCAAGACGCTGCATGCAATGAACTGCTCTCTGAACAATCTAGCTCCAATGGATACCTCTTTCCATGGCATCGTCCCGGGCAAAGCTGAAGTCCCCTTATGCAAGATCTACCTTGATGTTGTCTTCAGGACCCAAGAAAACTTCAGGCATGAAAAAATTGAGTTCGGGATTATGGACTGGCCATCATAGTACCACGCAATCCTAGGGCAACCAGCATTTGCATGGTTCATGGCGGTACCGCATTCCGCATACCTCATGATGAAGATGCCGGTACCCAATAGAATCGTAGATGTGAGGGGAAGTTTCTCTCACTCAGATAACTACGACCGCTCAGATAACTACGACCGCAAGTTCAACAAGATCTCAGAATCCTTTGAAATGGAAATGGAGTTTTCCTAGCTCAAGATCTCGGCTAACTACGACGCTCTGCCATAAGCAACAAGGTCCATACCCGACCAGTCCTTCGACTCCGCAAAGGACACAAAGGAGGTCCAGGTCCATCCTACGTACCCAAAGAAAATGACCTATGTGGTCGCCAACCTTAGTCCTGCATAGGAAAGCATGCTCGCCAAGTTCCTCCGTGAGCATTGTGAAATTTTTGCATGGGTCCCAGTGGACATGCCAGGAATCCCCAGGGAACTCGCCGAGCATGCACTCAATATATATCCCGATGCAAGACCAGTCAAGAAATCGCTCTGCCACTTCGTGGAGCCAATACACAAGGCCATTGGAAAGGAGCTCCATCGTCTACTCGACGCCAAATTCATCAGAGTAAAAAAGGCAACATGGGTCCGCTAACCTAGTGTGTGTCTCGAAGAAAAATACAATTGAACTCCACATGTCCATTGACTTCACCACACTGAACAAACATTGTGCAAAGGATCACTTCCCTCTCCCACGAATCGATCCAATCATTGATGCAACCGCGAGGTGCAGGCGTCTTTCCTTCTTAGGTGTGTATTCCAGGTACCACCAAATCTGGATGAAAGATGAAGACCAAGACAAGACAACATTTATCACACCTTATGGTGTATTCTGCTGCACCACAATGCCCTTCGGGCTGAAGAACGCGGGTGCCACTTACCAGCGAATGATGCAAAATTGCCTCGGAAACCAAATCGGTAGAAACGTCCAAGTCTATATTGACGATGTCGTAATCACAACAAAGAAAGAATCGACCTTTACCGATGATCTTCACGAAACATTCGATAATCTCAAAAAGTACTACATAAAGCTTAATCCGACAAAGTGCTCCTTTGGAGTCCTTGCTGGGCAACTCCTCGGGTACCTCGTGTTAGCCAGGAGAATCGAAGCAAACCCTGAGAAAATACATGTGATCCTAATGATGCATAAACCAACAAATCTATGATGCATCCAGCAGCTAGCTGGGCGCGTGGCGGAACTAAGCCGATTCATCGCTCAGATGGGACAAAAAGCACTGCCATTTTATGCACTGCTAAAGAAATCAGACACCTTCGTGTGGACCATCGAATCCCAACGAGCCTTTGAGAACCTCAAGAAAACACTCTTGACATCACATGTCTTGGTTTCACCTAAGGAAAAGGAACCAATACTATTGTACATCGTCTCCACCAACCAGGTGGTCAGCATAGTACTAGTCGTCGAACGACCCGAAGAAGGGAAACCCATGGTGTCCAATGGCCAGTCTACTACCTCAGTGAGGTACTATCTCCATCCAAACAAAGGTATCCACATTATCAGAAGCTTGCATATGGTGTCTTCATGATAGCGTGAATATTGCGCCACTACTTCTCTGAGCACCCGATAGTGGTGGTCAACAAGGCTCCTATCTCCAACATCCTCAACAACCCCGAAGCTACAAAGCGTGTCTCTCTCTGGGGCATCGAGTTATCACCTCGAGACATCACGTATGAGAAGAGAGAAAAATAAAGTCTCAGGTTCTTCCTTACTTCATCACGAAGTGGATGGAACTCCAAAGCGCGGGTCCCCAAGATTTGTCGAGTGCGTGGACCATGTACTTTGACGGATCCAAATGAACCGAAGGAACGGGGTTGGTGTCATACTGATATCACCCCAAGGAGACAAAATGTGCTACATACTTTGAATGAGCTTCCCGAACGCGTCAAACAACGAAGCTCAATACAAGGACTTATTGCATGGTATGCGTATGGCAAAAGCTTGTGGTGCAACTCGACTTAAAATCTTGGAGATTCAAACCTCGCCGCACAGAAAGTGATGAACAAGTGTGATGCAGGCAACAACAACATGATCACATACCGCGACATGTACAACATCATGGAGGATTACTTCGACGGTTGTGAGGTCTCCCATATCAGCAGAGCAAGCAATGATGAATCCAACAATCTTGCAAATATCAGGTCCCTCTACCTACCCATACCATTGAGGTTTGTCTACGAGGAAATCAGTGAGCACTCCATTAAGGTCAAGAAAGCCGCTGAAGCCACAAAACCAAAGGCATCCAAGGGGGCAAAACTGTAGATTGACTCGGGGGCTCCACTATTACCTGAACCCGATACACTTGCTCCAGAAGATGAGGAGGAACCCAAAGATGTCATGATGATAGAAACCACGTGGATGTAGCCGTACCTAGCATACATGATAAATGGAGAACTCCTAGAAGATACTATCGAAGCACGCCGCATCACCCGCCGATCTAGGGACTTCCAAGTAATAAAGGGGAACTCTACAAAATAAGTATCTCGAGTGTGCTCCAGCGATGCATGACACCCGAGGAAGGGACGCTCATCCTCAAGTACATCCACGAAGGGGTATGCGTCCACCACGCCAGCAGTTGGGCAATAGTAGCAAAAATCCTTACGGGCAGGATTCTACTAGCTCACCATGGTCTAGGACACAAAGGATATAGTGAGGACATGTGAAGCATGCCAGCGGTTCGCCACAAAACCAACGCACCCGTGGCAGAATTGGACCATACCTTTGGCTTGGTCATTCGCTCAATATGGACTCAATATGGTAGGCAAACTCCACATCTCCTAGAGGACACGTCTTTCTGCTTGTCATAGTCGACAAATTTACCAAGTGGATCGAGGCAATGCCTATCACCATCCAAGATGCTACTTCGACTATGAAATTCATCAAGTCAATAGTTTTCCGCTTAGGGGTTCCTCACAACATCATTATGGATAATGGAAAACTTCACTTCTAGAGAAATTCAAAGAATACTGCAAGGAGATGGGCATACAAGTGAGCTATGCATCGGTTGCCCACCCGCAAACCAACAGCCAGGTGGAAAAAGGCAATGGACTTGTGACTAATGGCATCAAGAAAAGGCTCCTGACACCACTCGAACGAGGAAAGGGCTCTTGGATAGACGAGTTACGTTCCGTCCTATGGAACTTGCACACCGCCCCAAATACCGCTACAGAAGAAACTCTCCAAGGAGCCAATGTCGTGCTTCCAGTGGAGATAACTCATGAGGCTCCACGAGTCATTGCATACGATTAAGAAACCTCTATACGTGCACTCAAAGATGATGTTGACGCACTTGACGAAGCTTGAGACATCACGCTCGCAAGAGCAACCACGTATCAGCAGAACCTCCACAACTACCACAACCATCGACTGCATCCTATGTCCTTTGTCATAGGGTACCTGGTCCTTCGCCTCAAGCAAGATGGCCACAACAAACTCGAATCACCATGGTAGGCACCATAAATCGTCACAGAAGTAATCCTTGGCAGAGCATATCGGCTCCAAGACAAGAAGACCAGAGTCAAGTACTCCAACCCGTGGAACGTTGCGCATCTACGAAGTTTCTACGCTTAGGACATTTACTTCCCAAAATTTACTTTTAATAAGGCCAGCGGCCAAGTGACTACGCCAAAACATGTACTTTCGTACTAGATATAAATAAATCTAAGTCCCCTCAACCGAATCTCAATTTCAACTCTTTACTTTCTGCCACACCCGATACTCGGGGGCTCAGCTAATCAGCTCATCGCATAATCATACACCTGATATTCGGGGGCTTCGCTAATCAGCGCAAACTCAAAAAATCCTTCGGCTCCACTGTAAAAAGCAGCCAACACACGCCTTGACCATAGTAGCTGATTTGGCCCAACGGGCATCGGGCTAATGAAAAGGTCTCGCGCAGGGTGCAACCACAATAGCCATCGACACAAAACATTTACACAATATATATACGGCTTAAATTTACACAATTTTGACATAGGTTACATGTCCCTTTCACATATCAATTTCTTAACTATATTGGAAAATTGAAAAAAGTCCTAATCTGCGTCAAGGCACCGGTGAATTATTCGGATAGCTAGCTTGCGAGCGGTCTCATAATGGAGAGCCATAACCACCATGCCACTACCCGGTGGAGAAGGCAGACTCTGGGACACATCATCCAAATCTAGTCTCGAGTGATATACATGTACCCAAGCAAGAGCAACCTTGGCACCCGCAATAAGCTGGAGCTTGATAAAATGGTGGATTGCTTCACCTAGTTGGAACTTCTGCATCAGCATGGCTAGTCCCTGCGGTTGCAGGTCTCTAGGGAAGATTGCATTATATACCATAGCCAAGGCAGAGCGGCAACACTCTATGAACTCCTCCACCTCTGACACTCTATCCTAAATAAGCGCCAAAGTATACCCCCACTTGTGGTCACTCCAGAAGTCTGTATCGGCACCCAACGAAGTGTCCATCCAAGCACTGATCCGAGACTTAAGACGCTGAGACTCCTTCACCATGCTTAAACGGATGCTTGGAAAATACAAAAGATTAGTGTACATCACAACAACAAAAAGCATTAACTCAGGGGCTTCGTGAGAAGCTCAGATAGCATACTCTCGCTCACCCTTGAAATCTCGTCAAGCAGATATGCCTCGCACTCCATGGCCTTCTTCGACTTGGAGAGGCACACGTCCACCTAGGCCCTTATAACCCGAAGTTCACCTCCAATTGCTTGATATGGTGGAGATTATCAATGTACAATGGAGGATTGATATACCGGGTGATAGTGGTAGCATTTTCAAGTGCATCTATCTCTGTTTGTGACAACTATAGCCCCAAAGGAATATGAGCAGTCAAAGGAATATGAGCAGTTGAAGGAACAAAAGTAGTCGAAGGAACATGATCAGCTAAGGGACCGGTCGAGTCAAATACATTCTGAAGGAAGAAAAAGCAAGGAAAAAATCAGCAATAAAAATTCGTGAGACACACTTAATTTTCAAACTTAGCGAAAGATTCAAGGATACAAAATATTAGTGTTTTCTGACTCCCAGACCAACAAACTATACATACGACATAATCCATTATAGATAGTTGATACATTGCAAATGTATCTACAATTTTTGATGTTCCATGCTTGGTTTTATCCACTTTCTTGTGTTTTGTCCACACTTTGGAGTACTTTTCATATGATTTCTTGGACTAACCTATTAACAAGAGCCATAGTGCCAGCTGCCTGTTTTCTGCTGTTTTTGGATCTAGGAAAGTCAAAAAATGAATATTCTCGGAATTGGACAGGACAAAAGCCAAAGTGCCTATTTTTCTGGAAGTCATCAGATCCCAGAATACGAGACGGAGAAGGGCTGGGGGCCGGCCACACCACCTGGCCGCGCGGCCAGGCCTGGCCCGCGCCAGGGGGTGGTCTAGTTGAACCCAGCACCCCCTCGGCCTCTCCTTTCGCCTATAAGATGCCCTCGGGATGAAAACCCTAAGTCCCCGATCAAAAATCCACGAAAGAGTATGTAGTCGTTGTCATCTCCATCCCTAGATCGGGAGGGATCTGAAGCTCTTCCCGGCACCCTGCCGGAGAGGGGAATTCACCCTGGAGGCCTTCTTCATCATCATGCAAGCCTCCGGTGTGATGCGTGAGTAGTTCATCTCTGGACTACGGATCCATGTAGTAGCTAGATGGCTGGTTCTCCTCCTTTGTGCTTTCATGTTTAGATATTGTGAGCTCCGTTCATGATCAAGATCATCTATTTGTAATTCATACATGTTGTGTTTGCGGGGATCCGATGGATATTGAGATGTTATTTCAGATTGATTATTGATTCTATCATGTCTTTGTTATTTGTGATCTTGCATGCTTTCCGTTGTTACTAGCTATCTTGGCCAAGTAGATGCTAGCAACTCCAAGATTTAGTATTTATGCTCGATAGTGGGTTCATGCCTCTGGTAATCTGGGGAAGTGACAGAAATCTCTAAGGTACTAGATGTGCTGTTTCTACTAGGGAAAAACAGCAATCCTTTGTTCATAGAACAATCGTATTGTTCACATTACACGCAATTCATAAAGCAATAATCTGTTGCTTGCAACTTAATACTGGAGGGGGTTCGGATGATAACTTGAAGGTGGATTATTAGTCATAGGTGCAGTTGGATGGCGGTCTATGTATAATGTTGTAATGCCCAATCAAGTTCTAAAGGAGTCAAGATGATTAGTATATGCATGTATTGCTTTCTCGATGTTTGTCAATTGCCCCGATGTAATTTGTTCACCTAGCATGTTATCTATCTTAAGGAGAGCCACCTCTAGTGAACTATGGATCCCGGTCCTTTCTTTTACATACAATCTATAAATTGTTTACTGCTTTGTGTTTACTTTCTGCAAACCATTACTTCCTTCCATTCGATACGTTTAATCCTTTGTTTTCAGCAAAACCAGTGAGATTGACAACCTCATCGCAAGTTGGGGACAGAGTTCTGTGGTTGTGTTGTGCATGTCTCCACGTTGCTGCTAGCACCGGTAGTGCGCCCTGCCAACGTTCAGCTAGCTACACCTTTGGGGTGTTTCCTTTATCCTACTGGATTGATAACCTTGCTTTCGTACTAAGGGAAAACTTGCTGCTGTGCTCATCATACCTTCCTCTTGGGGTTCCCCAACGAGCTCGATATATTTTGGGCCATTAAGCATATTTTCTGGAGCCGTTGCCGGGGAGTCAAAGACATTAACAAGGGGAGTCCCTCATAACCAATCTCTTTACTTTGTTATTTTTGTTTTGCTTTGTTTCTTTTTGCTTTGTTTGCTTGTTTTGTTATTCAAAAACACAAAAAAATAGTTTTACAAGTTTGCTTTCTTATTCAAAAACACAAAAAATGACTACTCTTGAAAACACTAAGTTGTGTGACTTCACTAGCACCAACAACAATGATTTTATGAGCACACCTATTGCTCCACATGTGCCTGAAGATACTTTCTATGAGATAAAACCTGCTTTGCTCAATCTTGTTATGAGAGAACAATTTTCTGGTATTGGTAATGAAGATGCTGCTGCCCATCTAAATAACTTTGTTGAACTTTGTGAGATGCAAAAGCATAGATGGTGATATTATTAAGCTAAAATTGTTTCCTTTCTCTTTGAGAGGAAAAGCTAAAAAATGGTTGAATTCCTTAACTAAGAATAGTATTGATTCCTGGACTAAGTGCAAAGATGCTTTCATTAGAAAATACTATCCTCCTGCTAAGATTATATCTATGAGAAGTGAAATAATGAAGTTTAAACAATCTGATAATGAGCATGTTGCTCAATCTTGGGAAAGAATGAAATCCTTGGTAAAGAATTGTCCCACTCATGGACTGACTACTTGGATGATCATCCAAACTTTTTATGCAGGATTAAACTATTCTTCAAGGAACCTAATGGATTCTGCGGCTGGAGGTACCTTTATGACCATCACTTTGGGTGCTGCAACAAAACTTCTGGACAATATGATGGTTAATTATTCTGAATGGCATACTGAGAGAGCTCCACAAGGTAGGAAGGTAAATTCTGTTGAGGAAACCTCCTCCTTGAGTGATAAAATTGATATTATTACGTCTATGCTTGTTAATGGGAAAGCCCATATTGATCCAAATAATGTTCCTTTAGCCTCTTTGGTTGCCCAAGAAGAGCAAGTTGATCTGAACTTCATAAGAAGTAACAATTTTGGCAATAATGCTTATAGGAACAATTTTGGTAACAACAATTATAAGCCATATCCTCCTAACAATGGTAATGCTTATGGAAATTCGTACAACAATAATAGGAGTGCTCCCTCTGAACTGGAAGTTATGCTTAAAGACTTTATTAGTAAACAAACTGCTTTCAATAAAACTATTGAGGAAAAACTCTCTAATGCTGAAAGAAATATAGCATCTTTGGCTGAAGCTCAATCTTCTTTGAATAAAATGGCTGGTAAACCTGAAACTAATGATAATCCCTTTGCAGCCACTAATGCCATACAAGTAAGAATTGATGAAAATGTTAGACTTTTAGCTGAATTACATGCTAAGTGGGAAAGAGAAGATGAAATTGCTAGAAACATTAGTGTTTCTACTATTACCACCACTAGTGTTGAGGCTAGTAATAGTTCTACCACTCTAGATGATAATTTTGATTTTGATCTTGATGGTTGTAATATCTCTGAAGTTATTAAGTTCCTACAAAAGCTTTCTAAAAGTCCTAGTGCTATGAACACGGCCTTTATGAAACACATTAGTGATGCTCTCATAAAGATTAAAGAAGAAAAGATGAAACATAAAGCTTCTATTCCTATAAAACAAGAAGATGGTTGGGAACCCATCATTAATATGAAAGTAAATGACTTTGATTTCAAAGCTTTATGTGATCTTGATAGTAGTGTTTCTATTATGCCTAGAAGGATTTATGATATGCTTGATTTGCCTCCACTTGAAGATTGTTATTTGAATGTCCCACTTGATGATAATGCTAAAAAGAAACTCATGGGGAGTCTTAATGATGTTCTTATTATGGTTAACAATGCCTATGTCCCCGTTGATTTCTATGTTTTGGATGTTGAATGCAATGCTTCTTGTCCTATTACTTTGGGAAGACCTTTTCTTCGAACTATTGGTGCCATTATTGATATGAAAGAAGGCACCATTAAATATCAACTCCCACTCAAGAAAGGTATAGAACACTTTCCTAAGAAGAGAGAGAAGATTTCTTTTGTTTCTCCTATGAAAACAAAATTTGGTCTTAATGCTTCTTCATTTGAGAACACTTGATTCTTTCTTGCTTCTTATGCCTAACTTAAAGGCGTTAAAGAAAAGTACTTATTGGGAGATAACACAAAAGTTTTAGATGAGTCTTGGAAGTTATTACCTCTGTAATAGCCGCTCCTTATCCTTTTTATTTTATTTTTATGCCAAGAGTAACCTCTAATGAGAGAGAACTAATGATTGGGAAAGTTGCTATCCCGAAACAGATTTCTGTGCTTCACCGTAAAAATTCGTGTAAAATCTCTGAACGTATTTTTGAGGCGTGAATTTTTTTTCTTCTTCCCCAGGTTGTTATCTATCTTTCTTTAGTTCAACACTTTTTTATTTGAGTAACATAAGGTCTTCTAAAAAATTAGTCTTTACCTGCTGGCCTGTTTTGACAGATTTCTTCCATTTTCTACATTTGCTTCTTGTTGATTCCTTTTTGAGTTCTTTTGGGGAATTGAGATTTTTGAGGGAAGTGCTTCAGTAGCTAGTGTTCTAATGGAAGTTTATTTGGTGTTAAAACTGAACCTTAAGACCTATTATCTTGAGTGCACTAATGTTGCTAATAAAGATTGTGTGAAGTTTTGTATGAAGGAAAAATTTCAGGTGTATGGAAGAAATAAGTAATGAGATGAAGGACGGGCTAAAGCTCAAGCTTGGGAATTCCACGCGTGTCACACCAAGAAATATCCAAGAAGTACAAGAGTCAAAGCTTGGATATGCCCGATGCATTCCCTTCTTCATCAATAAAAATCCCAGGTTTCTTCCAAACGCTTCATTTTTATTGTTTGATGCACAGTTGTGTTGTTCTTGAGCGTCTTCTTTTTTTTCATTTTGGTTTTTCGTTCTTTGTTTTATTAGTTTTCTGAATAAATTGGTTGGACCCCCTCTTTCATACTTTGTTTGCAAATAGTTTGGTTTGGATTGGAAAAGAGTAGGAAAGTTCATGCTTATGTGGTAAAAAGAGCTTGTTTTTGACTGTGGCCTATGCTTTGTCATGCCATGCTTGATATTGTTTTGGCTTTATGTTTAGTATTCTTTGCTGTAGCATGACTTGTTATAAACAATTGAGATTGCTTAATGTGTCTTGGATGAATCATGCGTTGTTTTAGCATATTAAAGCATAGTATAGTGGTATTCTCCTTTGATGCTTTATTTGGGTTGACTTGGCGCATGCTCACACCATGTTATGACTATCTCAACTCACCATAGCCTTTATGATCCTTTAGTTTTCAACTTGTAGTATCACTTTATGCTTTGATCAATGATGTTTTGTCGCTCTGCATGATTATGGCCATTATTGCTCTCTCAGTTTGTCGCTCCCAGTCTTTTGCTAGCCTCCACAACCAAGTATGAGTTCCACTCATGCATCCAACTCCCTAAACCAAGTTATTCCAAAGAGTCAACCATACCTACCTACTAGCTTATGCTATTCCAAGTATATTCATGCTTTTTTTACCTTCCGAATTAAACTTGTTATGAGAAAACTAGTGATTAAAGCTCTCACGAACTTGATGGCACACTTTACTTTTTTGCATCTTATAAACTTGAACCATTGGGTCCTTCTTTGTTGCGTATATGCTTGCGCTTTATAAGTTGAATTTAGCAGAACCATGTATCATGGGGAACGCTTTCAACATTGCACGTGTACTTTGTACCCCGTTGATATCATGCTCTTTTGCTTATGGATCCCGGCGGTGTGAAATAAAAGTGGAACTTGTAAGATCATGGAGTTTGTATGTATGATAGAGAAACGCCTGGGCCGCTAGCCTAAGCCATGCCTAATCATGGTGTAAACTTGCAGCATCACCATAATGAGCACTCTATGAAGCATCCTCAATAAAAACCTATGCAAATAGCAAATAAAAAGATCGCTGAGATGCTCATTGTCTGCTTGCCTTGTCATTTTGATTATGGGATAGCTCCTGTATCATGTGCAAGGGGTACCCCGTTAGCGGTTCTTTATGATACACATGTACTTACAATGACAAGAGCTTACTTGTGACTAAAGTTGAGTAGCATGAGGTTCGGTCTTCATAAGTAAGGGGCATGATATTTCGGTTTATAACTTGTCAAGCATATCCTCTTAGTTGTGTCACTTTGACCTTAATCACCTTCAAGATGCTTATGATAGGGGCAATGAGAGCTGAAAGCTATAAGTACCATAATTTCTGGAAGCTCTTCATGAGACTTGAATCCCTACTTCCTTCTATGAAGGCATTTCTTCCACCATTATATATTGAGTCTCCACCTTCTACCTTTATGCACTTATTTTGAGAGCATAGTGGCCATTCTTAGTTCTATGTGCATTGTCCCAAGACTACTTGATTGATGCATAACTTGATATTGCTTGTTTTGAACTATTTGTATCTAGTCACTCTTATGAACTTTGAAGGTGTCCTATGCAATTATATTTGCTACTCTATGAGGGGAAAGCTGAATACTATTATGCTATGTTTTCTTTATGTGAAACAAACAAACGTCTTGCAAAGCATTGTTATTCATGAATCTTTTGTTTATGCCTTTTCATGTTGCATCATAGTTTCTTTGCCTTATTGCTAGAACTTTGTCTTTCATGTTATGATTTAAGTACTATGATCCCAGCTTTGAATGTTTTACAAATACTTTGATCAAGTCCTTGATGGTGCATGTCACCTCAAAAATTATTCTTTCTTTTTATCACTTACCTACTCGAGGACGAGCAGGAGTTAAGCTTGGGGATGTTGATAGATTACAAATGTATCTATAATTTTTGATGTTCCATGCTTGGTTTTATCCACTTTCTTGTGTTTTGTCCACACTTTGGAGTACTTTTCATATGATTTCTTGGACTAACCTATTAACAAGAGCCACAGTGCCAGCTGCCTGTTTTCTGCTGTTTTTGGATCTAGGAAAGTCAGAAAATGAATATTCTCGGAATTGGACGGGACAAAAGCCAAAGTGCCTATTTTTCTAGAAGTCATTAGATGCCAGAATACGAGACGGAGAAGGGCTGGGGGCCGGCGACACCACCTAGCCGCGCGGCTAGGCCTAACCTGCGCCAGGGGTGGTCTGGCCGACCCCAGCACCCCCTCGGCCTCTCCTTCCGCCTATAAGATGCCCTCGGGACGAAAACCCTAAGTCCCCGATCAAAAATCCACGAAAGTGTCTGTAGCCGCCGTCATCTCTATCCCTAGATCGGGAGGGATCTGAAGCTCTTCCCGGCACCCTGCCGGAGAGGGGAATTCACCCTGGAGGCCTTCTTCATCACCATGCAAGCCTCCGGTGTGATGCGTGAGTAGTTCATCCTTGGACTACGGATCCATGTAGTAGCTAGATGGCTGGTTTCTCCTCCTTTGTGCTTTCATGTTTAGATCTTGTGAGCTCCGTTCATGATCAAGATCATCTATTTGTAATCCATACATGTTGTGTTTGCAGGGATCCGATGGATACTGAGATGCTATTTCAGATTGATTATTGATTCTATCATGTCTTTGTTATTTGAGATCTTGCATGCTTTCCGTTGTTAGTAGCTATCTTGGCCAAGTAGATGCTAGCAACTCCAAGAGTTAGTATTTATGCTCGATAGTGGGTTCATGCCTCTGGTAATCTAGGGAAGTGACAGAAATCTCTAAGGTACTAGATGTGATGTTGCTACTAGGGAGAAAACAACAATCCTTTATTCATAGAACAATCATATTGTTTACTTTACACGCAGTTCGTAAAGCAATAATCTGTTGCTTGCAACTTAATACTGGAGGGGGTTCGGATGATAACCTGAAGGTGGATTATTAGTCATAGATGCAGTTGGATGGCGGTCTATGTATTATGTTGTAATGCCCAATCAAGTCTCAGAGGAGTCAAGATGATTAGTATATGCATGTATTGCTTTCTCGGTGTTTGTCAATTGCCCCGCTGTAATTTGTTCGCCCAGCATGTTATCTATCTAAGGAGAGCCACCTCTAGTGAACTATGGATCCCGGTCCTTTCCTTTTACATACAATCTATAAATTGTTTACTGCTTTGTGTTTACTTTCTGCAAACCATTACTTCCTTCCATTCGATACGATACGTTTAATCCTTTGTTTTCAGCAAAACCGGTGAGATTGACAACCTCATCGCAAGTTGGGGACAGAGTTCTATGGTTATGTTGTGTAGGTCTCCACGTTGCTGCTGGCACCGGTAGTGCGCCCTACCAAAGTTCAGCTAGCTACACCTTTGGGGTGTTTCCTTGCTCCTACTAGATTGATAACCTTGGTTTCGTACTGAGGGAAAACTTGCTGCTGTGCTCATCATACCTTCCTCTTGGGGTTCCCCAATGAGCTCGATCTATTGTGGGCCATCAATAGTTCAACATAAAAATAATTATGGCTAAGGACTAAGAAGCACCACTAGTTGCGGTAGTGGCAGTAGCAAAAGGGGCAACAACCTAAATTTTTAAAGAAGGAGCAGATACCAAAGTTTTTGCATTAGGGGCATCTTCTTCCTCAGCAATTTGAAGGAGGTGCCTATAGAACTTCTTGATTTTCTTAAAATAAGGCTCGAGGTCGACCTCTTTGCCTTTGTTGGTGACTGGGATCGAGGAGCTAACCTTATCCTAGTCGACCTTCTCACCATGCGCCAAAGGCAAGTCCATCGCACTCTTCGCACCACTCTTTGCTTGAATCAATCCATAGCCGGTGAGGGGGTTTCGTGTTGAATACTCCGGTGAGGACATTAAGGTCTGACAGAACATATTTATCGGGGACGATCTCTGCGTGTAGGCGCTTGAAGGCACGGCGAGAGCGGGTCAGGAGATTCAAACCGCGAATGTTGTTCCCCTCCAAGACACTCAGGGCATCCAACAAAGGATCAACTCCTTGATCCTCTACTAGCGCTAGCGAGAAATTGGTGATCACTTCATAAAGGAAGAAAGGATAGTAAATCACCAGTCAAGGTTCAGGTAAAAAACATCGGATTTTATGTCAGAATAAGTGACTTACTTGTCAAGGAGGAGTTCAGGTCTTCAAGCCTCTTCTAAAGTTTCTCATCCTGTCCTACCGCAAGAGCAGCTTCAACTTCATGTTTCTCCGCCTCGGCTTTGGCTACTGCCTAGGCTTTTTCGAGCTCCTTTTCAGTGACCTTCAGTTTAGCTTCAAGTTCATCCACGCTCTTCAGGGTAGCTTTACAAATGACCTCAGATTCATCAACAACATCTGCAGTAGAATACAAATTTATTCAAAGAAAAAATCGCTGGAGCAAAATATTCAAAGAAGGTAGAAGACAAAGAGTAGAAACCTTTGGCATAAGAAGAATCATGTTGAATCCTGATAAAGTGAGCGGCCATCTCAACCATCTCGCACATTATCGCCTGAAGGAAATAAAAATATCATCAAACACTCGGGTGTTACACAGTAAAGCAAGACACGATGAATGAAGAAGGGGAAATTATGTTCTTCATGTCAGGCTCAGCCGAATTTTCTGACAGATCACGCCTTTGTCAGCATTTATCTTTTTCTTCTGGGAAGGAGCTTTGGGTGTCACCACAAGATCTTTCGGGACCAATTCACCTGGGAAAGGACAAATGACGTCACCTAGAGGGGGTGAATAGGCTTTTAAAATAATTACGGTTTAGGCTCTAATAAATGCGGAATAAAACTAACGTTTAATTTATCGAAGCACAAAACCTAAAACCACTAGGTTCACTAAGTGCATCAACAACCTATGCTAAGCAAGACAAGCAACAAGGTGATAGCAAGATATAATACTTCAATCACGATGGCCATCACAACGTAAATTGCATAAGTAAAGGGCTCTGTTGAGAGATAACCAATGGACATGGAGACAATGATTATTATCCTCAAGTTCACTTCCAAAGAAGCTACGTCTCTGTTGGAGAGGTGCGATGGTGCAATGCTCTCCAAATGCCACAAATGGCTCACCTTGAGGTGTGGTGGCTCGATGCTCACCCAATGCCACATAGGGCCTCACCCCAAGATGCAAAGGCACGCAACTAACCAATGCCACAAAAGTCTCACCCTATTCTCCCGAGTGCGTACCACAAAGGCGGGCACTCGATCCATGATGGGACACTTGAGGGTGGGCACCGAACCTGTACAACGCTTGGGGAAATCTCCACAACTCTATTGGAGTGCTCCCAAGAAACACCACAAAGGACACAAGCTTGAGGAATCTCCACAACTCAATTGGAGGCCCCAAGAACAATGCCACAAAAGGCCACAAGCTTGAGGAATCTCCACAACTCAATTGGAGGCCCCAGGAACTCACTACAACTCCACACAACCATCTAGGGTTCCAAGAACCAAAGAGAAACAAGCCCAAGAGCTTGAACTCACCGAATCTTCAAGGAGAACTCAAACCCTATGCACCAAATGCAAGAGGCAAGTCCTCACTCCCAAATTCCACCAAAGATACAAAATCTATTGGGGCAATAATAGAGGAAGAACACAAGAGGAGAACACAAAACTCTCCAAGATCTAGATACCAATGATTCCTTCACAAAGAAGGGATTTGGTTTGGTGGGGTTGTAGATCTAGATCTCCTCTCACAAATCCCTTAGAAAGATCCAAGAATCATAGGAGTGGGAAGAGGAGAGGACAAGCTCTTCAAGGTCAACAATGGAGGAGAGAGAGAGAAATACAAACCAAAAGAACTTGTACCCACGAAGGGGAAGAGGAGCCCCTTTTAAAGGGCTCCTAGATCTTACCATTTGGAACATTTACAACCCTGGCCGGTACTACCAGTGGGTGGGCGGTACTACCGCTGGCACCTGGCCAACGGTCAAAAAACTGTGACGCGAAAGAAAGAAGACGAGCCTACCCGGTAATACCGCCGGTGCATCGGTACTTCCGGCGGGGACAGTACTACCACCTTTACTTCCGATCAGAGTTCCATAAAATAGCACATAACATAAATAAAGGTTACTGAACTAAAACTAGGATGATCAGAAGTAGCCCGGTACTTCACCCGGTACTACCGATGGGCAAACATGCCCTAGCGATACTACCGGTGGCGCGCCAGAACTTCTGCCCATGGAAACTTCAGAACCAAAACAATGATAACTTTTGCATCTAAACTCTAAAAAGATTGAAAACCAATTTTGTTGGAATGGTAACAACATGTAGAATCCAACAAATCGCGCAAGGGAGAAAATATCATTAATAAATATGTGATATACCTCCCAAGTTGTGGAGCTAGAAAACCCGCAAGATCAAAAACATAATAAGATATTCAAGGGAAATCCGTTTTTGATGAACTAGAGCTTGTTATGAAGATAACCACAAGCTCTAGATCCTCACATGGACAATATACAAACAACAACCAAGAAATATGATGCTATGTATGCAAAGTTTTGAGCTCTCTCCAAAAGATACAATCGAGCTACCCACTCGAGAACCCCTCTTGATAGTATGGCTATCTATCCTAAACCTGGTCTCCCAACAACTACAAGAGACCGGTAAAGTAGAAAACCTATCAAGATCATACCTTTGACTTGAGAATTACACTTGGGCTTGATGTACACAATCTAGTCTTCTCCAAGATGGAACACCCTTCTTGATTGCGTTTGCTCGCGCTCGCTTAATGAAGACCTATGAATTGATCCCCCGTACTCCATGGGGAAGCCTCTTATTTGAACTTGTCTTCATCACTCCATGACCACCGAGGATGGCAAGCATCAAGCATGTGATCTTCTAGATATGGCGCATCTTGAGCTTGCACTTCATTTCTTGATGATGTATTGAAGATATCCATGAGGAACTCCATCTTATTATTTGAGACACTCTTGATTTTCTTCTTCTTATTCGTCTTCTTCTTGTACATGATTCCAATGGGCAGAAAGCCCTTGGACATTGCTTCTTCTTCATTTCTTCATTTTTCAACCTTGAAACCAACACATGGTCCAAACGATGCCAATGGAAAAAACCTACATGTGAAACTCAATTGACACATTAGTCCATAGAGATTGTCATTAATTACCAAAAACACACATGGGGCATACATGCCCTTTCAACCCGTCGTTCCTTCCTGTGGGTTGGTTGGTTCTGTCACTTTTGTGGGTGACTTAGCAGCAGTGGCCATCCCATCGGTTGCGTCAACAACATGCGACTTTGGAGATTTCTCCTCCTCATTGCCACTAAAACAAAGTATGAGTAAATTTGATTAAGAACATAAATAATAGAATCTTGTAGGGGTTCCGCATATGAAAACAATAAAAATTTACCCTATGCCCCTGAACCCCTAATGTTGCCAGGACCTATCTACTAGTAATGCAGTAATGGGAGGGGCTTTTCGCGAACTTACCCTTGAAGACCGAAAAGCGTTGTCAACGCTCAGGAGAGCGTGGTTGATGTAGACGAGCCGAAGCCAACCTCAAGGTTGTGATGAAGTCGTTGCGCTCCTGTGGCTCCGGCGACTTGAGTGCATCAAGTGTGACACCTCACAGGGAGTTACATGCATCTGGTTCCTGACGATGACTCCCGCTTCCCTGATCCAGCGGCAGTTGCGGAAGTAGAGCTCCTGGATCTGAATCCCGCAGCGCGACGGTGCTCTGTGGTGATGATGTCTCTCGTTTGCGCAGTCCGAACTTGGGACCACGGTCATGGGAGAGAGAGAGAATATCAATTGGAGGTCTCCCCAAAAGTGAGGAAACCTTTATTGAATATTGGTTGTGTATTTTCTAGTCAAAATACCCCACTATATATAGGGGGAGGGGAGGTACTACCTCCCTCAAAGTCCCGGGGTGGGACTAAAGGAGAGGGAGAGGGGTGGGGGGAGGCGCCGCCGGCCAGCCACCACCATGGGCCCCACGTGGGGCAGACCCACTAGGGCCGCCGGCCAGTCCCCTTGGCCCCTCCTAGGGGTTCGCCCCCCTTGGGCCCTTTCCCCTCCGGGATTTGGCTCATTTAGCCTTTTGACCTTTAATTGATTTTCTCTTTTTTAAAATAATTATGAATAAATGATTAAATCAATAGTTAACATTCATTCACATATTATTCAACCTCCATGGCTATGGAACACCTTCCACCTCCACTCCGGACATCCTCCGGACTTACCAAAACCTTTCCGGTTTTCTCTCTTCTCTTCTTCTGTGATTATACCAATCCTGTAAACACTCTCTAAGCATCATCAAGCCCTTAAGTGTGATACCCCTGGTTCGGGAACACTCAATACATGGTCGGGACACTCCCAGACCAATGATCGATAGAGGGACCTGGATGGCCATGTGACCCCTGTGCATTCCACGTAGATCGTTCGTCGTTTGAACCGGGACAGTCGTGTCTTATTCCTCCGAATACCTGAACACACCTTTATTGTCACTGTATTACCAATTGACGTTTGATGCTATCTAAGCATTCTTGGGAGACAGTGATTGATATAGCCTCACGGTCTAAGGAATAGTCTACAAGGTCTATTCTAATCATCGTAACTTGAACTTCGTGACATGATTGGGTCATGGTGTTTAGGTTGTGTATTGGTTCATCATCTCGTTCTCAGAATGAGCTGACTCCATTTCCAACTGGCATAAATGCTACATGATCAGGAAACCTTGATCATCTGTTGACTAATGAACCAGTGACTAGAGTTTCACCGGGAACCCCTGGTTGTTTATATATCACACGTGTATTGACATTTCCTTTCAATACAGTTATAGCATGAGATAAAACTTAATCATAAACTTTATGAAATATGATAATAATCCTTATTATTATTTGTCTCTAGGGCATATTTCCAATAAATCTTAGAAGAAAAAAAGGAAAGAATTAAACTTACGAGCTGACGTTCTGTGCAAACCGAAGAAGTGCCCTTCTTCT
This sequence comes from Avena eriantha, assembly GCA_910589775.1. Lineage (NCBI taxonomy): Eukaryota > Viridiplantae > Streptophyta > Magnoliopsida > Poales > Poaceae > Avena > Avena eriantha. The sequence continues at coordinate 251,234,600 of OU342742.1, read as the reverse complement.
GGGACGAGCCGTCCTCATTGGTTGAACCATCAGTGGTTTTGCAACACTTGAATGATCATAGTCTTCAATCGCTTGGATGTCCACCTCGTCGTGTTTACTTTTGCCCTGGTGATACGTGCACTTTACATTATCAATATAGTGACTTATATGATCTGTTTTGAATGATATTTTCCATGATCTATCATTATTTATGACTTTTTAGTTGATTTATATGACTTTCCTATAAAATCCCTTTCATTGGTATTTAATTTTTGGGAGGCAGAAAATCTCCTTTTTCATATTTTGTTGTTTCAAGGACCCTCTGGACTCCTAAAAATCAAAGGAAAAATACCTGATCATTTTTCATCAAGAGAAGGACTGTGGGCCAAAGAAGCATGAGAGGGGAGCCACGAGGCCCGAAAGAGGCCAGGTGGCCTGCCCAGTTGAGGGGGGCACATCCAGTTGAGGGAGGTGCGCCACCTGGGCCCATTTTAGCCTCGAACATCGTCTCGGCTCCTCCTTTTACCAGATGCCTTTATATCGCCAAAAAACCTACACCATATTTTTCCCAAGATTTATAGAGGTGGCAACGAAGGCGAAAGTCCTCTCCTACTCTAGGAAAGGGCAGATCTTGCAGCACCAGAGCCTCCGGTGAGGGGGAAATCAATGCCATCGTCATCACCAGTCCTCCTTGGCATAGGGGGAGGCCTCTTCATCAGCACCATCATCGTAACCATCTCCATCTCCAAGATCCACCTCGTTGCCCTCATAGTTCATGATTGATTGAACCCGGGAGATTGTTTAAGTGTTATTTGCATGTTTGTGATTGGCAACTTGTCTTTATTTGGTGGAGATATTATATTTTCAGATTGTGTTCTAATCCATATGACACCAATCCATATCATGTTTGTCACTTGTGAGTAGATCCCCATGTTCATGAGGGCATAGGATGAATTGGCTATGATTTCCATATAACATGCAATAAGTATTTGATTAAGTTTTTATCTTTTATGTGGTTCTATGATGGTTTATGTGAATGTTGATTGCATATTACTTCACCTATATGCGCTCATAGGGCTACACTTTGATGTAATGATGAGGGTTGGAAGGGACAGAATGATAGAAACCTTTTTCCAATACTTTGAGTTGCGTTAGAGGGATTTATGCCAGGGACCAATGAACTGACTGCCATGGTGGAACATTTATGTCTTAATGATTCCTATACTTGCTAATGAAAATGTCTCTAGGACCCATCATAAGGAGTGTATTTGCTCATATCTATGGCTACACCTAATTTAGGCTCCGCCCTAAAGGAATGAAACTTCACAATATTCACCATGTTGTGTAGAAATTTAAATACTAAGTAAATCCATGCCGCCCTTGGGAACACTTCTCACGTATAAATTCACACACACTTGATGTTGTCCTCTTACTGCACAGAGGATTGGGATTTCTCTCATTGAGAGCATTTACTTGTTTCTATTTACTTTCAATACTTTATTTTAATGCAAACTACAAACCCAAAACACCAAAACCACTGCATCCTTTTATTATTTTACTTGTCAAACTTACTAACCAATACCTTCAACTCTTCATGGGTTTGATAACCTTTCTTATTAAAAAGTACTACAATTGATCGCGTGCACTTGGGAGCCATCACCTGGCTGGCTACAACCTTGAAATCATCAGAGTTTGCGGAAGGAATAGCTTCAGTTGGAGTGCGTGAAGAATGGGAGTGAAGTTTTCTTCATTTTCGAAGTTGTCTCCCACAACCCCAGTCTCAGTGTCTCCCTCGGATTCAGCAGCAGGTTCAAGGACCTTTCCAGTCTCAAGCAGCTAAGGAAGCGAGTCCAAGTGTTCATGATTTTACACAAATAGAAGGATAAACTCGGTATATGGAAAACACATATTCAAGGACAAAGAACCCGATAAATAGTAGACAAGAGACAGGGGATTATTTTTGGGTACAAGGTTCTTCTTACCAAATGGTTGAGTACCACATTCTAATGTAATTGAGTCATTCTTGGTGAGATTGGTGAAGTATCTGACTCTCTTCTCGAGCTCAACGCATGTCAGATTGTCTGAGGAAACCATCATCTGGTCCTTCTTACCAGTATATGTCCACATACCAGAAATGTGGGCATGAAGAGGTTGAGCGCGGATGCAAAGAAAGCGCGCCATGATCTGGATGCCTAAGACTTCTTTTCCGATCGCATAGTGGAGATCATGGATGCGGTCCATCATCAGCTTTTTCTCAACAATCTCCACTTGAGTTGCATTTTTCTCCCAGGATATGAGCTTTATCACTTCCTTGGTGGAGTCGAAGGGGGCAGACCATACAATTGGCCCTCGATCCTTGATATAGAAGCATCTCTTCCGCCAATCTTGGACAGAGTCTGCCATTTTGAGGTAGATGTAATCCATATAAGAAAGGAAATGGATGATGGCACCCCCAACATCATAGACGAAGGTTCTAGCTGCATTCCTGTTCACAACAAACGGGCATTTCCAAACTCCCTACTGGGGATGGATTCCGAGGAAACTCTCATAGAGCATGATGAAGACAACAATGTGAAGAATAGAATTGGACGTGCACTGGTAGAGTTGCACGCCGTACATAAAGAGAAGCCCACGAAGGAATTCATGGGCAGGGAGAGAAAGACCGCGATAAAGGAAGGAGATGAACATTACCCATCTTCCCTCCTCGAGTATGCGTGTGGCCTTGGCGCTAGGAAGCTTAAAAGAAACCTCCTTCAAAAGGCTAGCCTTCCAGGCCTCGCGCACCTCTTGCTACGTGCACTTCGAGGGAGTCCATCCAATGAACTAGGGTTTGGCCACTGTGGCATTGACTGCGGAACCAGCACCCTTGGCCCTACACATGGCGATGGCGTCAGAGGTGTGAGCGCGTAAGAAAGACAACAAGAAAGGTAGTAGAAGTGGCAGTGGAGCAGATGTGGCGGAAGGAGGAAGAAGGAAAGCGGCGGAGGAGAGGATGAGTAGTAAAAAATTCCCCCGACGCTTATAAAGTACCGACGACAATCTAGAGTCGTTCGATCCGGAAGACATTTTTCGGGATGAAACCTACGAGTAACATGTGTTCACAGATAAATGAAGAGCTAGCTGTAATAAGCAATAATTACCACAGTAACTTTGGGAGAAAATTGTGTGGTTCCTCGATTCCCACGTGACGTGGGGTCGTGTGGTCAAACACTCCGCTAACACAGCCCCCACACATCGCCAGCCTACGTCATGGTGAAGGAGATATGCCCTAGAGGAAAATAATAAATAGGTTTTTATTGTCATATCTCAATTAGTTTATAATAGTTTCATATTGGGCTATAACTGTGCCAAGTAGAAACAATGGTATGGGAAAAGTCCCTAGTAGCCTCTATTCATAATAGTTCGTTGGTCATGAGGATGATCTGGGTTTCAAGACAACGAGATCATATCATTGGGGAATGATGTGATTGGACATTCCTCGAAGGATTGCAACACGATCAAGTCATATAGTTCATTGTTGCAACAGCTATACCTAGACTCCTTTTCCTTAGACTATGAACTCATATTACACACGGTTTCCCGAGGCTGCTTAGACTGCATCAACCGTCATCTGGTAATATGGTGGCCATAAAGGTGTACGTTGGGTATTCCGAAGGAATAGTAGATGACATGTGACTGCAAGACCGGGATTTGTTCACCCACATGATGGGTAAAGATACATACGGCTGGTTTGGTGAGATTACATCCATAAATGTTGCAACATGTGACTCAGTGACGGGGATGTAATATCACGGTAACAAGAAAACAGAACTTGTTGTGAACGAGATTGAACAAGGTATGTGATACCAATGATCGGATCTCGGACAAGTCGTATCGAGAAACAAAAGGAATTGGATGGTACATTTAGCGGTTCAAACGACATTGTCATCAGGAATGCATAGGGGTCACATGGATATCCCTGGTCCCTCTGTTGATCATTGATACAGATCATGTCTAGAGCATTCCCGAGCCATGAGAGGATACACTTAAGGGTACGATGAGAGTGATCATTCGTAAGACGGAATCACATTAGAGAAAGAGAAAAAGCCGGAAATGTTCCGCAGAGAGATCCGAAGATGTTCGAAGAAAGAATAAAGGAAAAGACCCGGAAAAGTATTTTCGGATAAATGAGAATTTGAATATACATTTAGTATATGTTAATTATGAATTAATATATTCTAAATAATATTTTTATTAAGATTTATAAAGGCAACTTTTATATTAGGCCAAATCTCGGAGGGAAATAGCCTAGAATAAAAGCTGCAGAAAAATAAAGGGAAAAAGAAAAACAGCTGCATGCGGTTGCCACAGCTGGGCCCAGCTCGACCCCGGCCCAAGGAGCTTGCGGGGGAGCTGGCCTGGCTGGGCCGCGGGGTCAGCCGGCCCACCCGGGCCACGTCGGCAGCAACCCACTCGGGCGCTGGCCAACGGGCCAGGGGAGAATGGTGGCGGCCCACCCAGCGCGCCAGGCCTCAAGACCCACCCAGGCCACAGGGGGCAGGAGGAGGCCATGCCGGGTCGTTGCGCCGAGGCCGGCCCAAGCGGGGCGAGACCACGCGGAGCCAGGTGGGCACACGGGTGGGCCACGGCCATAGGCCCACCCGGGTCGACGCTGGTCAGGTCGCTGTGCTCTCCCTATTGTTTGCCTTTTGGGCTGGTTCCAGCTGGCCCATCCGGTTGGGACGTTTTTCTCCTTTATTTCCTGATTACTAATAGTCCCACATGGCTAACCTAATGGGGAGGGCACACCCCCTTCACCTATATAAAGGGGTGCCCATGGGTGGCTCATACGTCCATTTTGCATCACTATTCTATATCATAATTTACTGCTATTCATTGATATATTTCATATTAAGAGATGATACTTATGTTATTTCATCTGTGTTTTGCATGGTTGATGACTTTTGGAGCATAGACCGCTGTAGTCAAGATTCTGATGGAAAAGGTGTTGTTTGGAGGCAAAATTCGTGAAGATCAGAAAATCCGGGAAAATACAAGACGAAGAAAGCTAGGCCGCGCCACAGGGGGCCCACACCACCCCTTGGCGTGGGCCACCCTAGGCCGCGCCACCAGGTGGTGTGGCCGCCCTGGTCCACCCCTGGCTCTCCCCTCTGGCGTATATTATCCTCCCGAAACCCTAAGACTCGGGGAGCGACCATAGAAAGATTTCGCCGCCTCTGCGAGGCGGAAAACACCAAGAGAGAAAGATCTCTCCAGCAGACAGAATTCTGCCGAGGAATTCCTTCCCGGAGAGGGGAGATCATCGCCATCAAGACCACCATCAAGATGGACTTCATCGGGATCATCATCATCACCACTACCATCATCTCCACCAGCACCATCATCACCACCTCCATACGACTGTAACAATTGGGTTGAATCTTGCATAGTTCTTAGGGGAAACTTTCTCGGTGTTAATTACTCCTTGTAGTTGATGCTATTTAGTGAACCGTTGAATTATTGTTTATGTTCAGATTGTTATACATCATTATTTCATCTCTGATCATGATCCATATGATGTCTTGTGAGTAGTTCATTTTGTTCTTGAGGACATGGGAGAAGTCATGTTGTTAGTAGTGGAATTGTGTTGAGAAAGATTCAATAGTTTGATATTTAAGTTGTGGTTTACTTCTTCTAGTGGTGTCATGTGAACGTCGACTACATGACACTTCACCTATATGGGCCTAGGGGAATGCATTGTGTATTTGGCTACTAATCGTAGGGGTTGCCGGAGTGACAGAAACCTGAACCCCCGTTAGGAAACCATTGCACAAGGGACGTCAGGGTCTTAGAGTTTAAAGCTGTGGTTAGGTTTCTACCTTAATTACTTTCTTGTACTTGCAGATGCTTGCAAGGGGTATAATCACAAGTATGTATTAGTCCTAGGAAGGTCGGTATATTAGCACAGGTTCACCCACAGAACACTTAGCAAACTAAAGAAGATTAATCAACTACATGAAGCGAAAGCACTTGACGATATTCCCGTGTGTCCTCGAGAACGTTTGGTCATCTTAAGTAATACAATCGGCTTGTCCTTTGATAAAGAAAGGATTGGGCCACTTGCTGCATTTATTCTTATTGTCTTTTATTTACTCGTACTTTATTTACCTGCATTATCTAAAACCCCTAAAAATCCGTTTGTTAAGTATTTGTAGAGAATTCCTGCTCCTAGCCACTAGTCAACACCTTCTGCTCCTCATTGGGTTCGACACTCTTACTTATCGAAAATACTGCGATACACCCCCTATACTTGTGGGTCATCAATGGGATTAAAACACACCCAACAATTGGAGAAGTCCTTTGGTTGACTTCCTCCTTCCCTCTCTCTAGCACTTGTGACCATGGCCCCAAGTTTGGGCTATGCGAACAAGGCACACCTGCAGTAGGCCATTGCGCTACAGGGATTCCTAGCTGGATATCAACTTCCGCACTCCCGGCGGGATCGGGGAGCCGGAGGTCTCATCGTGCACCGGCTATGTACGAAGACATGAGGCGCAATACTTGGGGCGCTTAAATGTCGTGAGCCGGAGCTGCTGCACAATGAAGAAGGAGCAAGGGGTCACCTGCGAGGAGCTTCGCGACCTTGAGGTTGGCTACGAGTACCACTACATCAACCACGTTCCCCACAGAACGTTAACCGCATACGGTCTACAAGGATATGTATTCTCTACGCATCGGCCATTACCGCATTACTACATAGATAGATCCTAGGCAGTTTTGGGGTTCCAAAGTAGGATTTTTTTTTGTTTTCTGGTGCGGATCCCCTTCACATGGGCCTACCACTCCCATCGGGAGCGCTCCAGTGTAACTGAAGCATGCCATCATCGTAAGCAATGACATCATGAGCAACAACAAAAAAGCATCGGGTGTACCAACAAAAAACTTGGAAAAATGAAGATTCAAGGCCCGAGTCGAGAATTTCCTCGGATGATAAAGACTTGAGCCTATGCTCAGACACAAGTGTTCGAACATAGCGTCAGGGGCTACTCCCATCGAGAGCGCTAACCGCGCACCCAATAATATTTGCTGATTCAAGGAAAAGAATACCTGGGTTGAGGACCTCCTCAGATGATAAAAACTTGAGTCTATGCTCAGACACAAGCATTTAAATATAGCCTCGGGGGCTACTCCCATTGGGAGAGCTGATCGCGCACTCGAAGGAAATAACGAATCCTCCTACTAAGTAGACAACAAAGCTCATAAAGACAAACTTTGAGCCTACACTCGAAAACAAATATTCGAATGTAGCCTCGGGAGCGCTGGTCGCGCACCCGATAAAAAACAAAAATCCTCATATGGAGATGATAAGGTAAAAAACCTATGAGCATTACCAAAGTGTATCCTCAAACAATTACTCCCATCAGGAGTGTTAAACAATGCACCCGATACAAATAATAACGAGATGGTGACTTCAGCAACTCCAACAGCCAAACAAGGCAACCGACGAAATATTAAAAATTCTTGGACCGCATCTGCCACGATAACATGTCTGAATGTCGTATCTATCGACATGAAGGTAAGACCCCATGATCCGTCCTATGATAGGCGCTCTGCTAGTAAATTTTCGTATCCACGAATGTGCTCTGCTAGTAATTTTCCGTATCCACGATATGATGAAAATCCAGATGGACATGTTTGGGTACCCAAAATAAAAAACTGGAATTCAGTACTCGATAAGACCTCAACGGCTCAAACTAAATTACACCAGTATATACTAGGTTCACGTTCAGGTACTTGAGCTTGAAGTAGGTTCACGATGTTTTTGTACAAGAGAAATTAAATGGTTTCCGGTCCGTCGGATGCACTAGACTCGTTATATCAAAATCTCCATGACAAAAATAATTAACTTACAGTTTATTTACTCGAAGAAATCTTCGGGTTCTATACTGAAAATGTCTTTGAGTCTCGACTTGAATCTATGATTCGAGTAGAGTCTCGGGGGCTACTGACATGGGTATGAATTATTGGGTCCCCATGATTGGTGTACCTGGTATGTATTCGAACTACAGCCCATGAAGCCCATGAATAACTAGGAGTCCTAGAAGCATCCAAAAGCCCAGGAACCAGACGTGTTGATCAAGATAGAATGCAAACTAACATAGTCGTATAGCCATAATCGAACTTGTAATCGATCCGTGTTGGACTCTGAAACCCATCCCCTCATATATAGGTTGGGAGGAGCCGATAGAGAGGGCATTGTTACTTTGAGTGAAACATAACCCACCGCGAGTTAGATTGCATCTAGCGAATCAGCAATCCTGTAATCATCCTCTTCAATAATCGGGCAGGACATTGACTCCCTTGTTTGTTTGATAGGCCGACGAAATCACCAGCGCTCTCTTTCCACAAAACCCTAAGTCCATAACCATGGGCATTTCTAAGGTTACCCCTCAACACCAGGGATAGACTTACTTCAGCGTTCTTTCAACGATGCACACGTGGCTATGTTCTAGGTCCCTCAGGTCACGCGGTCCCATATAGTTCAATCTATGGACACCTAAAACACACTACCCACGGCCGCTCTAAACTGAGCTCAAACTCGTGTCTTTCTAGGAAACTGACGTTCATGTACCAATATATCCATGCTTCTGAGTGAGCACGATTAACTGTACCATGGTACCGAGATCAGAAAAACGTGACTAACATGGTCGTGTAGCTATTCGGCATGCCTAGGCAGCCACTACGAGGCCTGAGAGGGCTCGGGGATAGACGTTCTGGAGCATTCTCTCGATGTTGTTGATGTGGCTACATGTTTGGTCCCTCAGGTTTTGCAATCTTGTGTAGTTCAACCGACAAACACCTAAAATGTGAAATGGGATCGTATGGGCACCTACAGGGGGGTGAATAGGTGCTACCCCAAAAAAATTCAATTTAGGCTTGACACAAAGGTAAATTATATAGATATGCAACTATGGAGAAATTTATCTATATTCCAACCTAGCTACTAAACGAGTAAAGAGCGCTGAGAGGAACGAAGTAACCGAGAGTGGAGCACGCGGAAACATAGGACTTAATTTACCGCCGTTCCTTCCTTTTTAGGGGAAGTACATCCCTATTGGAGGGGTGGGCAGTACGAAGACCACCATGACACAAAAGGACTCACCCTTTTCTCTGATGGATCTTGCCATAACTAGCCTGATCCATATTTCCACTATATGGTACCCTTCGAGGCACGAACCTTCTCCTTTACAACGAGATCAGGGCACACATACACAACTGAACTGGAGGCTCCTGAGATGACAACAAGATGCCACAACAAACATGTTTATCAATTATCGAAACCGGGATCTAGAAATTCAAAAGAAACTCTAGATCAACGGGGCCCTCAAGTGAATGAGGGGGAACTTAAGATCTCTTTGTTGATGATGTAGATCAAGTCCTTATCCCTCGATCCTCCAAAGATCAAGGCCTTCTGATGGATGAACGAGTAGATCTTGCGAATTTGGGGCTCACGAAGTACAGTGTTTTTTCAGAAGATTCGAGCGACATCAGGTTGAAGATGGGGAGAGGTATTTGTTCCCCTCCTAGATTGTATCCGTTTGCAGTTGTTGGGGGTCGGATAATACAGCACAAGTGGGGGCTAGATAATCCGGCCAATGGCAAATATCTAGACCGAAGCAAATAGTCTGGTCCAGACATTCGCCCCTTCTGAGTGACGCACCTCTAGTCCTTAGCGAAAATTCCAGCGGGACGGATAATCTGGCCTATCGGGAGGGGCAGATTATCTGGTCAGGGAAAAATCTCCGGGGGAATTATGCGCCCCCATCTGAGCATTGCGCGTCTGGCCATTTGTCGGATTTGGGAAGGGGTGGATAATCTGGGTCTGGCTGGGGCCAGATTATCTGGCCCTGGGCAAACATTCGACCCAGTGTCAAATATCCGACAAATAATCAGGCCCCTTCTGTGGCATCCCGCAAAAACCACTACTAGAAAATCGCGGTGTTTTTGGTCCATTGCATCATCATGACTGCATGCTCATGTCATCATGCCACATTGCATTTGAGCATCGTCATCCTCATGCATATGGTTTGCCTGAAACTATTTTCGAAAAGCCTATCTTTGTTTTCTAAATATCCCATGTCTTTATTCCAAATCCAAACCCCGGTCTTTTTCGGATCCCTAGTTTGTCTAAAAAACTATTTATAACAGCCTTTCTAAAAATAAAATATAAATAAAAGTATTTTTGTTTTTTTTAGTGGGGGAGGCAGCCAGCCGCCAGGCCCAAGGCCCAGCAGCCAGCTACCTACCACCCCACACACTCAAAACCCTAATCCTACCTACCCCTAGACCTAATCCCTCTCTCACCCAGCCGCCACCACCCACCCGCGCGGAACCAACCCCGCCAGCCTCCCTCCCCTGGCCCCACCTCGAGATCGCCCCGCGCCAATCCCTTCCACCCTGCACGCACTCCCTCACCACACACACCCAGGCCGCCTCTGCCTCGCCTACCCCGAGCCAGCCGCTCCTCCCACTCTCTGCTGCAAGTCCGACCTCCCCCGCTGAGCCTCCTCGTGTGCCCCTGCCACCAGGAGCCTGTCTCTTTGCCGGTCACCGTCAGGCCTGCCTCGCGTGCACCCTGTGGCCACGTCTCTGCGAGCCAGGCAGGCCTCTGCCTCTCCTTCCTAGGCCGTCTCACGTGCTTTCTGCAGGCGTCGTTGTAAGCCCGTCCCCGACCCGTGTGCTACTCCCTCGAGCCACAACCAAGCACTGCGGGTTTTTCCCGTCCTTCCTCGTCGCGCCCCTGTAGCTCGTCGTCGACCTGGGCTTCTGAGAAGAAGTGGTGATGTTGACATGGTTGTTCGAGACCCTAGCGTTGGACAATATCTTCTCTCGGTAGGACGCGATAACCCCGAAGACCAAACCCCGGTGTGACAAGTACTCCTTCCCGGATGCGAGACCCGGATCCGAAGACCGCCAAGATCGCCAACAACATTCGACAAGATCTTCCGGTGCCGAACCCAAGACCGACACCGTCACCCGAGAGCTTCGCCAAGGACGTCAAGTTCTTCATCCCGGATCCGATGCGCCGGATCGACGAGACCTCCTTCCCGCACCGACGCCCTAGTATCGGACGCCAAGTTCATCGAGATCTCCGGACGCCAAGGACGCCGACATGGAACGCCAAGTCCTTCTTCCCGGAACGCCAAGATCTACTCCGTTGTCTGAGAACGTTCCCGCTGAGACCGATCCCCGTCGAACCCTATCGAACCCCGGACCCCCGGAACCCAAGATCTTCCGAACCCAGATGTGTGCCCCTAAGTGAAGGGTAACGGGTAGGCTACACTAGCGTAAAATCAAAAATTTCTACCGCGTCAACCAGGAATACTATTGTCATAGATCACGGGATTACCGCTAGACGCGCAGGTGCGGAACTCGATGAAGCACGTTGCGGCAGTGTAGATGTTCTACGTCTCCTCCTCGTCCTCGTCCCACGAGCAGCTCCCCTTTGCGCGGCTCGTCCAAGTGCTACAGATGCAGCACCTCCGAGGTATCCACACGTCCGGAGTGGAAGTCGTCACACGCCAGACTACTAGGTCTGCGCGTGCAACACAGGCGGAAGAGGAGTGGCGGCTGGGTGGAATGCTCTCTCTTTTTCAGCTCGCCTCACTCCCTCTTATATAGGCATCCCTGGTGGGCTTCTACATTAGCAGCCCATTAGCAGCCTAAGCCTGGTCTAATTCGGATCCAATCCTCATTAGGCTTCCAGCCCCTAAAGTGTGTGACCCTATAGGTTCATACACGTATAGACATGACGCGAGTACACTTACTTCGTCAATAGTTGGTAGCGGCCTCTAGCAAGACGTGCCAACTCCTAAACGCATATAAAGATCATTCGGACGAACCATCACAAGGTTGAGTACATGTCTTTCCCTTTGCCTCACGATATTTGGTCTAGCTCTAAGCTGACCTCTCTTTCTCGATACTGTGATTCAGAATCCCTTTACTAGGTTAACTCTTAACCATATGTAGCACGGCCATGCACTTCTGGATCCGATCACTCGAGGGGCCCAGAGATATCTCTCTCAAGTAGAGAGGGGCAAATCCCATCTTGATTGACCGATGCCTTGCAGCATGTATCAGGACAAACCCGAAAGCTACCTTTATAACTACCTAGTTACGGAGTAGTGTTTGATAGCCCCAAAGTAGGTCGATCCACATCTCAAGTACATGCGACAATCTCAGGTCTAAGGACAAAACGTACACGATGTGTAGAGAGAGCTACAAGTATTATTGCTAGTCTCATGTTGGGTCAGTCCAACCCCATGTTCATAACATGTGTCCACATCATTGGTTTGACATCTCCATGTCAATGACTTGCGAAACATAGTCATTAACCAATCGATGTGCTAGTCTAATATTCACGTGTGTCCTCGCATGAACTCCGACTAGGGACAATTATTAGATAACCATACAAGTAAAGAGTTTCAAAAACAATTCACATAATTGCCAATCAATACAAGTTGCCTGGTATATGGATATTCAAGGAACATTATAATAACTCATGGATACACATGAAATACAATCATCTCTATGATTGCCTCTAGGGCATATTTCCTTCAGTCTCCCACTTGCACTAGAGTCAATCTAGACAGTATCTAATACCTATTGCTCTTGTGTGCGCTTCATGCGCAGGCTGCGGGAGTGGCTTAGTCAAGGGATCAGCAACATTTGAGTCCGTATGTATTTTGCATAACATGACACTACCTTTATCAATGAACTCACAAATCATATGGTAGCGCATGCGAATATGTTTGTTCTTCTGGTGCTGTCTAGGTTCTTTGGCTTGTGCAATAGCACCATTGTTGTCACAATAAACGTCCAAGGGATTGGACGAGCCCTGAACCACACCAAGAGCGATCAGGAAATTCCTAATCCAAACAGCTTCCTTTGCAGCCTCCGAGGCAGCAATATATTCAGCTTCTGTTGAAGAGGAGGCCACTGTATCTTGCTTGGAACTTTTCCAGCTCACAGCACCACCATTCATGACAAACACATAACCTGATTGCGATTTCGAGTCGTCTGAGTCATTAAGGTAACTCGCATCTGTGTAACCCTTTACACTGAGTTCAACCTCACCTCCATAAACTAGGAACATATCCTTAGTCCTTCTCAAGTACTTAAGGATATTCTTTACCGTTGTCCAGTGAATCTCACCTGGATCAGCCTGGTATCTGCTCGTAACACTTAGAGCATAGGAAACATCTGGGCGAGTACATGTCATTGCATACATGATGGATCCAATAGCCGAAGCATATGGAACCCTACTCATGCATTCTCGCTCATCAGTGGTCGAAGGACACTGAGTCTTGCTGAGTTTAATGCCGTGAGACATGGGCAAGAACCCCTTCTTAGCCTCTTCCATGCTGAACCGTTTCAACACTTTGTCAATGTACGTACTCTGGCTTAATCCAATTAGCCTCCTTGATCTATCTCTATAGATCTTGATACCCAGAATATATGCCGCTTCTCCCAAGTCCTTCATAGAAAAACTATTTTTCAATGAGGTCTTAACAGACTCGAGCATAGGAATGTCATTTCCAATCAATAATATGTCATCCACATATAAGATTAGAAACACAAGTGATTTCCCATTTTTCTTTCTTATACACACAAGGTTCTTGTTCGTTTTTGGTGAAGCCAAACTCCTTTACAACTTCATCAAATCGAATGTTCCAACTCCGAGATGCTTGCTTCAGCCCATAAATAGACTTTTGAAGTTTGCATACCTTTCCAGCATTGTTTGGATCGACAAAACCTTCGGGCTGCATCATATACACGTCCTCAGAAAGGATTCCATTTAAGAAAGCCGTCTTGACGTCCATCTGCCATATCTCATAATCGAAATGTGCAGCAATGGCTAGAATGATCCGTATAGATTTAAGCATCGCTACGGGCGAGAAAGTCTCGTCGTAGTCAACTCCTTGAACTTGTCGAAAACCTTTTGCAACAAGTCGAGCTTTATGGATGTGAACATTTCCATCCATATCAATCTTCTTCTTATAGATCCACTTGCACTCGATGGCTTTAAAACCATCAGGCAGGTCAACCAAGTTCCAAACTTGATTGTCTCCCATGGACTCTATCTCGGATCTCATGGCAATCAGCCATTTCTCAGAGTCTGGGTCCACCATCGCTTCTGCATAGGTCGCAGGCTCATCATTGTCTAACAGTAATAACTTTCGCGCTTCGCGGAGCCTCGCCGACCTTCGTGGTTGTGGTGCTTCTATTGCCACGGGTTCCTCAACTTGTTCTGCTACAATAGCATCACTCGTAGAAGCATCCCCGACTGGCTCATCTTGAACTTCTTCAAGTCACACCGACCTTCCACTCGTTCCCTTGATGAGAAACTCTTTCTCTAGGAAAACACCGCTACGAGCGACAAACACTTTGCCCTCTTCTCGGTTGTAGAAGTAATACCCTAAGGTTTCCCTTGGGTATCCCACAAAAATGCACTTATCCGATTTGGGTGTTAGCTTGTCCGACTGAAGTCGCTTGACAAATGCATCACAACCCCAAATCTTTAGAAAAGACAAACTGGGATTCTTTCCAGTCCACATCTCATATGGTGTCTTAACTACGGATTTAGATGGTACCCTATTTAGTGTGAAAGCTGCTGTTTCTAGCGCGTAACCCCAAAATGATAATGGTAAATCCGACTGGCTCATCATCGATCGAACCATGTCCAACAAAGTTCGATTACGCCGTTCAGAGACCCCGTTTCTTTGAGGCGTTCCGGGCGGCGTGAGCTGTGGAACAATTCCGCAACTCTTAAGATGATTGCTAAACTCGTGACTCAAATATTCGCCTCCGCGATCAGATCGCAAGGCCTTTATTTTCTTGCCACGTTGATTCTCTACCTCATTTTGAAACTCTTTGAACTTTTCAAAAGTTTCAGACTTATGCTTCATCAAGTAGACATAGCCATATCTACTGAAATCATCAGTGAAAGTAATGAAGTAGTGATATCCTCCTCTGGCTGTCGTGCTCATTGGTCCACATACATCAGTATGTATGAGTTCCAACAAGTCTGTCGCTCTCTCGGGAAACCCCGTAAAAGGCGTCTTGGTCATCTTTCCAAGTAAACAAGCTTGACATGTCTCGTATGATTCAAAATCAAACGAAGTTAGAAGACCATCACCATGGAGCTTCTTCATGCGCTTTTCACTTATATTCCCCAAACGACAATGCCATAGATAGGTAGGACTCAAATCATTTGGCCGAAGCCTTTTAGCACTAACATTGTAAACACATGCATTATCAAGATTTAAAATAAATAACCCATTCACAATGGGAGCATCAGCCACAAACATAGCATTCTTAGAGATTACACAACCATTGTTTGTACTCGCGAATGAATAACCATCCCTCATCAAACATGAAGGTGATAAAATGTTTCGACCCATACTAGGAATGTAATAACAATTATTCAACTCCATGATAAATCCTGACGGAAGGTGAAGTTGCATGACGCCGACGAACAATGCAGCAACCCTTGCTTTATTTCCGACGCGAAAATCCACTTCGCCTTTTTGCACTTCTCTAGTCCTTATTAGCCCCTGCATCGAATTGCAAATATGAGCAACCGATCCGGTATCAAATACCCAAGAGTTAACATAAGAATCTGCGAGAAAAATGTCCACAACATTTACAACAAGTGTACCTGAGTGGGAAGTACTCTTACTTCCACTTTTCTTCAAAGAAGCCTGGTACTTGCTGCAGTTTCTCTTCCAGTGGCCATATTCGTGACAAAAGAAACACTCAGTGTCTCCTGCAGGACCAGCCTTTTGCTTGGGTGCAGGGTTTGGCTTAGGGATCGTATCCTTAGCCTTGCCCTTCTTCTTCTGCCATGAAGTGCCCTTTTTCTTGAAGCTAGGCTTGTTCTGCACAGCCATCACATGGCTATGCCCTGCACACTTCTTAATGTCACATTCTGCTGTTTTCAGCATCCCACATAATTCATTAAGGCCCCTCTCCACCCCATGCATATGGTAGTTCGAAATAAAATGCCCATAGCTAGATGGAAGAGATGCCAAAATGAAGTCAGTGGCCAACTCTTGGCCTAATGGAAAACCAAGCTTTTCCAAAGTCTGACTGTAACCAACCATTTTGATCACATGGGGGCCTACAGCTGCTCCCTCTGCCAGCTTGCATTCCACAAAGGACTTAGCGACATTGTACCTCTCAGTCCTAGCCTGAGTCTGGAACATGTCCTTAAGCGCAACGATCATATCGTACGCTTCCTGATCCTCAAACTGTTTTTGAAGATCAGGTTCCATGCATGCAAGCATAAGACAACTGACCTCAAGAGATTCATCACATGCTTTCTTGTAGGCATTCTTAAGGGTAGCAGTTGCATTATCAGCAGGTTCATCCGGGATTGGGGTATCCAGAACAGTTTCCTTTTTCTCAGCCCTGAGAACAATTCTCAGGTTACGGACCCAGTCCGAATAGTTTGTTCC
Source organism: Avena eriantha (assembly GCA_910589775.1). Taxonomy (NCBI): domain Eukaryota; kingdom Viridiplantae; phylum Streptophyta; class Magnoliopsida; order Poales; family Poaceae; genus Avena; species Avena eriantha. The sequence goes on along the minus strand of OU342742.1, from coordinate 251,218,122 downwards.
ATTTAGTTTATCCTTTTCAAGAATCGAACGCAAAGCAAAAGGTGATGGATTGTTCGGTGCCATTGATCTACAACAAAAAAAATATGAAAAATACTAAGCCATGTAACCATGAAAGAGTAAAACATATTAAACAATTTAATAGCATATACTCCCACTTAAATCAACATCCCTCTATTGATACTAAGTGATTGAAGATCCACAATTAACAAGTCGACTAGTGAGCTTTAGCATCACTGCTAGAAGACAAGGTAAATCGGTAAGCAACCTTTGCTAATCATATCACATATGACTCTTGTTGTTGGGTGACATCTCTATGTCAAACCTAGGCGCCCAACCTTTATGCCCCAAGGTCCTTAACTGTTAAGATGACCTTGTTAAGCTCACCAACCCTTATGCGTGTAGGTATCCGATACAAACCCATCCAGCCAAGGAAAACCGTGGCACCCTAATTTCATAGACCCACCAACGATTGTACAGGGCATAGGATGGTGCAAGGTTTGGTTGGGAGGGCATGGTTTAACTTAAACTTTGTGAGGGATCGTTCTACTTCTATCATCTAAGCATGCATAGTAGTAAAACGTATAAGAATAGCATTCATATAGATGTGATACAGTATGGCCCATTTTCTCATGGTGATCTCCATCGCCATAGAACCTGTCCACCATGATGATCTCCATCTTCATGCTCTATGCGAGCCATCCTCCAAGTGATGAGTTCTCCAAGAACTAATACAAGCTATTACTCCTAACATCTAGTAATCAAAATTACATGGTATTGGGATCATCACAAGTTGGCACGCAGGCCATTACAATAATTGACAACACATATGGCTCCAGCCGTGTTGCCCAACTCACGACACGCAGGTCATGAAAAAATACATACATGCATCACATACATTTTTGGGCCATACTGATCACATAAATCCTGCAAAAACAAGTTGTGCATAGAATCGCATTCTACCGGATCATGTGAAATCGTACCACCTATGAACCTTAACGAGATACAAAAAAGGGGGCTACGACTAAGGGGGGTCTAGGGGGTCTCCCCCTGCGGGGTTCGAAGGGGCAGCGCCCCTCGCGGTACCTTTTCGTGAAAAATGGGAGATCAAATCTATACAATTTTCTTTAAGGATTTTGATCGGCAAATCCAATTTACCATAAACCGACCATAGTTCCGATTTGACCAAACTCCTTTGATCATGGTACGTCGATTCAGATCTAATTCCCGATTCGATCAATCATATTGATCTTCGCGTGATTCAGAAGGATTTATGTGTCACTGTCTACCCCGATGGCGGAAACCGACCGGTAGGGGTAAGTCGTTCGACGACCTTAGAATCACGATCACGGAAATTAAGATCATAGATCAATCCAGAAACACCGCCATACAAACGATCATATCATTCATATCAATCTACATATCACCATATGCAAACTTCCCAAACCTATGACTGAATAGCATCGGCTCTGATACCACTGAAGGGTAACGGGTAGGCTACACTAGCGTAAAATCAAAAATTTCTACCGCGTCAACCAGGAATACTATTGTCATAGATCACGGGATTATCGCTAGACGCGCAGGTGCGGAACTCGATGATGCACGTTGCGGCAGTGTAGATGTTCTACGTCTCCTCCTCGTCCTCGTCCCACGAGCAGCTCCCCTTTGCGCGGCTCGTCCAAGTGCTACAGATGCAGCACCTCCGAGGTATCCACACGTCCGGAGTGGAAGTCGTCACACGCCAGACTGCTAGGTCTGCGCGTGCAACACAGGCGGAAGAGGAGTGGCGGCTGGGTGGAATGCTCTCTCTTTTTCAGCTCGCCTCACTCCCTCTTATATAGGCATCCCTGGTGGGCTTCTACATTAGCAGCCCATTAGCAGCCTAAGCCTGGTCTAATTCGGATCCAATCCTCATTAGGCTTCCAGCCCCTAAAGTGTGTGACCCTATAGGTTCATACACGTATAGACATGATGCGAGTACACTTACTCCGTCAATAGTTGGTAGCGGCCTCTAGCAAGACGTGCCAACTCCTAAACGCATATAAAGATCATTCGGACGAACCATCACAAGGTTGAGTACATGTCTTTCCCTTTGCCTCACGATATTTGGTCTAGCTCTAAGCTGACCTCTCTTTCTCGATACTGTGATTCAGAATCCCTTTACTAGGTTAACTCTTAACCATATGTAGCACGGCCATGCATTTCTGGATCCGATCACTCGAGGGGCCCAGAGATATCTCTCTCAAGTAGAGAGGGGCAAATCCCATCTTGATTGACCGATGCCTTGCAGCATGTATCAGGACAAACCCGAAAGCTACCTTTATAACTACCTAGTTACGGAGTAGTGTTTGATAGCCCCAAAGTAGGTCGATCCACATCTCAAGTACATGCGACAATCTCAGGTCTAAGGACAAAACGTACACGATGTGTAGAGAGAGCTGCAAGTATTATTGCTAGTCTCATGTTGGGTCAGTCCAACCCCATGTTCATAACATGTGTCCACATCATTGGTTTGACATCTCCATGTCAATGACTTGCGAAACATAGTCATTAACCAATCGATGTGCTAGTCTAATATTCACGTGTGTCCTCGCATGAACTCCGACTAGGGACAATTATTAGATAACCATACAAGTAAAGAGTTTCAAAAACAATTCACATAATTGCCAATCAATACAAGTTGCCTGGTATATGGATATTCAAGGAACATTATAATAACTCATGGATACACATGAAATACAATCATCTCTATGATTGCCTCTAGGGCATATTTCCTTCACTAAGCCCCTATTTTTATAATATGACATTATCAACTATCGCATATTAAAAAATTTCATGCTTGCATACATGTCATCTGGTGGGTTGGGTTAAATAGTCGATCCACCTAAATTAAATATGGAGTCTATATGCGGGCTATTCTAGTCGTATTCCGGACTCCATTTAAATTGGTGTAGCGAACCGATGCCATGTTTTGCCCTGTTAATACAACATTTATTTTGCGGGGTAGTTAAATAACATGAACCTGCTAATTGATTGTCGGGACCCCGGTTCCGCTTAATATTGCCTAATTGCACCGCATCTTGTCATGCCATGCATCATATCATAAGCATGCCGGATCTTCTGTCGTAGAATTAAATATTGCATCCGGTGTTTCTTCTAGTGTTTGCTTCTTCGTGGATTAAGCCGATGAGTTGATGCGAGTGTCGACAAGTTCTCCGGCTATGAACCGTCGGCAGTGTTTCCCAGGCGAGCATCTCTCCCCCTTCTACCTATTTTGTATTTATAGTCTTTATTTCCTCTTGTTGATCTATTGCTATCCTTGGCGCGATGCTTTAGTTTTTCCGTGCACCAGTTACATCCTGTGCAACCTCTATATTGCCATGGACACCTCCTAATACCTGTTGTTTGGTAGATAGCTGGCCTTGCAAGTTGTAGTTGCTTGCTCAGGTGCGATCTCGTGTTGTCGAGTACCATAGTTGTTGGAATGCTGGCAGATGTTTATGGTGGAGATGATCATGACTTTAAACACAACTATTAAATTGCTAGATATAACTAATGTAGAGGCATCGGTGGGCAATAGATGTTATTTGATTCTTCCATGCTCACTTGTGTCCCGTAGGACCCCGAGTACTTGATACCTGTTCCTTTATTTTTCGCGCTATCCACATCCGGGAGGCCTTATGGACCCCCTGAGCCAGAGCTTGATTAATTTCTATTTCTTGGGGCCACAAAGTAGTTTGGGGCTTTATTACTATTCTGTACTTATGCCATGCTTTAGTGCTTTATTTACGAGTGTGTGTGGAGCACCTGTACTATTTTGGAACGTGGAATTTTTCGCGGTATCGACAAGCCCAGTCACACTTTCGGGTTCCTAGTCGTTTACAGCCATTGTCACAAACCCTGGGTCCGTTCCGGAGCCAGCCAACTTCGTTGCGGGTAGCTTAGTGGGGTGGCCCCTTGAAATATTTTATGAATCCTGTGATTGCTTTGTCGTGAATGCCTCGTTGGGTTTTGAGTTGGTTTTTTGAGGTTGATCGAGTGTGTGTTGCTATTTGTGCACCCCTGCAGGGTAAAACTTTCTGAAAGCCGTGTCCGCGGTTATGGACGACTTGGGGTATCTCGATCATAGACAAGCATAACTAAAGTAGTGCTATAAATTTGATTTAATATGTGACTAGTAATCAGCCCAATTATAACGGAATGGATATTAAAAATGCCAACAACTAGTGGATCTTGGTTGTATCGTGTTCTGATATATCTGCCTAGTAAGTATTGCAACTCCAATGGAATGTGATAAAAGTGCCAACAACTGTTGGGTTTTGGGATTCCCCAGGACAATTATATCTGACTAGTAAAAGTTCCACCTACCATGGAATGGTTGATTAAAATTGCCCACTACTTATGCTATCAGGATGACTCATGCTATCTATATCTGACTAGTAAATGCTACAACTAAAATGGAATGAGTAAAACTGCCAACTGTGTGAGTTCCTTGGTCCGACTTCCTTGTTTGGTCTCGAGGGGGAAATACCAGGATGGGTTTGTTTGGTGTTAGCTTCAGGCTGTATCCGAATAGGTCTTTCTTATCCCTCTCTAATAACCGCCAGTTGTTTCGAGTCTCTATAGGTTGTTTAGTGCATGTTGCGCTGCCGCTTCAGTCCACCATACCTATGTAGGCGAGAGCCGCCGAATTCTAGCCTCGCCGTGTACTGGCCTCAGTACTGACGCTCCTCTTTTTCCTTTGCCCTTTGTCGGCACCCCTTTTGATTTAGCAGGTTTGAGATCAACGTCGTTAGTAGGGTTACCCTTCCGGCTTGGCCTGGGCAGGGTTGTGGACGCCATTGGTTATTCTTCAGGGCTCTTAGCCCCATTTGCCTCTTGTCCGTAGTCGGACGCTCTATCGTTTTCAAGGTGATTTGAATCTTTGCAAAGTATATCTGTATTCTTGACTCATGGAGTCGTTGTTGTATATATATGTTCTGTGGGTTCCATCATGGACTAATGTGTAATGGTATTACTTTATTTTCCACCCGCACGAAAGTGCCTGGTGGGCGTCCTTGAATCGTTTCTATGCGGGTTTGGCGGGAAGCGCTAAAACTTGCATAGGGCCGATTTGAGGGTGTTACACCTTTTGAGTGTCGTGTGCCGGGTCCTTAGCTGAATTCACCGGGGGCGGAGTATCCGGCCCTAGCTAGGGGTAGATAATCTAGCCTGACAAGCTTGTTTCTGCTGCATTTAGGCAAGGGCTCTTTCCAATCTTTTAGATGGATGATGCTGACATAAGATAAACCTTTTGTATCTACAGCACTCAAGACACAATTAATATATCCTTGGCATTTTTATCTAACACACAAAACCTTAGGGATCATGAAATGCTCTTTCATTTTCCCCCTTTTTGGTATTTGATGACAATACTAGGATTTTCAATGGAGCACTAGATTAACCAGCAACCATTCCAAAAGATAAATAGACTCCCCCTAAATGTGTGCATATAAGTAATTTGCATTGGAATACAAATGCACACATATAGGTCCAATATCCCTTTATGAATTGCAAGTAACAAGTTGAAACGAGACAAGTAATGATGAGACTCGAGATGGGAATCATACCAACCATAATGTAGTCTCAATCATTGATAGAGAATTCCATAGATAAATCCATAGTGATAGTTCCATAAATAAATTCATAGATAGATCCATATCCATAATTCCATAAATAAATCCATGTCGTTAAATCCATATGTATCACAACCATACTTAACATAGTCTCAACATCACACAAACCAAATATATAATAAAAGGTTCAATGCTAGATAAATGGGTACAAGCAAAGATAGAAAGGTGCAAATAAAGGCAAATGTTCCTTGTACCCGACCCATGAAAATGCCCTCTAAAACTTAATAGAACTACTTCTCCCACTTTGGCATTGATGTGCCAAAAGAGAGAAAAGGGCATAGATAGTGCCCCAAGACGATCAGTCAGACTCGTAGAACTCCTCGTCCTCATCCTCGCCTACATCCTCATCATCATCGGCTGCATGAGGTGGATACGCCCTCGTTGGGGTAGGGAACAAGCGCCTGTCCATGTCACCATAGTTGATCCTGGAGGTGTTCCACTGATTGTACGAAGTGGGATCGGCTTGATGAGGGGGTTGCCATGTGAGCCCAGAGACATGGTAAAGAATCAGCTGCTAAGTATGAGCCATGTCATGGCACTGATGGTAGGCCTCGTATTGACCCTTGTGAGTATCCACGCCCATGCAAAGAATGTTGCACTGAAACCAGGTGAGTTGTTTGACCTCTCTAGCAATGGTCGGAACCGAGGCCCTCCTCCCACGAGTGCCTCCACTAGCCTGGGCATCTTGCATAAAAGCATCGGACTCAACATGCACAAAGGTAGTCTTCGTATTATTGACATAGGGCTTCTTTACCTTGTGTTTCCCATCCAAATGACCACTAAAATTTTCATTTGAGAGAGTGGCTTTGATGAGCATCATTGTGTATGGAGCATATGGGATAGAGTGTCGGTTCACCATAGCGTCAACCATCTCATGGTAAATGAAATCCATGACATCCAAGGAGTTGTATGTGTCAGGGTCTTCACGAGTAGCACACTCAAAAGCAAGTGCAAGAAAATTGATAAGAGAACCACAATAACATCATTATTCCCTCCGCTGTGAGCAATGTAGTCACAAAAAATAAGAACTAGCTATTTATAAAGAGGAAGGAGATCGGCGACCTCTCCAACAACACCCGCAGGGCCACAGAGACCACATAGTAAATCATCCTTGTTAGGGCAATTGGGACCATAGATACAAGGCCCAACAGACTGGTCTCGTTCACTAAAAGTGTAATAAAGCACCTCACCAAAATGGTAGAAGTTAGACTCGCATAAATCGGTCCCTGTCATCCACTTCATAGTGCGGGCCTCGTCACCAAGAATCACTAGTGTGGAGAAGAATTGCTGGACACACTTCATGTCATAGTCACACTGAATGCCCATATAAGGTGGTGCAACACCATCCTCTTAGTTACATCCATTGCATCTGCAAATTGTGGCTTGCTCTTCATATGTGTAAGTGAAGGGAATATGCCCGAGAGGCAATAATAACATGGTTATTATCTCATTCCATGTTTATGATAAATGTTTATTTATCATGCTATAATTTTGTTAACCGGAAACATTAATTAATGTGTGTTCAATAAACAAATAAAAGGTTCCTAGTAATGCCTCTCATTACACTAGCTTGTTGATTAATAGCTGATCAAGGTTTCCTGATCATGACATTGGATGTTGTTAATAACGAGGTCACAACATTGGTGGAATGATGTGATGAACATTCACCCAAAGTATAGTAATACGATCAAAGTCATTATGTTTACATTACTATAACATCACGCGAAGTAACCCTAATCCTTAGACCAAGAGATCACGTCAATCACTAACACTAGAAGAGTAATTTGATTCCATCAAACGTCACACCGTAACAGGGTGATTAAGAAGATGTCATTGGGGGGGTACTTAGAAAGTGTTTGTTGAGGCTCGTGGATCAAGGGTGGGATTTTCCATCCTGATGATGGAAATATATACTCAGGGCCCTCGGTGATATCACATTGACATAGCTTGCAAGCAAGTGATAAGATCACTAAGAATGTTATATCACGGGAACAAGAAAAGAGTACTTGTCGGTAACGAGATTGAACTAGGTATGGATGATACCAAATGGTTGAATCTCGGACAAGTAAAATATCGCGAGACAAAAGGAATTAGTTACTATGAAAAAGGTTCACGCGATCACTAGTTCATCGTTGAGTAAGTGGGAGTCATTATGGATCTCCAGATCCCGCTAATTATTATTGATCGGAGAGAATCTTGATCATGTCCACGTAGTTCACGAACCGTAGGGTGACACACTTAAGGACCATCGACGCATTTGAGTGGATACGGAATGCATGAGAAAATACTAGATATCGTAAAAACTTTTTTTGATAAAATTGCCGGAATTATTTCGGTGTATCAAAATATTGCAAGGGAATAAATTGTTAATGTATTCATTAAATGAAGTACTCAGTAAATGAAGTGGTCATTAAATTGAGTGGCATTAAACCAAGTGAATTAAAAGTGGTTTAATGGAAGGACTCTTGGTTTTTGAGTGGAAAGTTAATGCAAGTGGGTGGAGGTTTGAGTGGAGATGGATTAATGTGAGTGGAGCATCCACCCACATGATGAGGGGAGAGTTGGGGGCACCTCTTGGGGCGTTCTCATCCCTTGGGACAGCCTCCCCTCCCCTCCCCTATAAAATACCATCTCCTCCTCCTCTTACAACACACCATTTCATCTCTCTCATATGCCCTTTGGTTGGCATCTTGCTCCCTTGCTAGCTGATCCACTATCACGAGTATGGTGATTAGGCAAAGCCCTGCTCAAGACCTTATCCACCACCACCACCATGTCATAGTGTTGTAGGAGTTCTCGAGGATCTACTGCTTCCACTTCCCAACTAGAGCAAGGGACAGAGGTCGTCATCGTGCTGGACGTGTGACCGATTACGGATGCGCTGCTCGTTTGTGGCGCTGATCGTCATCGCGTCCTTGAGGATGGTCGAGTACATTCTACACCAGCCATGTTTGTTTGTAGGAACATTATCTCGCTTTCGGTCTTCGAGGTTGAGTCCTTCTAAAACTATTACAAGTATCGCCTAGATTCGATCTTGGCAGTTGCAACCGTAGGAATTTTTTCTTCTGTGCAACGAACCCCATCAGTAAGATTCAGTGGGAGCATTGGGTGCACCTTCAAGGTGGAATAGATGTCCTGGAAGATGTACAATTGATATGTACACCAAAAAGATGGGTCTTCCATATCCCCATCATGTGGTGCATCCACGAACCAATCCCTCTGTCTGAGAGTAGCATACTCAACAATGTACATGGACTTATAATTGACTCTTGGTTGCTTGCCTTTTTTCTTCAAAGTAGCATGTGACTTCTTCTCCTTCTTCTCACGTTTAGCCATCCGTTCAGCCTCCTTTGCTTTCCTCCTCAACTCAACCTTCTCTACAAGGACGCCTTATGGGTTGCGGTAGAAATATCGAAGATGGGGTCTCCGATGATAGGTCATAGGAGCACCACAAGAACCACCTATGAAACGAGTAAGGGGATAGTACAAGATAAGCACACACAAGTCTAGGAGGAGATGCCACACACAGCAAATAAGAAACCACAAGCCAATCAAAACCTGAACCACGTGGAATTGGACATTGTAGTTGATGTAACTCCAGGCTGGATAATCTGGCCATGCTAGGGGCAGATAATCCGGCCCCCGACAATTTTCAACATTAGATTCCAATCTTGGGCAAAACAATCATATCAGCTAACTTGGTTTCAAAGCTACTATGATAGGCATGCATATGAATCAAATGGCAACCTCTACTCTAAGTTTCAACCCCATAAACTAAATTCCACACAAAAAACAAACGTGTGGGAGTTACCCTCACCCATTGGAGGATCTACTTGGAGGAGAAGGTACCCGGGGAGGAGGAGGAGAATATTCGGCCGAGGGCCAAAGGAACCGACGGCTGGGGAAGCTCCGAGGAGGCGGGAGGCTGGTGGCGGCTGGGGTTTGGGAGGGGTTGGGGAGGAGAGATCTGCTCCATTTGAGCCTCTCCCTAACTCCCTACCCTACATGTGAGAAACCGCCTAGGCCGGATAATCCGGCCCCCACTTGGGGCGGATATTCCAACCTTCTCTGAATTTTTTGTTCACACATAATTTAGGCCAGCACATCCCTCAAACCTCAAGTATCAAAACAAGAATTTGTGTGCAACAAGACTATATGGCTTAAGGTGGGATAGGCTTGGATTTAGAAATCCAAACTGTGGTTGTACTCCACACCCAAGATTGCAAGAGGCAAAGAGTTAAAAAAGGCAATGTTGAGTGTTTTTTCCACAAGAACTGAAGATAGGCAAAAAAATAGTAAGATCCACATAGAATCAACTCTTCTCAAAGAAGAGGGTGGTGGCCAACGCCACCATGTAGGAATGTATGGTATGACACCGTGAAGATATATCTTGGGTTCATGACCAATACCCATCAATTAAGCTCACATATCACAAAATGATATTAAGGGAAATGATTTTCTTTCTTTTGGCATTATTTGGGGAGGATTAGACCAACAATTAGGACCACACTCTCCCTATATCCATGCCCGCATCTAAACCAAATAGAGGCTAAGATATACGTGTGTATGCAATAATATCAAGTCAAGCTCCTTGAATCTATGATATTTAGCTCATTCTTCAAATAGCAAAACCTTGCTTCATCAAGAGGCTTCGTGAATATATCCACAAGTTGATCCTTCGTGCTCACATATGATAGCTCAATATCTCCACGGGTAACATGATCTCTAATGAAGTGATTACGAATCTCAATATGCTTTGTTATTGTATGTTGCACCGGGTTGTACGCAATCTTGATAGCACTTTCATTGTCACATAAAATAGGCACTTTGTCACAAGTGACACCATATTCCTTTAAAGTTTGCCTCATCCATAACAATTGAGTGCATGCACTTGTAGTAGCCACATATTTAGCTTCGGCGGTGAGAGAGATATACAACTTTGCTTCTTAGAAGACCAACATACCCAAGATCTACCTAGAAATTGACATGAACTGGATGTTGATTTTCTATCATCCTTATCACTAGCCCAATCTGAATCTGTGTACCCACATAGAGAGAAACTTGAGCCTTTGGGATACCATAATACATAGTTTGGGTATGAACTAAATATCAAAAGATTCTCCTAACCGCCACCAAGTGGATTTCTTTAGGTGTCGCTTGATACCTTGCCCATACTCCTACACTCATCACAATATCGGGTTTAGATGCACAAAGTTAAAGCAAAGAACCATTCATGGACCGGTATACATTTTGATCCACATCTTTACCATTTTTATTTAATTCAAGATGGCATTTAGTTTGCATTGGTGTAGTAGTGCCATTGAGATCCTTCATCTTGAACCTCTTGAGCATGTATTGGATGTACTTGGCTTGATTGATGAAGGTTCCTTCTCTGAATTTCTTGATCTCGAAACCAATAAAGAACCTCATTTATCCCATCATAGACATCTCAAACCTGACAGTCATAAGCTTTGAAAATTCATCATTAAAAGCATTGTTAGTAGAGCCAAAGATAATTTCATCAACATATAATTGGAAAACAAAAAGTTCCCCTTAACCTTCATAGTAAAAAGAGTGGGGTTAATCTGCCCAACTTAAAAACCACGGTCTAACAACAACTCCTTAAGGTGCTCATACCATGCGCGTGGGACTTGTTTAAGGCCATAAAGCACCTTATCAAGTTTGTAGACATGGTTAGGAAAGGTGGGGTCCTCGAAGCCCTGGGGTTGCTTAACATAAACCAATTCATGCAATGGACCATTACGAAAGGCATTTTTACATCCATTTGCTATAATTTAAAGTTATGATGCACATCATATGCAAGAAGGATACAGATAGACTCAAGGCGAGCCACTGGAGCATAAGTTTCACCGAAGTCAATGCCTTCCACTGGAGAGAAACCTTGAGCCACCAATCTTGCCTTGTTTCTTACAACAATCCCATTCTCACCTTGCTTGTTCTTGAATATCCACTTCGTGCCAATAACATTGCGACACTCTTTGGGCTTCTCTACTAACTTCCTAACCTTGTTGCGCTCGAAGTTGTTAAGTTCTTCATGCATGGCCAACACCCAATCTAGATCTTCAAGCGCTTCAAACACCTTTTTAGGTTCCACCATAGAGATATGGGCTTGATGATCACTAAAGCTAGCCAACTCCCGTCTTGTGGGCACCCTTCTTCTTAGATCACCAAAAAATTGTCAAGACTGTGACCTCTAAGTTCTAGGTTACGTTCAACTCTTGATTTACGACAAGTTTAGATTTACTCATTGGTTCTTGGAGGGTCTCTTCAACATTTTGGTCCTCGTCTTGACCTACAACATGACCTTGGTCAACAACTGGTTCAACATTAACAACAGCGTGAAATATTAACCTTGGTATTTATCAACACTAGCTTCATTTGGTTGCTGAAATCCTAGACTCGCGGGGCCTGATAATCCGGCCAAGGGGGAGGCCGAATAATCTGGCCTGGGAGTTTCAGCCTAGTGTGAGTTTTCTTATTGATGAACATGTTGAGAGTTATCTTCTTGATCCTGGTTAGGTGCATCATTAGCATCTGGAGTTGGAGCTTGTTGATCTTGTGTAGATGAGGGATCCACTTGAGTATAGCATTGTTCTTCCTGATCTACCACAAGGGGTTCCTCAATGGGGCAGAAAAATCCCACATCCATTGTTCTTATGGCATCTTGAGGTATTTCAACATCTATATCACAAACCTCAACTTACCCCACTTTGGAGCCATCATTTTCCTTGAATAGAACACTACAAGATTCCACAACAATTTTGGAGGGCTTGTTGTTGACTCTATAAGTGTGAGATTCGGCATTGTAACCAACAAAGATACCTTCTAAAGCTTTAGACTCAAATTTAGACAAACGAAATCCTTTTATGAGAAACAAACACTTACAATCAAACACCCGAAAGTATGATATATTGGGCTTGTTACCGGTAAGAATTTCATATGGAGTCTTGTCCAAGTTCTTGCGGAGGTAGAGCCGGTTTGATGAGTGATATGTGGTGGAGATAGCCTCAGCCCAAAAATTATATGGAGACTTAAACTCCACCAACATGGACCTTGCCATATCCATTAATGTCCAATTCTTCCTCTTGGCTACACCATTTTGTTGAGGGGCGTACACAACAAAATATTGATGTCTTATCCCCTATTCACTTAGAAACTCATTCAAGGTGTAGTTCTTGAACTCGGAGCCATTGTTGCTTCTTATTACCAATATGGGAACATTGTGTTGACGTTGAACTTCTTTGGCAAAGTCGATGATGGTTTGTTGAGTCTCACTCTTCAACTTGACGAATAAATCCAAGTGTATCTTGAATAGTCATCAATAATTACCAAACAATAATTCTTCCCACCAAGACTTGCATGAGATGGAGGACCAAAGAGATCCACATGAAGGAGCTCTAAGATCCTCTTAGAATAAATAATAGTCTTCCTTCGATGGGGAGAATCATGCATCTTTCCTTTGATACAAACCCTGCAAACACGATCTTTGGCAAAGGAAACATTTTATTTTAGTACAAGAATGTGGCCACCCCTGTGAAGACTTTGCAACGTTCTCATATTGACATGGGCTAGTCGGTTATGCCATAGACAACCCACATCGGCCTTTCCAAATAAGCACATCGGACCTGCAGTGGTTTTTCCTGAAAAGCCCAACACATACAAGTCATTTTCGACATACCCAACGAAAGCAACCTTAAGAGACTTGCTCCACAAGAGTACCACAATATCATCATCAATAAATACAGCAAAGTCCATCTTAGCAAGGGCATGAACTGAAAGTAAGTTATAGCCAAGGGTCTCAACAAGCATGACATCCATAAGAGAGATATCGTGGGTGACCATAACCTTGCCAAGACCCACTACCTTTGATTTTGCCTTATCACCATAGGAGACGGTTATTTGACCGCGTGTCAGGGGGATGATCCCCGGGTATCCCAACCGAATAAGAAACAAGACAGTCGGAGCACGTCCGGCTGACCAGATGCAGCCGGACAAGGCAAGACATGCCGGTTATCCCCTGGTAGCCGGATCAACAGGAGGCAGCCGGATACGGCTACATAGCCGGACAGTGTGTATCAGAGCCCGGTATGCCCTGTACGGTGACAAGACTGGCAACTACCCGGCCATACTGAAGACTTTGCGCGGGTGACGCAGGAACAGTGGCTGGTGCTGACGACAGGCTCGCACGGCGTCCACTGTGCCTACGACAGCCATACCGTTCGTACTACGACAGGACAAGCCATACCGGACACTATGGACGACTAGTCGGCTGGGACCCGCCTGTGGGGCCCGCCAGTCGGACTGGTCAGTGAGACCTTTGCCTCTCTGCCTATATAAGGAGAGGCAAGGCCTCAGTAGAAAGGGTTGGTCTCATTGCATTTAAGGCAGTAGCTAGAGAATACAGCTCGAGGAGCACTTGTAGTTCGTATATCCCACATAGTCAGATCCGGCAGGAGTAGGGGCTTTACCTCGTCACGAGGGCCCCGAACTTGGGTACTTCTTGCATCCCGCTACGCTCGCTTGTATCCAATCCCGCCTGCGGACGCCGTCGATAGCTTCCCTGCTAGTCCCCACACCTCTATCTAACCTCCTCAGGTACCGCCGTTCCCAATACAACGACAGTTGGCGCCCACCGTGGGGCAAGATGGCTTCGACCGGAGTCACGTTCCGCACGGGACTCCGCACTTCAGCAGCTTCGACTGCATCATCGACAACGCTTCCTGCTTCACCGGAACCTCCTTCCCGGCGAACGGCACCGTTCTGCTATTCGGCGACCTCTCCGTTTATGTCGCCACCGTCCCGGAACGTTTCCCTAGGGAAATCGTCTCTGTCGCAGAGCTGCCGTGCTCAGACGGCAGCGCCTCCGCCGCACCTCGCGGCACAGAGGTCATGATGGCCGGTTCCAGCTCCCATCCCCGCCAGCCGCGGGAGCGAGGCGCGGACGAGGTTGGAACTTCTGCTCCCCCGCAGTCCCGGAACCCGGTGGAGGATGCCATTGATCGGCTCCTAACGTCGGTTAACCTCGGGGATAACCCAGAGGAGGCGGAGGCCAACTTCAGCATGGAGAGACAGATCCTCCTCCATGAGGCCATGGAGCTAGCTGCAGCCCGTAAGCAGCTCGAGATCGCCCAGCGTGAGTACGACCGCGCGCACGCCCTCACTCCGGCTACCGCGGAGCCGAGCCGGCACGGCTAGGTACGGCGTCGGGGCGGCGAGCTCGGCGGTAGGTTGGAAAAGGACGGGGAACCGGATCCCGTGCCCGCCCTCGCACAGCCCACCTACAGCATGCCCATCAAGAACTTGCGCTCGGCGCGAGCCGCGGCAGAGGAACTGCCCAGCCTAGAGGGCGAGGAGCGAGCCCGCCAGCAAGCCCGCGTGCAGGAGCTCCTCCGCGTCGCGGACGAGCAGGCTGGCGCCAACCGGCAGGTGCAGGAGGACCTAAGCTACTCTAGGAGGAGCGAGCTACCGGCCAACAGCAGGGGCGCGCCACGTGACACCCAGCAGGCGTCCTCCCCTCAGCCGCCCAGGGCCCGCAGCAGGCGCCGCAGCTCCGGTAACAGGGGCCAGCCGCGCCAGGAGCAGACGGTGAACAGCAACCTGCCACCTCCCCCTCCGCCAGCCGGAGCGCCCAGACCAGCCGGTTCCCGTCTCTCGGGCCGGGTGGGAGCGCCCAACCCGGATCGCCCGGATGCCCGCGACCGCATCGAGCTCCTCGCTCAAGCGCGCGTCACGGAGGACGAAGAGTCCACCGGTCCGGTTTGTTTCGGACCCCGTATCCGGAACGAGCCGTTTCCGGATAAATTCTCCCTGCCCAGGGACACCCCCAAGTACGACAGCAGCATGAAGCCGAAGGACTGGCTGACCGACTACGCTACGGTAGTCGGCATCGCCCACGGGAACAAGCACATAGCCGTGCGCTACATCCCCCTCATGCTAACTGGGTCAGCGAGGACATGGCTCAATAGCCTCGCGCCCAACAGCATCAACGCCTGGCCTGACTTCGAGAAGGTGTTCGTCCGCAACTTCAACGGCACGTACAAGCGCCCAGGGCGCCCGCGCGACCTGGCCTTGTGCGTCCAGGGCGACCACGAGACCAACCGCGAGTACCTCGCCAAGTGGACGGAGCTGCGCAACACTTGCGAGGGCATCCTAGAGAGCCAAGCCATCGGCTTCTTCATCGAGGGTTGCCGCGAGGGCACCATGCTTCACCACCAGCTACTGTGTGACGAGCCAAAGACCATGGCGGAGCTCATGATGGTTGCGGACCAGTACGCCACAGCGGATGCCGCCATGAAGAAGCCCCTCCGAGTAAACGCGGACGGACGACCGACTCCCACGGAGCCGGCTCGCGACCGACCCAGCAATCCGGCTGGAGAAGCCGGACCCTCTAGACGCCACGACAATGACAACCGGTTCCATGGGGACCGCCAGGCCGGACAGCAGAAGCCTCACTACCACGCGCGGCAAGTCAATGCTGTGGAGGGCGCGCCCGACATGCCGGCTAATGAAGCAAGAAGGCAGAAGCCACGGCTCACATTCGACCAGATGTTCGACGGCCCGTGCAAGTGGCATAGCGGTCCCTTCAAGCTGGCTACACACACCACCCGGAACTGTAGCTGGACCCGCCAGCTAAAGGACCAGGGCAACCGGCCGCGTCCCCCGCCCCCACCACTGGGCGGACCTCCACCACCGGCTAGGGGAGCCGGCAATGATGGCAACGGCGGCAACAACAACGGCTACCCCTAGCCGCACGCCGCCTACCACATTTTCGAGACGGAGCAGGCCGACAAGCACAGCCGCAGGCGACGCTCCAAGGAGGTCAACACCATCGCCTCTCCGGTCCCCCAGTATCTGAACTGGTCGGAAACCCCTATCACCTGGAGCCGGGCGGATCAGCCTGAGCATCTACCGACTCCTGGGGGCTACGCCATGCTGCTCGACCCCCTCATCGTCTCCAACGCGGGCACTTGCCGATTCTCGCGCGTCCTCATCAACGGAGGCAGCAGCCTTAACCTCCTCTACCAGTCCTCGCTGGAGAAGCTGGGCATTCGCGAAAGCGACCTGCGCCCGACTACCACGACGTTCCACGGCGTACTGCCGGGGCCAGCCTGCGCCCTGCGGGGGAAAATCCAGCTGGACGTCATTTTCGGGACCGAGGAGAACTTCCGCCGCGAACCAATCTGGTTCGAGGTGGTAAATCTGACGAGCTCCTACCACGCTCTCCTCAGGCGCCCCACCCTCGCCAAGTTCATGGCCATCCCCCACTACGCCTACCTCAAGACGAAGATGTCGGGACCCCACGGTGTGATCACCGTCGCCGGCTGCTTCAGGCGATCGATGGAGTGCGCCTCAGCCGGTTCCAAACTGGCAGATGCCCTCATCATAGCCGAAGAAAAACGCGTGATCATGCGCAATGTGGCCATGGCCTAGCAGGACATTCCGGCTAGCAGCAAACTGGTTGGAGAAGGAGCCTTCCAGCCGGCAAAGGAGACGAAGAGGATCCTGCTCGACCCCTCTGATCCGACCAAGTTCGTCACCATTGGCGCCGGCTTGGACAGCAAATAGGAATGCGCGCTCGTCGACTTCCTCCGTGAGAATTGGGACATCTTCGCTTGGTCCCCCAAGGACATGCCGGGTGTGCCGAGGGAGTTCACCGAGCACTCACTTCACGTGCGTCTGGATGCCAAGCCGGTCAAGCAACCTCTGCGCCGGTTCGCGGAGGAGAAGAGAAAGATAATCGGTGACGAGATCACCCGGCTCCTTGCAGCCGGGTTCATCATGGAAGTGTACCACCCGGACTGGCTGGCGAACCCAGTCCTGGTACTGAAGAAGAACAAGACCTGGCGCATGTGTATCGACTACACTAGCCTGAACAAGGCGTGCCCTAAAGACCCCTTCGCCTTGCCCCCTATCGATCAAGTCATCGATTCCACGGCTGGCTGTGATTTGTTGTCTTTCTTAGATTGTTATTCCAGGTACAATCAGATCCGGCTGAACCCGGCTGATCAGATTAAGACATCATTTATCACCCCTATGGGGCTTTCTGCTATGTAACCATGCCCTTCGGCCTAAAGAACGCAGGCACCACCTATCAGCGATGTATGCAGAAATGCTTGCACTCGCAGATAGGCCGAAACGTGCACTCTTACGTGGATGACGTGGTTATCAAGACCAAGGAGAAGCGCACCCTCCTCGAGGACCTGGGAGAAACATTTGGCAACCTCCGCCAGTACCGGATGAAGCTGAACCCAGAGAAGTGCGTCTTCGGGGTACCGTCCGGTCAGCTCCTCGGTTTCCTCGTCTCACAGCGAGGTATCGAGGCAAATCCGGAGAAGATCGCGGCCATCGCAAGGATGCAACTGCCCAGGAACCTGCTTGGAGTCCAGAAGTTCACCGGATGCCTTGCTTCCCTCAGTCGTTTTGTCAGCCGGCTGGGGGAGAAGGCACTCCCGTTGTACCAACTGATGAAGAAGACGAACAAATTCTCTTGGACTTCGCAAGCCGACGCCGCGTTTCACGACCTCAAGCGCATGCTATCCACAGCACCGGTCCTAGCCACGCCGGCTAGTAAGGAGCCGATGTTGCTCTATATAGCAGCCATCAGCCGGGCCGTCAGCGTCGTCCTGGTGGTGGAGCGCCCCGAGGAAGGCAAGGCTCAGCCGGTTCAGAGGCCCGTCTACTACCTCAGCGAGGTTCTCTCCCTCTCCAAGCAGAACTACCCCCACTACTAGAAGATGTGCTACGGCATGTACCTGGCATGCAAGAACCTCAAGCACTACTTCCAGGAGCATCCGATTAAGGTCGTGTGCACTGCACCCCTTTCGGAAATCATCGGTAACAATGATGCCACCAGCCGAGTCGCCAAGTGGGCCATCGAGCTTGCCGCCTAATCCATCCAGTACGAGCCCCGGCTCACGATCAAGTCGCAAGCGTTGGCGGACTTCCTCGTCGACTGGGCCGAGACCCAGTATCTCCCACCGGTCCCGGATTCGGACCATTGGCGGATGCACTTCGACAGATCAAAGATGCTCGGGGGCTTGGGAGTCGGCATCGTGCTCACCTCGCCCAAGGGAGACCGGCTGGAGTACGTACTACAGATCCACTTCAAGGCCTCCAACAACGTAGCCGAATACGAGGCACTGGCGCACGGACTCTGGCTGGCCAAGGAGATCGGTGTCAACCGGATCCTGTGCTTCGGCAATTCAGACTTGGTGGTGCAGCAAGTATCCGGGGAATGGGACGCCAGAGACACAAACATGGCTCTCTACCGGTTCCACATCCAGAAGCTCAGCGCCTCCTTCGATGGGTGTGAATTTCACCACATCCCCCGCGTCAACAACGAGGCAGCCGACGGGCTCTCCAAGATCGGATCCACCAGACAGGCCATCCCACCAGGGGTGTCCTTGGAGCACCTACGCAAGCCATCCATCAACCCATCGCCAGAATCGGACTCCATCGTCTGGGCAGGAACCGTTCCGGCCGGCGGGACGACGGAAGCAGAGCCGGCAGAACCACCAAAAAAGAAGACCCGCACCAACTCCGGCCGAGCAGCGCCTTCCGGCTCACAAGGCCCGGCGGCTGCCGGCTCGCCCAGCGGCTCGGGGGCTACCTCTCCGGATACGCCATCCGGACGACCCCCGGACACCCGTCAACCGGAGAACATGGGCATCCTCGTCATTCGGGAAGTGCCATCCTGGGCACAACCCTTCATGAGCTACATCGCCAACGGAGAACTTCCGGACGACGAGGTGCAGGCCAGGCAAATCCGGCGCCGCGCGCACGCATACACCATCATAAACGGCGAGCTATACAAGCGCAGTGTATCCGGAATCTTCCAAAGATGTGTTGATACGGATACGGGCCACCGGCTACTCAAGGACATCCACCAGGGCGAGTGCGGGCACCACGCTTCGTCAAGGGCGATAGTCGCCAAGGCGTTTCGCCATGGTTTCTATTGGCCCACCGCCCTCGAGGACGCTGAGCAGCTGGTCCGCGCATGCAATGGGTGCTAGCGCTTCGGGCAGCTCAGGCACATGCCAACTTCGATACTCAAGACCATACCGTTCACCTGGCCGTTCGCAGTTTGGGGCCTTGACATGGTCGGTCCCTTCAGGCGAGCGCGCGCGGGCATGACCCACCTACTGGTGGCGGTGGACAAGTTCACGAAGTGGATCGAGGCCAAGCCCATCCGAAAGCTGGACGGGGCGACGGTTGTCACCTTCTTCACCAACATCATCAACCGCTTTGGCTACCCCAACAGCATCATCACCGACAATGGCACGAACTTCGCCAAAGGGGCCTTCGCCCGGTTCTGCAGCAACAAGGGCATCCGGCTGGACCTCGCCTCCGTCGCGCACCCGCAATCCAACGGGCAAGTCGAAAGAGCAAACGGCTTAGTGCTAGACGACATCAAACCACGTCTCATCGAGCCGTTGGAGCGTTCACCCGGATGTTGGATCGAAGAACTTCCGGCTATGCTGTGGAGCCTCCGCACCACGCCGAATAGGTCAACCGGCTACACGCCGTTCTTCCTGGTCTACGGATCGGAAGCCGTCCTCTCCACCGACATCGAGTTCGACTCCCCTCGCAAGATCCTCTACAACAAAAAAGCCAACCAGGAGGCGCGGGAGGACGGAGTGGCCCTCCTGGAGGAGGCCCGCGAGCTGGCCTTGTCCAGATCAGCCCTGTACCA
Source organism: Avena eriantha (assembly GCA_910589775.1). Taxonomy (NCBI): domain Eukaryota; kingdom Viridiplantae; phylum Streptophyta; class Magnoliopsida; order Poales; family Poaceae; genus Avena; species Avena eriantha. Next base: position 251,197,737 of record OU342742.1, on the reverse strand, counting down.
GTAGCGACTACGTCGCTACCATTCAAACCGGATCCGCCCAGTCGCATTCCGCGAAGGCGACCTAGTCCTCCGGCTAGTGCAAGACACGAAGGGCATGCACAAGTTATCGCCACCCTGGGAGGGCCCCTTCATCATCAGCTGGGCGCTGCCCAACGACTCCTACTACCTCATCGACGCGCAGCAGCCACGCAAGAACAAGATGGACAAATCAGAGAGGAGACCGAGCGTCCCTGGAATGCGGCCCTGCTGCGCCCATTTTACACCTAGTCGCCAGACAGTGTATGTATCCCGAAACCCCTATGAATAAAAATACGGACCCCCACGAGAATCTCGGGGGCTCCTTGCCAGAAATATGTATGCACCTGTTTTCCGGTTATTATTTTCCAGCTCCGGCAACCCCTCCCCGGGGCTCGCCGGCTGGCCCGGCCTGCTAAGTCAACAAACCGGCTGAGTACTGTGCGACGATGTCAGAGGCCCACTCTTCGTCTCAGCTACAGAGCGCAACCCGACTGTCCGGCTAGCAAGAGCAAAAGCCCGAGGCATCCCACACGAAAAACGGGGAGGAGACGCAGCAGACCGGGTGTCCCGGCCCTGTGACTGATTCGAACCAATCCAGCTGCTAAGCCATTAGTACCGTGCGCAATGTACTGTCAGCTCCCTTCGATTCCGGCTGCAGACCGCAACCCGGCTGCCCGGCAAGGACGCAGCGAAAACAGCAGAGCGCACAGGAAAGCGACTAAGTGTCTAGAAAGGGACAGGCCAGTTTTCGAAAAAACAAGCCGTTTTCCGGCTACAATTTGGCAGACTAACCTACTAACCTATGTGGACATGTGTGTATGCGTACGTACGTGCGTCCGACTACTTAGAGTCGGAGTTCAGGAGAAGGAAAGAAGATTCAAAGTCCTTGCCTTCATCAAGCGCTCCGAATCTCGGGGGCTACACCCACTGGGTGCGCTCGCGCGCCCCCAGTGGAATCTTAGGGTTCCCGACCAGCTAAAGGCGTTTAGCCGGCCATTTGGAGCCCAGGTGAGGGCAAGGGCTGGAGCAAGAAAAAGACAAGGAAGATTCGAAGCACCTGGCTACGCCAGCTACTCCAAATCTCGGGGGCTACACCTAGTGGGTGCGCTCGTGCGCCCCCACTAGAATGTTAGTTCCCCCGGCTAAAAGGGTTCAGCCAGCGAAAGCAACCGACTAAGACAAGTCTAGTCGGATAAAGACAGAAGAACTGGGAAAGAAGGAAGATTCGAAGCACCTGCCTTCGCCAACTACTGTGAATCTCGGGGGCTACACCCAGTTGGTGCGCTTGCGCGCCCCCACTGGAGGTGTAGGTTATCCGGCTAAAGGCGTGTAGCCGGACAAGGTTAGCCGGGCAAAATGGCAAAAAGAAACTCAGCGCACAAGTAAGAAAAAAGGATTTCAACAATAACAAGCAAAAGAGAGACGAAGCTCTCGCAACTTACCCGACGTCAAAGACAGCCGGCTCAAACAAACAAGGTTTACAGGTGTACAACACAAGACAATTACACCCGGCATCCCGGGGCGATATCTAGGCAGCAGGACCCTTGCCGTGGGGGAGATCTTGGCCAGCGGAGGCTTCAAGCGGTGGAGGAGGTGCGGAATCTGATCCGGCACTGGCAGGCGGCGACATCGGGGCCTCCACATCAGGAGTGCCAACGGACTCCGAGTCGGTGAGGACCTCGTCGGGGTCCACATAGTCGGCGATCTTGATGGCGGACCCTGGAGCTCCGGATGGGCTTGGCGGATGGCGGCAAGGTTAGCCCCGGCACGGAACCCTCCGTCGATCTTCTCGACGCGGGCATCCTTGTAGCAGGAGAGCATCAAGGCCAAGGCCATCTCCGCTCCGGCTCGTGCAGCCAGATCCCGCAGCCGGTCCACCGCAGCTGGCACCTCTCCCACCTTCGCAGCCAGCTGCGCCATTGTCTCCGGGACCGGAGCCTCCATCCAGACAAAGGAGAAGACGTCCCTCGCTGCCTGGCGAAGCTTAGCAGCCTCCTCGCCAAGAAGGACGACGAGCTCCTGGGCCGTAGGCTGCGCTCCCGGCCAATTCTCCTGCAGCCGGTTGTAGGCCAGCAGGTCTATGACGGGGTAAAAAGCTGTCAGAAAAGAGAAGTCAGATCCGGCTACCGGATCCGGAAAGAAGACTCACCTTTGGCAGTGTGGCCGACCTGCATCAGCTCCTCCACCAGCGCTTTCTCCTTGAGCGCCAACCGTTTGATCTCCTTCTCTTGTTCCTTGTTCTGGGCCTCGATAAGGGAGAAAGCCTCGGTCCGGCTGGTGAGCGAGGCGTCGCGCTCCTTGATGGTGGCCTCCAGACCGTCCACCCGCACATGCCAGTCCTTGTTCTGCAGCCGCAGAGTGGAGTTGGACTTGCTCAACCGGTCATTCGCCTTCTTCAAGCGATCGATCTCGCGCTGAGCGCACACGAGGATGGCTACAACAAACCGGCTATCAGTCCCAAAAAAAAAGGAGGAAGCCGAGAAAAGTGAACTCACTCTGGGAGGTCCCGTTGGCGGCAGCGAGCTTCTGCTCCAACGACTGGTTCCCGCCGGCTGTGGCCTCCAGCAGCCAGATCTCCTTCACCGCCAGCTCGTGCGTGGCGGCAAGGTCCGACAATGAGGCAGCGGAAGAGGCGTCGTCGTCCACGGCATTGACGGCCATGCACTCCTTCGCCACGACCACCGCCGCCTGCCACTCCTCCCCGGGCTCCTCGTCGGAGTTGTCGTTGCCAACGACGACGAGCTCCTTGCCAGCAGCCCCCCACGCGCCCGCGGAGGAGCCTTCCGGCTGGGAGGACCTCGCCTCCGGCTAGGGAACTTCCGGCTGGGCGGAGGCAGTCGGCTCAGCCCGTGGGGGAGGCGAAGGATGCGCCTCGGAAGAAGGAGGAGCGTTGGTCGGCGCAGTCGGGGTGCGGGGCGGTGACCCGGCGGGCGCGCGAGCCGGGCTCGCGGCTCCAAAGGAAACGAGCGTGCTAAGGAAAAAGCGAGGAAGACAGGAGCAAAACAAGCCAAAGTCAGAAAAGGAGGAAAAAGGCAAACAGACAGAAAGGGAAGGGGGAGAAGGAACATACCCCGGCACCACAGGAGGTGGCCCCTTCTTCCGGCCAAGACGGCTCGACGGCAGGGTGCCAGACCGGCTTGGCAGCGGGGCGCCGGACCGGCTCCTCTTGGGCACCGGCTCCTCCGCCACGGGGCGGCGGGAGCCAGAGCGGCTGGAGCCGCTCCCGTCTGTCGTGGAGCGCGTCGCCGGCTCCGCAGTCGGCATGGCCTCCTCCTCGTGCACCTCCGGGTGCGGGTCGGCGGCCGGCTCGTCGTTCCGACTGGGGAAGGCGTCGCCATCCCCATCCGATTCCTCGTCGGACCGTCGAGCGCGCGGCTCGGGCAGGTTGGGCGCGAACTCCTCGAGGACCACCGCACCCTCCTCGCGGATGATGCAGGGGAACAACTGCCGAACACAAAGGTCAGCCAGACGAAGACAAAGAAAACATCAAAAGTGCATCCGGTCAAAAGAGCTTACCCAAGGCGCGCGGTTCTCCCGCGTATACGGCGCCAGGCTGAACTTCCAGTTCTCTGGCAGCCGCTCCTTGGTGATCGTCCACACCCACTCCTTCAGATTGTGGTAGCGGGGATCGCGGCGCGACAGCCGGGTCGGGTCCAGCCGGCCCGAATAGTAGCACATCTTGTGTGCTCGTTGCTGCAGCGGCATCATCAGCCGGGACATCCAGCTGAGAGTGACGTCCAGGCCAGTCAGCCGGCAGTGGACGAGGGAGCGCATGCGCTTCAGCATCTCGTCCGTCTCCGCCTTGTCGCCGTGGAGCTTCAAGTCCCAGTTCTGCTGGCTGGACTCGACGTCCTGGAAGGCCGGCAGATTGATCCGGTCGACATTGGTGAGGTTCTTCACGTAGAAGTACGATTGCTGCCACAGTCGCACCGTATCGAGAAGAAGGAACTTGGGGTAGCCGATCTGCGAGCGGGAGTAAATGGAGGCGCCGCCGCAGACGACTAAGGGCCCCTAGGTGAACTGCACCTGCGGCCGGACTCGAAAGAGCCGGAAGAAGAGCCCGAGATCCGGCTGGATCCCGAGATAGCTCTCGCAGAAAGCAACGAAATGCCCCAGCGTTCCGATTGCGTTGGCGCCAAGGTGGTGGAGACGAAGGTCAAAGAAGGCGAGGAAGGTCAAGAGGAACGGGTTCACCGGAAGGGCGAACCCGCGGGCCAGATGGGACAGGAATATGATGTGTTCGCCCTCCTCCGGATGCGGCGACACTTCCCCGGCCGGCGCCAGCCGCACCGCCACCTCCTCCGCCGGCGGGAGGACGCGGGTGGCGCGATACTTCGTGATCTGGTCCTCGGTGACGGCGGAGCCGCACCAGGCCCCGCGGTCGGCGGCCATCTCCGGTTGATGAGGGGAAGCAGCGACGGAAGAGTGGCGGTGGCCCGTAACGACGACAACGGCGAGCAGGCGGTGCAGAGAGCAAGAGCGCGGAAAGCAGGAGCACGCGGGGAAGAAGGAATTGCAGCGGGGGAGCGAAGGAAGGAAATCGCCTCCCCCGCGGCGTCCCTTTAAAGGGCCAGAAGGGCAACCGTCGGCGGGACACGTGGCGCGCATCCGAGCGACCCACACCCCAACCGCCGCCTAAGATCCCATGTGCCGGAGCAGGATGCGCAGAAGATCCTGGAGCGGGAACCGAAGTGCCAGACAACAGCTTCCCGAGGCGACCTGCGACGGGACATTACGCTGCCCGCCGCAGAGTAATGATGGCGCGTGCGCGCGTGGCCGGCGTCAGCACGGACGTCACGGGTAGCGCAACCGCCAGGCTCAGCCGGACGCAAATTCAAAAACAAGAGGAAGCGTGTGCACATTTCGCCTAAGGGCGGAATCCACACGCGCTCGGGGGCTAGTGTCAGGGGGATGATCCCCGGGTATCCCAACCGAATAAGAAACAAGACATTCGGAGCGTGTCCGGCTGACTAGATGCAGCCGGACAAGGCAAGACAGGCCGGCTATCCCCTGGTAGCCGGATCAGCAGGAGGCAGCCGGATACGGCTACATAGCCGGACTCAATCAATGGGACAGGGCGGCGTGTGTATCAGTGCACGGTACGCCCTGTACGGTGACAAGACTGGCAACTACCCGGCCATACCGAAGACTTTGCGTGGGTGACGCAGGAACAGTGGCCGGTGCTGACGATAGGCTCGCACGGCGTCCACTGTGCCTACGACACCCATACCGCTCGTACTACGACAGGACAAGCCATACCGGACATTGTGGATGACTAGTCGGCTGGGACCCGCCTGTGGGGCCCGCCAGTCGGACTGGTCAGTGAGACCTTTGCCTCTCTGCCTATATAAGGAGAGGCAAGGCCTCGGTAGAAAGGGTTGGTCTCATTGCATTTAAGGCAGTAGCTAGAGAATACAGCTCGAGGAGCACTTGTAGTTCGTATATCCCACATAGTCAGATCCGGCAGGAGTAGGGGCTTTACCTCGTCACGAGGGCCCCGAACCTGGGCACTTCTTGCGTCCCGCTACGCTCGCTTGTTTCCAATCCCGCCTACGGACGCCGTCGATAGCTTCCCTGCTAGTCCCCACACCTCTATCTAACCTCCTCAGGTACTGCCGTTCCCAATACAACGACACCGCGATTAGGCCTCATCTCCATGATGATCTCCTTGCTTCCGGTCATATGACTTTTGCATCCACTATCAAGCATCCATTTTGACCCACCGGAAGCGTAGCCCTACAAGAAATCAATTCTTGGTTTTAGGTACCCATTTTTTCAATGGTTCCTCTTTTGTTAAAAACAAGGGTATTGAGAACCCAAATAGACCAAGAAATATAACCATCATATGGTCCAACATATTTAGCATATACATCACCATAAAAACCATGAAACAAAACATAATGGGGGTTAGTGGTTCCTGCAAAAACATCATGAGCAATTTTGCCCTTAGTGGTGTTTGTCTTTGCTTGAGTGGGCTTGGCCTTCTTCTTATTGTTCTTCTTCTCCTTCTTCTTATTCTTCTTCTTCTTCTTCTTTGTCTTAGAGACATAGCCAAGACCCTCTTTCCCATTGTTTGAACTTTGCTTACTCAAGATATCATCAAGAGCTTCCTTACATTTGGGAAGAGAGGACTTGGCAAGCTCGTCCTTCAACCTAGCATTTTCTTCAAGAATACCTCCATGATCACATAAAGGAGTAGAGGTGCTAGGGACATCATATTTGGTTAGTCGAATTTGAAGTTGGTCATGAGACTTGGTGAGGATAGAGTGTTCACTCTCCAAATCCTTGTGGGATTTGTCAAGTCTTTCTAACTCCTAGGTTAGTCTAGCATGAGCAACATCAAATTCAACCTTCTCCTTTTTAAGTTTTTAGCCTTAGCAATAGCATGATCATGTTCTTTAATTAGTTTAGATACTATATCATCATGTGACTTCTCAATAGATTCAAGCTTCTCCTTAAGAGAAGCCCAAAGCTCTTCCTCCTTCTAGAGTATTATTTAAGGATGCTATTTCAATAGCATCCTCTCTTTCGATCCCACCTTTCTCTTCAAGGAGATCTTCCGAATTGACAAGTTGACCCATGAGGGCCTCAAAGTGATTCTTGTGCTCACCTCGCAAGTTAGTTACATAATGATCCAAAGCAATAACCTCTTCTTTTACCCTAAGACTAGTAGTGGGATCATCTAATTCAAAATTCATAGTAGTCTTAGGAAAAGAAGTAGTAGAAGGTGATACCTTGGAGGCCCTTGCCATGAGGCCATTGGCATCCTTGTTGGAGATGTTATCATTTGGAGAGTTAGAGAGTGAAGTGGTTGGTGTAGAGGTGGTGACTATGGCTACCACTTCTCTTGAGATTTGTTCTTCCTCTTCGTATTCACTCCCGGACGAGTACTCCTCATGTGTCACTAACACAATATTCAGTTGCTTCTTGTATGCAATTCTCTTTTTAGTGAAATGCTTCTTGCGTGGAGCCTTTGACTTGTCCTTGAGAACAAGTCTACCACCATGATCTTCTCTATTTTTATAGGGGTATTCGATAGCGAAATGGAGTTGGTCACCACAATTGTAACATGATCTTACTTTTGGACCATTTTCCTTTCTTCTACTAGAGCCATTTCTTTGTTCAAGTTTAGATTTTACCTTCGCGGGATCTTTCCAATATTTCCTTGCATAGAACGCCATGTACTCACCATGAGTGAGTTTGACTTCCTTGGGACAGATCATGCAATGACTTCATTGTTTCTTCCTTCATCCTCATGCTCAACCACATTGGCATTCAAGGCAGGGTTTACGCCCTTTTGCATTCCTATTGCCCAAGCACGAGCATCTTCGACGTTCTTTTCCGCAACCTTGAAAGCAGCCATCTCTTGCATAACTTCATTGGAAGTCATGGGATGGTAGTTGTGTCTTCCTTGGAGACTCTTCAAATTAGTGGGTTCGAATGGCATGAGAGCACTCACATACTTCCTCTTAATCCAAGCATCATCAACATGGGAAACACCATGATTTCTAAATGTGTTGGCAATATAATTGAGTCTTCTATACACGTCTTCATGGTCCTAGCCACCCATCATGTAAAAACCTTTATCTTGATTGCTCAAAGAATCATATCGGTTTCTTCTCATGCTCTCATTTCCATGAATAACTCGGTGAGGGCATCCCAAGCTTCCTTGGAGGTGTTGAGGTGTTCAATATGCGGCATGTCCTTGGGACCCATGCCAAGTTGGATCATGTGCAAAGCGATGGCGTTGAGTTGACTATCGACAACTTCTCTTCTTGTCATATTGGTTGGATCTACAACATTGTGTCCAACCTCGGTAATCTTCCAAAACTCAATAGATGAACTGCACACATGAGATTTCATCAAAAAATGCCATTGATTAAACATGCACTTAGTTTGGGTGGATCACCCTATTGTTTATATGAGGATGAGGGATTGGTGGTTCTGGAGAGTATAGATGATTTCATCAAAAAATGCCATTGATTAAACCTCACTATAATCCTCCTTTCCACTTCCCTCTTTGGAAGAGGATCCATTGTACTTGTTATCATCCCCAACCTCCACATCATAAGACTTAGCCGAAGCATTATTCTTTGATTTGGAGGGTGAGTCCTCTAGAGGAGTGGGAAATGCGGGTTTTGTGGGTGGCATGAGCCGCACTATCATTTCACGCATCTCTTGCATTTGGGTTTCCATGGTAGAAGTCAAGGAAGTTTAATCCCTCGGGATCTTCCATGGTAATCGGAACACTAGCCGAAGCTTCACCCTCCAGCCTAGTACCCATACTCTCTTAGGCAGTAAAGCCCGGAATAAGAGTTGAGGCTCTCATACCAATTGAAATGGGATCGTATGGGCACCTAGAGGGGAGGGGGTGAATAGTTGCTACTCCAAATTTTAAATCTTTTTCAATTTAGGCTTGACACAAAGGTAAATTCTCTAGTTATGCAACTATGGTGAATTTAACTATATGCCAACCTAGCTACTAAATGAGTAAAGATCGCTAAGAGGAATGAAGTAACTGAGAGTGGAGAACACGGAGACACATGATTTGATTTACCATAGTGCCTTCCTTTTTAGGGGAAGTACATATGCATTGGAGGGTGGGAGGTACTAAGACCACCACGCCACAAAAGGCCTCACCCTGTTCTCCGATGGATCTCGCCACAACTAGCCTGATCCATCTTTCCACTATATGGTACCGTTCGAGGCAGGAACCGACACCTTTACCACGAGATCGGGGCACACATCCACAACTGAATTGGAGGCCCCCGAGATGACAACAAGCTGCCACAAAAAACAAGTTTATCAAATAACGAAACCGCGATCTAGAAATTCAAAAGGAACTCTAGATCAAAGGGGCCCTCAAGTGAACAAGGGGGAATTGAAGATCTCTTCGGTGATGATGTAGATCAAGTTCTTCTCCCTCGATCCTCTAAAGATCAAGGCCTTCAGATGGATGAATGAGCATATCTTGCGAATTTGGGGCTCACAAAGTACAATGCTTTTTTGAAAATTCGAGAGCACTAGGTTAAAGATGGGGGGGTATTTGTATCCCTCCCAGATTGTAGCCATTTGGAGTCGTCAGGGACCAGATAATCCGACACAAGTGGGGGCTGGATAATTCGACCGGGGGCAAATATCCAACCCGGAGCAAATAGTCCAGTCCAAACATCCGCCCCTTCTAAGTGACATGTCTTTGGTCCTTAGCAAAAATTCCAGGGAGCTGGGTAATCCGTCCTGTAAGGAGGGGAGGATTACCCAATCTGGGCAAAATCTCTAGCCCTGTCCAAATATCTGGGGAAATTATCCGCCCCCATCTGAGCGTCCCGCATCTGGTCCTTTGTCGAATTTGGGGAGGGGCGGATAATTCGGGTCTGGCTGGGGCCGGATTATCCGACCCTGGGCAAACATCCGGCCTAGTGCCAAATATCCGGCCAATAATCCGCCCCCCTTCTGAGCGCCATGCGCCAGGTCCTTAGTCGAATTCTCCAAGGGGCGGATTATCCGGCCGAAGCTAGGGGCGGATAATACTGCCTAGCTAGCTTGTTTGTGCTGCATTTAGGCAGAGGCTCTTTCTAATCTTTTGGATGGATGATGCTGACATAAGATAAATCGTTTGTATCCACAACACTCAACACACAATTAATATATACTTCATATTGTTATCTAACACACAAAACCTTAGGGATCATAAAATGCTCTTTCAAAATGCATTACTCACGGTCTGCCTAAACTGAGCTCAAACTCGTGTATTTCCATAAATCTGACGTTCCTGTACCAATAGACGTGTGTTTCCGAGTGGGCACGACCAACCGTATCATGGTACCGAGATCAGCATAAGGTGACCAACATGGCCGTGTAGCCGTTCGGCATGCCCAGGGCAGCCGCATCAGGACTGGCCACGTCTCGGGGATATATTTTGTTGACCGTTATTTCACAGCTGCTGACGGGGCTAAGTGTCGAGTCCCGCACGCCAGAAGGAACGAATCTAATTGTTTTCGGCTCCACTGGTAGGTGGTGTTCATGGTCCCACATGTTAGAAGTTTGTTTCCATCGCTGCTGACATGGCAATGAGGAGGCCCCACATGTAAAAAAACAAGTCAAACAGACGGCAAGCAGGCCCAACGTAATGGCTGTCGGCGTTACGTCTGTCCAAGCGCATGGACATAACTAAACTGTATCGGCTGATGGCATATATCCAATTGCCCGATTCGTAGTGACACAACCCCAATTTCTGGATGAACTAAGGCAATAAACCCTAAAAACTAACTTTTACATTAGGGGGCAAAAAATACCTCTCCAACATGTGACCTAGACCTATATTGTGATGTATATTTTTACATCGTGAAGTATATTTTGGGGCCAAGCGATGCAAATGTACATTACCTAGGGAGGTGTTGTATATCTAAAACTGCATCATGTGAGATCTAATCGCCACGTTGAAGCCGCCTCCGCATTTTCCCTGCAAACGCCTGCCTCCCACGGGCGGGCCCTCTACTTTATTTGCCGAATCCAATCGATCATGGGCGACCCTCTTCGCTCACAATCTTTTTTCCTTTCGAATCCAATTGTTCCAATCTGACCAAATAGCAATTCATTAAAATCATCCAGGTCACCTCTTTTTTAAGCACTTGACCAAGCGTCGATTCCTGTCGTCCCCCCCGCCTCCCCGCCTGCAATCCGTCGAATCCGGCGCCACCGATCACATCCCCACCATTTCCCCTCCGCTCCGTGGGTCTTGAGTTTGAAAGACGACTTCGGTTCACACGTGAAAGTGCTTCGAAAGGCACCGGCTCCGTGAAATTCTTGCTGCATGTGTCCCACTGCCGAATAGCACGCCGTAGCCGCAAGATGCCACCGCCCCACCGCCCACGCTCCTCGACCGGCTTCTTCGGCGTGTAGACACGGGACTCCGACCGTTTCTCTCGGTGGAGATCACCGTGGACCACGTGAGTTGGTGGATGGGGACCTTTGACACGATGGAGCTCGCCACACACGCGTACGATTATGGCGCGTGGTCGTTTACTACGGGGCAAGATTAGCCACGAAAAATAACGTTGACATGGGAGGCGGGGCCCTCCGTCATTGACATCTCGATCTAGCTCCTCCTCCATGGACTCGAATTTCTAGAATAACCTCACCAACTCCAACAACAACGACGAGTTTTAGGTTCAACGTGTTCGAAATGTTGAAATGTTCTAATTTATGTTTGTGGTTGTTCAATTTGAACTTTAAACTGTTGAATTTGAAATCAAAACTGTGGAAGATGAATGAATTTGTGGTGTAGGTGATCTATTTTACATCAGGTGCTGTGGCACAGGTGCCCTAAAATACATCATCTGGAAAAGCAGATACTGCACATGTGATATAAAACACCCTTTTTGGTACATCACCTGTTAGAGTTGCGCTTAGCATATCAATTAGATTCCGAACTAATGTGCACATTGGCAACAACAACAGCTTCAAAGCATATCAACCACTTATTGTTTGCAGATGACTAGATGACTCTTTGGTGCTTATGAAAGCGTCTCGTCAGAGTGCCAGATCTCTGCAAAATATCCTTCGTCTATATGAGTGTTGTTCGGGGCAAACCATTAATTATGACAAGTCGTCAGTAATGTTTAGTAAGAACACCAAAGTGTGGCGGAAATAAGGAGTGCTGCAGGAACTCAATATTACAGCAGAGGCATACACGGAGAAATACCTTGGTCTTCCGGTGTATGTGGGGAGGTCAAGAACCCAAACCTTTGCATATTTGAAAGATCGGATTTGGAAAAAAAAATCAGGGGTGGAAGGAACGTCTCCTATCAAAGGCGGGTAAAGATATTTTGATTAAAGCATGTGCCCAAGCTATACCTACATTCGCTATGTCTTGTTTCGACCTAACCAAAACCCTTTGTAAGGAGATGAGCACCATGATTTGTAGATTTTGGTGGGCGCAACAAGACAAAGAGAACAAAGTACATCGGCTGAGTTGGGAGAAACTTACAAAACCGAAGAAAGAAGGTGGCCTGGGGTTCCGGGATCTATATGGATTCAACCTTGCAATGTTGGCGAAACAGGCTTGGCGTATGTTGATATCCCCTGAGTCATTATGTGCAAAAGTCTTAAGAGCAAAATACTACCCAAACTCTACTATCCTGCAAGCAGCACCCATGAATGGTATGTCCTATACCTTCAGGAGTATTCTTAAGGGAGTAGAGATGCTTAAGGAAGGCATTGCTTGGAGAATTGGTGATGGCACAAACATCAACATCTGGTCTGATCCTTGGCTAGCCCGGGATGGTGCTATGAAACCAATCACTCCAAGAGGGCAATGCGTATACACTAAGGTGAGTGAACTAATCAGCCCAGTAACGGGACAGTGGGATACTCAATTGGTAAATGAAACTTTTTGGAAGATGGATGCTGATATAATCCTAGCTACTCCGATCAGAGAGGATTTTGAGGACTTCTTGGCCTGGCAGTATGATAGTAAGGGATTATTCTCTGTTAAATCTGCGTACAAATTGTACGTCCAGTCCAGAGATGGTCCCAAACAGTCTTCTTCGAATGATCCATCAGATTCACTGCAATGGCAGAAAATCTGGAAGTTAGCTTGTACTCCGAAGATACAGCAATTTGTATGGAGATTTGCCCATAATAGCCTTCCTTTGAGGACTAATATTAAGAGACGTGGCATGGACTGTGATACCAAATGTGCTTGCTGCAATAGACTTGGTGAATACGGTGCACACTTGTTCCTAAGATGCAAAGAAGTGAAGAAGTTATGGAAAGATATGAATCTGGAGGAAGAACGTGTAAGCCTCTGTGAGTGCAAGGATGCGAAAGAACTGGTACACCAGGTTCTGAAAATGAGAGAAGAAAAGAGCGTGCTGATTGTTTGCCTGTTATGGCGTTGGTGGAATTATAGAAATAAAGCAAATGCAAAAGACAAGACTGCGAGCCCCGAAGATCTGAAGAGGCAAGTCCTGTTCTGGGCATGTGAATCTGCTGACTTCTGTAAAACTGTGAGGCCAAAAAAAGCTGTAGCTGCTGCAGCTGTTTGGCGGGCGCCGACAGGAGATCGTCTCAAAATCAACGTAGACGGTGCTTTCTTTGCAGATACTAGAACTGGTGGCTGGGGATTCGTGATCCGAGACAGTTCTGAAGAAATCAGAGGTTCCGGTGCAGGGTCCCTTCACTTTGTTGCGACTGCGGCTCAAGCTGAAATTCATGCCTGTGAACAAGCTGCTCGCGCTGCTGCTGAGTGGGGGATGGTCGACGTGATCATCGAGTCGGATGCACAAAATCTTGTCCTGGCAATGACAGGGACGGATTTTGACAGATCGCCGGAAGGGGTAATTTACAAGGACCTGAGCCTATTTATGCAACTCCATTTTAACTCGTATGAGTTTTCGTAGGTTCCGCGTACATGTAATCCACCCTCAGCCAGCCCCTCATGCCAAGAAAAAACTAGCAGAACAGAAACCTGAAAAGAAGAACTTTGCGTGCCTCAACCTGTATCTGTGTGTGACTGTGCCTCCACAGACTCCAGCACAGTACAAATTTCAGCATGAAGAGGATGCTGGCTGCCACCAGCGACAAACTCATGCACCTCACCGCCGAGCTCGACCGAGCTGCACCCTGGAGTCTTCTTCATCTGTAGGCTGTTCATTGCCCTCCTCTCCTTGGCGAGACCGCTCCAATCCTGGGCCTTTGCGTACATGCTGGACATCATCACCCTTGCCCAAGGGTCATCTGGATCCAACCTAGTGACTTCTGCTGCCGCGATCTCGCCAAGTTCCACACAGCTATGAACTTTGCATGCACTCAAGAAAGCTCCCCATATTACCATGTTAGGCTTCATCGGCATTGTTTTCATCATCATGTATGCTTCTGGCAACCGCCCAACGCGGCCAAGAAGATCGATCATACAACCGTAGTGCTCAATCTTGGGCGTGATTCCATATTTCTTCTGCATGGAGTGGAAGTAGCCAAGGCCTTCGTCCACCAACCCTCCATGTGCACAGGCATTTAAGACCCCGACGAGAGTAACATCATCAGGGCATATACCACCATCTTGCATCATGTTAAACATCTGCAAGGCATCGGCAGCACGACCATGCATTGCCAGTCCACAAATCAATGTTGTCCATGAGTACAGATCCATCTTCCCAGGCGCCTTCTCAAAAACCTGCAAGGCCTTGTCAATACTGCCGCATTTGGCGTACATGTCTATCAAGCATCTATCCAGAGTGCCGCTGTCATTCATCTGATTCTTGTCAATGTACGCATGGACCCAAATCCCAGTCTCCAAACAACCTATACCTGCACAAGCACCAAGGACAGTGCTCATGGTAGGCACGTTCGGGTGCACCCGACATGACGATGGAGACACCATCTGACGGAACAGCCCTAATGCCTCCCTGCACCGGCCAACCAGGCAATACCCGGCTATCACCGTGTTCCATGAAACCACATCCCTCCTTGGCATCGCAAGAAAGAGCTGATATGCAGCCTCCACATCTTTATTCCTGACATACTGATGCATCATGGCGTTGCAAGCAACATTACTCTTCGCCGGCATGTCGTTGAACAGCCTTCTAGAAACCGCCAGCTCGCCACGCTCCCCATAGACCCTGATAAGTTCGGTAGAGACAAACATGTCTGGCTCAATGCCGCTGACCACGATGAAAGCATGGACCATCCTGCCTGGGTTCCTCTTGGCCGTCCAAGAACATGCACCACGACACGCGGCGAGCACGACCGCCAGGGCAACATTGTCTGGGATGAAGCCGTCCGTCACTATTCCCCGGAACACGCCGAGGGCCTGGTCTGCCTCGCCGGACGCCGCGTGGGCCCGCGCCATGGCGGTGCGCGCGACGAGGCCCCTGTCAGGCATTTCATCGAACAGGGACCGCGCGTGGCCCGGGGAGCCGAGCGAGGCATACGCGGAGAGCAGCGCGGTGGGGAGGTGTGCCCCGGCGTGGAGGAGCCCCGCCTTGAGGAGGAGGCAGTGGATGCCGGATGCCGACAGATGTGCCCCCGACACCGC
Source organism: Avena eriantha (assembly GCA_910589775.1). NCBI lineage: Eukaryota > Viridiplantae > Streptophyta > Magnoliopsida > Poales > Poaceae > Avena > Avena eriantha. Next base: position 251,182,682 of record OU342742.1, on the reverse strand, counting down.
CGGCGAGAGCGACTTGATGAGACGGAGGAGCGCGGTGGAGGAGATGGTAAGCGGGTGCATCGATCGGACGGCCGCGATACGAGTGGAGTGTCCACGGCCCGCGACCCTCGTCAAGTCATCATAGACTCTAGTAACACGTTGAGGGGGTAAGAAGTAATTTACAGACCATATAGGGTTATACGAGATAAATGGCAGATGATATGCCTAAACTAGAACCCAAATCCAACCACTAATGGTGGCCATATGCTCGGGAATCCAGTCCTACTACTCCTCTATTGCCGCCGCCGCGGATATATACCGCTCGGTCTCTTCTACCTGTGCTCGCGCTCCAACCAGCGGCTCCTTGCTGCGGCGCAGGTGACCTCTCTCGGGCTCTAGCATATTATTTTTTCAGGAGGGGTTGGAGTGGGAGGAGTGAGGTGCGTTCTTGGATTTCTGTCTATTTGACTAATCAAGCTCTACGGTCTGACGCATATGTTTTTCTTTCTCTTAATACGCATCATTCTCTCAAATTATAGTGGCAGCGCAGTATGGAATTGCTATGAATTTTGTTGGTGTCCGGATAGTGAGAGGACTCATCGGTAATACTGTATGAAACATTAGAAAGATACTTATGATTACCAAGTGAAAAATGTCGAGGATCTTTTAGTCCACCAATCTGAATCTAGTTATGTTTTTTTTCTCCTGTTCTGTAGCAGCATGGTTGGTTGGTGGTTTGTTCTTCTTGCCGACTTTGTTATGATGCCAGTTTTACCTAGTCCTCAATTTGCTCTGGTTAGTATATTATTACAACAACAGATATAATAGGGTTCCGGGATTGTACATGATGTATGACTAATTTTTTTTTTTTTGTAAATACTAGAGATGGTATGTTTTTCAGCTGTTTGGTAATAACCTACGCAAGGTCTCAGTTTGCCTTATCTTACTCCTACTATTTGATTAACTTTGGATTCCGTAGACAGTTTCATCAGTGATGCTGATTTCATCTCTTTGACTACACAGCATTAGCAATTCAAAGGTGATGGCTTCTGACCATGCCTCACAAGGATTGCCTTCAGGGATGGATCCTTCCATGCTGGATGAGTACGCTTCCCAGTCCAAGTTGTTGCAAGAGTTCTTCAAGATACCAAATATTGGCAAGGCTTGGATCTTCAATTCCAAAAATGGTATTGACTTTTATTTTTCTCTAGTCCAGTTCTTGTGAACTTCAAATTTCTTACTGGTCCTTTGGTGGTCGAAAGAAAACACATCCAGGGCAATGGTTTCTATTAGCCAATCAGATCTCTTGGCCAATAAAAAGAGAAACTTCCTTCTAAACTCTCACATCTCCAAAAGTGCCTCAAAGTCAGTGAGTTTCCAGTGGTCTCCCTTCCCGATTGAAATGAGCGGAGTGTCAGCAGTTGTTCCATCGCCGTCTGGGGAAAAGCTTCTTCTAGTACGGAATGCTGAGGATGACTCTCCTACAAAATTAGAGATTTGGGGCCCCTGTCAGTTGGAGAATGAGATACATATTGCACAATCTATTCATGGATCGCTGTACACCGATGGATGGTAAATTTCACCTTTTCTTTTTGTTTCTTTTTTCTGACTTTGAGCATTTTTTCCTTTTAACTGTTGTTGTACCATTGGCTTCTGATTTCCATCACTATAATGTAGGTTTGAAGGGATCTCATGGAATCAGGAAGAGACCTTTATAGCTTATGTCGCTGAGGAGCCTCCTCAACCAAAGCCAGAGTTCAATGATTCAGGTTACAGGAAGGAAGCTTCGTCTCAAAAGGACTGCAAAAGCTGGAAGGGACAAGGCGATTGGGAAGATGACTGGGGAGAAACCTATAGTAAGAAAAGGATTCCTGCTTTGTTCGTTGCTAACATCTCTAGGTATGCTTCTGTCTGACATGAAGATAAAATTTTGGATAAGTTGACAAAATATTTTGATTTTCTGAGGTATGTTTCCATTGCAGTGGGGAAGTACGAGCTGTGAATGGCATAACAAGATCATTAAGTGTTGGCCAGGTGATTTGGGCTCCATCGTCTTCATATAGTTTGGTTTTTGTGGCATGGTCAGATGATAATGGTTTCCAAGAGACACCAAGGAAACTTGGTATTAAGTACTGCTATAACAGACCTTGTGCTCTGTATGCTGTCCCTGATCCTTTCAAAGAAGATGCTGACAAACAATCAACTGAGTGAGCATATATTTCCTTGGAAACTTTTTTTTTTCTGTTGTTTACCTGTTGCAAGATACAATGCAATTTTTTATGCTGAAGGTCTTCATGTTGTTTTTTGATATTTTATTTCATATGATACCATCAAACACTTGTATACAAGCTTTCTTGAGGAATCTTATGCATAAAAGTTAACAAGGTTGATTATATGTTTCTGTATTTTCTCTTCATTCATCCTAGTTGTAGGAGAGACATACTTATAGCATATGGTATACCGCATGCTCACAAAGTTTAGGTTGATTTACTTTCTGACAACATGTTTCTATTGTTGTAACAGCTCCAATCAGGGCGATACTACAGCTATCGTCAAGTTAACAGCAGAGTTGAGTAGCGCTTTTTTCCCACGGTTCAGGTAGGATAACTTCAGTTGTTCAATGGTGTTCTTTAAATTAGGCCACACAGCTTGACCAGATGTATTGAAGTAACAACAGTTCAGGCATCTTAGATTTTACCAGTTTCCCTTTTACATTGGATTGTTCTGGCCAGCATTTTCTGGCATTTGTGTTAGTACGTAACATGGATAAACACCGCATAAAGGACTAAATGAGGACCAGATGTCAACGGTCAAATGGGAGGGATACTAGGCTGTGTTTGGCATGTTAGGAGTAATCTTGTCAATGTAGTTGGCTGGTAGAAGGAGCTAGCTTAGTCATGAAGTATCCAGGGTATGTATGGAGAACTCTAGAATTAAGAATGTTCTACAGTAATATATTTAGGAGTAGTATGAAATGTCTAGAGTTTGTAGAGTGTTCTAGAAGTATGGTGTAGGGTTTGGATTGTGCCACATGGCAGCAATCCAAAGGGTCATGTACAAGTATAAATAGGGGCACCACCCCTCCCATTTAACTAAGCTTGGTACACTTGAGATGTCCAATAAAGCTTCCTACTAGTAGAAGCCCTGTGTGTACGTGTGCGTGTGAAGCACATCGAGACAGAGCTGTGAGTGTGAAGCTCATATCTTTAGAAGAGGGAGATTCCTGGGTGGGAGCTAGTAGCATAGATCCAACATGGCATTGCGGTGGTCTGCTGGATCATGATAGTTCGGCTTGTCCAACTAGCTTTTGCCTATTTTTCCTTTTGGCTAACCAACTCTTTCCTGCTTTCATAGCTATTTTTGCGCAACAGATTATAAAATAAGCTCAGCGCACAACACAGTTCAGCACAGAGTGAGCCTTACTAGAAAGATGACGCCATAGTGGGATGCTGAACTTTAGATGAGAGAAAGATCGGTTTTCTATTGTTGATTGATTGGAAAGATGACAATGCCATGCTGACACAAAATGATAACACTGTCACTATCTTTCCCCTAACCATGCAACACCAATAGATTGATAATGCATAAATGGTACTCAATTGTCACTATTAAAACAAAAATGAATCCCTGTTTTGTGTAATCTCCATTTGAAAGATACATAATCTTGGCCATGCCAAAGGTATCACGTCATTTCCTTGCTGCAATAGAACTTGGCCTCAATAGATATATGTATCTTTGTGCATCACAAACAATTCTTTCATTATAATTTATATACTAGATTTCAGTTTTAGTTGTCTCAACTATTTTATATGTTTTTGTGCAAGAATGCTTATTTGGAGTTTGCGATACATATACATTAAGAGCGCATTGTAATGCTAACAACAAGAGCTTTTTATTTCGCAGCCCTGATGGAAAGTATCTCGTGTTCATCTCAGCGAAGAGTGCTGTGGATAGTGGAGCACACAATGCCACTAATTCAATGCATAAAATTGACTGGCCTGCTGATGGGAAAATAGAGGGGAGCTTTAGTGTTAATGATGTGGTATAATAATGACTATCCATTTCCTTAATGTTTTTCTCTAATTTAGTTTCAAACTTTAAATTACTTGTTTTCATGTATAGTTTGAAGCTTCCAAACCTGTTTCATATAACTTGGACAAATCTTAGTATTTGCTAGAACATATCACTAGTCAGTTGCCAATCCTCATTTAAGACTTGCAAGGATTTATTGAAGTGCCTGAAGTAAAGTTCAATTAAAAGGGGACAAGTCAAAACAAACTGAACTTACATTTTGGTTCCTTTTCTTGTCTGGATTAGAGAATTTTTGTTGTGTGTGGTCTGGTATTTAGTTCAAAATTGAATTAAATACTGGAGCACACACAAAAAATACTTCCATTCCAAACACAGCCTCAAGGATTTCTGTTTTAAAAAAGGGCCTCATATCTGATATCACATGCTTAACATCTTAAATATTTTTTAGGTACCCATCATAGCAAGCCCTCAACTTGGATGTTTCCCTGGGATCTACTGCTCTGGCTTACTTAGGTTTCCATGGCTGTCTGATGGACGGACTATGATTTTATCTTCATATTGGGGAAGCAAGGAAGCAATACTTTCTGTCAATGTTGCGAGGTACTACATGCATCTACCTGTTAGCTGTTAAAATTGTCTGGCTAACTAGTTTATTCATTCATGAAATCATTATGTCCCTACACAGCGCCGAAGTCTCAAGAGTTAGCCCTCAGGATTCAGATTATTCATGGAATGTTCTCGCACTTGACAATAATAACATTCTTGCAGGTAAGCCCAAATTTCTACAATTTCACAGCAGATTTTCATATTCCCATCTGCTGAGTTTTCATATTTACAAACCTTCCCACTCCTTTGATCTTTTCAGTTTCAAGCAGCCTCGTTACACCGCCTCAGATTTACTATGGATTTGAAGCTTCTCAGATTGACAAGTCATGCCACTGGGACTGGCAGGGAATTCCATCTCCATTTCCGAAGCTATCTGATAAGGTTTAATTAAAACAAATACAGCACATGCCACCCTCCCCCCCTGAATTCTGACAGAAAATTTAATGGTGCAAAGTAAGCATTTCTATGATGTGTTTCACAGGTCAGCTCCTTGTTAGTGAATCATAAGTTCAGTGTACTCAAAATTCCAATCAGCAACGCTTCTGACAAACTTCTAGATGGTATGTTAACAACTTAATACCACATATTCCTTTTACAGACCACCGATTTTACAGCTAACTGATTTTTTTTTGTAACAATATGTGAAGTTGGTAATCTTCTGTTTATTTGTTTCTGAATTGTTCATGCATTCATCACCCGGTTGTCCTCTTTACTGCAAACAATATAGAGCCATGTATAACTTGTGAGTGTGGCATGGCATAACTGCGTTGCATATGCTATACTAGAATGCATAATCTAAGACAAGATTTTGTTATTCATGATAGTCCAACTTTTGGTTATCTGTGTGTGCAAATAGACAATTCCTTAAAATTTCTTTATCGAGATCGCCCAATACTTTTGAAAGGACTTGATATTTTCTCCTTCAGAATCTTCACAGAAGTTGTCTTTATGGATAACACTCTTGTTTAGACATTCACTCAGCATTTCCCTTTGACAGTTCCATAAAACATCCGTCTTGCTTGTTTATGACATTTTTCTCTATTCAGGTGCTAAGCTGCCCTTTGAGGCTATTTTTGTGTCTTGCAAGGATTCAGCAAGTAGTCCAACAATTGTTGTTCTACATGGTGGCCCTCACTCAGTTTATCCATCAAGCTATTCAAAATCCTTGGCATTTCTTCATGCACAGGGATACAACCTGCTTGTTGTGAATTACAGGTAAGCCTTAAAATTATTATTATTTATCATGGAAGTGCTTTGGTGTATCTGTTGGTGGGAGATCAGACGGTGATAGTTTGAGGTAGAACGGTTCTAGGTGAAGGAGCGCGACAATTGTGGGAAGAACAGATCTAGAACAGCTGGCTGTCAGGACCCTGATGGATCTGACGAACTAGGATCAGCAAGAACTAGATTTTGAGGGGAATCGATAGAAAAAATATGTAAAGTGCAGGAATAAATCTAAGATTTGGGTTTTGATTTCCTGATTGTTCAACAGGATACAATACAATGCTAGCTTATATAGACCTAGCCACTACTTGATACCATCATAGGTGAAATGCCTAATATGCCCTCATAGCTACCCACATACTACTACATAGTTCATACCACTTCTAGTCCCTCCCACCGGCCAAGCGACCAGAGTGGGACTTTAGAGACTAGGTTTTCGTTTCTTAATCCAAAGAGATGGCAGTGTCTTGCTTATAAGACACGTTTCTAACTAATTCAACTATGAAGATGCATGCATAGTGCTGACACGTTACGCGCATACATTATGTCTTTTTTAGTTCCTTTGTTTCTGTACTTTGCATGCCAAATAGTTGCGTACAATGCTAACATGGAATATGTGCACACACTATTCTGTTGCTTAGGGGCTCATTGGGGTTTGGAGAAGAAGCACTGCAATCTCTTCCTGGCAATATTGGTTCTCAGGTGTTATTATTAATTTGTTCCCGTGTTCAAGATAACTCTCCCTTGATGTAAAAAGTTATCATAAACAGTCTTATGATATTATGTTTGTTAAATACTCACGAACAGGATGTGAATGATGTGCTTACGGCTTTGGAGTTTGTCATAAAGAAAGGATTAGTCGATGCATCTAGAGTAGCTGTAGTCGGAGGTTCACATGGAGGTTTCTTGACAACACATTTGATCGGCCAGGTTCTTTGACTGTCTTTTAATTATTTCTATATGCACTTAGTTGCTCACAGTTTATATTTTCATCGGAATTTACCCTTTAATTCACTTTCTGTCAGTTGCATAATCGGATTCATTAGCAAATTGAAGATAAGAGACGCAAAGTATCACAGGAAATAAGATGATATCAAGTCAAATTATTCTAGTTACGGAAATCATGCTTTACATTCAATGCTTCAGTACAGTACATCACAGTATAGACCCATGTACCAAAAATATATTCTGGTGAATATCAGGATTCAGAAAACTGGGGCTAAAAAACCACTAGTTTCATTCCTGTTACACTGAGCTGTAGTGATTTCACTAATTCCAGCCTATTTTTTGCTGCAATTGTCATAATATAATCCATACAGAAATGTTCACAAGTATATCTTTAACGTTTTGTTATTTTCTTGCTGAAATCCCCACAAGTTAGTCTTGAGAAAACACAATACTCTTTGCATCTAGATGCATTGACAGAAAGGAGTTTTTGTTACAGGCTACACTACACAACACACTCAACACACACGTCTAAGGTGCTGAGGCAGCTTGGGACTGGATAAGCAGCAGGTCCCGAGCGCCACCAATACCCCCAATTTGGGTTTGTATTTTATGTATAGATCATTTCACTGCTAGGCACAGCAGGCAACTAGTACTATTTCCCAAAACTCAGACCAGAATGGTCTCTTGTGACATGATTCAGGTTCCAAAACTTAAAAGGCACATTTACTTCATATCTGACATGATGTTGCACATTTCTTGGAACGCAGGCTCCAGAAACATTTGTTGCAGCAGCTGCTCGAAATCCAGTATGTAACTTAACATTGATGGTCGGTACCACTGATATCCCTGAATGGTGCTTTCTGGAGATCTATGGAAAAGAAGGGAAGAGCTGCTTTACAGAGTCTCCTTCAGCTGACATGCTTACTCAGTTTTACCAGAAATCACCAATATCACATATTTCTAAGGTACATTTGTGAGTTGCATATTTGTATGAAAATCATATCTGACATCTATGCCTGCTGGAGAAGCCGAGTTGTGCATGCAAATGAAGAGACTGTGAGGAATCTTTTATCATCAACCGATTTCTTGACAATATTATCACACCTGCAGGTTAAGACACCAACACTCTTTCTCCTCGGAGCAAAAGATCTCAGAGTTCCTGTTTCTAATGGTCTACAGGTACATCCTTGTGTAATTTGTGTACTTTTGAAAGGTTACAATATTTTGCACACCATATTATGGGTAATGGAATAAACAAGGTTTTGTTTTCATTAAAAAAAAGGGGGTTAGAAGAGGCTGTTTTGGATGTTGAGCCCTTAAATAGTACTCCTAATTATACTTAACTGTTCTTGCAACATTTTCAGTATGCAAGGACTTTGAAGGAGAGGAAAGTTGAAACCAAAACTATTGTCTTCCCAGAAGATATGCATGGACTTGACAAGTTAGTTTATATTTCAAATATTTTACCATGATTACTTGCGCCAACATTTCCCTTAATCACACTACTATTCTCTCTTACAGGCCACGGTCTGATTACGAGAGCTTTCTCAACATAGGGGTTTGGTTCAAGAAGTACACGAGCAAATGAATCGTTGGGCTTCTCTCGTACCACTATGATGTCCGTGTATTTTCATTCCGGTGAATAAATGATTGTAATTTGGGTCAAAGCAACCCCCATAGAAAACATTGTTCGCTTGGCAACTCTCATAAAATACACCTGTCATCGTGTTGCTGTACTGGAATAGTTCTTGAAGATGCAGCTGTAGTTTGGTCTATAGTATTTTGCTCCTACTGGTATGGTCTAGAGTCATTCCACTGGGGCGGAAACCAGTCACCCGCCTAGTGTCGCTGTAGTGGGAACGGCAGTACCTGAGGAGGTTACATAGAGGTGTGAGAACTAGCAGGGAAGTTATCGACGGCGTCCGCAGGCGAGATTGGATACAGGCGAGCGTAGCGGGACGCAAGAAGTACCCAGGTTCGGGGCCCTCGTGGTGAGGTAAAGTCCCTACTCCTGCCGGATCTGACTATGTGGGATACACCAACTACAAGTGCTCCTCGAGCTGTATGTGCTATCTACTGCCTTAAATGCTATATCACCAACCCTTTCTACTGAGGCATTGCCTCTCCTTATATAGGCAAAGAGGCAACGGTCTCCCTGGCCAACCCGACCGGCGGGCCCCACACGCGGGCCCCAGCCGGCTGGTCATCCACAGTGTCCGGTATGGTATGTCTTATCGGAGTACGAGCGGTATGACTGTCGTAGGCACAGTGGACGCCGTGCGAGCCCGTCGTTAGCACATGCCACTGTTCCTGCGTCACCCTCGCAAATTCTTCGGTATGGCCGGGTGGTTGCCAGTCTTGTCATCGTACAGGGCGTACCGTGCACTGATACGCACGTCATCCTGTCTCACTGATTGGGTCCGGCTATGTCGCCGTATTCGGCTGTCTCTTGCTGATCCGGCTACCGGGTGATAGCCGGCCTGTCTTACCCTGTCCGGCTGCATCTGGTCAGCCGGACGCGATCCGACTGCCTGGTTTCTTGTCCGGTTTGGGTACCTGGGGATCATCCCCCCGACACTAGCCCCCGAGCGCGTGTGGATTCCGCCCTTAGGCGAAATGTGCGTGCGCTCCTTGTTTTTGAATTTGTGTCCGGCTGTGCTTGGCGGTTGCGCTACCCGTGACGTCAGTGCTGACGCCGGCCACGCGCGCACGCGCCATCATTGCTCTGCGGCGGGCAGCGTAACGTCCCGTCGCACGTCGCCTCGGGAAACCGTTGTCCGGCGCTTCGGTTTCTGCTCCGGGATCTTCTACGCATCTTGCTTCGGCACACCGGATCCGGGCGGCGGTTGGGGTGAGGGCCGTCCGGATGCGCGCCACGTGGCTCCATTGACGGTTGCCCTTCTGGCCCCTTTAAAGGGACGCCGCGGGGGAGGCAGTTCCTTTCCTTCGCTCCTCCGCCGCAGTCTCCTTCTCCTTCGCGTGCTTCTGCTCCTGCGCCCTTGCCTTCTACGCCGGAGCCCGCCGCGCCGCCCGCTCGTTGTCGCCGTCGCTACGGGCCACCGCCAGTCTTCCGTCGCCGTTCCCCCCTGTCAGCCAGAGATGGCCGCCGACCGCGGGGCTTGGTGCGGCTCCTCCGTCACCGAGGACCACATCGAAAAGTACCGCGCCACCCGCGTTCTCCCGTCGTCGGAGGAGGTGGCGGTGCGGTTGGCACCGGCGGGGGAGGTGTTGCCGCACCCGGCGGAGGGGGAGCGCGTCATCTTCCTCTCCCATCTAGCGCGCGGGTTCGCCCTTCCGGTGAATCCCTTCCTCTTGACGTTTCTTGCCTTCTTCGACCTCCGTCTTCACCATCTCGGCGCCAACGCCATCGGGACGCTGGCGCACTTCATGGCGTTCTGTGAGAGCTATCTCGGGATCCAGCCGGATCTCGGGCTCTTCTGCCGGCTCTTCCGAGTCCGGCCGCAGGTGCAGTACACGAAGGGGCCGCTAGTCGTCTGCGGTGGCGCCTCCATCTACTCCCGCTCCCAATCCGGCTACCCCAAGTTCTTGCTTCAGGACACGGTACGGCTGTGGCAGCAGTCGTACTTCTACGTCAAGAACGTCACCAACGTCGACCGGATAAATATTCTGGCCTTCCAGGATGTCGAGTCCAGCCGGCAGAACTGGGACTTGAAGTTCCACGGCGACAAGGCGGAGACGGACGCGATGCTGCAGCGCATGCGCTCCCTCGTCACCTGCCGGCTAACCGGCCTGGACATCACTCTTAGCGGGATGTCCCGGCTGATGATGCCGATGCAGCAACGGGCGCACAAGATGTGCTATTACTCCGGCCGGCTGGACCCGACTCGGCTGTCGCGCCGCAATCCCCGCTACCACAACTTGAAGGAGTGGGTATGGACGATCACCAAGGAGCGGCTGCCAGAGAACTGGAAGTTCAGTCTGGCGCCCTACAGCCGGGAGAACCACACGCCTCGGGTAAATTGCTATAGCCGGAAACTTTATTTGCTCTTTCTGTGTTGTTTCCCTATTATGTCTGACTGACTTCTTGTATTTGGTGGATCTTCGCTTGCATCCTTCGCGAGGAGGGCGAGGCTCCCCTCGAGGAATTCACGCCTGACTTGCCCGAGCCGCGCGCTCGGCGGTCCGGCGAGGAATCGGACAGGGACGGCGATGCCTTCCCCAGCCGGAATGACGAGTCGGCTGCCGACCCGCACGCGGAGGTGCACGAGGAGGAGGAGGCCGCGCCGACCGTGGACCCGGCGACGCGCTCCGTGACGGACGGCGAGGCAGGCGGGAGTGGCTCCAGTCGTTCCGGCTCCTGCCGGCCTGCGACGGAGGAGCCGGCTCCCAAGAGGAGTCGGTCCGGCGCCCTGCCGCCAAGCCGTCTTGGCCGGAAGAAGGGGCCTCCCCCAGTTGTGTCGGGGTACGTTCCTTCTCCCCCCCTTTTTCTTTTGGCGCTTTCCGTCTGCTTGCCCTTTTTTCTTCTTTTTCTGACTTTGGTTTATTTTGCCTTTGCCTTCTCCTCCTTCTCTTTAGCACGCTGGTCTCTTTCGGAGCCGTGAGCCCGGCACGAGCATCGGCCGGGCCGCCGCCCCATGCCCCGACTGCGCCAACGGGCACCCCTCCTTCTTCTGAGGCACAACCCTCGCCTCCCCCTCGAGCTGAGCCGACCGCCCCCTCCAGCCGGAAGGTCCTCAGCCGGAAGCGGAGCCCTCCTAGCCGGAAGGCTCCTCCGCAGGCGCGCGGGGGGCTGCCGGCAAGGAGCTCGTCGTTGTTGGCGATGACAACTCCGACGAGGAGCCTGGGGAGGAATGGCGAACAGCGGTGGTCGCAGCGAAGGAGTCCTTGGCCGTCAACACCGTGGACGACGACGCTTCCTCCGCTGCCTCGCTGTCGGACCTTGCCGCCACGCTCGAGCTGGCGGTGAAGGAGATCCGACTGCTGGAGGCCGCAGCCGGCGGGAACCGGACGTTGGAGCAGAAGCTTGCTGCCGCCAACGGGACTTCCTAGAGTAAGTTCGCTTCTTCTTCTTTTTTTTACTGATAGCCGGAATTTCCGCAGCCATCCTCGTGTGCGCTCAGCGCGAGATCGATCGCTTGAAGAAAGCGAACGACCGGCTAAGCAAGTCCAATTCCACTCTGCGGCTACAGAACAAGGATTGGCACGCGAGGGTAGATGGTCTAGAGGTCACCATCAAGGAGTGCGACGCCTCGCTCGCTAGTCAGGCCGAAGCCTTCACCCTTCTCGAGGCCTAGAACAAGGACCAAGAGAAGGAGATCAAACGGCTGGCGATCAAGGAGAAGGCCCTGGTGGAGGAGCTGATGCAGGTCGGCCACACTGCCAAGGGTGAGTTCCTTTTCCCGTCTTCCTTTCTTTCCGGATCCGGTAGCCGGATCTGACCCTTTTTTCGGACAGCCTTTTACCCTGGCATAGACCTGCTGGCCTACAACCGGCTACAGGAGAACTGGCCAGGAGTGCAGCCGACGACCTAGGAGCTCGTCGTCCTTCTTGGCGAAGAGGCCGCCAAGCTTCGTCAAGCGGCGCTAGACGTCTTCTCGTTCATGTGGCCGGAAGCTCCGGTTCCGGAGACGATGGCGCAGTTGGCCGCGAAGGTGGGAGAAGTGCCGGCTGCGATGGACCGGCTGCGGGAGTTGGTGGCGTGGGCCGGAGCAGAGATGGCTCTGGCCCTCATGCTCTCCTGGTACAAGGATGCCCGTGTCGAGAAGATCGATGGTGGCTTCCGTGCCGGAGCCGATCTTGCCGCCATCCACCAAGCCCATCCGGAGCTCCGCGGATCCGCCATCAAGATTGTCGACTACGTGGATCCTGACGAGGCGCTCACCGACTCGGAGTCCGTCGGTACTCCCGACGTGGAGGGCCCGATGCCACCGCTCGCAGGCGCCGGAATCGGATCAAGCTCTGCGCCTCCTCCTCCGCCCGAAGCTTCTGCCGGCCAAGATCCCCCTCACGGCAAGGGTCCTGCCGTCTAGTTATTGCCCCGGGATGCTGGGTGTATTTGTCTTGTCGTACATGTTCACGAACCTTGTCTATTTGTACTGGCTGCCTTTGATGCCGGGTAACTTATGGGAGCTTCGTCTCCCTTTTGTTTGTTAACGTTGAAATTCTTGAGTCTCCCTTAACTTGTGCGTTGAGTTTCCTTTTGATATTTTGCCGGCTTGCTCTGCCCGGCTAACCTCGTCCGACTACACACTCTTAGCCGGACGAACTACACCTCCAGTGGGGGCGCGCTAGCGCACCCACTGGGTGTAGCCCCCGAGATTCGAAGTAGCTGGTGTAGCCAGGTGCTTCGAATCTTCCTTATTTTTCCCAAGTCTTCTAACTTTATCCGACTGGCCTCGTCCCAGTCGGCTGCTTTCGTCGGCTGAACGCCTTCAGCCGGGGGAACTAACATTCCAGTGGGAGCGCGCGAGCGCACCCACTGGGTGTAACCCCCGAGATTCGGAGTAGCTGGCGTAGCCAGGTGCTTCGAATCTTCCTTATTTTTCCTTGCTCCTTCCCTTGCCCTCACCTGGGCTCCGAATCGGCCGGCTAAACGCCCTTAGCCAGTCAGGGACTACCAGGTTCCACTAGTGGCACGCGAGCGCACCTAGTGGGTGTAGCCCCCGAGATTTGGAGTGCTTGATGAAGGCAAGGACTTCGAATCTTCTTTCCTTCTCCTGAATTCCGACTCGAGGTAGTCGGACCAGAATGTACATACGCATACACACATGTCCACATAGGTTAGTAGGTTAGTCTGTCAAATTGTAGCCGGAAAACGGCTTGTTTTTTCGAAAACTGGCTTGTCCCTTTCTAGACACTTAGTCGCTTTCCCGTGTGCTCTGATATTTTTGCTGCGTCCTTGCCGGGCAGCCGGGTTGCGGTCTGCAGCCGGAATCGAAGGGAACTGACAGTACATTGCACACGGTACTAATGGCTTAGTAGCTGGATTGGTTCGAATCAGTCACAGGGCCGGGACACCCGGTCTGCTGCGTCTCCTCCCCGTTTTTCGTGTGGGATGCCTCGGGCTTTTGCTCTTGCTAGCCGGACAGCTGGGTTGCGGTCTGTAGCTGAGACGAAGAGTGGGCCTCTGACATCGTCACACACTACTCAGCCGGTTTGTTGACTTAGCAGGCCGGGCCAGCCGGCGAGCCCCCGGGTAGGGGTTGCCGGAGCCGGAAAATTTGAACCGGAAAACAGGTGCACACACATTTCTAGTAAGGAGCCCCCGAGATTCTCGTGGGGGTCCGCATTTTCATTCATGGGGTTTTCAGGATACATACACTGTCTGGCGACTAGGTGTAAAACAGGCGCAGCAGGGCCGCGTTCTAGGGACGCTCGGTCTCCTCGTCTGATTTGTCCATCTTGTTCTTGCGCGGCTGCTGCGCGTCGATGAGGTAGTAGGAGTCGTTGGGCAGCGCCCGACTGATGATGAAGGGGCCCTCCCAGGGTGGTGATAGCTTGTGCATGCCCTTCGTGTCTTGCACCAGCCGGAGAACCAGTTCGCCCTCGCGGAATGCGACTGGGCGGATCCGGCTTGAATGGTAGCGACGTAGTCGCTACTGGTACAGGGCTGATCTGGACAGGGCCAGCTCGCGGGCCTTCTCCAGGAGGTCCACTCCGTCCTCCCGCGCCTCCCTGTTGGCTTTTTCGTCGTACAGGAGCTTGCGAGGGGAGTCGAACTCGATGTCGGCGGAGAGGACGGCTTTCGATCTGTAGACCAGGAAGAATGGCGTGTAGCTGGTTGACCTATTCGGCGTGGTGCGGAGGCTCCACAGCACAGCCGGAAGTTCTTCGATCCAACATCTGGGTGACCGCTCTAACGGTTCGATGAGGTGTGGCTTGATGCCGGCTAGCACCAAGCCGTTTGCTCTTTCGACTTGCCCGTTGGATTGCGGGTGCCCGACGGAGGCAAGGTCCAGTCGGATGCCCTTGTTGCTACAAAACCGGGCGAAGGCCCCCTTGGCGAAGTTCGTGCAGTTGTCGGTGATGATGTTGTTGGGGTAGCCGAAGCGGTTGATGATGTTGGTGAAGAAGGTAACAACCGTCGCTCCATCCAGCTTTCGGATAGGCTTGGCCTCGATCCACTTTGTGAACTTGTCCACCGCTACCAGTAGGTGGGTCATGCCCGCGCGTGCTCGCTTGAAAGGACCGACCATGTCGAGGCCCCTAACCGCGAAGGGCCAGGTGATCGGTATGGTCTTGAGTACCGAAGTTGGCATGTGCCTGAGCTGCCCGAAGCGTTGGCACCCATTGCATGCGCGGACCAGCTGCTCAGCGTCCTCGAGGGCGGTGGACCAACAAAAACCATGGCGGAATGCCTTGGCGACTATCGCCCTTGATGAAGCGTGGTGCCCGCACTCGCCCTGGTGGATATCCTTGAGTAGCCGGTAGCCCGTGTCCACATCAACACATCTTTGGAAGATACCGGATACGCTGCGCTTGTACAGCTCGCCGTTTATGATGGTGTACGTGTGCGCGCGGCGCCGGATTTGCCTGGCCTCCACCTCGTCGTCCGGGAGTTCTCCATTGGCGATGTAGCTCATGAAGGGATGTGCCCAGGATGGCACTTCCCGAATGACGAGGATGCTCCTGTCCTCCGGCTGACGGATGTCGGGGGGTCGTCCGGGTGGCGTACCCGGGACGGTAGCCCCCGAGCCACTAGGCGAGCCGGCAGCCCCCGGGTCTTGCGAGCCGGTAGGCACTGCCTGGCCGGAATTGGTGTGGGTCTTCTTCTTTGGTGGTTCTGCCGGCTTTGCTTCTGCCATTCCATCAGCCGGAACGCTTCCTGCCCAGACGATGGAGTCTGATTCTTGTGACGGGTTGATGGATGGCTTGCGCAGGTGCTCCAAGGAGACCCCTAGTGGATCCGATCTTGGAGAGCGCATCGGCTGCCTCGTTGTTGATGCGGGGGACGTGGTGAAATTCGCACCCGTCGAAGGAGGCGCTGAGCTTCTGGATGTGGAATCGGTAGAGATCCATGTTTGCATCTCTAGCATCCCATTCTCCGGACACCTGCTGCACCACCAAGTCCGAATCACCGAAGCACAGGATCCGGTTGACACCGATCTCCTTGGCCAGCCGGAGCCCGTGCGCCAGTGCCTCGTATTCGGCTATGTTGTTGGAGGCCTTGAAGTGGATCTGCAGCACGTACTCCAGCCGGTCTCCTTTGGGCGAGGTGAGCACGATGCCGGCTCCCAAGCCCCCGAGCATCTTCGACCCGTCGAAGTGCATCCGCAAGTGGTCCGAATCCGGAACCAGTGGGAGATAATGGGTCTCGGCCCAGTCGACGAGGAAGTCCACCAACGCCTGCGACTTGATCGTGAGCCGGGGCTCGTACTGGATGGAGTAGGCGGCGAGCTCGATGGCCCACTTGGCGACTCGGCCGGTGGCGTCCTTGTTGCCGATGATTTCCGAAAGGGGTGCAGTGCACACGACCTTAATCGGGTGCTCCTGGAAGTAGTGCTTGAGCTTCTTGCATGCCAGGTACACGCCGTAGCACATCTTTTGGTAGTGGGGGTAGTTCTTCTGGGAGAGGGAGAGAACCTCGCTGAGGTAGTAGACGGGTCTCTGAACCGGCTGAGCCTTGCCTTCCTCAGGGCGCTCCACCACCAGGACGACGCTGACGACCCAGCTGATGGCTGCTATATAGAGCAACATCGGCTCCTTGCTAGCCGGCGTGGCTAGCACCGGTGCTGTGGATAGCATGCGCTTGAGGTCGTGAAACGCGGTGTCGGCTTGCGAAGTCCAGGAGAACTTGTCCGTCTTCTTCATCAGTTGGTACAACGGGAGTGCCTTCTCCCCCAGCCGGCTGACGAAGTGACTGAGGGAAGCTAGGCATCCGGTGAACTTCTAGACCCCAAGCAGGTTCTTGGGTGGCTGCATCCTCTCGATGGCCGCGATCTTCTCCGGATTCGCCTCGATACCTCGTTGTGATACGAGGAAACCGAGTAGCTGGTCGGACGGTACTCCGAAGACGCACTTCTCTGGGTTCAGCTTCATCTGGTACTGGCGGAGGTTGCCAAATGTCTGTCCCAGATCCTCGAGGAGGGTGCGCTTCTCCTTGGTCTTGATGACCACGTCATCCACGTAAGCGTGTATGTTTCGGCCTATCTGCGAGTGCAAGCATTTCTGCATACATCGCTGATAGGTGGCGCCTGCGTTCTTTAGGCCGAAAGGCATGGTTACATAGCAGAAAGCCCCGTAGGGGGTGATAAATGATGTCTTAATCTGATCAGCCGGGTTTAGCCGGATCTGATTGTACCCGGAATAGCAATCTAGAAAAGACAACAAATCACAGCCGGCCGTGGAATCGATGACTTGATCGATACGGGGCAAGGCGAAGGGGTCTTTCGGGCACGCCTTGTTCAGGCTGGTGTAGTCGATACACATGCGCCAGGTCTTGTTCTTCTTCAGCACTAAGACTGGGTTCGCCAACCAGTCCGGGTGGTACACTTCCATGATGAACCCGGCTGCAAGGAGCCGGGTGATCTCGTCACCGATTATCTTTCTCTTCTCCTCTACGAACCGGCGCAAGGGTTGCTTGACCGACTTGGCATCCGGACGCACATGAAGTGAGTGCTCGGCGAACTCCCTCGGCACACCCGACATGTCCTTGGGGGACCATCCGAAGATGTCCCGATTCTCACGGAGGAAGTCGACGAGCGTGCCTTCCTATTTGCTGTCCAAGACGGCACCAATGGTGACGAACTTAGTCGGATCGGAGGGGTCGAGCAGGATTCTCTTTGTCTCCTTAGCCGGCTGGAAAGCTCCTTCTCCAGCCGGTTTGCTGCTAGCCGGAATGTCCTGCTGGGCCATGGCCACATTGCGCATGATCACGCGTTTTTCTTCGGCTATGATGAGGGCCTCTACCAGTTTGGAACCGGCTGAGGCGCACTCCATTGACCGCCTGAAGCAGCCGGCGACGGTGATCACGTCGTGGGGTCCCGGCATCTTCGTCTTGAGGTATGCGTAGTGGGGGATGGCCATGAACTTGGCGAGGGCGGGGCGCCCGAGGAGAGCATGGTAGGAGCTCGTCAAATTTACCACCTCGAACCAGATTGGTTCGCGGCGGAAGTTCTCCTCGGTCCCGAAGATGACGTCTAGCTGGATTTTCCCCAGCAGGCCGCAGGCTAGCCCCGGCAGTACGTCGTGGAACGTCGTGGTAGTCGGGCGCAGGTCGCTTTCGCGAATGCCCAGCTTCTCCAGCGAGGACTGGTAGAGGAGGTTGAGGATGTTGCCTCCGTCGATGAGGACGCGCGAGAATTGGCAGGTGCGCGCGTTGGAGACGATGAGAGGGTCGAGCACCATGGCGTAGCCCCCGGGAGTTGGTAGATGCTCAGGCTGATCCGCCCGGCTCCAGGTGATGGGGGTTTCCGACCAGTTCAGGTACTGGGGGACCAGAGAGACGATGGCATTGACCTCCTTGGAGCGTCGCCTGCGGCTGTGCTTGTCGTCCTGCTCCGTCTCGAAGATGTGGTAGGCGGCGTGCGGCTGGGGGTAGCCGTTGTTGTTGTTGCCGCCGTTGCCATCATTACCAGCTCCCCTAGCCGGCGGTGGAGGTCCACCTAGGGGGGAGGGGGAAGACGAGGCTGGTTGCCCTGGTCCTTTAGCTGGCGGGTCCAGCTGCAGTTCCGGGTGGTGTGAGTAGCCGGTTTGAAGGGACCGCTATGCCACTTGCATGGGCCATCAAACGTCTGGTCGAAGGTGAGCCGTGGCTTTTGCCTTCTTGCCTCATTAGCTGGTGTGTCGGGCGCGCCCTCCACAGCATTGACCTGTCGCGCGTGGTAGCGAGGCTTCTGCTGTCCAGCCTGGCGGTCCCCATGGAACCGGTTGTCGTTGCCGTGGCGTCTGGAGGATCCGGCTTCTCCTGCCGGGTTGCTTGGTCGGTCGCGAGCCGGCTCCGTGGGAGTCGGATGCCCGTCCGCGTTTACTCGGAGGGGCTTCTTCATGGCGGCATCCGCCGTGGCGTACTAGTCTGCAACCGTCATGAGCTCCGCCATGGTTTTCGGCTCGTCACACAGTAGCCGGTGGCGAAGCATGGTGCCCTCTCGGCAACCTTCGATGAAGAGACTGATGGCTTGGCTCTCCAGGATGCCCTCGCAAGTATTGCGCAGATCCGTCCACTTGGGGAGGTACTCGCGGTTGGTCTCGGGGTCGCCTTGGACGCACAAGGCCAGGTCGCGCGGGCGCCCTGGACGTTTGTACGTGCCGTTGAAGTTGCGGACGAACACCTTCTCGAAGTCAGGCCAGGCATTGATGTTGTTGGGTGCAAGGCTATTGAGCCATGTCCTTGCCGACCCGGTTAGCATGAGGGGGACGTAGCGCACGGATGTGCGCTTCTTCCTGTGGGCGATGCCGACTGCCGTAGCATAGTCGGTCAACCAGTCTTCTGGCTTCATGCTGCTGTCGTACTTGGGGGTGTCCTTGGGCAGGGAGAATTTATCCGGAAACGGCTCGTTCCGGATGCGGGCTCCGAAACAAACCGGGCCGATCGATTCCTCCTCCGTGACGCGCGCTTGAGCGAGTGATGGGTTCGTAGCATGGAAAACAAAAAAAATTCTACCGCAAGAACGAACAAAACCCAGATCTAATCTAGATAAAAGCCAAGATCTAATCTATTAGACATGTGCAACGAGATAGATCTGTACTAACCCTTGTAGATCCGAAAGCGTTACGAGATTCGGATTTCGTGGTTGATGTAGTCGATCACTTGCCGATCTCAAGATCGAGTAGACGATCCTTCCGGCGCCACGTTTCGGCAGCGCTTCCGCAGTCGGTCACACGTGCGGAGTCGAAGTAGACCTTCCTCTCCCCGTTCCAGCGAGCAGCGGAGGTAGTAGATCTTCTCCACGGAATCCCAGCAGCACGACGGCGTGGTGGTGGTGGTGGAGTAGAGAATTTTGCAGGGCTTCGCCTAAGCCAGAGCAGAAGGAAGGAGGAGGAGAGAGGCGGCTAGGGTTTGGAGTGGAGGGGGCAAGGGGGTGGCGCCTCCACCCCTCTATTTAAAGGAGGGAGGCGCCATGGGAGGGGGAGTCCTAGTAGGACTCCCCTCCCTCCTTGGCCGGCGGATTGGGAGGGGGGGAGGAGTCCTCCTCCCCCACTACTCCTTGTCTTGCCCCACAAGGATTCCTTGATCCTTTCTTGGTTTTCAAGAAAACTCCAAGAAATCTTCTAGAACCTTCCGGAACATTCCGAAACCTTCTAGAATTCCCATACAAATACTCCGAAACATTTCCTAACTTAGAAAATGATCCCCAATATATGAATCTTATTCTCCGGACAATTCTGGAGATAACTCGTGATGTCCCGAATCCAATCCGAGACTCCGAACAACATTCGGTCTCCAACGCACATTCCATATCTACTTAAAACAACTTCGAACCTTAAGTGTGTCACCCTACGGTTCGTGAATATGCAGACATGATGGAGACACCTCTCCGATCAATAACCATCAGCGGGATCTGGAGATCCATAATGGCTCCCACATACTCAACGATGACTTTGTGATCGATAGAACCATTAACATACGAAACCAATTCCCTTTGTCACGCGATACTCTACTTATCCGAGGTTTGATCGTCGGTATCTCCATACCTAGTTCTACCTCGTTATTGATAAGTACTCTTTACTCGTTCCATGTTATGTCATCCCTTGTGACCCAGTCACATGCTTGCAAGCTAGTTAGATGACATTCCACCGAGAGGGCCCAGAGCATATCTATCCGTCATATGGATGGACAAATCCCAATCTTGGTCCATGCGCTTCAACACATACTTTCAGAATACCCAATGACACCTTTATGACCACCCAGTTACGAAGCGGTGTTTGATGTCATCAAAGTACCCATCCGGTGATGGTGATTAACATAACCTCATGGTCGAAGGATTAGGTTACTATGTATTTTAAAGCTTATAGCAAACGAACTTAATGACTTGATCTTATGCTATGCTTACTATGGGTGTGTGTCCATTACATCATTCTCCTAATGATATGATCTTGTTATTAACGACATCCAATGTCCATGATCAGGAAACCATGATCATCCATTAATCAACAAGCTAGTTTAACAAGAGGCTTACTAGGGACTCTTTTATGTTTACAAAACACACAAGTATTAATGTTTCTGGTTAATACAATTATAGCATGGGATGTAAACATTTATCATAAACATAAAGATATAATAATAACCACTTTATTATTGCCTCTTGGGCATATCTCCAACAGTCTCCCACTTGCACTAGAGTCAATAATCTAGTTAAAAACTTGTGCATTCAACACCTATGGCTTTCTGGTGTTGTATAGACACTATTGCTAGTGGTAAACATAATCTTCGGATCTGACACTTCCAGGTCCGCGTGTATTTGCATGTCCTTGCGTCTCTACGCATTACTCATTCTCCAATGAGATGGCATTGTATAAATTTGGTCCTTTGGTGAGACCTTTAGTTCCTTGGGATTAAATCATCTTGATACAATTGTCATACAATGTATCTTCATAGTATTATCCCGCTATGAACCACACCTAGTTTGATAACAAACTACTTAACACAAATGCCCTCCTTTGCTGCTACTATAGCAGTTATATACTTAGCCTTTTGTTGTAGTATTCGTCACAATATCTCAACTTTGGAACTCATCCAAATCCATCATGGAACATCCTTTCCATTATATTGTGCCACCCATAGTCTAAATTGAGATAAATTTAATTTGTATCTTGTGACAAAACTAGTATCAATGTAACACTTTACAATGAACTACCTTTAACTATTTGTCACTTATACACGATATATTCTTAGTTCTTCCAAAGCTCATAAGAATATCTTTACTATTGTCCAATGATCATCTTATGAATCATTCTGGTATATGCTCATAACATTTAGAGCATAGGACATATCTGGATGTGTACATCTCAAAGAATGATTGATCAAAATATTCTTGTGATTTCACCAAGTGTCAAAACACTTGAATCTCGTGTCAACACACTTGAATCTTGATTTAGTCCTTTCCGTGCGTCAAGAACCTTTCTTGTTGTTTCCATATTGAACTCATTCAACATCTTATCTATGTACATTTGGCAAAACCATATTAGCGCCTCAATCTATTCATATAGACATTGATGCCTAATTCTTGAGTTATGCCTAAGTCTTTCATCGAAATGAAATTCTTAACCTGTGTCAATAAAAGATACATCATTTCTAATCAACAATATGTCTTTCACATAATGTATTAGAAATATGTCTTAGCGCTCCCACTTAATTTCTTGCAAAATGCAAACATCTTCATCGTCTCTGATGAAATTAAACCTTTTAACGGTTTCATCACGGTGAAGATTCCAACTCTGCGATGCTCACTTCAACCATTGAAGTTTTGCATACTCTTTTAGCATCCTTTTAATTTAACAAAACCCTTTGGATCGTGTCATGTACACGTCCTAAGTAACCATTCTGTTAGAAGAACTTGTTTTGTTTGTTCAACTACCATATACCAAAATATATGTAGTGGTTGCTACATTAATCTGTCCAGACTAAATATCGCTATGAAAGATCAAATCTTATCATAGTCAATTCCTTGAACATTGTCGTAAACTCTTTCCGACATGTCGACTATTTCATAGATTTGAAACATCCATGTCTATTTCTTTATAGATCCAAACACGACCGATAGGCTTCACGCCTTTCCGGAGGGTCTTCTAAGTTCAGAAACTTGATTTCTTGTGTATGGATACTATCACGGATTCCTTGACTTATAGTCATTTTATGGAGTCAGGGCCCATCATCGCTTCTTTGCATGTAGTCGGTTCATCACTGTCAAAACAATAACGACTAGCTTATCAAATCTTACTATTTGATTCTTACCGACCCACACGGTTCTATAGGAACTCTAATCTCCGAGATCACACCTTTTGTAATCACGAGAGCCATGAGCATTGTGGCCGCCACCGGGACACTTTCCGGCGCTGCGCTACTTAGCACATATAGCTAAGGTTCAACAACCTTATCAAAGTTCTATTGTCCTCCCACTTAACCTTTTCATGAAAAATTCTTTCTCAAGAAACTTGACGTTCCAAGCGACAAACTCTTTTGTCCTCGGCGTTATGGAGAAATTCCCAACAAATTCTTTGGAATAACCTACAAAGACGTGCTTATCTGATTTTGGTTGTAGACATTTTACTTATGCCTAGCATACCAAAAATTTAAGAAAGGACAACCTGGGTTTTATCCCAAACCATGACTTATATGGTGTCATTTCAATGGATCACGATGGAGCTCTTTTTAGTGTAAAAGCGGTAGTCACTAAAGCTTTAATCTTTAATATATAATGGCAGTTTTATAAATGACACCTTTGATCTTACCATGTCAAACAAGGTTTCATTACATATCTTGAACACTCCATACTCTTATGGTGTTTTGGGAAATGCAAATCCATGGAACGATTCCTCAAATCTTAGGTGTTTTGCTAAACTTGTAACTCAAACATCTTTATTTATGATCCAATCATAAACTCTTTTATTTTCTTGTTACAATGATTTTCCACTTCATCTTGAAAGTCTTTGAACATTTTTCATATGTTTCATACTTCTTCCTTATTGAGTAAGTATATACATATACTCACTCAAATCTTCGGAGAAAGCATATGAAGTTGAAATCCATCGCCCACGACTACACATAATGGACTATATACATCAATATGTACAAATTCCAATCAGTTAGTCGTCCGTTCCTCTTTTGGCCTACGAACGGAGTTTTAATCATCTCTAGGAAAGTATCACAAGCGTCATTTGATCTAAATCAAAGACTCCAAAAATCCATCAACATGGAGCTTCTTCATATATCCTTTCAATATAATTTAAACGGCGATGTCACTTCGCAAGTGATCTTTCAATCATTTGTCTTGCGACATTTTAGCATTAGTTTTATGGTCGCTATTTCTCCTACCAGACTTGTATATTATCCATCTATTATGGAATACGGTAATTATTTGAACAACCTTTTGTCGTCATAATACCTGATCAAAATAACAATTATTGAAACAAATCTTGAAGGCAAGATTTGATGTTAACGAGCAACACAACAACCCTTTGTTTGTTTTCGATGAACATCATCACATTTTCTCTTGCTAGTTACTTAGGCCATTGCAGTTCATAAATTGTGTTGTCCTGTATGATACTTCATACCAACCAATTCGGTATCCAATACCTAAGAACCACATTGTTTAACAAGCAAGGAATACAACCATAACATGTATATCTTCTATATGCCTAAGTTGGACATCTCCAACCTTTTATTTCCTGCCAAATATTTTATAGATTCTCTTTCAGCAATTCCTTTTCTTTTAAAAGAATCTATCAACATCAATAGTGGTGTCATCAACATGACACATGGTACAAAGCGTATATAGTCAACTACTAATACCTTTGGTCTTGCACTTTGAGGTGGATCACCATCATCAAATGTTTGGTGTTCTTTCAAAAATCCATTCTTTAGTAATCTTTTAGTGTAGTAAACATTTTACTTACATCTTCTATTCATCCTTATCATGACAACTTTCATGATCAAGCTGCTATAGCTTATAAAGGTGAATTGCGAGTATAATGTTTCTTTTTCAAAACCTTTTGGAGGATTAGGACGACTAGCGTCTCCAACCTTCACAAATTCTCATCAAATATGAGGACATATACTCTATCATGTTGTAACCAACACATTGTTTTAGATATCGCAATACCTTTCACATATGATGGTTTCTGAAACATTGCTTTCAGCTCTTAGATAAACTTGATATTAAAAACAATCTTTTGAGTATCAAGAATCATGGAGGCAAACATGATACATTAGATATTAACACTGGAATCGTTACTCTTGATTTGATACTATTTATTAAACTTCACAGAGTAAACGGAGTTTGCTGAAAGTTTGCAACAGGACTTTTAAACTTTAGATTGACACTCAAAACAATACGATACCAGTTCGTAAAGCAAATATCCAGAATTTCTATAGTTCCACTATCTCAACTATAACTAAGCGTAAGGTGGTGAACGGATGCCAATGACTACAACAAACTATGCAAATTCACTTTGATTGTGTTTATGATAAATTGAGTTCGACTAATCCAAATTACAAATGAACTCCCACTCAAAACTACATCCCTCGAGTTGTTTTAGTGATTGCACGAACCAAATCCACTACACCAAGTCCGATCATCACGTGCGATGATGTAGCTTTAAAGGCGAACAATCAACATGTTCATCATATCATCCATATGACTCATGCTTTACCTTTCGGTATTCCGTGTTCCGAGACCATGTCTGTACATGCTAGGCTCGTCAAGGTTAACCTTAGTTTCCGCATGTGCAAATCTGGCTTGCACACGTAGAGTCTATCACACCCGATCATCACGAGATGCTTCGAAACGACGAGTCTTAGCAACGGTGCCAACTAAGGACGAACACTTTATTACTTGATATTTAGTGAGAGGGATCATCTTATAATGCTACCATCGCGATCTAAGCAATACAAGATGCATAAAGGATTAACATCACAGGCAATTCATAATTAGTGTGATATGATATGGCCCTTTCTTCTTGTGCCTTTGATCTCCATCTCCAAAGCACGGACATGATCTCCATCATCACCAGCATGGCGTCAAGGTCAGTGGCGCCGCTTCATGGTTGTCCATCATCACTAGCAACTATTACAACTACTTGGAACAAAGCTATTACAAGATGAATAGACACGTAGGTCTTAACAGAATTGAAGACAACCATTAGGCTCCTGCCGGTTGCCATATTACAACAAGGATCATTGCATACATCAAATATAATCACAATCACATGATAGCCATATCACATCACAAAACCCCTGCAAAAACAAGTTAGACGCCTCTAATTTTCTTTGCATGTTTTACGTGGCTTGAGGCTTTCGAATAAGAACGGATCTTACCTACGAAACTGAACCACAACGTTGATACAAGTGCTATCAAGTTGCAAAGTGTAAATTGGATCTATACTATGGTGAGAGAGACAGACACCCGCAAAGCCACTTGTGCAAAGCAAGTTACACGTCAAGCATGGAGCAAGTCTCATGTGCGATGACATGTAAGGTTAGCCCGAGCCGCTCCATCCCACCATACCGCAAGATGCAAAGTACACAAAGCAAAAGACGGCACGAGCACCAACGCCCACAAAACCATTGTGTTCTACTCGTGCAACATATCTACGCATAGATACGGCTCTGATACCACTGATGGGTTCATAGCATGGAAAACAAAAAAATTCTACCGCAAGAACGAACAAAACCCAGATCTAATCTAGATAAAAGCCAAGATCTAATCTATTAGACATGTGCAACGAGATAGATCTATACTAACCCTTGTAGATCCGAAAGCGTTACGAGATTCGGATCTCGTGGTTGATGTAGTCGATCACTTGACGATCTCAAGATCGAGTAGGCGATCCTTCCGGCGCCGCATTTCGGCAGCGCTTCCGCAGTCGGTCACACGTGCGGAGTCGAAGTAGACCTTCCTCTCCCCGTTCCAGCGAGCAACGGAGGTAGTAGATCTTCTCCAACGGAATCCCAGCAGCACGACGACGTGGTGGTGGTGGTGGAGTAGAGAATTCTGCAGGGCTTCGCCTAAGCCAGAGCAGAAGGAAGGAGGAGGAGAGAGGCGGCTAGGGTTTGGAGTGGAGGGGGCAAGGGGGTGGCGCCTCCACCCCTATATTTAAAGGAGGGAGGCGCCATGGGAGGGGGAGTCCTAGTAGGACTCCCCTCCCTCCTTGGCCGGCGGATTGGGAGGGGGGAGGAGTCCTCCTCCCCCACTACTCCTTGTCTTGCCCCACAAGGATTCCTTGATCCTTTCTTGGTTTTCAAGCAAACTCCAAGAAATCTTCTAGAACCTTCCGGAACATTCTGAAACCTTCTAGAATCCCCATACAAATACTCCGGAACATTTCCTAACTTAGAAAATGATCCCCAATATATGAATCTTATTCTCTGGACAATTCCGGAGCTCCTCGTGATGTCCTGAATCCAATCCGAGACTCCGAACAACATTCGGTCTCCAACGCACATTCCATATCTACTTAAAACAACTTCGAACCTTAAGTGTGTCACCCTACGGTTCGTGAATATGCAGACATGATGGAGACACCTCTTCGATCAATAACCATCAGCGGGATCTGGAGATCCATAACGGCTCCCACATACTCAACGATGACTTTGTGATCGATAGAACCATTAACATATGAAACCAATTCCCTTTGTCACGCGATACTCTACTTATCCGAGGTTTGATCGTCGGTATCTCCATACCTAGTTCTACCTCGTTATTGATAAGTACTCTTTACTTGTTCCATGTTATGTCATCCCTTGTGACCCAGTCACATGCTTGCAAGCTAGTTAGATGACATTCCACCGAGAGGGCCCAGAGCATATCTATCCGTCATATGGATGGACAAATCCCAATCTTGGTCCATGCGCTTCAACACATACTTTCAGAATACCCAATGACACCTTTATGACCACCCAGTTACGAAGCGGTGTTTGATGTCATCAAAGTACCCATCCGGTGATGGTGATTAACATAACCTCATGGTCGAAGGATTAGGTTACTATGTATTTTAAAGCTTATAGCAAACGAACTTAATGACTTGATCTTATGCTATGCTTACTATGGGTGTGTGTCCATGACATCATTCTCCTAATGATATGATCTTGTTATTAACGACATCCAATGTCCATGATCAAGAAACCATGATCATCCATTAATCAACAAGCTAGTTTAACAAGAGGCTTACTAGGGACTCTTTTATGTTTACAAAACACACAAGTATTAATGTTTCCGGTAAATACAATTATAGCATGGGATGTGAACATTTATCATAAACATAAAGATATAATAATAACCACTTTATTATTGCCTCTTGGGAATATCTCCAACAGCGAGGAGCTCGATGCGGTCGCGGACATCCGGACAATCCGGGTTGGGCGCTCCCACCCGGCCGGAGAGACAGGAATCGGCTAGTCTGGGCGGAGGGGGAGGTGGCGGGTTGATGTTCATCGTCTGCTCCTGGCGTGGCTAGCCCCTGTTGCCAGAGCTGCGACGCCTACAGCGGGCCCTGGGCGGCTGAGGGGAGGACGCCTGCTAGGTGTCACGTGACGCGCCCCTGCTGTTGGTAGGTAGCTTGCTCCCCCTGGAGTAGCTAAGGTCTTCCTGCATCTGCCGGTTGGCGTCGGCCTGCTCGTCCGCGACGTGGAGGAGCTCCTGCACGCGAGCGTGCTGGCGGGTTGGGTAGTTCCTCTACCGTGGCTCGCGCCGCGCGCAAGTTCTTGATGGGCGTGCTATAGGTGGGCCGTGTGAGGGTAGGCGCGGGATCCGGTTCCCCGTCCTTTTCCATTCTACCGCCCAGCTCGCCGCCCCGACGCCGTACCTGGCCGCGCCGGCTCGGCTCCACGGTAGCGGGAGTAAGGCCGTGCGCGCGGTCGTACTCGCGTTGGGTGATCTTGAGTTGCTTGCGGGCTACCGCCAGCTCCATGGCTTCTTGGAGGAGGATCTGTCTCTCCATGGTGAAGTTGGCCTCCGCTTCCTCCGGGTTATCCCCGAGGTTAACCGGCGTCAGGAGCCGATCAATGGCATCCTCCACCGGGTTCCGAGGCTGCGGGGGAGCAGAAGTTCCGACCTCATCCGCGCCTCGCTCCCGCGGCGGCGGGGATGGGAGCTGGAACCGGCCATCATGACCTCCACGCCGCGGGATGCGGTGGAGGCGCTGCCGCCTGAGCGCGGCAGCTCCGCGACAGAGACGATTTCCCTAGGGAAACGCTCCGGGATGGTGGCGACGTAGACGAGGAGATCGCTGAATAGCAGGACGGTGCCGTTCGCCGGGAAGGAGGTTCCGGCGAAGCAGGAGGCGTTGTCGATGACGTAGTCGAACTTGCCAAGCGTGAGCACCAGCCCGGAGGCCACGCGCTCACCGGCTGAAGTGCGGGGTCCCGTGTGGAACGTAACTCCGGTCGAAGCCATCTAGCCCCACGGTGGGCGCCAACTGTCGTTGTATTGGGAACGGCAGTACCTGAGGAGGTTAGATAGAGGTGTGGGGACTAGCAGGGAAGCTATCGACGGCGTCCACAGGCGAGATTGGATACAAGCGAGCGTAGCGGGGCGCCATAAGTATCCAGGTTCAGGGCCCTCGTGGTGAGGTAAAGCCCCTACTCCTGCTGGATCTGACTATGTAGGATACACCAACTACAAGTGCTCCTCGAGCTGTATGTGCTATCTACTGCCTTAAATGCTATATCACCAACCCTTTCAACTGAGGCCTTGCCTCTCCTTATATAGGCAGAGAGGCAACGGTCTCCCTGGCCAACCCGACCGGCGGGCCCCACACGCGGGCCCCAGCCGGCTGGTCATCCACAGTGTCCGGTATGGTATGTCTTATCGGAGTACGAGCGGTATGACTGTCGTAGGCACAGTGGACGCCGTGCGAGCCCGTCGTCAGCACATGCCACTGTTCCTGTGTCACCCTCGCAAATTCTTCGGTATGGCCGGGTGGTTGCCAGTCTTGTCATCGTACAGGGCGTACCGTGCACTGATACGCACGTCGTCCTGTCTCACTGATTGGGTCCGGTTATGTCGCCGTATCCGGCTGTCTCTTGCTGATCCGGCTACCGGGTGATAGCCGGCCTGTCTTACCCTGTCCGGCTGCATCTGGTCAGCCGGACGCGATCCGACTGCCTGGTTTCTTGTCCGGTTTGGGTACCTGGGGATCATCCCCGCGACACCTAGCACGGGCTCAATTAGGTGTGCTCCCATGAGGATCCTTTTCTGGAACATCCGCGGGTTCGGCCAATGGGGGCGCTGAACGCTGCTTAAGGACTTCCTCCAGAAACACAGGATTGATGTTATTTGCCTTCAGGAAACCATCAAGCATGAGTTCACTGACCTTGAGCTCCAAAGCATCGAGCCAGGGGAGAAATTTATTGGTGCTGGCTCTCGGCGTCCGGACATTCTGGGGGAATGCTTCTGGGTCTCCATGACAACATGTTCGAAGTTGACAATGTTGAACTGGGACAGTTCTTCGTTGGCGTCACCGCCCTCCTCCGTTCCTCTAACCGCCCCATCCAACTTATCTACATTTACGGTCTGGCGGATCATTCCAGATCTGCCTCTTTCCTGGACGAGGTGTCCGCAAAGATTGCCAGGTGCTCGGTCCCTATCATCATGGGTGGTGATTTTAACCTCATCCGTAGAGTGGAAGACAAGAATAACGAAAGAATCTTCAGACCCAGAATGGAGTTATTCAATGCGCACATCGCCGACTAGGCTCTTAGGGAAATTCCTTGCTCGGGCGCGAGATTCACCTGGACCAACCGCCAACTCAACCCAGTCAGGTGTGTTCTGGATCGAGTTTTCATCTCCCCTTCTCTAGAAGCTATCTATCCTCTTTGTTCCCTGTTTGCAGAGACGAGCCTTGGCTCCGACCACACTCCACTGGTCTTTGACTCTGGGGAGGGAGCCCCGGTCATCAGTAACCGCTTCTTTTTCGAGACGGGGTGGGTTGAGACCCCTGGCTTCGAGGATTTGGTGATGGGCCGCTGGTCTGCACTGTCCGCTAGGGTTGGCGGACGAGATATCCTGGACTGGTGGGATTTCATGAGCTCCAATTTGCGCCAGTTCCTCCGCGGGTGGAGCAGAAATCTGGGCAAAAACTCGAGGACTAGAAAAGAGGCCTTGCTTGCTCAGATCAAGTCCATCGATGACCGTGCGGACTCGGTGGGTCTTGAAGACGATGAATGGGCTTTCCGGTACCAGCTTGAAGACAAACTTCCTAATCTGTACCGTGTGGAGGAGGAATTTTTGCGGCAAAGGGGCCGCGTTCGCTGGGCGCTCCAGGGGGATGCCAACACTGCTTACTTCCACGCGGTGGCTAATGGGAGGCGCCGGAAGTGCAACATCTCCTACCTGTCTTCGGCGGGCGGCACTATCTCTAGGAAGGAAGCTCTTCAAGCCCACATCTATTCCTTCTATCGCCAACTCCTTGGCAGTTCCGAGCCTAGGGTTTGCTGCTTGGATCCTGACACCTGGTCAGGGCTGGCCCGTGTGTCTGAAGAGGAGAACCTAGCCCTTTCCCTCACCTTCTCTGAGTCTGAGATCGAGACGCTGGTATGTGATATGAAATCTGATTCGGCTCCTGGCCCGGATGGCTTCTTTGCCCTTTTTTAAAAAAAAAATTGGCCGCTTGTCAAGTTTGGGGTGCTGCACATCGTCAACGACTTCATCCTAGGTTGCATCAACATCTCGCGCTGAATTTTGGGGTGCTGTCCCTCATTCCCAAGGTCCAAGGGGCGGACTCCATTTCCCAATTCCGCCCGATCGCTCTCATCAATGTTATCTTTAAGGTGGTGTCCAAAGAGGTTGCCTCTCGGCTGGATCCCATTGTCCACAAAGTGATCAGTCCAAACCAATCTGCCTTCATCAAGAACCGATTCATCCTTGATGGTGCCCTCGCCCTCCATGAGTTCGTGCATGAATTGCGTTCGAATAAGCTAGGGGGCATTCTTCTTAAGCTGGACTTTGAGAAAGCCTACGACAGGGTGAACTGGGACTTTCTTCGCGAGGTTCTCCGCTGCAAGGGCTTCGACGAGGCCTTCATTCACCGCATCTCCCAGCTGACCGCGGGTGGCCTGACTGTTATCTCTATCAATGGGGAGATGGGCCCGTTCTTTCAAAACCGGAGAGGGGTTCGACAGGGAGACCCCCTCTCCCCGCTTCTCTTCAACTTCATCGGTGAGGCGCTCTCGGCGATCCTGTCGGCGGCCAATGTTGCTGGTCACATTCAGGGAGTGGTTCCTCATCTGATCCCTGGGGGAATCACTCATCTTCAGTACGCTGACGACACTCTCATTATGATTCAGCCGAACGATAGTGCAATCGCAAATCTGAAGTTCCTTCTTATGTGTTTCGAGGATATGTCTGGCCTCAAGATCAATTACCACAAGACTGATGTAATTTTGATGAACGGCTCGGATGAGGAGTAGCGCAGGGTGGCGCGCATGCTCAACTGCAAGTTGGGATCCTTCCCCTTCACTTACTTAGGTCTCCCAATGTCTGACCGTATGCTTACCATCGAGCAATGGCAGTTCCTGATTTCCAAGACCGCGGGGAAGGTGGAAACGTGGCTTGGACGGTTCCTCTCTTCTGGGGGAAGATTGATCCTTTCCAATTCCTGCCTGGCCAGCCTCCCGATGTTTGCCATGGGTTTGTTTCTGCTCCAAGACGATGTCCACGCTGGACTTGATGCCCACCGCTCTCGCTTCTTCTGGGAAGGATCTGGCACCAAGAAGAAATACCACATGGTAAATTGGCCGGCGGTGTGCAGACCCAAGGAATGTGGGGGGCTGGGGATCCTCAACTCCAAAAAGATGAATATTGAGCTAATGTTAAAGTGGGTCTGAAAACTGTACCAACGCGATGCCTCCATCTGGGCAGCGATCGTTAGAGCGAAGTACCCCGGATGCTGTGGACCTCTTCTCCAGTTCGGGCCAAGGGGGCTCGCAATTCTGGCGCAGCCTGCACAAAATCAAACACTTTTTCAAGTTGGGAGCCAAGCACGAGGTTCGAAATGGGAACCAAACCCAATTCTAGCTGGATTGGTGGACCGGTCCCAGCCCGTTGTCGGCCCGCTTCCCACTTATTTTCAACATTTGTCATGATCAGCACCTCTCCGTGGCGCAGGCTATCTCCGCGGGAGTTGCGCTGAGACGCTCGTTAGATCAGGCGGGCATGCAACAATGGAGGGAACTTCAGACGCTCTTAGACACAATTGCGCTCTCGCCGGGTCTAGACAAAGTTTCGTGGGATCTCAAGGAAGACGGGAAGTACTCGGTCAGGTCCATGTATGCAAAACTCTCGCATGGGGCAACAATTGCCCACAGTAAGGACCTCTGGAAGGCCAAAGTTCCCCTCAGGATCAAGATCTTTGCGTGGCAGCTTATTCTTGACCGCCTTCCCTCTGGCCAACAGATCGCGACTAGGCAAGGCTCATCCTCTGGGGAGTGTGCCTTATGTGGGGCGGCCGAGGACGCGTCTCATATGTTCTTCTCTTGCCCTGGCTCTGTTTGGCTGGAGCGTGATTCGACAGATGCTTGGGTGCAACTGGTGTCCGGCAAATTTCTCCCAGCTTTTTGCCATTGTCTCTAGCCTTACGGGCCGTCCTCGTAGATTGCTTTGGATCCTGTTCTTGGCGCTGGCTTGGGCCCTGTGGAGCGTTAGAAATAAGCTTACAATTGAGTCTAAGCTAATTAACCACCCTGCTGATCTTGTATACAAAATGATTATCTTTCTACAGATTTGGGCGGGGCTCTCAAAGCCACTGGACCACGAAGGACTTAGCTGGTTCGGCGCCGAGCTCAAGACGCTTCATGCTATCAACAGAGCTGTGCCCTAGGGTCCTCTTCCTCTCTTCTTTGTGTGTGTTTGGGTTTCGGTCTGTGTGGGGGAGGCCGACCCCACCCTTGGATTCGTAGTGTTCCTTGTTCTTTGGCTAAGCTGTATGCCGCAGCGCGTGTACGTCGTACTTTGTATGTGGTGAACCACTAGCTTTATTAATTTAAAGTCGGGCCTGCAGGCCTTTTATCTAAATTTTTTTAGAATTTCTGATGTCTAAAACATCTGATAATTTTCCTCCAAATTCACCTTCCGAAGGTGCTGAATCCGTAGGGCATTCCTTTTGAGTTTGACTGCGAAATACTTACAAGATTCAGGTTAAGTACTATTCAGAAACATGGAATTGCCATCAGTACTCCTTCAGTGTAAATTCTGCTTGTCTATCCATAGATCTCTGGGGTTATACTACAAGTAAAAACTTGCACCAATTAATACCCCATACGTTCCCCTCTTGATCATCTGGTTCCTAGAATGTCCAACAAAATGTCAATGATTTACGTGGCATGCTGTCATAAACTATCTTATTAGTTCCAAGAAAATGACAAGAGAATAAAGGTATACAAAATGACAATGATCTGACGCGACCTTATCTTTTGATTCTCTTTTGTCGTAGACCCCGTGGTGCCATGTATGATCATTAATACCAAAACGATTCCTTTTGGTATTTTTCTAATACTTTTCAATA
Organism: Avena eriantha; assembly: GCA_910589775.1. Classification (NCBI taxonomy): domain Eukaryota; kingdom Viridiplantae; phylum Streptophyta; class Magnoliopsida; order Poales; family Poaceae; genus Avena; species Avena eriantha. The sequence goes on along the minus strand of OU342742.1, from coordinate 251,148,776 downwards.
CTTTTGTGACAAGCTGACACAAAAGGAAACAGAATTTGGTGCCATCTGATAAATAATTGCAGCTAGGTTGTTGTTGACATGAGATCTTTCGCTGAGAGTCTTTGGACCAGCCATTGCTACTCCACTGCAAAGCATCAAAACTGCGTAAGTATTCTCCTTTTCCTTTATCTCTCCCAGAGGCTGCTAATCTTTGATGCTCTTATTTTAATGTCATAAAGCGCACTCCTATTTAGATTATCCTGTAAACGCAATACGTTTTTATTGAATTTGGCTCATGGGCAATGGCACTTTGTGAATTGGTAGAGTGAAGAAGCACTCAAAGTATTGTCCTTGGATTTGGTTTGTCCATGGGAATTGTGCAGAACAAGCGCGAAGCTACTGTTTGTGGCTGAAATTGTGTTTTAAGAGACTTTAAGTATAGTATAGATCTGGATGCAGTTGGCATCACACAAGAGTTGAGGTCATATCGACCGAGTGGTGTGCTCCGGGCACTTGAACTTGCATCCTTAGCCGTATCTGTAGATGTTCAAGTTGGAGTTCTCATTTCTCATCTCTTCAGTTGGATTCGAACATGAGGCAAGCATAACGTATCTGTCTTTGTGAAAATTGCAGATCTAGCTTAGTCCAGTACTGTTTCCCCACTGTCAGGCATGCAAGTTTCTGAGCCAACATTGAAGAAACAAAATCCATCGGGTATGGATGCAATAGTGTCAGAAGAGTATGCTTCGCAATCCAAGTTATTTCAAGAATTTACATGTGTCCCAAGCATAGACAGTGCTTGGGTTTTCAAAACCTGCAATGGTATGCTCTCTGATATTTTCACCTATAGCCGTCATCAGTCGGCATTTTGATTTTCTCAGAAGCTATATCAGGCTGGTCAAAAGTGATCCTTGGTTATTGCAGGAGACAGATCCACAGCAATGTTTTCCATTAGTCAAGCGGACCTACTGGCGAACAACACGAGAAAATGTATTTTGTATTCTCATATTATGAGACATGGAACTAGCCCTCTTGAGTGTCAATGGTCTCCTTTCCCTATTGAAATGACCGGAGTGTCGGTTGTCGTTCCATCCCCTTCTGGATCGAAACTTCTTGTGGTGAGGAACGGAGAGAAAGATTCCTCTACAAAACTTCAGATTGTTGATCAATCACATGTGGAGAAAGAGATATGTGTAGATCAATCTATACATGGTCCACTCTTTACAGATGAGTGGTAACTGTCCAGCATAATCAATGGCTGCACTTTCCAGCCTCTTCACCCGTATCTACATAGTGTGACTACTGTTGTGTGACACAATTTTTTTGGGTACAGGTTTCAAGGGATTTCCTGGAACCAAGAAGAGACATTCATTGCATACATCGCTGAAGAGTCGCCTCGACCAAAACCAGCTTTCGATGATGCCGGATATAGGAAGGAGGGCTCTTCCGAGAAAAACTGCAATAGCTGGAGAGGACAGGGGGAATGGGAAGAAAACTGGGGTGAAACTTACTCCAAAAAGGGGATACCTTCACTGTTTGTTCTTGATATTGCTAGGTCTCTTCGCACTTTCTAGTGAATTTTTCAATTACCGACCCTTGATCCGACAGTATGACTTACTAAACCAAACGTCGGTGCCTGCAGCGGAGATGTACGTGCTGCTAGAGGCATTGCAAAATCATTGAGTGTTGGCCAAGTTGTTTGGGCTCCACCGTCTTCAAGTGGCCATCAGACACATTTGGTTTTCGTGGGATGGTTAGAGCACAATGGGTTTCAGAACACTCCTAGGAAACTCGGCATCAAGTACTGTTCTAACAGGCCATGTTCTCTGTATGCAATTCGTTGCCCTTTTGAAGAACCAAATGCAGATAACGCATCGGTTAGGTGAGCTCATGCTGTGACTCCAGGGTTTGTAGAGTATCAACATATTACTACTTTGTTCTAAAAATGGGATATGATATAACCCTGCTGTTGTTCCAGTGGTGGTAAATCAGACTCTGCTTCAGTAGCAACAAACTTAACCCCAAGCATAAGCAGTGCTTTCTTTCCACGGTTCAGGTATGCTTGTATGAAAATTCTTGCACTTTCTTCAAGGATTTCAAACTCAAACTACTCTTCACTGAAATAACTCAAGTTATTGTCAACAACAGCAAGGATGGCAAACTCCTGGTTTTTGTATCTTCAAAATGTGCAGTAGATAGTGGAGCGCATAATGCCACAGATTCGCTGCATAAAATCAACTGGGCATCTGATTGGAAAATAGACGAACACCTCGATGTGACTGATGTGGTATGACCGTATAATCTGCTAACCTTGAGTCCTTGATCCGTTTGGTACTTCGCTATGTTCTGCGGTCAGCAGACAGCATATTTGAATTTTAAATTATGCCAGGTTCCTCTTGTAATGTGTCCTGAAAATGGCTGTTTTCCGGGTCTATACTGCTCATCCATGCTATCGGATCCTTGGCTTTCTAATCATTGTACGATGATATTAACATCTGCTTGGAGAAGTACTCAAGTGATACTATCGGTAGATGTTTTAAGGTAAATAAGTAAAGGCTGCTGGCATATTCGTTTTCTAGAGCTTAAATCCTTAAAGGATCACTTTCATATGCTATTTAATTTCTTTTGGCAGTGGGAAAGTAACAAGAATTAGTCCAGAAGACTCAGATTACTCATGGAGCGCCCTTGCAGTAAATGGAAATGATGTCCTCTCTGGTAATTCTACTTGCAATCAGGCAGTGTTTTTATGCATATATTCGTTTAGTTTTGAGTGTTAACAATATTTATTTCTCTTCTGATTGTCTTAGTGTCAAGTAGTCCCATCAATCCTCCTCAGATTAGTTATGGCCGTCAAGCGTCAACAGAGGATCATCAAACAAGTGGATGGGTTTGGGAGGAAGTTACGAGTCCGCTCATGGCAGGCAGTAATAAGGTTCCTTGTGGGCTGCTGCAAAAAGATTAAGTACATATTTTATTTGCTCAATTTACTCAAACATGCATTAGCATTTGTTTCTATGTGCTGCAGGTGAAGGCTTTGTTATCGCATCACAAGTTCAGTATACTCAAAATCCCGGTTACTAACCCGTCTGATGAACTCTCTAACGGTATAGTCATGAACACAACTATTACGAAATATTCTGCGTTACCTTGTCATCCTTCATTAGGTGATATTTTTGCTGTCCTCAGGTGGCCAGCTTCCGTTCGAGGCCATCTTTGTGTCCTGTGAGGACAGTTCGCGGAAACCAACTGTTTTAATCCTTCATGGTGGCCCACATTCAACATCGGTATCAAGCTATTCGAAATCATCAGCGTTTCTCGCTTCACTTGGATTTAACCTGCTTATTGTAAATTATAGGTAGTTTCTCTTCAAAATTTCTCTTACTTTCTGATTAACGATGAATGCCAATGTGTCATCTTCCTGTAATATGAGAAGAGGTACACTGGGATTCGGAGAGGAGGCTTTGCAGTCACTTCCTGGACAAGTTGGGTCACAGGTGTGTACTCCAGTTATATTCTTGATCTTTGTTCCTTATGAGCCAAAACTGGTTTCTGAAACGTGTTTGAACAGGATGTCCAAGACTGTCTTACGGCGCTAGACTACGTAATCAAGGAAGGACTGATCGATGGGTCTAAAGTAGCGGTCGTCGGGATTTCACACGGTGGATTCTTGACAACCCATTTAATCGGTCAGGTCAGCATCCTACAGTCTTCAAAGTGTACGTGACACTTACTCCGTTTGTTCTTATTCTTGGTGTGACTTGTCATTTGGCCCCGCTTCTCCAGGCTCCTGATAGATTTGCCGTGGCGGCGGCTCGAAACCCAGTATGTAACCTGTCACTGATGATTGGCACCACTGACATCCCAGACTGGTGTTATGCAGTGGCATGTGGAACTGAAGACAAACACCTTGCCTCAGAATCCCCTTCCCTTGATCATATTAGACTCTTCTACCAGAAATCACCAATTGCCCACATTTCAAAAGTATGCCCTTCCCTGTATTATGTTAGATCGTCCGATGAACTGGAGTAGCGAAATAATAATTAGCTACATAAAAAGATCTTGGTAGGTATACTAACGATGTTGATTCTGCAGGTGAAAGCGCCCTTGCTTATGCTTCTAGGAGGAGCAGATCTTCGGGTACCCGTTTCAAATGGCCTACAGGTAGCTATTTACATATTCCCCAACTCTGCACAAAAGCTATTCAATACAGATTTACAGATATACTAAAAAAAATCACTTTGATCTCATGGTCTATTTTGTGTGTACAAATACTTTTAACAAGTTACATTTAACAAACTTCCCAAGAACTGAAACTCAGCTTTGCTTATACGTGCCCTGTGTCTGTTCGTTTCAGTACGCAAGAGCTTTGAGAGAAAGAGGAGGCGACATCAAAATCATGATGTTCCCAGAGGACATACATGAAATCAATATGTAAGCCAGAGAATAAACAGATTCATGTTCATCTGGATCCCACTATTGGATTCTTATCACCATTTCACCTTTGATTTGGGTTTGGTTTGCAGACCACGATCGGATTTTGAGAGCTTCCTCAACATAGGAATCTGGTTCAAGAAATATCTCAAATAGATCCAAGGAGAACTTCAGAGTTTTTCAAGCACTATCTTTGCAAGGAAGACAATTTGAGAATTGAGAGCAAGTGTTCCGAAAATAATGAGGCTGAAAGAGCGATGATTTAAACTTAATTCCATGCAGTCATGACAAGATGCTACATTAATAACACATTGCTGGAAGGCATAACTAGCACTTTTTCCGATAAATGGCGCTTTTATTAGACTTCAATGTTTACACCAAGGCATAACTAGCATGTCTGCAGCTATCACACTTTACAATAAGTGACCATATCCAGTGTGCCGATCAGCATGTCTGTTATTGAAGTAGCCAAGTAGGCCTCTATCCTGGAGGGTCAAAATTAACGAAACCGATCACTGTGAGATAGAAGCCTTGGGTGCTTCAGTGCTTGGTTTTCAAAACCGGCAGTAATGAATCGTCTTCCAGAGTTCCCAGACCCAGCTAATAAAGCGAGCAGCCAAAACAAAGTCCAGAAGCAACCTGATAACTTGTCAAGTTCTAACTTGGCCAGAACCAATATCTCAAAGAAACATGGATCATCAACAGATATGCAAAGACGACTTCTAAGATCCTCACTGCCCGAGTAGAGCATTTAAAATAGAGGAGATGCAATGTTTTTTGGGGATTTGTTTTCTTGAAGAAATTTTGTTCTTTCAACCTAGAAGCATGAAGGTATCAACGCACTGCTGTTACTGAAGGTTGACGTTCTGCATTATCTGAATTTTCTCCTAATTATTCTTCGATGGGACTTTAACTGTACTAGTACCACTATCTTAGTTGTGTGGTAGTAAACTTGCTGGCAATATCAGGACTGTCTTCTCAGAGTTTGGCCCTTTTCAGGTCCATCGTTTTTTGTGCCTTGTTTCAGGTAACATAGCTTGGTCGTGGTGCTGTATAGGCTGGATAGTTGCGCACGCTTTGGAACAAATTGGTATCGCTTGATAGTTCAACAAAGTAACTGAACATAAACGATGGTTCCGGCAGGTATATAATAGCTTAACTGATAGAGGTGCACGCTGTAGAGAGGCAAAAGGTATTAGCACAAATGCAGATAATGTGCCGGTATCTGAATTTGTTTTTGAAACAGGGTCGATATCTGAATTTATAAGCTGTTTTCTTTAGTGTTGACGTTATGTCGGATCAATTATTTATGCATATACGAACGTGTTGACTGGGATTTCCTCGAGAAGGTGCTATATAAGATGGGTTTTTGCAAAACTTGGACCGACTGGGTGATGGCACGTGTGAGATCGGTTTGCTTCTCTGTCAGAATAAACGGCCGCACCCTCGAATCCTTCTCCCCTACAAGAGGCATTAGACAAGGTGACCCATTGATCCTTATTTGTTCTTGTTCGTGGGTGAAGCCTTGTCTTGCAACCCCAATAAGGAAACGTCCGAAGGAAGGATCACTCCAATCAAGGTCGCTAGGAGGGCCCTTGGAATCTCAAACCTGCTGTTCGTCGACCATAGCCTCCTCTTCTTCAGGGCCACCGTGGAGGAGGCTAGGGCAGTTGATAGCGCTCTGAATTTGTTTCAGAGATTCACGGCTCAACTTATCAGCCCTGCTAAAAGTTTCATTCTGTTTGGCACTCTCTGCCCGACGAACATCAGAGATGAGATCAAATCCATTCTGGAAATAACAAACTCTACTTTTGAGGAAAAGCACATGGGACTGCTGACTCCAGAGGGCCGTATGAAGAATGCACAATTTCAGCCCATTATGAATAGATTCACCAAGAGGCTTACCAACTGGGCCGACCGATTCATGTCACATGCGGCCAAAGATACTCGCATAAAATTTGTTGCACAATCCTTACCGTGCGCTTTGCCATGGCAGCTTTCAAAATGAGCTTGGGCTTCTCTGAAGAGTATGAAAAGCTGATCAAAGATTTTTGGTGGGGCGAGGAAGACGGACACCATAAGGTGCATTGGATGGTCTGGGAAAACCTCATCAAACCTAAAGGAAAAGGGGACTAGGCGTTAGAGTATTAGGTATATACGGTTATTATGATAGTTTAAGATAGAGTTAGAATCTGTTTACGTACAGTCATAACTTGACTCGTACTCCAAGATAATTCTTCGTACGCCTATATATACTCGCCCATGAGGCTCAATAATATATCCATCATATTTCGCTAAACTCATACTCTTTCATGGTATCAGCCTAAATCGATCTCAAACCCTACATTCCGCCGCGCTGCCCCGGGGAGGTCAATCTCCATGATCTCCGCCGGGGGCTGCGCAACCCGTATGTAGGGTTCGTCCGCCGATTCGTGATCGGCTGCCCTGTAAGTCTTTTTTTTCCGATCTCTTAATCAGTTTTCTTTTTTGGTTTACCGATCTTATCGGATTGAGTCGCCCACCGCCGTCGTCATCGTCGCGCCTCTACTCCGACCATCGGCATCGAGGATCTACATCGCGTCCGTGCGCCTGCCCACTCCGCTGCTGCTCCTGCCTCGGCAGGCGACCGCGCACCGCGGACGGCTGCTACGTCTTCCTCAGAAGGCTACCACGGCCGCCCTCGAATCCTCTTCGTCGTCATCGTTCGGGACTTCACCGACAATACCGCCATCGAATCCGATCTACGCGTCGTCCACGCCATAGCGCATACGGTGCACCGTCGGTCTGATCAACCGATCCTGCGCCTGTCTACGCCAAGCACGTCCCTAAGCACGCGCCTACCGCCGATCGAGCTACGGGCTACCGCTGTGTCGCCCCGTCGGGCCGCAGTGCTGCCGCCTTTGGTCCACGCTACCGGCTTCCAACGCGCATTCCTTGGTGTATACGTCGCTGGTGGTCTCCCAGCCGCTGCACCGACTTGCGCCCTGCAGCTATGCCGCCCCCTCGGGTCGTAGCGTGGCTGCACACAGTCTACTTCGTCGTCCTCATGCATCAACGGCATCGGCTTTCACCGCGCCATCTCCTACGGCGCGGATCTCCGCCGTTTGCACATGGTCTTCGTCACGTCGCCGGGTCTTCCTCGCCTACTTCGAGCACCGCCGCCGCGCTTCACAAGGTAACCTGCAGGGCGCCCTCTCGCCGTCGCAGGTCCCACCGACTACCCCATCGCCACTCCAGGCATCCAACATGATTACCCTAGGTCGCCGCTGTTTTTGCCACCTTCTACGTCTTCGTCCACTACAACTTCGCCGCTAGCGTCATCGCCTCGTCCCCGACTACACCACCTGCTACTCTACTCCGACAACCGCTGGCAGCGCCAACATCTCTCCCTTTGCCGCTCTGCGCGTCGCAACCGCTCTGGAGGCTTCCTCTGCTAGTCTTTTTGACATGGCGACAAGTTCATGATGGTCCATGCCCCGCACACCTGGTACTAGCAATACCGGGAGTGCCTTCGTCCCCAACGCGTTTCCGAGTCTAGTAAATTTGGATCGGCGCCTCGTCTTCATCGGCTTCAACAACGTCTTCTTCGGCATTGACCCCTCTACGACTACCTCGACCGCGTCACCGACGAGTTCTTTTTTGCATACTCGGTTCTGGCAAAACTGGAGTGTGTGTTCGTCCCCGACGTGCGCCTAGTTCTGGCAAAACTATGGCCGCATCTCGTCCTCGACGACTCGGACTGCATCGACTTCGGTATCGACACCCTCAACGACTGCCTCAACGCGTCTCCGCCATCCTCCTCGCGCACTATGCGCATGCGGCTTCATGTGCCGCTACCTCGACACCGGCATCCCCAACCACGACATCGACCACGGCGACCCATCGCACGGCTACCTCGACCATGGCACCGCCTCACGCTCTCGGCTCCCTCGACATCGGCACAAGGGCTATCACCTTGCCTAAGAATCTCACCAGCTTCCTCTACAGGCCAAGCTACCGTGACGCGACACCGTCCATGACGTTCCCGCTCGGACTGCGGGGGGATGTCAGGCTACTGGATGCTACTTCGGTTTATCTCTAGTCTGACCTTCCGGGATGTTCCAGTTGTTCACGACGCTACCGCTACGACTGCGGGGGAGTGTTAGAATATTAGGTATATACTGTTGTTATGGTAGTTTAAGATAGAGTTAGGATTTGTTTACGTACAGTCCTAACTTGACTCGTACTCCAAGATAATCCTCTGTACGCCTATATATACTTGCCCATGAGGCTCAATAATATATTCATCATATTCCACCAAACTCATACTCTTTCACTAGGTTTCCGCGATGTTCATCTCTTCAACAAAGCTCTGCTGGCAAGGTAAGCTTGGCATCTTCTACAAAACAGTACTAGCCTTTGTGCAGGTATTTCCCCAATGGTAACCTGTTTGATTTTTTTTCTTTGAACCCCTCCCCAGCCTAGTGAGGCATAAAATTTGGAGTGGAACTCCTGCAATCATTAGCCGCATTGGAAACAGTAGAAAAACACAGTTCCTTTGAGACCAATGGATCCCCAGGGACAGTGGTCTTAAAATCCTACCCTCAAGAAGAACTCTAGGAGAAGGTGGGTGAATCAGCTCATGGTGCCCGAGACTAACTCTTGGAATTCAGAACTATTAAGAGAACTCTTTCTCGAACACGATGTTGAGGCCATCCTTCGAATTAAAATCCCCACTCAGGATCTCGAGTGTTAGAGTATGTAACCGTATGGGTACGGGTACGAAGTAGTACTCCGACACGTACACATACATCCTTGTACGCCACGTATGGGGGCTATTCCCTACGCCTATATAAACACGCAACCGGTGCCCCTACGAGTACACACCGTTCCACCATGATTGACATGGTATTAGAGCGGTCCTCTTACGCGCTCTAGTTGCCCAAAAAACCTAATCCACCGCCGCCACATCCCTTGCCGCTGTCGCTGCCGCACAGATCGTGCCGCCGCTGCAAGCTGTCGTCACCGCGCAAGCCTACGATCGCCGATGTACCAGCCCTTTGTTGCTGCCGCCGTATCACGACAAGACCAAGACCAAGATCCACGATCAAGATCCAAGAAAAACCCATGCCTACGACCACTTTGCCGCCATACGAATCGTATCGCTGCATCGAGACTACGAAGATTGCCGCCCCCGCATCGGGTCCTTCTGATCCCGTGCCGCTGCCGCCTCCAAGAACCCACCATCGCCATGTCGTCATCGGCCTCATCTGCCACGGTGCTCGCTGCTGCGCTCGGGTCCCGACCCTCGCAGTTGCTCACGCGTGGAAACACGCTCATCTGGAAGGCCCTTGTCATCCCGGCTCTCCGCGGTGCTCATGTCCTCGACCTTGTTAAAGGGAACGAGGAGGCGCCGGAGAAGATCCTGGAGACTGAGGACATCAACAAGAAGAAGGTGACCATTGAAAACCCCGAGTATGCTGCATGGATCTCGCATGACTAGCAGGTGCTCCGTTGAATCCTCAACGCTCTCTCCCCCAATGTGCTCGCGCACGTTGTTGGGCTCGAGACTTCTGCCGAGGCGTGGGCTGCCATCAACGCCCACGTGTCCTCCACGTCCGAGACCAGGGTGCAACAACTACGCTCCGCCCTCAACGACACCCGCAAAAACGATCTCTCCGCCGACAAATATTTTGCTAAGATGAAAGCTATTTCTTCTAAATTAACTGCTGCAGGCAAACCTCTCGACGCCGATGAGCTGATTTGGTACATGCTCAAGGGTCACGCCAACCCCAGCACTCCCTCGACGACCTTCTCTCTCAAGTTCAGGAATACGACCGCATGAACAAAAGCCGAGGAGGGCTTCTCTTCTTCGGTCAACGTCGCGCGTCGTGGTGGTCCGCCCCCGCGTGGGGCCGACCGGCCACGTCATGAAGATCGTCCCCGCCAGCAAAAGTACAACGATCGCCCACGCTATGATGATCGAGGCCGTGGCGATGACTGTGGCCGCCAGGACTACTATCATGACCGTTGCGACTATCGCGATCATCGCGATGACCAAGGACGCCGCGATGGTGGAGGCTATCAGGGGTGCCGCTACGAGGACGAGCGTCCTCGACGTTGTGATGACGCCGACAGGCGTGATGGAGGTGGGCACCGTCGTGGTTGTTGAAAGGATACATATGCCGCCTAGAGGGAGGGTGAATAGGTGGTTAAAAACTTTTTCGAGAGAGGCTCAACAAAGGCGGAATTAAACTAGCATTTACTTTGTTAAGCACAAAAACCTAGAACAACTAGGGTTCACCTATTTGCACCAACAACTTATGCTAAACAAGACAAGCAGCTATGAGATAGCAAGATATAAACTTCAAGCACGAAGGCTATCACAAAGTAAGGTGCATAAGTAAGAGCTCGGGTATAGAGATAACCGCGACACACGGAGACGACAATGTTTTACCGAGTTCCTCCCAACGTGGAGTACGTCTCGTTTGGAGAGGGGGTGGTATCAAACCACCAATGCCACAAAAGGCCTCCCTTGTTCTCCTGTGAATCTCACCCCAACAGGATCGATCCACACTTCCACTATCGGTGCACTTGTCGGTGGCAATCCAGAACCTCTCACAAGGTTGGGGCACTTCTCCACAACTCAATTGGAGGCTCCCAACAAACAAGCTTGTGGAAAGCTCCACAACTTAATTGGAGGCCCAAGTAATCTATAAACCTGCAAAACCACCAAACCATCTAGGGTTCCAATGAACCCAAGAGTAAAAAGCTTCTCAAATTTTCACCCAATCGAATCCTCACCGAGAACTCAAACCGATGCACAAAATGCAATGGCAAGAACACAAGAAGTGCTCAAATCCTTCTCTCCCAAATTCCACCAAAGCTACAAAAGCTTAAGGGGGAATAAGAGAGGAAGAACAATGGAGGAAATCCACAAAAGACTCCCAGATCTAGATCCCAAGATGTTCCCCTCACTTAGAGGAGAGATTGATTGGTGGGATTGTAGATCTAGATCTCCTCTGTCAAATCCCTCAAGAATATGCAAGAATCAATGGAGGGATTGAGGGATAGCAAGCTCAAGAAGGTCAACAATGGAGGGGAAAACTTGCAAGAAAGGTTGGGTAAACATTGGGAAAGAAGGGCCCCTTATATAGGTCCTCCAAAATCCAACCGTTACAGCCCTGGAGCGCGCGGGCCGGACATTCCGGCCTATTCACGCCGGACATTCCGGCCAAGGCAAAACTGACAGAAACAACAATACGAAAACACCCATAACTTTTGCATCCGGACTCCGATTTTGATGATCTTGGGCTTGTTTTAAAGAGGAAAACAAACTCTACAAGATAATGCAGGGAACCAATTATAGTCCAGAAAGGGAGGATAGAACCAAATGACGAAAAACTTTGACCTCTCTCAAAAAGACGAACCGGTAAAACCTTCAACATCGAAAACGCAATAGAGAATGCATATGAAATCCATTTTCGATGAACTTAGGCTTGTCAGGAAGATTAACACAAGGTCTAAATCCTCTTATGGATAAGAACCAAATAATGGAAGGTTTTACTAATCTCTAAAAGACAAACTGGTAAAACCTTCAATATCAAAAACACAATAGAGAATGTATATGAAATTCGTTTTCGATGAACTAGAGCTTGTTATGAATATGACCACAAGCTCAAGAACCTCACATGGATAAGATCCAAATAACAACCAAGAATGATGATGCCAAGTATGCAAAGGTTTGAGCTCTCATGAAGGATATGATTAAGTTACTCACTCGAGAGCCCCTCTTGATAGTACAACTATCTATCCTATAAACCGGTCTCCCCAACTAACACCATGAGACCGGTAAGAAAGAAACCCTATCAAGAACATACCTTTGCCTTGAGCATATTCCACTTGAGCTTGATGATAGTGATCTTGTCCACCTCAAGATGGAACACCTTTCTTGATTGCACTAGTTTGGTGAAGACTTGCAAATTGCTCTCCCATACTCCACTATGGTAGAGCTTCTCTCTTGAGCATATCATCTTCCCATATCCATGATAACCATAGGATGGAAAGCTCCAAGCAAATGATCTCTTCGAGATGGCTCATATTGAACTTGCACATCATTTCTTCTTTCTTAATTATGTTGGTGTCTTGAAGGAACATAAGAGATATCACCCCAACTTTAGTCTTCAAGACACACTTGCTATAGGCTCAACTCTCACTTGACCAATCTCCAGATCACTCATTGAAACCTTGGTCAACAATTAATCTTCTTCACTTTCTTCTTCTCCTAACCTTGAATCCAACATATGGTTCAAGCATTGCCTATGGACAAATCCTATAGGTAAAACTCAATGCAAACATAAGTCCATAAAGATTGTCGTTAATTACCAAAACCACACATGGGGGCACACATGCACTTTGAGTCATGACCGTCAGCCCACTCCCCACGTCAACACTACATGTCAGATATGCAACATCCACGGGCATCCTGCTCGTGACTGTTGGTGGCGCTATGGCGATGACCTCCGCGGTGATGGTGACCGTGGGAACAAAGGTGCAAACTTCGCTAGAGTCGACACCAACTGGTACTATGACACTGGCGCCACCAACCACATCACTAGTGAGCTGAATAAGCTCCATACTCATGATAAATATGAAGGCCAGGATCGTGTGCACACTGCTGAAGGCTCAGGTATGCATATTAGTAACGTTGGTCATTCAGTTTTGCGCACCTCTCATAATTCCTTTCATCTCCATGATATTCTACATGTCCCAAGTGCCTAAAAAAGTCTACTATCTGTTCATCGCTTTACTCTTGATAATCATGTCTTTATTGAGTTCCATCCTTTCTTGTTTTTGATTAAGGACCAAGCAACACGATGCATTCTGTTTAGAGGCCCCTGCTATGAAGGACTTTATCCCTTGATGCCTATCTCCGCCGAGTCCTCCAAGCATGCATTCATTACAATAAAGCTGACATCATCTACATGGCATCGTCGCTTAGGACATCCATCTTCGTTTATTATTCAACAAGTTCTTAGGAGAAATAAGATAGCTTACACTCCAGAAATTACTCCATATATCTGTGATTCTTGTTAGTTAGCTAAGATTCACCAGTTGCCATACCCCATCTGCACTAGTAGATCCACTGATCCTTTTGAACAAGTTTTTTTTCTGATGTATGGGGTCCTGCACCTATTTCTGTTGGGAAACATGCCTATTACATAAGCTTTATTGATGATTATACCAATTTTGTTTGGATCTATTTGCTTAAAAAGTGTTGTGATGTGTATCAAGCTTTTCTGAATTGGCAAAGTTATGTTGAGCGCAAGTTTGATAAAAAAAATTATTACTATGCAAACTAATTGGGGGGGGGGGGATTGAGTATGAGAAACTTAATGCTTTCTTTCAAAAAGCTGGTATTACACATCATGTTTCATGCCCACATGCCCATCAACAAAATGGTTCTGCTGAAATAAAACACTGTCATATTGTTGAAGTTGGTCTTGCTTTACTTGCCAATGCCTCCATGCCTCTTAAATATTGGGATGAAGCTTTCCTTACAGCCACCTTTCTCATAAACTTGCTTCCTAGCAAAGTTATTGACCTTGAGTCTCCTACTGAACATCTCCTTCACATCACACCAAATTATGATGCTCTTAGAACCTTTGGCTGTGCTTTGTAGCCTAATCTTCGTCCCTATAACAGTAGGAAGCTTGCTTTTCGCTCCAAACGTTGTGTTTTTCTTGGTTATAGTCCCCTCCATAAAGGTGTTAAATGTCTTGATGTCTCCACGGGCCGTGTATATATATCTCGTGATGTAGTCTTTGATGAGAATGTCTTTCCTTTCCAAGAACTTCATCCTAATGCCGGTGCACTTCTTAAAAACGAGATTCTTCTACTTCCTACATCCACTCCTCCTAAGGGTGCTCAAAATACTGATGATCATATGTCTACTATTGTGCCTATTTGTGTTCCTTCTGTTTCTGTGTCACAGGACGTTGCCCTAGCTGGTAAAAATTTTGCTCAAAATGATGTACCACAGCCTCAGGAATCATATGCTGAAACTAGCATGCAAATGGACGAATCTGGCGCTGAAAACAATGAAGATACGGGTGAACATTCCTGTGCCACTGCTGATTCCGAGGGCGCTGAATCCGGTGCAGATTCGCCTCGCGCTCCGTGCGGTCCCGCGTCTGGTCTACGCTCTACCGCGCACACGTCCGCGCCTCCCGCGCACGTGCCGACGTTGCTAGCCTCCCCTACGCATGAGACACATGGCACTGGGGGCTCGGCTGCCTCCCTCGACACGGACAGCGCGTCCGACCGCGCTGGTTCGGCCTCGCCTGCATCCGCTGCTCTGACAACTGCTGTGTCCTTTGGTGTGGCTCTGTCTCCTGCTTCAGATGATGGATCTTCTATGGTTTCTCCGTCTCCACTGGTTACTGCACCACCTCCGTCACCACTAGGGCCTTGCACTCGATTATAGAAAGGTATCCGTCATCCATGCAAATACACTGATGGCACATTACGATATGGCATGTTATCCTCCACAGGTGAACCTCGGAATTTGCCTGATGCTCTCAATGATACGCATTGGCATGCTGCCATGCAAGATGAGTATGATGCTCTAATGATGAACAAGACTTGGACCTTGGTTCCTTCTAGCTCCAACAAAAATATTATTGCTTGCAAATGGGTGTATCGTATTAAACGATGTGCTGATGGTACTATTGATCGTTACAAAGCACGCTTGGTTGCAAAGGGGTTCAAATAAAGGTATGGAATTGATTATGAAGATACCTTTAGTCTTGTTGTCAAGATTGCTACTATCAGAATTGTTCTTTCTATTTCTGTCTCCCGTGGTTGGAGTCTTCGGCAACTAGATGTCAAGAACGCGTTTCTTCATGGTGTTCTGGAAGAGGAGGTCTATATGAGACAACCCCCTAATCCTTGTACGCCACGTGTGGGGGCTATTCCCTACGCCTATATAAACACGCAACCGGTACCCCTACGGGTACGCACCGTTCCACCACGATTGACACTGAGGACAGGATCATTTGGCACTTTGAGAGCAATGGCCTTTTTTACTGTTAAGAGCGCCTATAGGCTAGCACTCAACCTGTCCAAAAAGGGTGAATCTTTCTCTAATCACCTGTACAAGCTTATCCTCTCCACATATTATATTCTCCTATCACCCTCAGCATCTTTGGTCATGAGTTACATGTCATCATTTGTCATGAATGGAGAGAGTGGCGGGGAGGTCCGCGGCTGGACTGCTGCTGCCTTCACCGGAGATAGGTTCTGGGCATCTCCCTCGTTAGACAGTGAGGCAGATTCTCCACCTTCTTCACCTCGCGCGAAGAAGATAGAGTCCGTTTTGGACAGAACACATTTGCCAGATGAAAATACGTTGTGTGAGTCTTTGAGGTGGGCAAAGAAGATGGAGAAAAGGAAGAACCAGAGGCTCGCGGCTATGGAGCTTGTGACTGCATCACCGGAGGTGAGCTCTTTCTCTTCGGTTCGTCATACTTCTTTCGATCAGGTAAGTTTCAAATTTCTGGTGATTCCTCCTTCAAATTTTTGCCTTGAAAGCTTTAATGTTTTGGAGTGGATCAGGGTGACGCACAGAGCAAACCGATAGCTGATCTATTTCAGCCGACGGCAGTGTGCATAGCTCACCGGTGATCAAATCCACGTTTCTCAGGTCGAACATCAGAGAGACGTTCAAGATTGGGATCTCAGTTTGTTGGGCCTAATGGGCATAAGGCCCGTGGTTGTGTTCCACTGTCTACCCAGGCAAGAGGCCAATTTGGCTTACCGGTGACGTCTCATGAGGATCCTCGTCGCGGCTTGCGACTTATGCGTGTTCAACTAGGGCTATCGAGAGCTCAGTGTCGTAATTCTTTCTCGCTCCCTGCGCCGTCTTCTTTGACGGTGGGCGATCTTGATCGCCATCTGGACATGGCGGGATGGGAGAATAGATTCCCGGTGCAGCGTGGTGTGGATGGGGCCAACCAGCAACTGCATCCTCGCCAAACGCTGCCAACAAGGATTGGCAATGGAGGTTTTGCTGCGTCCAATTCTCGTGGGGCAACAGAGGGTTTTGGTAGCCGCGCAGCACATGGAGTTCCTCCCCATATGCTGCGGAATGATGCTGGATCTCGCCTTGAAGGTAACAATGGAGGTTGTGGTGAAGCTTTTGGGCGAGCTGGGGCTGGGGGTTTTGAAGCTCGTGGATCATACGGAGCACCTCCTCATCTGATGCGTTTTAATAACAATGGTATCAATGGTAATGGAGATACAAGTGGCCGAGGAGCTGCTGGGGGTTTTGAGAATCGTGGATCACAAGGTATACCTCCTCATCAATCTTGCAATGAAGCAAATTATCATTTTGAATTTGGTTCAAGCTCAAACCAAGGCTCGGGGTTCTACAACAATCGACAAGGAAATGATCAGAGACAAGGTTTTGAGCGGCAAGGCTTCAATGGCGAATTTGGCGAGTTTGATCAGGGTTCTAACCAAAGTTTTAACAACAATAGCAGAAATTATCAGTACTGCAGACCTTATCGGCAACAGAATTATAATAACATGCAGTATGGTGGAAATCGGAATAATTATCGACGGACTTCAGGGGGTGGTGTTGTTTGTCCATCTTCGGAGGTGACGAATCTGCCGGTTGGCAACAATCGGGCCACGGTAGCTGAGCCCATGTTGGCTACCGGTGCACAGCAGACCCCAACACAACAAGGGACTGAAATTCAGAACAAGATGGATGGTACAAATGTGGCATCAAAAGGATCTAAAAAAGATAAGATCCAATGCTTCAGATGTGATGAAACTGGTCATTTTGCAGGTGATTGTACTGCAGTGTTGTGCATTATTTGTGAGAAAGCTGCTCATGAAGCCGCTGATTGTCCTCTGTTGACGATGCCCAAACCGATAGCGGTTACTTATGGGCTTTGTCGGTCAGAGCTTATGTTCCATGAGGTCCCGGCATCACGGGATATTCGTTTTAAACACGACAGTGGCAAGGTGGGTCGTATCTCTGTTATTGGTGGTGTTCTTTCTACCAAAGATATCATTAAGGAGCTTCAATGGATTATAACTTCGGACCATCAATGGGATCTTAGACCGGCTGGGCAGGGAGTTTTCAAGGCGGTGTTCCCTACAAAAGCTGATCTGGCCCATGTTAAGAAGATGTCTGACATTCCTATTGAAGGAACTTCCTTTTTGCTTCATTTTGAAGAGTGGTCGGCATCAAACTTGGATAGGTACCAGCTAGATGAGGCTTGGGTAAGAATTTCAGGCTATCCCTACAAACTTCGATGTGACTATCTTGGTCTATTTTCTTTGGGTACTTTGCTTGTGAAAACAAAGGAGGTAGATATGAAATACACTAGAGAACATGACATTGTTAGACCACGGGTTCAAGTTACAACTCGGAAATATATCCCTATGGGGACGGATCATACGTACGATGAAGAAGGTTTTGGGATTTTATTTCACGTTGAAGGGGCAGAAGATGAGGCTGCTGATGTAAACGTGGAGGATTCCATGATTGATCCTGATGTAGGTGAAAAGCATCAAGACGATGCTTTTTTTCTAGGGAATAACCGAAGGGACCAGACCCAAAAAATAAAGATAAAGCAACTTCTGAACATCCTACTTTTGGTCAGGAAGGGGTCCAACCATCAGATGATATATCTCTTATGTTTGGATCATTCAGTAAGCCTTTCTTCAACTTATCTGCGATCAAGACAAAGATACCTGGTCACTCAAGGTTGTGGAGTGATCGGGTGGAGGATGACGAGGATACACTGCCTTCTCCGATTTCCAAGTCTGCACCTGCTAGTTTTCGTCCGGACATTGGTATGGCTTCTGTTGATTAGCAACGCTGCAACATAAGGCAAGAAGCTCCACAGTTGGCATCATACTCAGTGTCGGCTGGTGATGGCGATGTGTCTCTGCGCTCTTCGGACTTTGTAGTTATGACATCCACTTTGTGGCAAGAGGATTGTCGATGTCCGAGTGCCATCCAGCTGAAGGATGTCATTGTTCAGAATGAAGGGAGGAGCCCTTCGATGACCCGGGGTGCGGCGGATGATGCAACTTCGTTTGGGGATGTGGAGGTGAGGCAGGAGGCCTTGCCGACCACGTACGTGCAGACCAAGATGTCTTCGACACAAACACCTAGGCAGGAGGCCAAGGTGGCTGTCGTCTCGCCGAAAACCCCAGGAGGGGGTGTCACGGTGACCAAGTCTTCGCAAGGAGGGACAGGCGTGTTCCTCGGAGGCCGATACACCCAGGAGGAGTTGGTGGCCTTCGGTGGAATACCTGCGGGAAGCGTGGAGGTTCGATCAAGTGATCGAGTACGGGCTCAGCCAAATGCCGACTTGCCTCAGCTGCAGAGGGCCCAACAAAGAGCAATGGCGCATGATTTTTCTTCATGCTCAAGTACAAAACAAGTTCTAAAGTTTTCTTTATCTAATTTTCTGACGAGGAAGTTTTAGCTAGAGCCTCTGTGCTAGGTGTTTCTTTGGGTAAATCGCCGTCGCAAGTTTTAGAGTCTATAAGCTTGTTAAAAGATGTCGACTTGGAACGCACTTTAATCAATTTAAAGAAAAACGAACAAAATTCTAAGTTGGTGCATGATTCGGGTCATAGTCTAATTATAATTAAGGCAACATCTCTCTCGGGAGATCTTCTGGAGGACGAGCAATTAGGCTCTCAAGATAATAAAGATCATTTTCTACATGAGTTAAAAGTAAAGAGAACTAACAGAAAAAAATCAAAGGATTCTTTAACTGTTAGGCGAAGTGCACGTATTAGTAAAAGCATTAAGATAGTGTCAAGATGAAAGGATGTTTATGGAATAATGGAGGTTTCAGGGACAATGCGAAACATTTTTTTGTTAATGAAACTATCAGAGAATATAAGTTAAATTTTTTTGCGATTATGGAAACGGGTAGATCCAATTTTACTAGTCACTTTCTCAAGCACATATCTGGAGGTTTAGATTTTGCTTGGTATTGTGAACCACCAGATGGGAGATCAGGAGGTATGCTCATTGGTATTAACATGGCAACTTTTCAAGTAAAAAATGTGGTGTCTGGAGATAGATGCGTTAAACTATACATGCTCTCTAAGATGGATGGATTTGAGTAGTTTCTTGTACCGGTATACGGAGCTGCTCAAGATGCCAAAAAGGCTGAGTTTTTGGCAGAGTTGGTTCGTATATGTGAGTCTGAAACACTTCCTATGTTAGTTGGAGGTGATTTTAATATAATTCGTCGCCAAGAAGAAAAAAATAATAATAACTTTAATGTGAGATGACCCTTCATTTTCAATGCTATTATTGAAAGCTTGAACCTTAGGGAAATAGCACTTTCTCGGAGTCAATTTACATGGGCAAGTCGTAGAGAGAATCCTACATATGAAAAATTAGATAGAGTTTTGGAAACGGTAAAGTGGGAGCAGAAATTTCCACTTGTTAACGTCCATGCTTTAACAAGAACATGTTCGGATCATACTCCCCTTTTGCTCGATTCTGGTGAACAAGCTCACCATGGGAATAAGGCACACTTCTCTTTTGAGTTGGCGTGGTTACAACATGAAAGATTTTACGAAATGGTTGCCCATGAGTGGGCATCTATTTCATATGGTGACACCCCGATGGAGATATGGCAGAATAAGTTACGTCATCTTCGAAATTTTCTAAGAGGCTGGGCAAAAAACATGAGTAGTGTCTATAAGAAAGAAAAAGAGCGTCTATCTAACCATATTGATCATTTAGACCAGAAAGCTGAAACTTGTGTTTTAACACCTTCTGAAAGAGCTTTGGTAAATTCAGCTAATGATGACTTAGCGAAGCTAAGACGCAATGAAGAGTCCAAATGGACTCAACGAGCTAAAGTTAAACATATTCAAGAGGGGGGAATAACACAAAATATTTTCATCTCATTGCCAATGGTAAACATAGAAGGAAGAAGATCTTCCAACTAGAACAAGATGAAGGTACTATCATAGGTCAAGAAAACTTAAAATTTTACATATCAGAGTATTATTTGGTGAACCAATACAGAATTTCTTTCCGATGGATGAATCTGAAATTGGTGATATACCTCAAATATCTGCGGAAGAGAATATTATTCTCACGGCCGACTTCACAGAGAAGGAGGTTTGTGATGCAATTATGCAGATGGAAAAGAACAAAGCTCCAGGACCAGACGGGTTCCCAGCTGAATTTTACCAAACTTTTTGGAACATTATTAAATCGGATATGATGGTATTGTTTGAAAATTTTAAGAAAGGTGAACTACCATTGTTCCAGCTGAACTTTGGGATAGTAATCTTGCTTCCAAAAAAAGAAAATGCTATTCTGATTCAGCAATATCGACCCATTTGCCTTTTAAATATGACTTTCAATTTTTTTACCAAGGTCGGCACCAATCGTATTTCATCTATTGCTCACAAAGTGATTTGTCCTACACAAACATCGTTTATGTCGAGGAGACATATTCTTGAAGGGGTTGTTGTCCTTCATGAAACCATTCATGAGCTTCATAGGAAGAAAATGAATAGGGTACTTCTTAAGATAGACTTTGAGAAGGCCTATGATAAGGTTAAATGGTCCTTTTTACAACAAGCATTACGAATGAAAGGCTTTGATCCTACTTAGTTTCAATGGATAGATGATTTTGTGAGACGAGGGAGCGTGGGCATTCAGGTTAATGATTACATTGGACACTATTTTCAGACAAAAAAAGGACTAAGACAAGGAGATCCTTTATCCCCAGTTCTTTTTAATATTGTTGCTGATATGTTGTCCATTTTAATTGCCAGAGCAAAGGAAGATGGTCAAGTAGCTGGTCTCATACCTCATCTAATTGAGGGTGGAGTATCCATTCTAGAATATGCAGATGATACGATAATATTCATGGAGCATGACTTGCAGAAATCATTAAATATGAAATTATTTTTTTGTATCTTCGAGCAATTGTCGGGGCTAAAAATAAATTTTCATAAAAGCGAGATCTTCTGTTTTGGGAAAGCAAAAGAATTGGAGGACCAATATGTGGATCTTTTCGGATGTCAGATTGGATCATTCCCTTTTAGGTATTTGTGAATTCCAATTCACTTTAGGAAGTTAAAAAATGGTGAATGGAAACCTGTTGAAGATAGATTTGAGAAAAATTGTCATGTTGGTTAGGCAAATTATTATCTTACGGAGATCGTTTGGTTCTAATTAATTTAGTTCTAACAAGTTTGCCAATGTTCATGTTTTCCTTTATGGAGATTCCGAAGGAGGTATAAAAAGATTAGACTTTTTTCATTCCCGTTTCTTTTGGCAAAGTGATGAGCATAAAAGAAAATATCGTCTAACAAAATGGAACATTATATGCCGACCAAGGGATCAAGGTGGTTTAGGTGTGGAGGTTTTAGATATTAAGAAGAGATGTTTACTCAACAAGTGGTTGTTTAAACTTTTAAATGAGGAAGGGTTTGGCAAGAGCTAATAAAAAAATAAATATCTTCATTCTAAAACTCTATCTCAAGTAAATGCAAATCCATCAGATTCAGCCTTCTGGAAAGACCATGTAAAAGATTCTTTGCTAGGGGATCCTTTGATGTTCGTAATGGACAGAATGCTAGGTTTTGGGAGGATACTTGGTTGGGTGAGACACCTTTAGCTTTGCAATATCCATCTCTTTATAACATTATACAACGAAAAGAAGTTTCTATTGCACAAGTATTGTCAAATAATCCTCTGAATATCGCCTTCCGTAGAGCTTTAACCGGAAATAGATGGACACGCTGGCTCCATTTATTTAATCGTTTGATAGATATTCATTTAGTTGATGAGGAAGATCACTTTAGATGGGATCTTACTTCCTCTGGAAATTTCATGGTTAAATCATTGTATTTAGACTTACTTAATGGGAACACAAGGTTCCTACGTAAGTATATTTGAAAAATTAAGGTTTCACTAAAGATTAGAATTTTTATGTGGTTCCTAAACCGTGAAGTTCTATTAACAAAAGATAATCTTGCTAGACGAAATTGACAAGGAAATCAGAAATGTTGTTTTTGTGACAATTATGAAACGATAGAGCATCTTTTTATCGATTGTCCGTTTGCAAAGATTATATGACGTATTGTGTATATGACTTTTAATTTAGCCACACCCAAAAGTATCAAGAATTTATTTGAAAACTGGCTACATGGTGTAGATAAACTTGAGAAAGTACAAATACGAGTGGGTGTTTGTGCTTTACTCTAGACGATTTGGCACATAAGGAATGATTTATTTTTAACAAGACTTCGAATTCTTCTTTTATGCAGGCTATTCTTTTAATACCCACTGGATCCGTATGTGGTCGTTTCTCCAGCAGAAGGAGCGCAGACCTGTCATGGCTTTTGGGTGTAGCCGTTTGAAAACGGTTGCACGGGACTTATTCAGCCAGTGTGGCTGGCGTTTTAATAATAGGATTTCATGTTGATGTATCACGAGTTTTTGGTTCTCGCTCTCTTTAGATGGTTGATTCATGTAGCAACTCTTTCTGACCTATGAAGTGGGATTTTCTTTTGTATGAGATGGTTGTAATAATTTCAATAAGTTAATAAAAGCTATATGCATCAGTCGATACAGAGGCCGGGGTGTTATCCCCTTTTCGAAAAAAAAACACTCAACCTGAAACACCAGAACTAAACTAAGCCACTAGCAGTAGCAGCTCAACAGACGGGGACGGGAATATTTAGAATTTTATATAGAAATCTAAAGTTCCCCGAACGTTCGCATATTTGGGATCTTTGGGTTGCGGGTGGCCACTGACTCGCTCGCTACGAGGAAGAACAAATGGAGGAGAACGTTGGAGACAATTGTCGCTGCTCAGCGTGCGACAAGGATACTGAAGATGATCACCACACCATCGTCTCCTACACTAGAGTTGTTGCTCTCCGTCATGCGATGCGGCAACATCTGAACCTCCCCCCTAAGAATTGTTCCAAAAGACTGGTTATGACTGGCTTCAGCTGCTTCTTGGCCAAGCTGACGAACTCGTTCGAGAATCCTTCTCTTGCTCTGCCGCGCATGGCACCTCAGAAACGACTGTATCCACCAGGACAGAAAGGCCACCGTCGCCCATTCTGTCTCCTTCCTTTGTAGTACATACAACACTGCTTCTCCAATGGATCTGATGCCTGATGAGAAAGGAAAAAAATGTCTATTCGATTCCCGTGTCAGCAATGCTGCTACCAAACCAAAACATGTGCCGTCGTGGTGCCCTCCACCTCCTGGCCGGACCAAAATAAACGTCGATGGCTCCTATCTCAAAAATATGGGTACCGGCGGCGCTGGGCATCCGCGACAGCACTGGGTACGTCCTGTCCACAGGCTACTCCAATCCAACATTGTAGGAGCGCCGAAGAAGTTGAAGCTATGGCAACACTGGTCGAGGTTCAGCAGTTTGCCGACAAAGCTCACACTAATGTCATCCTGGAGACGGTTTCCTCGATCGTTACCTCTGCGCTAAGATCGACGCAAGCTGACTACTCACCGCTTTGGGTAACCTACGAAGAAACGAAGATGTTGGGGAGGTTTCAGCAGCACAGAATTCAGCATACACGAAGAGGAAGCAACAGAGTTGCTGACGCCTGAGCAAAATTAGGCAGAGCTAACGACAACCCCAACGACTAATTAATCAAAAAAAAAAAAACCCAACGACTTACTTGCATTTGTGTGGGACATTGTAATCCAGGTAATGAAAGATCTTGAGTCCCGAAATTTATAAAATTCTTTTTTCTGTCAAAAAAATTAAATATGCATGTACTGAAACCGTAACACTAGCCTAGCATATACGATACTTCGCATAGTTGTACAGAAGTACATAACACTAGAAAGAATAAATGATGCAACAATTACATCTATGCGCAAGAACCGACATGTTTATGACACGATGGATATGACATGGCAAGAATAATACGATGCACTTCACAATATTAAGCCGAATCGGAATCCGAACAATTAATTAGAGGTTCAAATTATTTAACTACCCGCAAAATTAAATGCTAATGAACATGGAAAAACATAGCAAAATGCGCTACACAAAATTAAATGGAGTTGGAATAGGAGAAACATACCGCATACACTCCATATTTAATTATTGGGTGAATTGACTAATTAACCAAAACCACATGATAATATGATATACGGCATGAACAATTTAAATATGCAACAACATATATATAGCATTTATAAAATAGGGTAGGTTTAGGTGCCCACGTTTCGGTTCGGAGACTCCGGGTGAAATAGGAAGTAGACACCTTAGAGTTCGGGGATGGAGGTCTTTGGATTCAAAGATGAAGAAGAACTTGATGCCGCTGGGTCCATGAAGTGGAACTCGGGGTCGATGGCCCACTTTAATGGATAAGAAAATTGATGTCGTTGGGTCCGTGAAGAAGAACTTGATGTCGTCGGGACCGTGAAGCGGATGATGCAGAATTATCTTGGAGAGAAAATTGGTAGAAACATCCAAGTCTACATCGACAATGTCGTGATCACAACGAAGCGAGAGGCAATGTTCATCGATGATCTTCGTGAAACTTTCAACAACCTCGATCGATACTGCATCAAGCTTAACCTGACAAAGTGCTCATTTGGAGTCCCTATAGGGCACCTCCTCGGATACTTAGTGTCAACAAGGGGAATTGAGGCCAACCCCGAAAAAATTCAGTCGATCCTGAAGATGAAGAAGCCCACAATATTAAAGGGTGTCCAACAAGTAGCTAGGTCTGTCGCATCACTAAGCCGATTCTTCGCTCGGCTAGGTGAAAAAGCATTACCGTTCTACGCATTGATGAAGAAATCAGATACTTCGAGTGGGCCGATGAAGCCCAGAGAGCCTTTAAAGATCTCAAGTGCATGTTGTCGACATCACCCATTATGGTGGCACCCAAAGAAAGAGAACCATTAATGCTATACATCACTGCCACCAACCAGGTGGTCAGCGTGCTAGTCGTCGAGCGATCCGAGGAAGGAAAAACTCACGGAGTCCAACGACCGGTCTACTACGTACCTCAGCGAGGTGCTCTCTCCATCCAAGTAGTGGTAGCTGCAGTACCAGAAGTTGGTATATGGCATCTTCATGACAGCGCACAAACTGCTCCACTACTTCATGGAGCATCCAATAATGGTGGTCAATGAGGCTCCTTTGTCCAACATCCTCAATAACCTTGAGGTAATAGGGTGTGACTCCCTTTGAGGAATCGAACTTTTCCCTTGGGACATCACATATAAGAAGCGTAAAATTATTAAGTCGCGGGTACTACCTGACTTCATGACAGAGTGGATGGAGCTCCAGAGTGCGGGTCCTCCGGATTTATCAAGTGCGTGGACCATGTACTTCGACGGATAAAAAAGAACTGAAGGAGCAGGCGTCGGCGTCATACTTGTGTCACCACAAAGAGACATGATGCGCTATATACTATGGATGAGCTTTCAGAACGCATCCAATAATGAAGCCGAGTATGAGGTCTTGTTGCACAACATGCGTATGGCCAAGGCTTGCGGTGCAACTCGGCTTAAGATTTTTCGGGACTCGAACCTGTTCGCACACCAGGATGGATGAACAAGTGTGATGCCATCAGCGATAATATGGTCACGTACCGCAACATGTATAACGTCATGGATGGAAATTTTGACGGATGTGAGGTCTCCCACATTAGCAGAGGAAGCAACAAAGAAGCCGACAATCTGGTCAACATCGGGTTGCTATGTTTTCCTATACCACCTGGAGTCTTTTGGGAAGAGATCGGTGAGCGTTTCATCAAAGTTAAAAAAGCCACTGAGATCATAGAGCCAAAAGCACGCAAGGAGGCTAAGCAACAAGCTGGCTCGGGGCTGCATCAGCTCCTGACCCCGAGCCATTTGCACCAGAGGATGACAAAGAACGCGAGGATGTCATGATGATCGAGCTCACATGGAGGCAACCGTACCTGGCGTACCTAATAAATCGAGAACTCCCAGATGACCCAGTTGAAGCACGAGTATCTCACCGCTCCAAGGATTTCAGAATAATATAGGGAGAACTCTACAAGTGAAGCATCTCAATTGTGCTCCAGCGATGTGTGACACCCAAAGAAGGAAAAAAATCATCCTCGAGGACATCCACGAAGGCATCTGCGGCCATCACGCCAGCAGCCGAGCGGTAGAAGCTAAGGCCTCTCGGGCAAGTTTTTATTGGCTCTTTGCGGTTCAAGACGCCAAATACATCGTACGCACATGAGAAGCATGCTATAGGTTCGCCACAAATCCCCATGCACCCACGATAGAGTTGGCCCCCATCCCTTTGACATGGCCTTTTGCCCAGTGGGGACTCGACATGGTGGGCAAACTTCACAAATCATCCTCAGGCGAACAAGTCTATCTGCTCACGACAGTCAAAAAATTCACCAAGTGGATTGAGGCAGTGCTCATCACCAGCCAAGACACCACATCACGGTGAACCTCATCAAGTCGATAGTCTTTCGCTTCAGGGTCCCCCATAGCATTATCACCGACAACGGATCCAACTTTACCTTAGGGGAGTTCCAGGACTACTACAAAGAGATGGGCATATAATTGAACTACACATCAGTTTCCCACCCACAGACCAACGGCCAGGTGGATAAAGCCAGCGGACTCATCTGCAACAGCATCAAGAAAAGACTCTTGGAGCCACTCAAAAGGGCAAAGAGCGCTTGGGTAGATGAGCTACCCACCATCCTGTGGAGCCTACGAACAACTCCAAACACTTCTATGTATGAGACATCTTTCTTCCTAGTCCACGGTGTTGAAGCTATGCTTCTTGTGGAGATTGCTCTTTAAGCTCCGTGAGTCATCGCCTACGACAAAGCCACTTCTACGGAGGCACT
Organism: Avena eriantha; assembly: GCA_910589775.1. Lineage (NCBI taxonomy): Eukaryota > Viridiplantae > Streptophyta > Magnoliopsida > Poales > Poaceae > Avena > Avena eriantha. The sequence continues at coordinate 251,121,476 of OU342742.1, read as the reverse complement.
CGAAGACGATGTTGACACTCCCGACGAAGTGAGAGATATCCCACTCTCTAAATCACTGGCATATCAGTAGTACTTTCGCAACTACCATAATTATCGGCTACACCCCAAGTCCTTCTATATGGGGGATATAGTCATTCGTATCAAGCAAGATGGACATCGCAAGCTCGATTCGCCATGGGAAGGACCCTACATCATCATGGAGGTGATCCCTGGAGGAGCATATAGCCTCTAGGACAAGAAGACTGGCGTCAAGTACTCCAACCCGTGGAACGTCGCGTAACTGCGTCGTTTCTATGCTTAAGATTTTGTATTACACTATTTACTTTCAATAAGGCGTATGGTCAGGCTACTAAGCTGGTACATATACTCGTGTACCTGCTACCAGTAAGCCCTACAACCAAGCTACTAATCCAAAACATGTACCTCCGTACCCTCTACCAATAAAGGTAAGTTCCGTCTACTGAGTCTTGATTTAAATTTCCTTTACTTTCATCATACCCGATACTGGGGGGTTACACTAATCATCCCAATAGAGTACACCTAATACTTGGGGTCTGCATTGATCAGTTTAAACTTAGCACATTATCGACTCTATGTACTAAACACCCAACACGCCATGACCAGAGTAGCTGATTCGGCCTAATAGGCATCAGGCTAACGGAAAGGTCTCGTGTAAGGTGTAAGCACAAACATCCTCTGTAAAGACACATAATCTTTATTCAACAACAAAATTCTTTTCATTATCAGTTACAAAGATTTTATAAAGTGTACATATTGTTTACAGGGATCAACTCAATAGTTATGGAACTTAACAAAAAAATCTTCGTATTCTGCAAGGCATCAATGAATTATCTTGATAGAGGGCTTCTGAACAACGTCATAGTGCGGAGCCATAGACATAGGACCACCCCCTGAAGAAGCAGGAAGATATTGCGAAATTTCTTCAAGGATAATCATCGGATGATGCACGTGTGCCCAGGAAAGAGCAACCGTGGCACCCGCGATGAGCTACATCGTGACAAACTCGTGGATTGATTCACCTCGACGAAATTTGCGCATCAGAGCTGCAAGTCCTTGAGGTTGAGGATCCCTCAGAAACATCACATTATAAACCAACGCAAGGCAGAGGGCAACACTCTACAAATTTGCCTACTTCGCAAACCTGATCTTGGAGGAGTGCTAGTACATAGCCTCATTTATGGTCTATCTAGAAGTAACTGATTGTCCGTAAAGAGGCTTCACAAAGAGCGTTCGCCCAATTCTTAAGCCGATGCGTTTCAGTCACAGCCTCTAACCGGATGCCTACATAGTACAAGAGAAGATAGTCAACTTCTAGTTCAAAATAAGCACTCGAGGGCTTTGCGAAAAACTTACAAAGCATATATTCGCTTGCCCTTGAGATCTTGTCAAGCATGAATGTTTTGTGTTCCGCAACCCGTGATGCCTTCGAATTATAGATATCTACGCTACCCTTCACAATCTTGAGTTCATCTTCCAGTTTCTTAATGCATCAAGTTTTTTCCGCATATAGTGAAGGGTTGACAACTCGAGTGATGATGTTGGCATTTTAGGGTGCACTTGTTTCCTTTAGTGACAATTCCCGACTCGAAGAACTGGTGCAGTCGTATATTTAGATGAGTCATCATTTGTTTTCTAAAGACCAGAAGGAGAGAGTTCGAGGAAAGGTTCATTTGAAGCATGGGAAAAAGCAGACAACATTCAAGCTCAAAATTACGCATCACGGAAGAGAGACTCCCATAGTCCTATTACTAGTTAAAGCCATACATATGGTGGGTTCATTACATTCACAAAATAGAATGCTAATGTCAATTTACAAAGCGCTAGTAGCGGGATTCGCGCTAGATGAAGATGCATCACCTGAAGCTTTCACGACTTGGGTTTCTTGTGCCTCCGCCATGGCAATGAGCAACTTAGAGAATTTCTTTGCCTTCTTAAATATGGGCTTGAGTGGCACCTCTTCTCCCACTTCATTTAATGGAAGGGAAGATATGACATTCTCCCAGTCGACCTTGGCTCCATGCGCCATCGCCAGCACCATCTAAATCTCCGAGCCGTTCTTCGTCTGGACGCGGTTGTAGTCCTGAAAATAGTGACAAGGTCGCTGAAGTCTTTGGGTTCCTCCTTCTCTGGGAATATATTTACATGAAGGCGTTTGAAGGCTCAACATGACATGGTCAGCAAGTTCCTGGCATGGACATTGTTCCCCTCCAAGATAGATAGGGCATCTAGTAGTGTATCGGATCGATGACTCTCTTCCAACTCTGAGGAATGACCAGTATTAGCTGTACCAAGAAAAATATAGAATTCAAAAGACAAGAAAAGTGGTCGAGCTCATAATCTAAGGGAGTAAGAAGTAAAAAATCTTACTTTTCAAGGAGGCGTCCAGGGAGTTTAGCCTTTTTCCCAGGTCCTCCTCGCGGATCGCAAGCGTGTCGGCTTCTTCTTTACGCCGTTTTTCCTCGGATTTGGCCGCAGTATAGGCCTCTTCAAATATAGTTTCGGTGGCCTTTAATTTTTCTCCAGCTCATCAGTGTGCTTTATGGCAGCTTTGCGAATGACCTATGATTCTTGGATGGTGGCTGCAACAGTAAAGAATCTCACGAGTAAAACAAAATGTTCTACGGACATGAAAGAAAAGGAAAGGTTAAAAATGAGTACCATGGAGAACGGTGGATTCATCGCGAATCTTGATACATCGAGTGACCATGTCTACCATCTCATGCATTATCGGTTTCAAAGATAAAAAGGACATCAACAAGGACTCGGGGGCTACCAAAGTTTTTTTTTGTCACCCAACAGAGTAATAAAGGTAGAACTTATGTCATGCATAGGGGGATCGGAAGGGTTCTCACATATAATGATGCCTTTTTATGCATCCTTCCTCTTCTTCCTGGGTTGTAACACCCGCAAAGTCCTTAGACATCAATGAATTCACGATTTATTCTTGCGGATCCACTAGCTTCATCGGCACTTCGGCAAGAGCCTCCATCGGCTAGGCTCCAATAGCAATGGGCGACTTTGGAGAAGTTTCTTCCTCCTCGTCCATGTAGGAAGAATTGTAACATCTATTTCAAGAAAAATTATCATCTTAAGAAAGAGAACCGAGAAGTCGATACTTACGAGCCGATTTCCTGCGCCAGGGCAAAAATCCCCTTTTCGTACAACTTCTTGGCCGGAGGAGCTGATCTCAGCGACGGGATCATCTGTGGCCTCGAATAACTCGAGTCAGAGTCTTCGACAGCCTCGACATCTTCGTAAAATCGCTTCCTCTTGCCCTTCTATGAGACCCTAGTGCATGGCTTAATAGGATTGATAGGATACCCATATAAACAAGTTGCAACTTCTTTTCTAGAAGCTCATCTGAAAAAATCTAAGGTTAAGCGTGCTTGGCCTAGAGAAATTTGAGGATGGGTGACCGACCGGGAAGTGGGTACCAGGTGCGCACGAGTGAGGACAAAGTGCACAGAAAAGACTCGTGTTGGTCTGTGGGGCAAGTCTAGAGATCCTAGTAAGCTACCAGGAGTGACACCCTCGGGGCCTAGTGGACGAGGTGTTACAAGTGGTATCAGAGCCGATCCTCACGGTTAAACGGGCATGTGTGGGTCAGTGGCGGGACATGTGGAGCATGGCACGTGTGGCCCGGCGCGGACACGGCATGGCACATGTGTCGGCACTAGACGCACATACTTGTGACAAGAGGGGACATTCTTGGCTTGTGGTTGATCGACGAGGGTGCCGATCTTCTAAGGGTGGGTGTATGTGATACCCTAGCGCATGGCTTAATAGGATTGATAGGTTACCCATATAAACAAGCTACAACTTATTTTCCGAAAGCTCATCTAAAAAAACTCTAAGGTTAAGCATGCTTGGCCTAGAGCAATCTGAGGATGGGTGACCGACCGGGAAGTGGGTACTGGGTGCGCATGAGAGAGGACAAAGTGCATAGGAAAGACCAATGTTGGTCTGTGGGGCCAGACTAGAGATCCTAGTAAGCTACCAGGAGTGACACCCCCGTGGCCCAGTGGACGGGGTGTTACACCTTCGTGGCATCAGTAGCATAATCCTAAGAATTGGCGGAAGGGATCATCGTCAGATTTTGGGAAGATTCGTTGGATGATTCCCCTTCGTTCATATTCTCTTTTACAACCCCCAGATCCATGTCTCCTTTAGAATCCACGATAGCCTCAGATACTTTGCCTCCCTTAGGAAAAGGAGGAAGGGAATACATAACCACGTGATCCTATAGTCGAGAAGACCATGGTTGAAAGGATAAGAAATAATAGGAAAACAAGACAAAAAGAAGGCAGAAATCAAAAACTTACTGCTGGTGGCAGATTATTTTTGCTAAAAGGCTCAAATCAACAAGATGAGGGAATATCATTGTCCTGAGTGAGCTTGATGAAGGACCTCGCCCTCTTCTCGAGTTTGGCAGAGGAGAGGTCCTCCGGCGAAATCCTCATCGGGTCCTTCCCGGTGTATGTCCACATAGAAGAAATTCTGGCCTAGAGAGGTTGGATCTGATGGTAGAGAAAGAGAGACGTGATTTGAAGGACTAATACCTCCTTGCCCTTCTCATACTACAGATCATGGATCCATGCCATCAGTGGGTCCGTCTCTTCAATCTTAGCCTTGGACAACTTGTGATCTGAAGACTTGCCCTTCACCACGCCCTTAGTTGGGGCAAAGGGAGCGAGTCCATAGTGCTGGGACTCAAGCTTCTCGTCCTTGACATAGAACCATTTCCTTCTCCAATTTTGGATGGAGCCAGCAATCTTGAAGTCAAAGTAGTCGACATCTCCTAGGATGGAGATGATGGTACCACCAACATCGTAGATGACATCCTTCTTCGCGTTCCTCTGCGCGAAATACAAGCGTTTCCACAAGCCCCAATGTGGGTGGATGCCGGGGAAACACTCGCATAGTGTGATAAAACACGCAATATGGAGAATAGAATTTGGCGTGAGCTGGTGTAGCTACACGCCATATAAGAAGAGGAGCCAACGAAGGAACTCATGGGCAGGAAGAGAAAGACCACTTAGGAGAAAAGATATGAACATTACCCTCCAGCCTTGTTCGGGCTGCATCATGGCCTCATCGTTGGGAGTCTTGACCATTGTCTCTGGCGACAGTAGCCCGGACTTGCGAGCTCTTCGGGGACCTGGTCAGAGCACTTGGATCTGCTATAGCCTCTGATCTTCGTCTTCTTTGTTGTGACATCGGTGGTGGAGCCAGCGGCTTTGGTCTTCCCCATGGAGAGGAGGGCGATACCTCTCCGAGGATTTATAGTGGAAGTGGAGCACGAGCGCTTGGTGGCAATGGAGATGGATTGCAAGGAAAAATATGAGCACGAGCGGCGGTGGGGGAAAAGTGAACATAGTAATTCCTCTCCCACCGTTAATAAAGGAAACGGTAGTTAACAAGGACCGTTGGATTGTCATAATTCTTCGCATGAAGCACATATGTACCGCCACGTGGAGGGGATTACAATTGAATCGTCCCTCATTATTTTCGCCACAGTGTAAATCAAGGATTTTAACTGCGTGGTGTGTGGTCATGTCGTCAAATCAATCGCTGACACGCCATCCATGCACCGGCCAGCCTACGTCATGGGCCCACTATTGTTGCGATGCATCAAGTCTTTTCTAGAGGCATTTGAGCATGTCATCATCGTCATCCCTAACATCATGAGCGGAGAGAAAATTTTGCCGGGTTCAGTCAAATAGACACAACAAAATCATCGGCATCTCCAAATTGAAGACCTGAGTTGAGTAACTCCTTGGATCCTTATAATCTTCGAGCCTGTGCTCAGCTATAAGTAGTCGAACATAGCCTCGGGGGCTACTCCCATCGGGAGCGTTGGCCGCACACCCAATAGAAATAAAAGCCTAGCAACAAGCTGACATAAAATGATATTTGAGGAAAATAACTTCGAGCCTATGCTATGATGCAAGCACCCATACATAGCCTCAGGGGCAACTCCCGTCAGGAGTGCTGGTCACGCACCCGGTGAAAATCCCAACATCACTTCGAGAACACGAAACTTCAGCCATTGCATCAGCCAAACAAGACAATCGAGAAAATATTCGAGTTCTCAAATAGCGTCCACTGTGAGAACATGTTTGGATGTCATGTCGACAATGCGAAGATAAGATCCTAGAATCCATCCTACGGGCCTGGTAATCGCAAACGCTGCGCTCTACTATTTTTTTTTCTAAATCTATGATATGATGAAAAATCCCGATGGACGTGTTGGGTACCCAAACACAAAGCTGGAATTCCGATTTGATAAGACCTCTGTGGTCCGAGCTGAATTACACCAGCATATACCAGGTTCAAGTCTATGGACTTGAGCTTGAGAAGTTTCACGATTTTTTTAGCCAAGAGCAATTAACTGGCTCCTGATCTGTTGGATGAACTCGGCTCATTAATCCCCATGAAAAAATTCTTACTAAACTTACCGTTCACACATCCTAAGAAATCTCCGGGTTCACCTTACAGGCGTATTAAATAGAAGGACTTGGAGACTAAACCCGAGTCTATGATTTGAGTGGAGCTCAGGGGATACTGACATGAGTATGACATGTTGGGTCTCTGTTACTGGCATACCTGGTATGAATGCAGGACAAGGACCATAAGGAGCCAAAGCTTCTAGAAGAACCCAAACCCCAGGAACCAGATGAAGGGGATACGTAGCAGAAAACAAAAAATTTCCTACGTTGGAACCCCAAAACTGCCTAGGATCTATCTATGTAGTAATGTGGTAACGACCAATGCGTATAGAATACATACCCTTGTAGACCATACGCGGTTAACATTCTGAGGGGAACGTGGTTGATGTAGTCATACTCATAGCCGACCTCAAGGTCGCGAAGCTCCTCGCATGTCACCTCTTGCTCCTTCTTCATCTTCATCGTGCAGCAGCTCCGTCTCACGACATTTAAGCGCCCCAAGTGTTGCGCCTCGTGTCTTCGTACACATCCGGTGCACGATGAGACCTCCGGCTCCCCGATCTTGCCAGGAGTGCGGAAGTTGATATCCGGCTAGGAATCCCTACAGCGCAACAGTGTACTGCAGGTGTGCCTCGATCGCACAGCCCAGACTTGGGGCCATGGTCACAAGGGCTAGAGAGAGAGGGAAGGAGGAAGTCAACCAAAGGACTTCTCCAAATATTGGTGTGTCTCATCCCACCCTTGGGCACCCCTTATATAGGGGGAGGGGGTGTGCCCTCCCCTTTGGGTTTCCCATGTGGGACTATTCAAGGGAGAGGGGGGAGGCGCATGGGCCCTTAGGGTACCATGGGCCGACCGGCCAGGGGTGGGCCCCACCCCGCGCACAGCCCTAGGCTGGCCGGGTGGTCCCCCTTGAGGCGCCTGGGCCTTGGCCCTTTGGCACCTGGCCCTTCTCTCCTTCGGTTTTCCCTCATGAGCCTTTTTCCCTAGGAAGTTTGGGCCATTACTGGAATACCCCTTCAAATTAGATTTTAATATTATATTTAATATTAATTACATTAATTAATATGTAAATACATATTACAAAATCCGTCTTGACCCGAAACACCTTTCGGTTCCCTTTCGATTTCCTCCGAACGACTTTGGATCTTTCCCGGAATGATTCCGGTCCTCTATTCTTTCTCTGAACAACTTCGGATCTCTCTGCAGAACGATTCCGGCTTTCTCTTTCTCTACTGTGATTCCATCTTATGAATGATCGCTCTCATCGTACCCTTAAGTGTATCCTCTCACGGCTCGGGAATGCTCTAGACATGATCTGTATCAATGATCAACAGAGGGACCAGGGATATCCATGTGACCCCTATGCATTCCTGATGGCAATGTCATTTGAACCGCTAAATGTAGCATCCAATTCCTTTTGTTTCTTGATACAACTTGTTCGAGATCCGATCATTGGTATCACATACCTTGTTCAATCTCGTTCACAACAAGTTATGTTTTCTTGTTACCGTGATATTACATCCCTATGACCGAGTCACATGTTGCAACATTTATGGATGTAATCTCACCAAGCCGTCCGTATGTATCTTTACCCATCATGTGGGTGAAAAAATCCTAGTCTTGCAGTCACATGTCATCTACTGTTCCTTCGAAATACCCAACATACACCTTTATGGCCACCGGATTACTAGATGACGGTTGAAGCAGTCTAAGCAGCCTCGAGAAACAGTGAGTAATATGAGCTCACGGTCTAAGGAAAAGGAGTCTAGGTATAGCTATTGCAACAATGAACTATATGACTTGATCGTGTTGCAATCCTTCGAGGAATGTCCAATCACATCATTCTCCAATGATATGATCCCGTTGTCAATTGGCATAAATGCCCATGATCTTGAAACCCAGATCATCCTCGTGACCAACGAACTAGTATGAATAGAGGCTACTAGGGACTTAGTTGTTTCATACCACACCTGTACCAATGATTCTACTTGGCATAGTTATAGCTCAATGAAACTATTATAAACAAATTGAGATATGACAATAAAAACCTATTTATTATTTGCCTCTAGGGCATATCTCCTTCACCAGACATAACAATCAAGGCAAAATATGTAGCTTACATAGTCATAAGGTAACATTTTATTTTGTAACTAACCCGGATTGGACTCTAAGACCCATCCTCTCATATAAAGGCTGGGAGGAGCCAACAGGAAGGGAACCTAAATCTACTCGTAGTAATTAGCTATAATCTAGATCGCATCTAGTAACCCAATGACTTTGTACTCTCCATCAATAAAGATCAGACAAGTTTGAAGTAGGGTTTCCTCTACGAGGTCTTGAACCTGGGTAAATCTCGCCTCAATTATTTGTCTAATAAGCTGACAAAATCACCAACGTACCCCTTTTCCCTAAAACCCAAGTCCATAACAATGGACATTGCCGATGTTACCCCTCGTCAAATGGTAGTACACAATCCACATGATAAGGCCGACGATGATGTTGTATTTGATCATACTTTCACCTCGTATAGGTGCAAGCTATTGTTGTGGATGAACCTGTTGAGATGTAGGCTATGGAGCGACATTGTTGTTCATAACTTGTGGTGGTTGTGCCTCCTATAGACCCTCTACCAAGAACTCAGAGTAGGCTATTTGTGCATGCTCTAGAGTCTTAAACCCCTTATGGAAGTTGTACTGGTAACCCTCCACTTGTTGGCTGCACTACTACCATGTCATGTAGATTCCCGGCTTTTTGCCATAATACACCACATACTAGTTGTATTTCTATGAGACATACCATATGCAACATAAGGATCACAACTAAAGTAGCCAAATCAAGTTCACAAACACAAGGTAATCAACATAATCAAGTTAAGCAGTGGTGATGGTGGCTGCTACCGCTTTCACGGCATCGGTCATGCATGTGATGGTGACGATGTCCTCCTCTCCCAGTAGTGACCTCTTCCTCTTCTTGGTAGGCTCAAAGCCAACACAAACAAAGTAATTTTTATGCCGCCAAGATCGCCGGCTGGAGAGGTAGAACCACTAGTGACTTTGTTCTTGCCCTCGTCATCAAGCACCACTATCTTGGACTCGTGGGTCTGCACACACTTGGGGATCGTGTGCCAAGAGTCTTACTAGACCCCATGGCAAACATGCAAGTGGCAAGGTCAAACAATAAGATGGTTTGCATATGCCTATAATTGGTGATTGGCTTGTTCAGATACTAGACATCCTTGGTGTTGGGCCACGCAGAGAAAAACAAACCTTTTTCCTACGCGGTGATCCCAAGATCCATCTCAAGTAGAAGGCCACGAAGATTAGCACTAGGCGTGCAGTTGCAGAATCGATGAAGCACGTCGCTTGATGCAGTGTAGTCCTCACGATCCATTCCGGTTCCACGATCGTCGAAGTGCTAAACGTACAGCACCTCCGCCAGTATCCACACGTACAAGGAGGAGCGCCGACGATGGACTGCTAGATCCGGTACGGCGGCGACAGGACTAGACTAGAGCTAGGGTTTCCAACACATGGAATGACCTAACCTTGTGCTCTAAGCACCTGCGCCCCAGCTTATATAGGGAGTGAAAGTGGGCTCCACTCACTTGTGGCCCATTCACTAAAAGGCCTATATTAGCCACTGCAAGTCTCACTTGCTGACTAAGTCCATGTCTCTATTTGGGTCCAACCCAAATAGATTTCCTGTTTGGGTCTAACCCAAACTGTTCCCGCTCTTAAGTGTGTGACCCAACAGGCTCATGATAACCCGGACACGATTCTGAGTCTCACTCGTGATCGATCAGTCGGCAGCGGCCCCTAGCAGAACGTGCTGACTCCCAAGTACCAATAAGTCATGACGACATACCTTCCCAATGCGACTTTCGTCTAAGTCCCTTTTGCCTCACGATATACCTTGTCAGACTATAGGCGAATGATCGTCATCCCTTAAATAGTCTGACTCTCTTTCTCGATCCGAGATAAGTGATTCATCTGACTAACTCTTAGTCGGTTGCCTTGGTTAACACTTAACCGTGACACACATGGCCATGCTTTCCGAATCATATCTTCCGAGAGGGCCCAGAGAATATCTCTCCAGATGGAGGGGCAAAATCCCGTCTTGGTTATTCACATCACGCAGCTTGATTCTCAATCGACCTGAACTCTGCCTTTATAACTGCCCAGTGACGGAACAACGTTTGACAGAACCTAAGTCGGTGATCCTCAACTAGGATTGTGCAATAACCTTAGGTCTAAGGATTACACTGATTGAGACATGCAAATGACGACTTGTTCGTTGCATCTCAATATGGGTCAGTCCGACTCGCTAAACTCTTTAGCCAAATCCATGTAAGTCGGAATAGCATCTCCATGCCCATGACAAGTGGAACCTAGTCATCTGCCGACTTTCACATTGGTCTAAGTTGTGTGTCCAGCACAACCTCGATGACCAAGGACAATTAGTATGAACAACATGAATATATAGTTCCACAATCGAATCACATATTTGATGATACATATCAGTAGTTCATACATGGACCATAACTTTATGAATACATTGGGAAATATCATCAACCATGATTGCCTCTAGGGCATATTCCCATCACTTGGAGTGATCCTGAGACAGGAAATTGCAGGGAGGTTAGTGAAAGTTTGAACAAAATAGAGGTTAGTGCAAGAACTAAAATTAGTTACTACCAAGATGTGGCCCCTGTAGTGGGAATCCTCAAGGATGATGGTGTAACTCTCCTCATCCTAGCTAGCCCTACTAAGGTCTCTGAGCTTGGACACATGGATCCACCTGGACCTTCACTTACGCAGGTGGTTGTACACCTGTTGTGAGGACACGTCGATGCCACACAACTCAAACACCTTCCGGGCACAAGTTTTTAGGTGCACCTCCTTGAGCCCCTTCTCTGTCCTCATGCCAATCTTTATGATCTTAGACATCTTGTTCAGCACGATCATGGAGAGGAATGGTTCCCACTTCATACAACCCTTCACCCCTTATCATGGCATATGTTGTGGGCTTTTCCAGCCTTGACGACCTTCTTCTTGGCCGTCATGAGTGCAACTTTCTCTGCAATCTGCTCCACCATGTACATAGTCAAAGGAGGCAGATACATGATTCCCGAGCGTTGCGGATAGGTGAGCCTCAAAGCGAGGAGCTGGGATTGGGTCTCAGCGACAAAGGTCTCCTGAAAATCTATGGGGGCCTGGCTGAACTGATCAGGGGTCATGTCCTACATGTATCACCATTGCACATATGAGGACCTAAACTAAATAACCTAACTAAAGATGCAACAAGAGCAGAAAATCATTGATTTATGACTACATCGTGCAATTTATTAGGCATGCTACCATAGATCTACCGTAGACTACACTCAGATCTAGCAGGTCGAATCTACTAGAGGTGGGGTTTGAAAAAACTCACCGACATCGGAGGAGTAGAGCACGTCGCTGGTGAAGATCTCAGAGAAGAACGCCTGCTGGAGCCGTCATACACCAACCGATGTCGCTTCCGCTGCTTACCTGCTCGTTGGTGAAGATCTTGGCGGTCTTGAGAGCTTGAAAAGGAGAGAAATGGTGGCACGACAATTGGCGGTGAGAGAAGCGATGATATATAGTGTGGTGATTAAGTGGGCGGTGACGAAATTTCTCCCGCTGACTTTTGGGGAAAAGCCGCTGCTTGTGCCATCACTGAGCTTGCACGGGTGGCGCGCTGCTCCCCCTTTTTGTGCGAGCATAGCCTGTTCTCGTGGAAACACTCGATTTGGGAATTCCCAGCGGGCTAGGTTTTGGACTATTTTAAAACCCATGTTGTGCAAGAAACTGATGCAATCCAACAAAACAAATGGACCAAATTCTTTCCACTAGATGCGAGAAGCGAGAATCCGGCCTAGTAAACACACCCTCAAAGACTTGTCTATCTTGCATCAACTCATCCTACCTAGTGAAGAAGCAAGATACTAGAAAAAACATAACACAATACTCAGTGAAGGTGGCATTATGGGAGATGGGCGACAAGCATCTCGATATATTTTCCATGCATACCGGGCCTTGAGGTTTGAATTGGAGTGGCCCTCTCTCATTATGATTTCAGATAGTACTTGTGCTCTACAGTGTAATGTATCATGTTAGAGAATCTCTAGAAGATACCTCATCCGTAGCCGTCCCACATAATAACTGCCAGTTTGTGGTACACATCTCAAAAAGTGGACATTCTAGATACCGTAAACCGTACCGCATCGGATTTTTTGGTTCACTGGAAATGCTCGCTTCTATGTTGCATATTTCCCGTATCGAGGTCTAGCGATGGGGTTGACCCCATCCTGAGTTTCGGTTGACGTGAGGGACATTTCTGCCGCCGCCGCCTCCACCGCCCTTTTTGGATCTGCTCGCCATCGCGCCTATAGCCTTTCTGCACCACACTAGTAGCGCCATGAACTCTCCCATGCCTCCGCCGGCTGATTCAATCGTGGAAGCACATCCAACAACCCCTCCCAGCGTGGCTGCCATTGAGGACACCATTCCTCTTGTCACGGTTGGGCAGAAGAGCCTCGTCATGCAGCCCCACGCAGATGCCAGTGGTTTGATGGCGGTCATCTGGCTGTTCGGCACTCTGAACAGGAAGAAAATCAGCGGATCAAAGGTGCCCTCTGACCCGATGCCGATGAAGAAACCCATGAGGCGGAAGTCCCTTCCCATAGGCACTCCGTTGACGGCCCCTTCCCCGCGACTTTCTACTATTGATAGGTACAATTTCCCTCAAAATCCCCCAAGATCTATCGCATATTCCAGCCCAATTAGTTAGATTGCCAATTTATTTGACTGTGTAGTGAGGATTTGGTCTCGATTCCATGTTCCTTCGTGGACATGTTGGAGGACGTCGGGGTGAACGTCAATTGTGGGCCGCCCTTACCTAATGAGATTGCCACTGCCATCGACAGAGGTGGTGATGAAGGAAATGAGGAAGATGCCGATGAAGGGGATGATGAACCGGAAGAGGTGGATGAGGAGGCATTCGATGCTGCCCAAGAGAAGGGGAGATCTAAGAGATCGACCAACTACACCGTGTCCAAAGACGAGGCATTGATCCAGACTTGGGAGAGTGTGTCCATGGATGCTGTCACCGGGAGTGATCAATCTCGGAAGAAGTATTAGTAGCGGATTGAGGACATTTTTTTCAAGCTTGGACCGAAAGGGAGCTCTCGCACATTAACATCTCTCCAATGCCGATGTGATAAAATCAAGAAATCTTGTAGCCGTTGGAGTGGTGCCTTTGAGCAACTATAGAATCATCCCCAAGCAGCGTCCACATTGATGAATATGTGAGTAATTTTCTGATATTGTGTTTAATCACGACACTTCTATTTTCATTTTGTGTTCACTTGTCACCGTTTTGATATGTAGGACAAGATTCCACAATCTAGGTACAAGGACATGGCCGCATCGAGGAACAAAGCCTTCACTCTCCAACATTGTTCGGCATTGCTTGAGTATAGTGAGAATTAGAGGTTGAGGGATCAATATGCACCTCCTCCGAGAAAAGGGTCAACAATAAACTTCGATGAAGAATATGAAAAGGATGGCGGTGAACTGATGACCCACAAGTATAGGGGTGTATCGCAGTATTTTCGATAAGTAAGAGTGTCGAACCCAACGAGGAGCAGAAGGTGCTAGCTAGTGGTATGGATCAGGAATTCTCTGCAAATACTTAGCAAACGGATTTTTAGGGGTTTTCGATAAAGCAAGCAAACAAAGTACGAGTAAATAAAAGACAATAGGAATAAATGCAGCAAGTGGCCCAATACTTTATGAAGCAAAGGACAAGCCGGTTGTATTTCTATAGATGACCAAACGTTCTCGAGGACACATGGGAAGACTGTCAAGTGCTTTCGCTTCATATAGTCGATTAATCTTCTTTAGCTTGCTAAGTGTTGTGTGGGTGAACCTGTGCTAATGTACCCCCCCATCCAAGACTAATACATACTTGTGATTATACCCCTTGCAAACATCCGTAATTACAAGAAAGTAATTAAGGTAGAAACCTAACCACAGCTTTAAACTCTAAGACCCTTACGTCCCTTGTGCAATGGTTTCCTAATGGGGGTTCAAGTTTCTGTCACTCCGGCAACCCCTACGATTAGTAGCCAAATACCCAATGCATTCCCCTAGGCCCTTATAGGTGAAGTGTCATGTAGTCGACGTTCACATGACACCACTAGAAGAAGTACACCACAACTTAAATAACAATCTATTGAATCTTTCTCAACGCAACTCCACTACTAACAACAAGACTTCTCCCATGTCCTCAAGAACAAAACGAACTACTCACAAGACATCATATGGATCATGATCAGAGATGGAATAATGATGTATATCAATCTGAACATAAAAAATAATTCAATGGTTCACTCAATAGCATCAACTACAAAGAGTAATCAACACCGGGAAAGTTTCCCCTATGAACTATGCAAGATTCAACGCAATTGTTACAGCAATATGGAGATTGTGATGAGGGTGCTGATGGTGATGATGGTGGTGATGATGATCCCGATGAAGTCCAGCTTGATGGTGGTGTTGATGGCGACGATCTCCCCTCTCCGGGAAAGAATTCCCCCGGCAGAAATCTGTCTGCCGGAGAGATCTTTCTCTCTTGGTGTTTTCCGCCCCGTAGAGGCGGCAGAATCTTTCTGTGGTCGCTCCCCGAGTCTTAGGGTTTCGGGAGGATGATATACGCCAGAGGGGAGAGGCTGGAGTGGGCCAGGGTGGCCACACCACTCCCAGGCGCGGCCTAGGCCTCCCCGCGCCATGGGGTGGTGTGGGCCCCCTGTGGCCCACCTCCACTCCATCTTCTGGCATCCCGAGTCTTCTAGAAAAATAGAATTTTCCGTATATTTTCCCGGATTTTCTGATCTTCCCGAATTTAGCCTCCAAACAGCACCTTTTCCATCAGAATCCTGACTGCAGCGGTCCATGCTCCAAAAGTCATCAACCATGCAAAAACAGATGAAATAACATAAGTATCACCTCTCAATACGAAATATATGAATGAATAATAGTGAATTAAGACATAGAATAGTGATGCAAAATGGGCGTATCAACTCCCCCAAGCTTAGACTTTGCTTGTCCTCAAGCGAAACTGAGCTCAATAAACATGACCTCAGGTTTATGGAGTGAAGAGTCGATAAAAGAATACGGACAAGAAGCATCACATTCATCAAATACATAGATCATAATAGAGGACAACTCACTATTATATAACTCAACTTGCAAATGAGTAAAGGAAACACAATAAAGATACATAGAGTAAATCATAATTGGCAAACTTAGCTCTTGGTCGAAAATAGTTGATAATTTGCTGGAGTTCACAAATAGCTGGTTTTCAAATAAAGCTTTCAAAGCAGTAAACTTCAAGATAAGAGCAATGTGCAAATCAAGGAACATAAGAAACATGAATGAATAAATCACCATATGAATGAATGAAACACATCAACTCAAAATACTTGCTGAGATAGAAGGGAATAGGTTTACTGACTCAACTACAAAGTAAAAGAAGGGCCCTTCGCAGAGGGAAGCAGGGATTGCAAGTCTCATAAAGAGCTCCCAAAAATTATGATACTTACTAGCTTTCATCTCTCATTGCCCCTATCATAGGTATATTTTGGTGGTTAAGGTTAAAGTGACACAACTAAGAGGATATGCTTGACAAGTTATAAGTTGAAATCTCATGCCCCTTACTTATGAGTACCGATCCTCATGCTACTCAACTTCAGTCACGAGAAAGCTCTTGTCATTGTAAATATATTCGTATCATCGAGAACCGCCAACGGGGTACCCCTTGCACATGACACAGGAGCGATCCCATAATCAAAATGACAAGGCAAGCAGACAGTGAGCATCTCAGCGATCTTTTTATTTACTATTTGCATAGGTTTTTATTGAGGATGCTTCATAGAATGCTCACTATAGTTATGCTACAAGTTTCTACCATGATTAGGCATGGCTTAGGCTAGCGGCCCAGGCGTTTCTCTAACACACATATAAACTCCATGATCTTACAAGTTCCACTTTTATTTCACACCGCCGGGATCCATAAGCAAAAGAACATGATATAAACTAGGTACAAGTACCAATGACGTGTTCAAAGCGGTCCCCATGATACATGGTTTGGCTAACTCCAACTCATAAAGCGCAAGCATATACGCAGCAAAGAAGGACCCAGTGGTTCAAGTTTATTAAATGCAAGAAAGTAAAGTGTGCCATCAAGTTCGTGAGAGCTTTAATCACTAATTTTCGCATAACAAGTTTAATTTGGGAGGTAGAAAAAACAGGAATTTACTTGGAATATCAATAATGCTAATAGGTAGGTATGGTGGACACAAATGGCAAGGGTTTTGGTTTAAAGGAGGTGGATGCACGAGAAGAATTCCCTCTCAGTACAGGTTTTTGGCTAGCAAGGCTGGGTAGCAAGTATAAGAGTTGAAAGAAACAAACAAGCATACAAATGATAAAGATAAACATGCAATCTTCCTTGGAAGCACAAAAGATCTTAACTAGAGAATACTAAACTTATGAGCAAATCAAGAAAGAAAGATGATGAAATTATTTTCCTCTAGAGTACTTCTATCTTTTTCTTTTCAACTCTCAAAAAGGTGTTGCTACTGACCGAACCAGGTTTGCCAAAACCAACTAAATTAACTCAATGATCCCAAAGTGCTACCAATACTAACAACAAGATCAATCATATAACCACGAATTGAAAACTAATATAAGCTATGCAAAAGAGTGAATGATAGAACTTCTCATTAATATTCCATAACGGAAACTCACACCAAGGGATACATATCTAACGAGAGAGGGGACACTTCCATAATGCAAACCATACTACATAATAACTCCTCTATTCATGATATGACTCTACTAATAAGGTAAAAAGATAGAAGATAGTGATATGATACCGTGGCACCCCCAAGCTTGGAACAAACCAAGGGGATGCCAAACCTGATGACGAATTACTCCTTCGGTGGTGGTGGTATCCTCTCGATGAGCTCCTTGATCAGTTTCCCAAAGTCCTCAATCCCGAAGGTGAGATTGCGAATCAACTCCAAGTTATGCTCAATACGGCCCATAATCATTTCAGTTTGTGGATCCCAGCTCTTGTGATTCTTTTTCCATTCTTCCCACTTGGAGTCTTCTTTTCCTGCATAGCTAGTGTGTGGAGGACGAGATCGTGGAGCCAAACTGTGACGAGGAGCTTTCCCCCCAGTCTGCATTCGTGCAGTCCTTCTGATCTTGGTAGGTTTCACCACTCCAATGCTTGCAATGGTGATGCCGGTGTGCGGACGTTGGCCTTGCTCCTCTTCACCTTCACTCTTGATCTCCTTCTCCTTCCCGGGGTCTTGGAGGTCTTCCTCCTGGGCTCATTCCCTTTATCCTTGGCAGACACCATTGTGCTTCAAGGCTTCAAGAATAGTTCCTGGTAGAAACATATCGAAACAAAAACACGAGGAAAACACGATATACGGACCTCGGGGGATCCGGGGGGTTATATATTATGAAGTTTCATATCAAAAGGAAGGTACTGGGAGAAAACGAGTCGGAGGCGGAGTCCGGGGTGGCCTCACCACCTGGTGGCGCAGCTAGGGGTGGGCCCGTGCCATGGGGCGGTGTGGGCCACCCTGGCTCCATTTTCGTCCCTTTTTCGCTTCGTAGCTTTCCTTATTGACTGAAAACTGCAAAAATATAGTTTGATAGTATTTTCGCGGAACTTTTCTTACCATAACTGTTACTTATTTGAAAACAGACTCTGCAGGTCTCTGAATTTGGTATCTAGTAGATTCTTCCGGAGTCATCTCTTGAATATCATCGATATCTTCATCTTCATACAGTTACTATTTGAGTCATAAAACCCTTCTCTTCCTTATTACACCATTATCTCCACTTCCTGGAAATTTCTTTCACACAAAACTTCACACATTTCTCATTAGCAACATTAGTATAGGTGAAGTGATAAAACCTTTTGAGTCCAACTTCAACTGAAAACCATCAAAACAAAAGCTACTGTAGCAACTCCTTCCAAAAACCCAAAAAGAATTAAAAAAGGAAATCGAATAAAGAAGCAAATGTAAGAGTGGCAAAATTTGTCAAAACTGACCAGCAGGTAAAGATCAATTTTTTAGAAAATCTTCTGTTGCTCAAATCAAAAAGTACAAAACTAACGAAAGTTAAATAACAACCTGGGGCAGAAGCACAAAAAATTACAGCTCAATCCGACATACAAAGATCTCTTACGAATTTTTACGGTGAAGCACAAAAATCTATTTCGGGACAACAACTTCCCCAAATCTTACTTCTCTCTCATTAGAGGTTGATCTTGACACAAAAACCAAACAAAACGGATAAGGAGCGGTTATTACCGAAGTAATAACTTCCAAGACTCAAAGAAACAAAAACAAACTGAAAGCAAAAACAAATTGGGTTGTCTCCCATAAAGCTCTTTCTTTATAGCCATTAAGATGGGCATGCTAATTTTGAAGAAGCTCTCATAGGGATATGAATTGAAGTGAAAGAGAACATTGAGAAGTAAAAACACACACATTTAAGTATAACCCACTTCCTATGCAAGGGTATTTTGTAAACAAACAAGTTATTGAAACCAAAGGCAAGTTGCATAAGAAGGCAAAAGAAACGCAATATAAAAACTTTCAGCATAAAACGAGGGAACTTGATATTATTGAGATTCATAAGAACACTTTTCCCTCTTTCATAGTAATTTTCAGTATCATACACAAACTTGAATATATAGCTATCACAAGGACCATCATAGCAATGATCACTTATTCTAACAGAAAACACAGGAATACTAGTTCTCATAACACTACTATGTGAAACAATATTAGAGGTATCCTTACAAAGGATAGTATGTCCCTCTTCCTCATACTTAGTGACAAAGTCTTTCACATTTGCTATTATAGGTTCATCAACCATTTGTTTATCAGGTTCAATAGCCTTATTCATACTTTCATCTACCATGCTAGCCATCATAGAATGTTCCTTTACCTTAACTAGAAAAGGCATTTTCTCAATGTAAGGTTTGGGTAAGACATGATTAGCAGTATAAACTTTAGTATTTCTTGCAGGAACACTCTTAGCAATATCTTTATAAGGTTCATGATACTTATTCCACTTCTTTTTAGGCACTTCAATGTAGGAAGCAAAGGCCTTAAAATAAGAAGCAATAGCTTGAGAGTCTAAACCATAAGAATTTTTAATATCTTGAAAGTCATCAGTTCCCATAAAATATTCAATGCATTCATAATCATAATTTATACCTGACTTTCTACCTTTGTCATTCTCCCAGGCTTCAACATTGTCTTGAATATGGTCTAGAAGGTCCCATTTAGCTTCTTCTTCCATGCGAGTGAATGATCCAGCACAAGAAGCATCCAATAAATCCTTGTCATGTAGAGGGAGCCTTGCATAAAAGTTGTTGATAATAATATTGTTGGGGAGCTCATGAATGGCACATTTGAGCATTAGTAACTTCAATCTCCCCCAAGCTTGAGCTGTACTCTCTCCATCAAGAGGCCAAAAGTTGTATATTTGATTCCGATCTTTATGAATCTCACTAGGAGGATAAAACTTTGAATAAAAGAGAGGCACTATTTCCTCCCATTCTAGAGCTTGACCATTCTTCAGCAGCTTATACCATTCCTCAGCTCTTCCTTTCAGTGATAATGAGAATAACTTCTTCTTAACTTGATCTGTAGTAATACCTGCACACTTGAACACCCCGCATAATTCGTGTATAAAGAGTAAATGATCATCGGGATGGACAGTTCCATCCCCAACATAGTAGTTATCCATAACACGATCAATAATTCTTGTAGGTATTTTGAAAACATCTTTCTCAGCAGGTGGTGGCTTATCTACTACCTTAGCAGTGGTAGTAGCATTACCAAATAAGAAACTCAGCGAATTATCCATAACGAAAATAAAGAAACTAGCAGAGGTAAACAATACTCACAGTAGAAGTTTCCTTTACCAGTTCCACTCTCCAATAGCGCTTCACTCCCCGGCAACGACGCCAGAAAATAGTCTTGATGACCCACAAGTATAGGGGGTGTATCGCAGTATTTTCGATAAGTAAGAGTGTCGAACCCAACGAGGAGCAGAAGGTGCTGGCTAGTGGTATGGATCAGGAATTCTCTGCAAATACTTAGCAAATGGATTTTAGGGGTTTTCGATAAAGCAAGCAAACAAAGTACGAGTAAATAAAAGACAGTAGGAATAAATGTAGCAAGTGGCCCAATCCTTTATGCAGCAAAGGACAAGCCGGTTGTATTTCTATAGATGAACAAACGTTCTCGAGGACACATGGGAAGACTGTCAAGTGCTTTCGCTTCATATAGTCGATTAATCTTCTTTAGCTTTCTAAGTGTTGTGTGGGTGAACCTGTGCTAATGTACCGCCCCATCCAAGACTAATACATACTTGTGATTATACCCCTTGCAAACATCTGTAAGTACAAGAAAGTAATTAAGGTAGAAACCTAACCACACCTTTAAACTCTAAGACCCTTACGTCCCTTGTGCAATGGTTTCCTAATGGGGGTTCAGGTTTCTGTCACTCCGGCAACCCCTACGATTAGTAGCCAAATACACAATGCATTCCCCTAGGCCCTTATAGGTGAAGTGTCATGTAGTCGACGTTCACATGACACCACTAGAAGAAGTACACCACAACTTAAATACCAATCTATTGAATCTTTCTCAACGCAACTCCACTACTAACAACAAGTCTTCTCCCATGTCCTCAAGAACAAAATGAACTACTCACAAGACATCATATGGATCATGATCAGAGATGGAATAATGATGTATAACAATCTGAACAAAAACAATAATTCAATGGTTCACTCAATAGCATCAACTACAAAGAGTAATCAACATCGGGAAAGTTTCCCCTATGAACTATGCAAGATTCAACGCAATTGTTACAACAATATGGAGATGGTGATGAGGGTGCTGATGGTGATGATGGTGGTGATGATGGTGGTGATGATGATGATGATGATCCCGATGAAGTCCAGCTTGATGGTGGTGTTGATGGCGACGATCTCCCCTCTCCGGGAAAGAATTCCCCCGGCAGAAATCTGTCTGCCGGAGAGATCTTTCTCTCTTGGTGTTTTCCGCCTCGTAGAGGCGGCAGAATCTTTCTATGGTCGCTCCCCGAGTCTTAGGGTTTCGAGAGGATGATATACGCCAGAGGGGAGAGGCTGGAGTGGGCCAGGGTGGCCACACCACTCCCAGGCGCGGCCTAGGCCTGCCCGCGCCATGGGGTGGTGTGGGCCCCCTGTGGCCCAGCTCTACTCCATCTTCTGGCATCCTGAGTCTTCTGGAAAAATAGAATTTTCCGTATATTTTCCTGGATTTTTTGATCTTCGCGAATTTTTCCTCCAAACAGCACCTTTTCCATCAGAATCATAACTGCAGCGGTCCATGCTCCAAAAGTCATCAACCATGCAAAAACAGATGAAATAACATAAGTATCACCTCTCAATACGAAATATATCAATGAATAATAGTGAATTAAGACATAGAATAGTGATGCAAAATGGACGTATCATGAACCGAGAGCCAAAATAAAAAGACCAGATGGCACCAAGATGGTGAAGGAAGAGTTGAAGAGAAAGGCTGAGCACGAAAAGTTGAGGGACAAGATCGACGACATGATGCAGCATAAGGTGATTGTGGAGCAACAACAAATGGAAGCCAAGATCAAGTTGGATGAGAAGAAATAAGATGGCAAGATGAAAACATGGCTTGCAACTCGTGAAGATAAGAAGCACAACGCTGAGTTTGAGGAGTGGAGGATTCATCTCGAAGAGGAAAAGTCTAGGGCAGCAATCATTGACGATGGTACACGAGTGACCACGATGGATCCTGATAAGATGGATTCAATCACAAAGGAGTGGTGGGATGATAGAAGGTTAGAGATCCTCGAAGCAAGGAAAGCTCGTAGAGCTGCTGCTTCTGCTACAAACGGTGGAGGTGATCATCATGGTCTTGAGGACATCTAGTATGTTGCTTGATTTTGTTTGTGTTGTTGTAACTTTGAATATTCCGTGTTGTTTGTTGTTCTGGGATGGTAAACTCTATTTTGCGGTACACGAGACGAGGCGAAACAAATGCTGCATACCTGAACCGTAAAAAGGAATATTATGTTTTGTGGTACACCTATGAGGCATTTGCTCCACCCCGCCCTTTTTCGCACCGCAAAGGTGAAATACGGTTCATCGCAAACACGTTTTGCGGGATAGCCGGATGTGGTATATGCTAGAGATGCTGTTAGCACTTGTTTTTGTGACAGGGGCTGTTGGTGGAGCAATTTAATGTCTGTTTAGAACTCGTAGTAGAGCCGGTCTGATGCTAGAAAAAATAATTGATCCTCCATGCATTGTTTTAAGGAAAAACTATTACTGAGTACTACGTGTCATGTATCCTGGTTGGCAAGATGGTATTTCCTTACTTATTCCATGTTATCTCGACAAGATAGGAAAAACATATCACACACTAGATCGTATTTTAAGTTATCTTTAGTAATTATCATTTGTGTGCTCCCAAATTTATGATATTGTTAAGATTAAGCAAGTAAACATGATACTATCAAGAGATGGCATCTCGTACATGGGAGAAATTGACATGGACTGCCTGCTCACTAATTTGAATCCACATGAAGTCTAGTGTTTGGATACAATCACGGCGTCACGTCAGAGAGAGAGAGAGAGAGATCGCCACCAGCAAGGAGGGAGAAGACAACCCGATTTAGGTGGTCAAAATCAGATTTACAATTGTCTTCCTAGACTCATGCCAACACCACACTATGTAATGATCCCCTCTAGGACCTAGGCTTGGGTTTGGGCCATCCCAACTCACTTCACCGCCAGGTGGGCTTCTCTGATGCGCTGCCTCTCCTCAATGCGCTTCTTGGTCTAGATGGCTTTGGCCAGCCTAGGTATTGTGATAATAGCCCCTAGAGAGTTGACTTTCCCCCAAGACATGAAGTCTGGGAACTGGTTCACCATGGTGAAGAGCGGCTCTGTGGCATCCCGCTAAAACCACTACTAGAAAATCGCTTGTTATTTCATTTTTGGTTGCATCATCTTTAGCATGCTCATGTGCATCATGCCACCTTGCATGGACCATGTTACAAAATGTTACATTGGTTGTGTTGCATTGCTTTGCATTGCACTTGTTGGAATCTTGCTTGTGTGTCTTGATATCACATTACTCCCTTCCCCTTTTAAAACCTCTCTATTTGGTTTTCTACAAAGTTGGGACCCAAGCATAGGATCCACTATTTGTAAATGTATTTGTTCTTTTTCTAAAACCCTAATCCTCAAATACTTGTAAAATGCCCAAATGGATTTTATTTGTGGGCATCCCCTTTCCTCTTTCTCTTTTCCCTCTCATCTCTCACTTGGTGAAACCCCTTTATTCAACATCTTGCAAAAGTTTCAAAAGAGTTTATTTATTGGCTTGTTTGAATCTGAAACAAAACATAAGAAAAACAAATAAATAAATAAAAAGAAAACAAAACAAGAGAGAGAGAGAACCCCAGCAGCAGCCCAACCTACCTACCCCTCCTTTTTCCCGCCCCTGCACACCACACATCTCCACCCACCCACTCAGCCACCTACCCTGCTCCTTACCCCGGCCCCACCCCCGCATCGTATTCTGCGCCTGCCCACCCCACCCCGGGTGAGCCAGCCCGACCATCTCCCACCTGGACCCGCCCTCCCACGCGCGCCCCATCCCCACGTTCCGCGCCTACCGCCCCGCTCCCGCACCCCGATCGAGCCCTGTGACCCCGCGTCAACGTGACGCAACCCCGCCCCTGAGCTCCTCCGGTCGACACGCCCGCGCTCCGCCGCCCCGTGTCTCGCTGCCCCTGACCTCGGCTACCACCACAGCGCCGCTCGGGGCTGCTCCTGCCTCCTCAAGCCGGACGCCCCCAACCGCCGCGGCCAACCATCGACCCCGCCACCTCCAACGGCTCTCCTCCGTCGTCCCCGTCCGCTCGCCTCCTCCCGCAAAGCCGCCACGTCGCCAGCATCGCTGGCCGCTTCCCCTCGCCGTGGGCTCCCCCGCCATGCTCTTCTCCAACCTCTCCTCCTTCCTCCCTTCGGCTCGATCCCCTCCGCCTCAAGCGCCAGGCCGCCTCACCGGCCCTGCCTCACCCCGTTCCCCGTAGCTCCGGCACTGCCCTTCCTCGCGCCCAGCTCGCCTAGCCGTCGCCTCCGCTGGTCGCCCACCTCCCTTCTGCCTCCGCACCGTCGCGGCCTCCACTCTGCCTCGCCTTCCGCGTCCGTCCTGCTGCAAGCGTTGTTGCTGCTTTTGTCCCGTGTTGATGCTCTGTAGGTCCCCAGGAGTTAGGGCGCTCGTGTAGCATCAGCTATTGGTTGGAGTTTTTTGCTCCCCAAAATGGGCCATCACCAAGACAAGACCTGCGCGTCGTACCTGTGTACCCGAGCGGTTCCCACGAAGGTTTCCTGACGAGCCAGGTGACACCAAGATCTGCGTGCCGAGAGTGTGCCGACAAGATCTTCGAAAACAACCGACACCAAATCTGCCGACGAACTTCAACGCAAGTCCATGACCGATGATCAAGATGGGATCCGAAGACATCGAGACCCCCAGGTGTGCCAACAAAGGAACGCCGAGGACCCCTACCGGACCCGGTGACGCCGCTGCCTCGAGATCTCCATCATGGAACAACAAGTACTCCTTCTCGGACGACAAGACCGTCGACATGGAACCGAAGGACGCCAAGTACTTCCTCCCGGATGCCTAGACCCCGATATGTGGACCTGACAAGATCTTCGCGACGACAAGATCGACACCGACCAGGGCGCATCCGATGCGCCCCGACGCCAAACCAAGTCCTTCTTCCCGGAACACCAAGATCTACTCTGTTGTCCGAGTACGTTCCCGCCGAGATCGATCCCCGTCGAACCCTGTCGAACCCCCGGACCCCCAGAACCCAAGATCTTCCGAACCCAGATGTGTGACCCTAAGCCTCTATTTTTATAATATGACATTATCATCTGCTGCATATAAATTGATCATGTCGCATACATATTGTGTGGTTTGGGGGCATCATGCCGATTCACCTCATAATTAAATATGGAGCGCATATGCGGATTATTCCTGTCTATTAACGCCTCCATTTAAATTTGTGTAGAGAACCAATGCCATGTGTTTCCTTGATAATACAACATTTAAATTGCAGGGTTTCTAAATAACTTGAACCTTCTAATTAATTGTCGGGACCCCAGTTCCGCTTAATATTACCCAATTACACCGCATCTGCATCATATCATAATCATGCCGGGTCTTCTGCCGTAGTATTAAATATTGCATCCGGTGTTTCTTCTAGTGTCTGCTTCTTCGCGGATTAGGCCGATGAGTTAATGCGAGTATCGACAAGTTCTCCGGATATGAACCTTCGGCAGTGTTTCCCAGGCGACCATCTCTTCCCCTTCTACCTATTTTGCATTTATAGTCTTTATTTTCTCTTGTTGATCTATTGCTATCCGTGTCACGATGCTTTAGTTCCATACCCGATATATTGCGTGTAGACTCTATATTGCCTTGGACACCTCCTATTACCTGTTGTTTGGTAGATAGCTGGCCTTGCGAGTCGTGGTTGATTGCTCAGGTGCGATCTTGTGTTGTCGAGTACCACAGTTGTTGGAATGCTGGCAGATGTTTATGGTGGAGATGCTTACTGGTGGAGAGGATCATGACTTTAAATACAACTATTAAAATGCTAGATATAACTAATGCAGAGGCATTGGTGGGCAATAGATGTTATTTGGTTCTTCCACGCTCACTTGTGTCCCGTAGGACCCCGACTACTTGATACTTGTTCCTTGATTTTTCGTACTATCCACATCCGGGAGGCCTTATGGACTCCCCCTGAGCCAGAATTTGATTCATTTCTATTTCTTGGGGCCACAAAGTAGTTTGGGGCTTTACTACTATCCTGTACTTATGCCATGTTTACTGCTTTATCTAAGATTGTGCGTGGGGCACCTGTACTGTTTTGGATCGCACCACGTTTTCGCGGTATCGACAAGCCCAGTCACACTTTCGGGTTCCCAGTCGTTTACAGCCGTCATCGCAAACCCTAGGTCTGTTCCGGAGCCGGACAACTTCGTTGCGGGTAGCTTAGTGGGGTGGCCCCCTGAAATATTTTATGAATCCTGTGATCGCTTTGTCGTGAATGCCTCGTTGGGTTTTGAGTTGGTTTTTCTGAGGTTGATCGAGTGTGTGTTGCTATTTGTGCACCCCTGCAGGGTAAAACTTTCTGAAAGCCGTGTCTGCGGTTATGGATGACTTGGAGCACATTATCTCGATCATAGACAAGCATAACTAAAGTAGTGCCATAAATTTGACTTAATATGTGACTAGTAATCAGACGCAACTATAACGGAATGGATATTAAAAATGCCAACAGCTGGTGGATCTGGGTTGTTTTGTGACATGCTATACCTGCCTAGTAAGTACTGCAACTCCAATGGAATGTGATAAAAGTGCCAACAACTGCTGGGTTTTTGGATTCCTCAGGACAATTATATCTGACTAGTAAATGTTTCCACTACAACGAAATGATTAATTAAAACTACCCACTACTTATGCTATCAGGATGACTCATGCTATCTATATCTGATTAGTAATTGCTGCAACTATAACGGAATGAGTAAAATTGCCAACTGTGTGAGTTTCCTTGGTCCGACTTCCTCGTTTGGTCTCGAGGGGGAAATACCAGGATGGGTTTGTTTGGTGTTAGCTTCAAGTTGGATCCGAACAGGTCTTTCTTATCCCTCTCTGATAACCGCCAGTTGTATCGAGTCTCTATAGGTTGTTTAGTGCCGCTGCGCTGCCGCTTCAGCCCACCATACCTATGTAGGCGAGAGCCGCCGAATTCTAGCCTCGCCATGTACTGGCCTCAGTACTGACGCTCCTCTTTTTCCTTTTCCCTTTGTCGGCACCCCTTTTGTTTTAGCAGGTTTGAGATCGTCGTCGTTAGCAGGGTTACCCTTCCGGCTTGGCCTGGGCAGGGTTATTGACGCCATTGGTTATTCTTCAGGGCTCTTAGCCCCATTTGCATCTTGTCCGTGGTCGGACGCTCTATCGTTTTCAAGGTGATTTGGATCTTTGTATAGTATATATGTATCCTTGACTCATGGAGTCTCTGTTGTATATATATCTATGAAGTGGGTCCCATCGAGGACTGTTGTGTAATGGTATTACTTTGTTTTCCACCCGCACGAAAGTGCCTGGTGGGCGTCCTTGAATCGTTTCTATGCGGGTTTGGCGGGAAGCGCTAAAACTTGCATAGGGCCGATTTGAGGGTGTTACAGGCTCCTGTGACGTGTAGGAAGGTGGCATGCCTTACCACTGCACTCGTACTTGTAGAACCATCTTGCACCCTTGGCGAATTGATCATTCGTCCACTATCGTCTGTGGCCTCACTCTGCCCTGCAATTTAGTTAGTGCAAAGGCCAAAATAGAGCTCACCTCATCCATGGGTTTCACTTCCTTCTTCATCTAGGAGACATACACTACCGGGTGAACGCGAGATGTAGGAGGTAGTTGTAAATGATACGTGACTTTTCCTACATGCTGCAACACCAGGTAAGGACAGAAGAAATAGAATCCCAACTTGTGTGATGGCCTGGATGTAATAGATGTCTGCACATATGGCTAGAGATGTAAGTATACTCGATCTCCCACCTCAAAAGTTCTCTCACTGTGATTCTTGTCTGCTTGTGACTTCATGCACGTCTGAGCATGCTCTAGGTGTTACTTGATGAGTGGTAACATAGCTGCCCTTTCCTTGAGCCAGAGTTCCACACAGTGTGTCCGGGAATTAATTCATCCTGAATTGCATAGTGACAAGGCTTCCTCCCATAGTGTACCTCAAATGGTGATCTCCCTAAAGCAGAATGGAATGATGTGTTGTACCAGTACTCGGCCTGGGGCAGCCATTTTTCCCACTGATCAGGTTTATCATGAACTAAATAGTGTAGATAGGTTTCCAGACACTGGTTGACTCTTTTAGTTTGACCGTTAGTTTGGGGGTGATAGGATGAGCTCAGGTTGAGCGTTGTGTCAGCTAGCCTAAACAAATTCTGCCAAACGCTGCTCGTGAAATTTTTATCTCTGTCCGGAATAAAAACCTGGGGCATACCATGGTACTTGTACACATGGTCCATGTACACCTAAGATATAGTTGCAGCTGTTAATGGATGTTTGATGGGAATGAAGTTCATGAACTTTGTAAATTTGTCTATGACAATCAGGATTGTGTTGTTTGACTAGGACAGCCCTTCTATGAAGTCAAGACTAACAGTATGCTAAGCTGATGGAGGGATTGGCAGAGGTTGGATACGCCCCGACAACTTGACATGCTCACTCTTGGCCTATTGGCACAATGCACATGCTTGCACATACTTCACCACGTCAGTCTTCATTCTTGGCCATGAGAATAGTTGCTTCACCACTACAAGAAAAGTGTCCATCCGCAATGACTTGGCCCATTGGTCATTGTAGAAGCCGCGCCTTCCTTAGTGAATTTCTCGGCTGAACCATTGCGGACAGAAAACTTTTTTCCTGGCTCACGGCCCTCTACTATGACAAAACTGCTAAAAACATAGAGGAAGCTCGGTCGGCGCGTGGCAGAAGAAAGATTTTCGGTTCCTTGCTCGATGTTGACTCGCCGAAGTGTTTTGAGGCGTGTGGATCCTAGACGTCAATGTCTCTAGTGCATCGTACTTTTCGGTCGTGCCTCCCTAATTTGAACTCGCTAACGTTGCTCGATGCTTCTGTCGTTTAGTCAGGCTGCTGGGTCCCACATGGCAGCCTCTAGAAGAAATTGTGTATGATAGAATTTTTTCCTTGGATCGTGTTACCCTGTTCCGAACTTGAGCGTTGCTCAATGCATTTGTCATTTAATTAGTCTGTTGGGTCCCACATGTCATCCTCTCATTAGAAGAAACGTGTGCATGATGGATTTTTCCCTTGGCTTGTGCCTCCCTAATGTGAACTCGATAACGTTGCTCGATGCATCTGTCATTTAGTCATGTTTCTGGGTCCCTCATGTTAGCCTCTCATTAGAAGAATCATGTGTATGATTAAATTATTGCCTTCGCTCTCGCTTCATCAGCCGTTTATTCAGGCTGGTGGGTCCCCTATGTCAGCCTCTCACTAATAGAATCATGTGTATGATGGAACTTTTTTCTTCTCTAGCGCTACCCTATTCCAAACTAGATAGCGTTGCTCGACAAATCTGTCGTTTGGTCACGCAGCTGGATCCCACATGTCAGCCTCTCATTAGAAGGATCGGTTGTATGATTGACTTTTTTCTTCGCTCGCGCCTCCGTGTTTCAAACTTGATAACGTTGCTTGCCGCATCAGCCGTTTTTTCAGACTGCTGGGTCCCCCATGTGAGCCTCTCATTAGACGAAACATGTGCATGCTAGACTTTTTTCTCGCTCACGCCTCCCTGGTAACGTTGCTCGATGTTGCACCTATATAAGGTCGCGCTACAGGGTCCCACACGTCGATCTCTATATAAATAAAACGTGTGTATGATGGACTTTTTTTCGGCTGTGTCCGCTGTTTTGACATTAGCAACGTTGCTCGATGTGGTAGCCATGTATGGTCTTGCTGCTGGGCTCCCACGTCAGCCTCTCTGGTACGTTCTGGCTTGTGGGTCCCCAATGCAGCCTTGTATGTTCTGGCTGGTGGGTCCCCGATGCCAGCCTCTCTGTACAAGTATTTTTTTTTCAAACCCGCCCATTAAACTCGAGGGACGCTGCAGGCTAGGGGTCCGTGATGTCAGCCTCTCCATAATGCGATATTGCTATAAGAATAATGTAAACCCAAGATATATATATATATATGTAAACCCAAGATATATATGTGCATATAGGGGATTCAAACTCAAGACCTTCAAATTAAATAGACGTAAACTGAGTGCGTTACAACTACACCAAAGATATCTATAGAAAAGATATCATTAAGCGTTTATTAGTACTACAACTTATGTATTAGTCTTTTTATAAATATTCTGTGTCCATGTTCATGTCTTTTAAAATATAAAAGGGCAACACTCCTGGCATCTCAATTTATAAAATATCATATAATAGAGTAGTTTATTAAAAACATGGGAAGACGAAGTGATATGGGTATAACTACTTGGATCTTCTAATTAGTTATCCTGGTTACATGATGACTCATAGCCCACGAAGCCCAAGAAGAAGGCCCAGGAAGCATCCGATGGAAAGCATAGCTTGGTAGATAAGGAAATAGAAATCGATATTGTATTAGTGTTGTAATTGTAAGATTGTAACCTATCCATATACGACCTTGGAACCCATCCTATTATATATAGGCTAGGAGGAGCCAATGGAGGGGCACCAAAAAGAGCCTTGAGCGATCTGTAATCGATTCGACCATAATCAATCAGACAACTTTGACTCTCTTGTTTGTCTAATCAGCCGACAAAATCCCCAGTGTTCGCTTTTCCACGAAATCCTAAGTCCATAACCATGGACATTGCCAAGGTTGTCGCTCATCAATTGGCGCCGTCTGTGGGAAATCTGGATGCTAGAGCCATGGATTCAGTGTCCCCTCTTGATCAAGAAACAATCCAACGGTAGCGACGGATGCCCAAAAGGCCTAATTTAAAATATTTTGGGCTATACTCCATGGCCTATGCTCCATGGGCTCCTTTCTCAAATTTCACTGTGTTGTGATCAACATTACCCTTACTCTAAAAAGGCCCAAATATAATGTTCTGGGCTATGCTCGAAGGCCTCCTTTCTCAAATTTCAGTGGTATGTGGACATCAGTCCCCTGAACCCAAAAAGGCCGAATTAAAATGTTCTGGGCTAAAGAGGGGTGGAATGGGCTAGATTTCTTCTCCTTGTTAATGAAAATTGCATTGTGACATGGCTCGTCCAGATTCGAAAGAAAGACCTCAGAGAGGAAGTGGAAAAAGCGATAATTATTTTGATATATATTCATGCGAAAAGGCAAAAGAACCATGGACACGCCCTCCGCCCGCGCCAAAACTAGACTGATACCCTATGACTTCACTTGGTGAAATCACGCTTTATCTGTACCCCTCTCATATCTATCCAAAACACATATCCAATGGTTCCAATCATAGAAAGGCAAAAGCTCTAGTTCAAATAGCCAGTTAGCAACGACAAAACTTTTGTCAGATTTTTTACTAGCATTTTAAAGATTTAGAAGTACAAAATAAGACAGAAATGTATTGATAGATTTCCGGTTTGTAATCAACCGCACTTGACAGATTCAGTAGCATTTCAAAGTGGCCAATTCAACAATACAAACACTGAAATTCAATGGCAGTACAGAGATAATTAGTTCTTGTTTCAGCTCTAAAAACCTTGGCGCATGATGAGTTTGCCCCTTTTCTCCGAACACACTGCATCATTGGAGCATGCAAAACTGACGATCAAGTCTGCTTTTATGTGCATACCCCGTTATTACATCAATGCCCATGTGACAAACATATATGGAACCCAAAATGCCCAAGCCTCGTCTAGATTGTGACAAGGCTATGTTTCAAAACAAAATCGAGACCGGCCATCTACTACCCTTGATCTAAACAACTACTAGTCCATCAGTATTAGCTCTATGAAATACTATAGTAAAAGCAACGACAGAAAATTTGACAGATTCAGTAGCATTTGAAAGATTCAGCAGTACGGAATAAGACTAGAAACGTATCTTATAGGTTCCCAGTTCACATTCAATAGCACTTGACAGATTCATCATCAATTTAAAGTCGTTGATTCAACAATGGCAGAAAATGACCAAAATAATTGATAGATTTAGCAATGCCGATATTGAAATTCAATGGATGTACAACAATGTGGCAAGGCCAGGTTTCAAAAGGAAAGCGAGGCCATACATATTCTCCACTTGATCCAAACAAGTCCCAGTACATAGGTATTACTACAAAATAGATTAGCAGTAGCTGAACTCCATACAAAATACTTAGTAGAAGTGTAGAACTACAAGTCTACACTAAGTTAGGAACCACTACATGTCCAATCATACGTACTCTAAAAAAGAGAATGCTTTAGCGTGTCAAGGTGTTGGCTGGGCAGCGCTCTTGATTTCCTGCCTGGGACATGTCTCTCATTTCATTGTCTCATGTCAGCCTCTACGTCAGCAGCATACATGTAAAATTCATACGACAAACTAGGAAATTCGGGATCCTTAATTTCCACAATTCCAATTACGAAGGGAATCTTCCACCAACATAAACTAGCTCATTAGTACAACATTACATACACTCACAATAGGATCATCACAAAAGGATTAATATGTGATATCTCACCGGTGAATCTTGTCTGACGACAGGTTTAGTAGTATGTCAATAAAGCTACGGCTTCGATAGAAAAGACGTGAGCACTTTCTATGCGGCATCGGCCGGTGATGGCCTAATCATTGTCTTAGATGACCTTGTTACTACATCCTGATTGAAACTAGCGAACAAGACCAACGACCGAAACCTCACCTCGTACCGCGATGATTCGCATGCTGTCGACCTGGCCGGCTTGACGGACAGGAGAAAGTCCGTGCTATGCCCGTCAATTTGGGTGACAAATAGCTTTCCCTCCTTCCCGATGGTGATGACCTCATCTCTCAGCGTGCCCGGTGCACAAACCAGCACAGACGGGTGCCATTTTTGGGGGCTGAGTCTGGGCACCGTCATTGAGTGGGCAAATATGAGGTGCTCGATAGACACTTTCTTGACGCCGGTGAACTTGAATCCTGGCTTCATGCAGACACACCGGTGGTAGTTGTACGTGGTCTTGTGGTCGTAGACATCCTTGTAGGACACCATAGTCCAGCAGATGTCGTTGGGGGCATCTACTACCTTTTCTGCCAGTGACTTAGCGGTATAACTCCTTGGAGCATGCGGCCATTCGGACGGCTCTATTAGTGTCCAGACACATAGCTATTTCATTGAAGACGTCGTCGCCAACCTTCGTCCAAACGTTGTTTAGTCGGTTGTGCCTCGAATCCACAGTCATCATGTTAGGATGGATTAGGGGCAAGGATGTATCTACGTATGACTATTGGGCGTATTTGGAGGAGAGGGGTGCCTGAAAAGAAGGATTGATGCTGCGAGTGAGATGGCGAGAAAAATGTGTGAAGTGTGTGCTTGAGAAGATCCAAATGCAGCTGCGCGGAGTTGGGGATGACTCTTTGAAGGAGGGGTTTTTGTTGTGCTCCTTTGGTTGTCTTCTGCTAGGCATAGCTACATCAAGGACGCCGACTAGAGTTATGGAGTAGGGAGTACTATAGCTACTCTAGACTAGCACGCTGGCCTGGAGTGTTCTCTCATCACATCAGTTATTAGAATTGAGAGATGATTTATTTACTACTTCCATTTTTATACTATTCCCTCCAATTCATATTCTAAGGCCTCAACTTTGTCTAGATTCACATCAGTTAAACAGAGTAATTGTAAGTTGAGTCACTTACGTTTTTCGGTACTTCATACCAAAATACCAAGATGTTGAACCTCATATGAACTTTCTAGAAAGGTACACCTTTGCAAAGTTTGGCAAGCCTGCAAAAATTGCTGAAACTTCTAGAAAGGCAGGAACCCGTGACCTAAATTGCATCATGATTGGTGAAATAACAACAGGTTCCCAGTTCATATTTAGCAACATTTCAAAGTGACCGATTCAGCAATACAGACTCTGAAATTCAATAGCAGGACAACGATAATCAGTTCTTGTTTCAGCCCTAAAAACCTTGGCGTGGGATCAGTCGCTTTTCTTCGAACACTCGATTATTGGAGCAAGCAAAACTAACGATCAAGTCTGCTTTTTTGTACATACCTTCTACTCACATCAATGCATGTGTGACCCACATATGCAACCCAAAATGCCCCAAGCCCCATCTGGATTGTGACAAGGCCATGTTTCAAAAGAACAGCAAGACCATCTACTGCCCTTGATCTAAACAAGTACCAATACATCATTATTAGTTCTACAAAATACTTTAGTACTGTAATAAAAAAGACAGAACATTTGACAGATTCACTAGCATTTGAAATATTCAACAGTACTGCATAAAACAGAAAAATATCAATAGATTTCCAATACATAATCAGTGGCACTTGACAGATTCAACAACATTTCAAAGTGACAGATTTAGTAGTACAAATAATGACCAAAAGAATTGATAGATTTAATAATACAGACATTGAAATTCAATAGATGTAACAAGGTCATAATTCAAAAGGAAAGAGATACCATATTCTGGCCATGTTTTAAAAGAAGAGCAAGACCATCTACTGGTCTTGATCTAAAAAGTACCGATACATCACTATTAGTTCTAAAAAATACTTTAGTAATAGCAACAACAGAATATTTGACAGATTCACTAGCATTTGAAAGATTCAGCTGTACTAAATAAGACAGAAAAATATCAACAGATTCCTAGTTCATAATAAGCGGCACTTGACAAATTTAGCAGCATTTCAAAGTGACCGATTTAGTAGTACAGATAATGACCAAAGGAATTGACAGATTCAACAATGTAGATATTGAAATTCGGTAGATGTAGCAAGGCCATGATTCAAAAGGAAAGAGAGACATATTCTGCACTCGATCCATTGGTCTGAATAAGTACCAGTACATAGGTATTACTCCTACTACAAAATAGATTAGCAGTAGTAGAACTCCATACAAAATACTCAAAACTACCTTAAGCCAGGAACCACATGACCAAAATGATAAGAAAATCCCTATCAAGGAGTACATGTGTTCAAGTTAGGATCATCACAAGAAGATTAAGATGTGTTATTCTCTAGATAATCATGTCGATACAAAGCTTGTATTCCACAGTGAACTCTGATGGTCAATTCCGATGATGAGCGAACAGATTAGACCGACAAACCGACAAAGAGCAAGTGGCTTTAGGCTTCACAAAGAATACATCCTCACAGAAGCCATTTGGGTGTGCAGAGCTCAACTTCACCATGTACTGCAGCGACAAGAGTGTCGCCGGCCTGACGCACACGATAGATATCAAGATGACTTCGTCATGCTCGTCAAATAGCACGCAGAACATCGTGCCATCATCCCCGGTTACCCTGATATCTACATTCTGTGAGCCTGGTTCTGGTGCCGGCTTAGAGATGTACCCGCCTTTCCTACCATAGCGGAAAATGCACATCCTCATGGAGTGGTCTTCTCTAAGGTGGGAGTGGAGCACAAATGGCAGGGCAGCCAACTCGCAGCCAGGCACCACGCAGTTCCATGGGACTGCAACAATGAGCATTGAACATGGAAACATATATGGCTAGACAGACGATACCAATTGGGTATGTCACCAATATAAAGTAATTAATTAGTACGACATTACATATATTCATATTAGGCTCATCGCAAGAAGATTTATATGTGTTAACTCACACTTGAAACTAGTTGTTGATATACTTGTAATCTAGGGGGAATTCCGATGACCGATGGAGAATCTCGCAGGTAACGCCACGGTTTCTACAGGTATGACATGAGCCCTTTTAACACGACTTCATCCAACGAAGGCATGGTCGTCAGCTCAGATGTCACTGCCATTTCGACCAAATGGAGATTTTGCCATGACAGCAGCGACCATAACATCACCTTGTACCGTGGAGATTCGCACGCCGCCAACCTGACGTACCTGACGGATAGGACGATGTCTGTGGTGTACCCTTCAATTTGGGTGGCAAACTCCGTGCCCTCTTTCCCGATGCCGATGATCTCTGGTGCAGGCACTAGGTTAGTTGGGTACCTATGCTTGTAGAAGTAGGTCACTTAGGGCAAACGCCTCTTGTGGGCAAGTTTCAAGTGGTTACAGAGCTCGTGCACAGTCAATGGCTAGGTGACGAACTTGCATCCTGGCTCCATGCAGACTACACATAGGGCATAGTAGCACTAGATCTTGTGCTCATAGATGTCATTGTAGGAGGCTAATGAATAACATCGGTCGTTGGGGGCATCTGCTACCTTTTCTGCCGGCGACCTGGCGGTACGGCTCCTTGGAGCATGTGGCCAGCCTTACAATGCTGGTAGTATCCATATGCATAGAGATTTCATTGAAGACGTCGTCGTCGACCTTGCTCCAGCTACAGTGCCACGGGTTGCACCTCGAATCCACCATTGTGTCTGGGTGGATTGGGGGTGAGGGTGGATCTATGTAGAGTTGTTGGTGGTTTTTGGATGAGAGGGGTGGTGTCCTAGAGGGAGTGATGTACCGGGCAAGGTGACGAGTAAAATGTGTGAAGCGCGCGCCAGAGATGCGGCCAGGCGGCATCGGCAAGTGAGGATAAACTAAACAGAGACGAGGAAGATGGGATGACTCTTTGAAAGAGGTTTTTTCTTTTCTTCTGGTGTAGGAAGTGGCTGCATCGAGGATGTCAGCTAGCATGATAGACTAGCGCGCCTCTATGTAATAAATTAACCATGTCACTTCTTAGCGCAGTATAGTCTTGTTATGTCAGTTTGACCAGACATATTATTTACTATTTACAGCTTCTATTTTCATAGTAGTATTAGGACATCACCTATGTATGTGGCAGAATTTGTCCATAAGATGGGACCCACGTACCATACCACAAGCTAATTGATTGCACCACAATGTATCTAGTTAAACTTGTCTATAAGATGAGCCCACATATCGGTTAAAATTGCACACATACAAGAGAGAG
This sequence comes from Avena eriantha, assembly GCA_910589775.1. Taxonomy (NCBI): domain Eukaryota; kingdom Viridiplantae; phylum Streptophyta; class Magnoliopsida; order Poales; family Poaceae; genus Avena; species Avena eriantha. Next base: position 251,084,179 of record OU342742.1, on the reverse strand, counting down.
AGAGGAGAAACTAAAATAGTATTCTATTGCTTATGGACAACCACAAGCTTGTAGGTCACCCTTAAGGTTTTGAGCTTATGGATAGCTTATTGATAGCCTCCACTATGAATGTGGAACTCATTGTGGACAATTTTTTGCTTTATGATAGCCTTGTTACTAACATAGTGGATGCTCTTACTCTGAAAAAAGAGTATGTATCTATTTTTTGCTTTATGATAGCCTTGTGGCAACCCTATGCACACCTGATAGTTGATCTCTCCCTCGTCCGTAGCATGACGCTGAGAACGTGTGTCATGGTTAGGGTTACGAACAGGATCCCGAGAAAGTCGCTCTTCTAGTTCATTTGAATATTCTGTAGTACAATTTTTTGAGAAAAGTTAAACTAGTAAACCTCAAAATGAACTAGAAGCGGGACTTTCGCAGGATCCCATTTGCAACCCTAGCCATGGTACGACGGCTATGTGCCTGCCTTTGGTGTGTTCTTCACCTACGTTGCATTGGTGTGTTAAGGAAGAAACCACTTTGGGCCTTGGGTTGGGGCGGCGGCAAAAGGCATTAGTTTCCGATTTTTTCACTTGCTTCCAAAATGTCTCATGTCATTCGATGCACTTCATCAGCAAGATCTAGCAAAAGTGAGCACTGCACTGATTTCTTTTTTTGTTAAGCAAGTAGTATTTCTTGTACGAACAGTATGCCTCAGCTAGTGGGTCGACAAGGAGAGCCAGTCCAGACTGCTTTTCCATGCTTATTTTTAGGTCCCTTTGTACTAAATATATGGACTTGGGTGTAATTTTCTCTTTTTGGCATCTTTTTTGTTATCCATGCCAAGATGCATCCATCTATCAAATATGGGATCGAACATTACCATAAAGTATGGTTGTTTACCCTTATCGTTCGACCTGAAGCCTAAGAATGTTCATACATGGCAGGCCATATTTTGAAGCAGTTTGTTTTTTCAGAAGTTGTTAATACTCATGATTATCATTTTTCATGGCAAGTAGTACAATTTAGAGGACATAGCGCAATGTTTTTTCTTTTATTATTTTATTGTTTTCGAAATAAGGTCAAATATTTCTACATGCAAATTCTTAGCACTAGAAGTTGAATCTTTCGACAAATTCGTTGGTTCTCGATATATTGACACCATGGTGGGTACTTTAAAAATATACTTGCATAACCTTAAGAGCAATCTTGCTACCACTCACTCGTAGTTCAAAATTTACCTAATATTTAAAAATCAATTTTTTTTAAGTGGGCGAAGTTTGCTACGAAGCTTGAGTACTCATAAAACTTAGTAATCAATCATAAGTGGATCATGGTCCACACTTTGTCTGAAAACGAGTGTTGTTGTTGTGGCACTCCGATCCATGCATTTTTATTCGTGCTTGCTTTACAGAAAAAATCTCGTCGCTTCAAAAATTGATAAAGTTTTCTTATTCCTATAAGTTGGAAACTTTGGTTGACACCATTTTTCACAATGCCAAGATGCACACATCTACCAGATATATGGGAACATTACCATAAAGTACGAGGTACATATGGATGTTACCTTTGTCATTCGGCTTGAAGCTCAAGAATGTTCATACATGGTAGGGAATATTGTGGATTAGTTCTTTCATAAGCTATGATGACTCACGTTATTAGTTATTTTTAATTGCAGGTGGTACTACACATAATAGGATGCCATGTGGAAGGCTTCATTTTTTTACGGTATTCATTGATGTTGTTTCATAGATAGTGAGGATCAAATGTCAACATGCATATTCGTAGCAAGAACTTGCATCCTTTAAAACTCATGTTCATTTTTGATGTATTGACCACCTCGGTACCATAGAAACTCAAAGGATGTTTGTAACTTTTAAAGAGAAATCTATCGAAATTAGGTCAAATTTGAACTATAAGTAAATTGTTGGTTGCTTTGAAAGTTTTACGAAAAAGCTTTTCATTGGTTTTCGATGTACTGAATTTCTGGTTAGCTTTAAAAAAATTGGAAAATTTTAAGAGGAATCTATCTATCGCGCTTACTTGTAGTTAAAATTTTACACGGTCGGTGGGAGTACGGTTTACATCGAGGACCTCAAGAAATACAAAATTACATAGAGATCCATAAATTTAGCACAAAGGGCCCTAAAGTTAAGCAAGAAAAAGCAGTCGGGTCCTGAGCAGCTGAGCCATACCCTTCGTACTACTATACTTGCTTCACACACAAAAAAACACTCCTCACACTTTCGAACCGACATGCTGGGGGTGTGCTTGGTGCTTCCTCTTCGCAGGGTGTGAAATGCAACGATAAGGCAAGTCGACGCACGTGGGAAGCTCCATGTTGTGGACGAGGGAGAGATCAGCTGGACGGAGTGTGTGGATGGTGATGAGGTAGTGAATGACAAATAAAACACATTTTGTTTTGCGTGCATATATAGTAAAGGTCCTGGAATTTTTACAATAGGTTCAACTTCTTGCTAAGATGTTGCATCTTGACGACTTAACAAAATTAGGTCAAACTTGAGCTACAAGTAAGCGTGATAGATTGCTTTTGAACTAATTGTCTTTTCCACGGTATATGGGTGCATCTTATTTTAGTAAACGATGTCGTCGATGTGAGTTTCCAACTATCAGGAAAGAACATTCTCAATTTTCCCATGTTTGGCGAATTTAAAACCTTCCTACCTAACTCTGCTGACTCGAATGGGACTTTGTGCCAATTTACTGAAATTAGGTCAAATTTGAACTACAAGTAAATTGTAGGTTGCTTTGAAAGTTTTATGAAAAAGATTTTTGGTGGTTTTCGATGTACTGAATTTCTGGTTAGCTTCAAAAGTTTTTTAGCAATTTTTAAGAGGAATCTATCTAATGCGCTTACTTGTAGTTAAAAATTGGCACGGTCGGTGGGAGTACGGTTTACATTGAAGACGTCAGAAAAGAGAAAATTACATAGAGGTCCATAAATTTAGCACAAAGGGCCCTAAAGTTAAGCAAGGAAAAGTAGTCAGGTCCTTCTCGAGCGAGCAGCTGAGCCATACCCTTTGTAATACTGTACTTGCTTCACACACATGAACAAATGCTCCTCACACTTTCAAACTAGCATACTGGGGGTGTGCTTGGTGCTTCCTCTTCGCAGGGTGTGAAATGGAACGACGGGGCAGGTCGGCGCACGTGGGCAGCACCACGTTGTGGACGAGGGCGAGATTAGTCGGCTGGGGTGTGTGGATGGTGATGAGGCAGTGAAGGAGAGAGAAAATACAATTTCTTTTGCGTGCATATATAGTAAAGGTCCTAAAATTTTGACAATAGGTTCAACTTCTTGCTAAGATTTTGCATCTTTACAACTTAAGGAAATTAGGTCAAACTTGAGCTACAAGTGTGATATATTGCTCTTGAATTAATTATCTTTTTGAAGGTAGATGGGTGCATCTTATTTTAGTAAACGATGTCGTCGGTGTGAGTTTCCAACAATCAGAAAAGAACATTCTCAATTTTCCCATGTTTTGCAAATTTTAAAAATTCCTACCTAACTCTACCGACTTGAACGAGACTTTGTGCCAATTTATAGTAATTAGGTCAACTTTGAACTGCAAGTAAATTGTAGGTTGCTTTGAAAATTTTACGAAAAAGCTTTTCTATGGTTTTTGATGTACTGAATTCCTGATTAACTTCAAAAAAATTTGGAAAATTTTAAGAGGAATCCATCTATCGCGCTTTGACATGGTCAATGGGAGTACGGTTAACATCAAAGACCTCAAAAAAGAGAAAATTATATAGAGGTCCATAAATTTAGCACAAAGGACAAAGGGCCCTAAAGTTAAGCAAGGAAAAACAGTTGGTTCCTTATCGAGCGAGCAGCTAAGCCATACCCTTCGTACTACCGTACTTGCTTCACACACACAAAAAACCGCTCCTCACACTTTCGAACCAGCATGCTAGGGGTGCGCTTGGTGCTTCCTCTTTGCAGGGTGTGAAATGGAATGACAAGGTAGGTCGACGCACGTGGGCAGCGCCATGTTGTCGACGAGGAAGAGATCAGCCAATCGGGGTGTGTGGATGGTGGTGAGTAATACTCACTTTACCCTGTACCTCATGTCAGGAACCCATTGTAGCTTTGCTTTGACATCGCACCGCCTTCAAATTCTCCTCTTTGCTGCTCTCGTGCTACCTCCTGCGTGCTCTTGGTTTCTTCTCTCTCCTAGATTTTTTTTCAACAAGGGGGAACTCCTAGTGGCAATATTGTTTATCATGTGAGGAAGCACCTATGTACTCCTACCAAATAGAACACCACCATGCCAAGTTCTTGCATACTCCCTCCATCCACAAATAAATATACTTCTAGCTCTTAGTCTAAGTCAAACTTTTTAAAAATTTGATTACTTTTTAAATCGAAACTATTAATATATATAACATGAAATCTACATATTATGAAAGTACATTTCAAAATGAATCAACTTGTACTAGTTTTGTGTCATAAATATTTCTACGTTTATAAATAAAAGTTGGTTGGAAATAGTTAAGTTTGATTTAGAACAAATGCTAGAAGTACAATTATTTGATGACGGAGGGAGTAGCTAAGAACTTGAATATTTTAGAACTCCTGGTGGTTTTTTATGATCAAAGAACTCCCAGTGGTTTTGATGTACTGAATTCCTAGTTAGCTGCAAAAGTTTTTTGGAAAAATTTGCGTGTGCCTTGGTACGGCAGCTCGTCTCTATGTCTGTCTTTTTGTGTCTCTGGTGTGTTCGTCAGCTGGGTTGGTGTGGACTAGGAGGAGTACATAGGAAGGAAACCACATTGGTCTTTAGTGGCAGAATTTTTTAAACTTTTCTGGTTTTCCAATTTTCACTTGCTTCCGAAACATCGGGATGGATGGTTATTCAAAAGACCGGTCATCCACAATACTTATTATCTTATCTTTATCTTGTCTCTTATGTATCTCACCTTACAATACCACTATATAGTGTATGAATAACTTTGAATATTGACCGTTGGATCAAGACTGGCAAATCCAAACATTGCTAACTATTCGGCCTTCTTTTCCATTCTTAGCATCTAAAAATATTTTATTGATAGTCTTTAACACGATAAACACTAGTACACACAAACCTCAAAACACACTCCTAAGTTAAAGGAAAATGCCACCGCCCCAATTATCAGACAGAGTAAACCATGTGGTTATAATTCCCATGTTTTTAGTACTAGAATTTTTCAAGCTTCCTAGCTAACTTCGCACACTTCAGTGAATTTTTACGATTTAACGAAATAAATAAAAACAAAAAACAAAAGATTTACGCATGATGACCTATCATGTCGTGTGCACTCGTGCAATGAAAACACTAAGCCTGGGAAGTAATATATGTAAGAGGACGCCACATGAAAGTTTTTGGATTGCTATAATTTCTTTGTTTTATTTCCATGTCTTCAAAACATTATGAAATTTGTAGGCATGAAGTTACTTGCCTTCTCAAAACTCACGCTGGTTCTTGGTATATTGACAACGTTGGTACCTTCAAACGACATTTGTAAAATTCAAGAGCAAACCCGCCTATTGCACTTACTTTTAGTTCATATCTGACCTAATTTCGTTAAATCGACAGAAAGTTTGTGAGCGAAATTAGCTAGGAAGCTTGAAAAATGCTAAAAATAGAGAATTGTAAGAAAAACATTGTCTACTTTGTCTAAATGTGGGGTGGTGGAATTTTTCAACTAGGGGATGGGCCTAGAAGGAGCAAGATGATTCGGTTAACAACTTAACATGGTTAGTGGAAGTGCATGTTAAATCAATTAAAGACCTAAAAAAGAGAAAATTATATCTAAGTCCACATATTTAATACAAAGGGCCCTGAAAATAAGCATGGAAAAGCAGTCAGCTCTGGCTATCATTCTCCACCTACTAGGCGAGGCATACTCTTTGTACAAAGTACTAGAACTTGTACTTCCTTAACAAAGGAAATCAGTGTGGTGCTCACTCGTGCAGCCTTACAGTGTGTTACTCCTCCTCTATGCAAGGAAAATAAATTGTGTACTACTCTCTCCTTTGCTACCTCACATCCATCCTCCAGCTGATCTCTTTCTCATCCACAGCATGGCGCTATGCACGTGTGCCATGGAACTATGACGGCTCTGTGTCTATCTCTTTTTTTCATAACTTTGCTTTGACATCAAACTGTCTTCAACTCTTCTTCACTACTGCCCTCTCGGGCTGCTTTCTCTAACCTCATAATCTCTTCTACAGTAGCTCTTCATTCTCCTCTCCATTTCGATCCATCTTTTTCCTAGTACTACTACTTGCTTTAAGGAAAACAATGTTCCAATTTTCGCAAAAAAAATCATGTCACTTGTAAAATTGAGATCGTCTCTTTTCCTAATACTTGTTGGAAACTCCCCTTGGCAAAATATTATTTACCATGCCAAGATGCACCAATCTACCTAATATGGGAAAATTACCATAAACTATGATGTGGATCAAAGGATTTGGCGTATTGACCTTGGTCATCCAACTAGAAACCTGTTCATACGCATGACAGGACAAATTTGTGAACCTGGTTTTTCAAAAGTTGTCAAAACTCAAGTTTATAATTTTTCATGGCATGTGATACATGTAAAAGGACGCCATGCACATGTATTTTGTAAAATTTTAAGAACAATCCACCTCAAACTCATGTTACAATTTATTTGCTTTCCTCTGAATCAAACACTCCTTGAGAAAAATTCCCATAGGCTCCAAATCTTGTAGGATTCAAGTGGACATGACATTCTAATAATATTGTGATTTCCCTATTCCTTTGTTTTTTCTATCCCGCGAATCAAACGGGCCCAATGTTGAGACTTACATGTGAAGGAAATATGCCCTAGAGGCAATCATAGAGATGATTGTATTTCATGTGTATCCATGAGTTATTATAATGTTCCTTGAATATCCATATACCAGGCAACTTGTATTGATTGACAATTATGTGAATTGTTTGTGAAACTCTTTACTTGTATGGTTATCTAATAATTGTCCCTAGTCGGAGTTCATGCGAGGACACACGTGAATATTAGACTAGCACATCGATTGGTTGATGACTATGTTTCACAAGTCATTGACATGGAGATGTCAAACCAATGATGTGGACACATGTTATGAACATGGGGTTGGACTGACCCAACATGAGACTAGCAATAATACTTGCAGCTCTCTCTACACATCGTGTACGTTTTGTCCTTAGACCTGAGATTGTCGCATGTACTTGAGATGTGGATCGACCTACTTTGGGGCTATCAAACACTACTCCGTAACTGGGTAGTTATAAAGGTAGCTTTCGGGTTTGTCCTGATACATGCTGCAAGGCATCGGTCAATCAAGATGGGATTTGCCCCTCTCTACTTGAGAGAGATATCTCTGGGCCCCTCGAGTGATCGGATCCAGAAATGCATGGCCGTGCTACATATGGTTAAGAGTTAACCTAGTAAAGGGATTCTGAATCATAGTATCGAGAAAGAGAGGTCAGCTTAGAGCTAGACCAAATATCGTGAGGCAAAGGGAAAGACATGTACTCAACCTTGTGATGGTTCGTCCGAATGATCTTTATATGCGTTTAGGAGTTGGCACGTCTTGCTAGAGGCCGCTACCAACTATTGACGGAGCAAGTGTACTCGCGTCATGTCTATACGTGTATGAACCTATAGGGTCACACACTTTAGGGGCTGGAAGCCTAATGAGGATTGGATCCGAATTAGACCAGGCTTAGGCTGCTAATGGGCTGCTAATGTAGAAGCCCACCAGGGATGCCTATATAAGAGGGAGTGAGGCGAGCTGAAAAGGAGAGAGCATTCCACCCAGCCGCCACTCCTCTTCCGCCTGTGTTGCACGCGCAGACCTAGCAGTCTGGCGTGTGACGACTTCCACTCCAGACGTGTGGATACCTCGGAGGTGCTGCATCTGTAGCACTTGGACGAGCCGCGCAAAGGGGAGCTGCTCGTGGGACGAGGACGAGGAGGAGACGTAGAACATCTACACTGCCGCAACGTGCTTCATCGAGTTCCGCACCTGCGCGTCTAGCGGTAATCTCGTGATCTATGACAATAGTATTCCTGGTTGACGCGGTAGAAATTTTTGATTTTACGCTAGTGTAGCCTACCCGTTACCCTTCAGTGGTATCAGAGCCGATGCTATTCAGTCATAGGTTCGGGAAGTTTGCATATGGTGATATGTAGATTGATATGAATGATATGATCATTTGTATGGCGGTGTTTTCTGGATTGATCTATGATCTTAATTTCCGTGATCGTGATTCTAAGGTCGTCGAACGACTTACCCCTACCGGTCGGTTTCCGCCATCGGGGTAGACAGTGACACATAAATCCTTCTGAATCACGCGAAGATCAATATGATTGATCGAATCGGGAATTAGATCTGAATCGACGTACCGTGATCAAAGGAGTTTGGTCAAATCGGAACTATGGTCGGTTTATGGTAAATTGGATTTGCCGATCAAAATCCTTAAAGAAAATTGTATAGATTTGATCTCCCATTTTTCACGAAAAGGTACCGCGAGGGGCGCTGCCCCTTCGAACCCCGCAGGGGGAGACCCCCTAGACCCCCCTTAGTCGTAGCCCCCTTTTTTGTATCTCGTTAAGGTTCATAGGTGGTACGATTTCACATGATCCGGTAGAATGCGATTTTATGCACAACTTGTTTTTGCAGGATTTATGTGATCAGTATGGCCCAAAAATGTATGTGATGCATGTATGTATTTTTCATGACCTGCGTGTCGTGAGTTGGGCAACACGGCTGGAGCCATATGTGTTGTCAATTATTGTAATGGCCTGCGTGCCAACTTGTGATGATCCCAATACAATGTAATTTTGATTACTAGATGTTAGGAGTAATAGCTTGTATTAGTTCTTGGAGAACTCATCACTTGGAGGATGGCTCGCATAGAGCATGAAGATGGCGATCATCATGGTGGACAGGTTCTATGGCGATGGAGATCACCATGAGAAAATGGGCCATACTGTATCACATCTATGTGAATGCTATTCTTATACGTTTTACTACTATGCATGCTTAGATGATAGAAGTAGAACGATCCCTCACAAAGTTTAAGTTAAACCATGCCCTCCCAACCAAACCTTGCACCATCCTATGCCCTGTACAATCGTTGGTGGGTCTATGAAATTAGGGTGCCACGGTTTTCCTTGGCTGGATGGGTTTGTATCGGATACCTACACGCATAAGGATTGGTGAGCTTAACAAGGTCATCTTAACAGTTAAGGACCTTGGGGCATAAAGGTTGGGCGCCTAGTTTTGACATAGAGATGTCACCCAACAACAAGAGTCATATGTGATATGATTAGCAAAGGTTGCTTACCGATTTACCTTGTCTTCTAGCAGTGATGCTAAAGCTCACTAGTCGACTTGTTAATTGGGGATCTTGAATCACTTAGTATCAATAGAGGGATGTTGATTTAAGTGGGAGTATATGCTATTAAATTGTTTAATATGTTTTACTCTTTCATGGTTACATGGCTTAGTATTTTGCATATTTTTTGTTGTAGATCAATGGCACCGAACAATTCATCACCTTTTGCTTTGCGTTCGATTCTTGAAAAGGATAAACTAAATGGAACAAACTATTCGGACTGGGTCCGTAACCTGAGAATTGTTCTCAGGGCTGAGAAAAAGGAAACTGTTCTGGATACCCCAATCCCGGATGAACCTGCTGATAATGCAACTGCTACCCTTAAGAATGCCTACAAGAAAGCATGTGATGAATCTCTTGAGGTCAGTTGTCTTATGCTTGCATGCATGGAACCTGATCTTCAAAAACAGTTTGAGGATCAGGAAGCGTACGATATGATCGTTGCGCTTAAGGACATGTTCCAGACTCAGGCTAGGACTGAGAGGTACAATGTCGCTAAGTCCTTTGTGGAATGCAAGCTGGTAGAGGGAGCAGCTGTAGGCCCCCATGTGATCAAAATGGTTGGTTACAGTCAGACTTTGGAAAAGCTTGGTTTTCCATTAGGCCAAGAGTTGGCCACTGACTTCATTTTGGCATCTCTTCCATCTAGCTATGGGCATTTCATTTCGAACTACCATATGCATGGGGTGGAGAGGGGCCTTAATGAATTATGTGGGATGCTGAAAACAGCAGAATGTGACATTAAGAAGTGTGCAGGGCATAGCCATGTGATGGCTGTGCAGAACAAGCCTAGCTTCAAGAAAAAGGGCACTTCTTGGCAGAAGAAGAAGGGCAAGGCTAAGGATACGATCCCCAAGCCAAACCCTGCACCCAAGCAAAAGGCTGGTCCTGCAGGAGACACTGAGTGTTTCTTTTGTCACGAATATGGCCACTGGAAGAGGAACTGCAGCAAGTACCAGGCTTCTTTGAAGAAAAGTGGAAGTAAGAGTACTTCCCACTCAGGTACACTTGTTGTAAATGTTGTGGACATTTTTCTCGCATATTCTTATGTTAACTCTTGGGTATTTGATACCGGATCGGTTGCTCATATTTGCAATTCGATGCAGGGGCTAATAAGGACTAGAGAAGTGCAAAAAGGCGAAGTGGATTTTCGCGTCGGAAATAAAGCAAGGGTTGCTGCATTGTTCGTTGGCGTCATGCAACTTCACCTTCCGTCAGGATTTATCATGGAGTTGAATAATTGTTATTACATTCCTAGTATGGGTCGAAACATTTTATCACCTTCATGTTTGATGAGGGATGGTTATTCATTCGCGAGTACAAACAATGGTTGTGTAATCTCTAAGAATGCTATGTTTGTGGCTGATGCTCCCATTGTCAATGGGTTATTTATTTTAAATCTTGATAATGCATGTGTTTACAATGTTAGTGCTAAAAGGCTTCGGCCAAATGATTTGAGTCCTACCTATCTATGGCATTGTCGTTTGGGGCATATAAGTGAAAAGCGCATGAAGAAGCTCCATGGTGATGGTCTTCTAACTTCGTTTGATTTTGAATCATACGAGACATGTCAAGCTTGTTTACTTGGAAAGATGACCAAGACGCCTTTCAAGGGGTTTCCCGAGAGAGCGACAGACTTGTTGGAACTCATACATACTGATGTATGTGGACCAATGAGCACGACAGCCAGAGGAGGATATCACTACTTCATTACTTTCACTGATGATTTCAGTAGATATGGCTATGTCTACTTGATGAAGCATAAGTCTGAAACTTTTGAAAAGTTCAAAGAGTTTCAAAATGAGGTAGAGAATCAACGTGGCAAGAAAATAAAGGCCTTGCGATCTGATCGCGGAGGTGAATATTTGAGTCACGAGTTTAGCAATCATCTTAAGAGTTGCGGAATTGTTCCACAGCTCACGCCGCCCAGAACACCTCAAAGAAACGGGGTCTCTGAACGGCGTAATCGAACTTTGTTGGACATGGTTCGATCGATGATGAGCCAGTCGGATTTACCATTATCATTTTGGGGTTACGCGCTAGAAACAGCAGCTTTCACACTAAATAGGGTACCATCTAAATCCGTAGTTAAGACACCATATGAGATGTGGACTGGAAAGAATCCTAGTTTGTCTTTTCTAAAGATTTGGGGTTGTGATGCATTTGTTAAGCGACTTCAGTCGGACAAGCTAACACCCAAATCGGATAAGTGCATTTTTGTGGGATACCCAAGGGAAACCTTAGGGTATTACTTCTACAACCGAGAAGAGGGCAAAGTGTTTGTCGCTCGTAGCGGTGTCTTCCTAGAGAAAGAGTTTCTCACAAAGGGAACGAGTGGAAGGTCGGTGCGACTTGAAGAAGTTCAAGATGAGCCAGTCGGGGATGCTTCTACGAGTGATGCTATTGTAGCAGAACAAGTTGAGGAACCCGTGGCAATAGAAGCACCACAACCACGAAGGTCGGCGAGGCTCCGCGAAGCGCGAGAGTTATTATTGTTAGACAATGATGAGCCTGCGACCTATGCAGAAGCGATGGTGGACCCAGACTCTGAGAAATGGCTGATTGCCATGAGATCCGAGATAGAGTCCATGGGAGACAATCAAGTTTGGAACTTGGTTGACCTGCCTGATGGTTTTAAAGCCATCGAGTGCAAGTGGATCTATAAGAAGAAGATTGATATGGATGGAAATGTTCACATCCATAAAGCTCGACTTGTTGCAAAAGGTTTTCGACAAGTTCAAGGAGTTGACTACGACGAGACTTTCTCGCCCGTAGCGATGCTTAAATCTATACGGATCATTCTAGCCATTGCTGCACATTTCGATTATGAGATATGGCAGATGGATGTCAAGACGGCTTTCTTAAATGGAATCCTTTCTGAGGACGTGTATATGATGCAGCCCGAAGGTTTTGTCGATCCAAACAATGCTGGAAAGGTATGCAAACTTCAAAAGTCTATTTATGGGCTGAAGCAAGCATCTCGGAGTTGGAACATTCGATTTGATGAAGTTGTAAAGGAGTTTGGCTTCACCAAAAATGAACAAGAACCATGTGTGTATAAGAAAGAAAATGGGAAATCACTTGTGTTTCTAATCTTATATGTGGATGACATATTATTGATTGGAAATGACATTCCTATGCTCGAGTCTGTTAAGACCTCATTGAAAAATAGTTTTTCTATGAAGGACTTGGGAGAAGCGGCATATATTCTGGGTATCAAGATCTATAGAGATAGATCAAGGAGGCTAATTGGATTAAGCCAGAGTACGTACATTGACAAAGTGTTGAAACGGTTCAGCATGGAAGAGGCTAAGAAGGGGTTCTTGCCCATGTCTCACGGCATTAAACTCAGCAAGACTCAGTGTCCTTCGACCACTGATGAGCGAGAACGCATGAGTAGGGTTCCATATGCTTCGGCTATTGGATCCATCATGTATGCAATGACATGTACTCACCCAGATGTTTCCTATGCTCTAAGTGTTACGAGCAGATACCAGGCTGATCCAGGTGAGATTCACTGGACAACGGTAAAGAATATCCTTAAGTACTTGAGAAGGACTAAGGATATGTTCCTAGTTTATGGAGGTGAGGTTGAACTCAGTGTAAAGGGTTACACAGATGCGAGTTACCTTAATGACTCAGATGACTCGAAATCGCAATCAGGTTATGTGTTTGTCATGAATGGTGGTGCTGTGAGCTGGAAAAGTTCCAAGCAAGATACAGTGGCCTCCTCTTCAACAGAAGCTGAATATATTGCTGCCTCGGAGGCTGCAAAGGAAGCTGTTTGGATTAGGAATTTCCTGATCGCTCTTGGTGTGGTTCCGGGCTCGTCCAATCCCTTGGACGTTTATTGTGACAACAATGGTGCTATTGCACAAGCCAAAGAACCTAGACAGCACCAGAAGAACAAACATATTCACATGCGCTACCATCTGATTCGTGAGTTCATTGATGAAGGTAGTGTCATGTTATGCAAAATACATACGGACTCAAATGTTGCTGATCCCTTGACTAAGCCACTCCCGCAGCCTGCGCATGAAGCGCACACAAGAGCAATAGGTATTAGATACTGTCTAGATTGACTCTAGTGCAAGTGGGAGACTGAAGGAAATATGCCCTAGAGGCAATCATAGAGATGATTGTATTTCATGTGTATCCATGAGTTATTATAATGTTCCTTGAATATCCATATACCAGGCAACTTGTATTGATTGACAATTATGTGAATTGTTTGTGAAACTCTTTACTTGTATGGTTATCTAATAATTGTCCCTAGTCGGAGTTCATGCGAGGACACACGTGAATATTAGACTAGCACATCGATTGGTTGATGACTATGTTTCACAAGTCATTGACATGGAGATGTCAAACCAATGATGTGGACACATGTTATGAACATGGGGTTGGACTGACCCAACATGAGACTAGCAATAATACTTGCAGCTCTCTCTACACATCGTGTACGTTTTGTCCTTAGACCTGAGATTGTCGCATGTACTTGAGATGTGGATCGACCTACTTTGGGGCTATCAAACACTACTCCGTAACTGGGTAGTTATAAAGGTAGCTTTCGGGTTTGTCCTGATACATGCTGCAAGGCATCGGTCAATCAAGATGGGATTTGCCCCTCTCTACTTGAGAGAGATATCTCTGGGCCCCTCGAGTGATCGGATCCAGAAATGCATGGCCGTGCTACATATGGTTAAGAGTTAACCTAGTAAAGGGATTCTGAATCATAGTATCGAGAAAGAGAGGTCAGCTTAGAGCTAGACCAAATATCGTGAGGCAAAGGGAAAGACATGTACTCAACCTTGTGATGGTTCGTCCGAATGATCTTTATATGCGTTTAGGAGTTGGCACGTCTTGCTAGAGGCCGCTACCAACTATTGACGGAGCAAGTGTACTCGCGTCATGTCTATACGTGTATGAACCTATAGGGTCACACACTTTAGGGGCTGGAAGCCTAATGAGGATTGGATCCGAATTAGACCAGGCTTAGGCTGCTAATGGGCTGCTAATGTAGAAGCCCACCAGGGATGCCTATATAAGAGGGAGTGAGGCGAGCTGAAAAGGAGAGAGCATTCCACCCAGCCGCCACTCCTCTTCCGCCTGTGTTGCACGCGCAGACCTAGCAGTCTGGCGTGTGACGACTTCCACTCCGGACGTGTGGATACCTCGGAGGTGCTGCATCTGTAGCACTTGGACGAGCCGCGCAAAGGGGAGCTGCTCGTGGGACGAGGACGAGGAGGAGACGTAGAACATCTACACTGCCGCAACGTGCTTCATCGAGTTCCGCACCTGCGCGTCTAGCGGTAATCCCGTGATCTATGACAATAGTATTCCTGGTTGACGCGGTAGAAATTTTTGATTTTACGCTAGTGTAGCCTACCCGTTACCCTTCAACATGGGTAACACCGCCTACTATGCCAAGATGCACCCATATACCAAATTAATATGGGAACAATATCATAAACTATGATGTCGATATGGCCATGACCTTTTTTGTTCATCAAGGTTGAAACCAAATAATATTCATACATGATGGGACAATATCGTGGGGCTGGTTTTTCAAAAGTTACCAAATCTCGTGGTTATTAGTTTCCTGGCAGGCAGTACACGTGACATAATAGGATGCCATGCGTAAATATTTGTTTTTCTGTTTTTCTTTATTACATGTGATTGTTTCAAAACAGGTTCGAAATTATCAAGATGCAAATTCTTAGCAGGAACTTGAATTGGTCAAAACTCCTGATTGTTTCCAATATATTAACTACCTGATGCATACCTCCAAAAGCCTTTTGTAGAACTTTGATACCAATCTACTACTTACTAGAGCTTCTAGTTCAAATTTGACCTGATTTCGTTAAAAGAGACATAAAGTCATTCGAGTGGGCCAAGTTAGCTAGGAAGCTTTGAAAACTCATAAAACTTGGGAATCGTACGTAAAACATGGTCCAGTATATCTAGAAACTCGGCTTGTGGCATTCAAAATCATATTCTTCGTACTTTCTATGCATAGTATATTCATGGTTCTAGAGGCCAACAATGGAATCTTCTCTATGCTAGATATGACATAATCTAATGTACTAAAATAGATCCAGTGGTCAATAATGTTGGGATTTGCCAATCTATATCCAACCGCCGATGTTCGAAGTTATCTGTACACTATATAATGCTATAGATATTGTGAAGCAACAGAGCAGTTTTTCTTTTGAAAAGAAGTCAAACACTTATTTCTGATTTTTTTTGATGGTGAGCAATACGTGTAAGAGGATGCCACATGAAAGTATTTGGTTTATTCTTTGTTTTATTTCAATGTCTTCAAAACATTATCAAATTTGTAGGCATGCATATTCTTACACGAAGTTAGTTGCATTTTTCAAATCTCGCGATGGTTCTCGATATATTGACAACATTGGTACCAACAAACGACATCTGGAAAATTCAAGAGCAACCTATCATGCTTACTTGTAGTTCATATCTGACCTAATTTCGTTAAATCAGCATAAACTCCTCTAAGTGGGCAAAGTTAGCTAGCTAGGAAGCTTAAACAATTCTAAGACTAGGACGTTATAAGAAAACATGGTCCACTTGTAGGGTTCCGGAGCAAAAAACAAAAAATTCTAACTACGCAAACACTAATACCAGGATCTATACTATGTAGACATAAGTAATGGAAAAGGAAGACGATATTCATACCCTTTGAAGAACGATGAACGCCTTATACAGTAAGGTGTATGTTGATGAAGACAAGCAGCTCCACGCACCTAGGTGCCTCCGAAGTACTACGCACTTTCGGTGTAGGCGGCATCTCCCGAGCTCCAATCTAGCCGAGCAACCGAAGAGGAAGATGATGGACCGAAGATCACACAACGGTAGTATGAAGGTGGAGAACTCAAAACCCTCAAGGTCCTCTCCAATATTATGGAGAAATCCTCAAAGGAAATGAGAGAGGAAAGAGAGAATGGGATGATTCCAAGGGGAGGGGGTGATCCCCTATATATAGTGGGAGGGGAACCACCCAAGGGGCAGGCGGGGTGGGATTATTCCCACATCCACCATCCACCAAGGGGGAGCCGCCGGCCCTTGGTGGGCCCCACGTGGGAGCCCACTAGGGCTAGGCCGGCTAGCCCTCTTGGGCCTCCCCTCCGGGTGAGGCCCATTAGAAATGGACTGCCTATAATAAATAAAATAAAATAATTTTTTAAATATTTATTCAACCAATTAATATAAAATACACATATTATTATATTCCTTTACTCCGAAACTCCTTCCAGACCTCCCCAATCAACATCGGGTATTACACGGAACTATTAGGTTTCTTTCTCTATTTCTCCTACGGGGTTGCATCTATCCTTTGCATCCCCACCCTTAAGCGTGACATCCTTTGGTTCGAAAACACTCTAGACATGATTGAGACCTCTCTCATATCAATTATCATCAGCGGGACCTAGATGCCCATGATGACTCCCGTGCATTTCACGAATATTATCGCTTGAACCGTTAACATCGTTTCCCATTCCCTTTACCACTTGATACCTAGTTCACCAGAGATTTGATCTTCGGTATCTCTATACCTTCGTTCGATCTTGTTACCGATGAACTTGTTTACTCATTTCCATGTTGTTGGACTCCGTGACCCAGTCACATGCTTGCAAGATTCGTTAATGAAACGCCACCGAGATGGCCACATGTATCTATCCGTTACATGGATTGGCAAATCCTGGTCTTGATATGTACTTATTGGCACTCGTTTTGGGCTCGTAACTAATCAAGACAAATGGGGAGAGACACTTGGAAAAGTCTACTTGGAGGATTATTAATCATCATCAAAGAGGCACCGTATCAAGTCAAGGAATTATCAGGCTTAATAGCAGATTCTGCTAGTGTTCAGAGAAGACTCAAAGACTGATATATGGAGGATTTAACTATGAGTCCTTTAATATGACCTTAAATGAAAAAGTGCCGAACACTAAAGTTGGGCGCCTCGTTGAAACAAGAAACTTTGGTTTTTGAATCATCTCAATCCGAGTTAGCATGCAAAATTAAGAGCTAAAATACTAACAGATGTCGAATTAGCACGGACAGGAGAGAGGGTCGCTCGACCACAGGTGAATATCATTTTGCGGCCCGAAAGTTGGGGTGTCCAGGCAACATGGTACCCAAGTTGCTTAAAATCAGCTGCGTTGCCCAAAGTTGGCGTGCCAAATACTCAGAGGGTCTTTTTCGGCACAAATTCAACTTTACATTTCAATACAAAATATCAGGCTAACAGCCGTCAAGTTAGGCCCCCCTGTCAGTTCTCACCGTTATGTCGCTCCCGCTGCTTAGGCGGGATGGCAGTCACGTAGGCTTGCAGCATTGACATAGTGGATAGGACAACACCCCATGCCCAGTGTATTGACGTGACAAAACAGGGCACATGTATCAGCGTTATAATTATTTTTTGTTTACTCAGAAGTTGGAACGGCCACCGCCTCGTGTCTCTCCTTGGACTTCCGTCCCCATCATTAACCACTACCTTAAAAGTGCATTAACGGTTCCACCGTTCCCCTGCCTTGTGGAAACCACTCTTCTTCTTCCTGTCATCTGTCTTCTTCCCGTCTTCTCCTTGCCGCCATGGAAGGTCGCACTCTAGAGACAAGCTTCACTACCCATGACAATAAGAAGATAGACATTGTCTACACCAACGAGAAGGAGACAGTAGTGCGTCTCCTGAGGATGTACGAGGGTTGGCTTGAGAAAGACGAGGACAAGTTTGTGGGATTGGACCTCAAGTACACCCCGGAGCACCCATATGAAGGGAGTGAAGTCGCCGTCATTCAACTGGCCATGAGGAAACACATCCTCGTCTACCACCTCTCCCAGTTTGTAGATCTTCTCTATGTAGCTAACCGCTTTTAGAGTTTTCTCCTCTTGTTCTTTATCCATTTGCTCATCTTGCAACTACTGGATTTTATTTAGGACCAAATAAATTATGACAAGACAATGTTGAGAGTCTTGATCTTGCATTTACTAAACTTTTCAAAATTATATTCAGATGATGATCTTGCATTGACAAAATATTTGTAGTTACAAATTTTGGTGATGACAAACTACATACTTTCAGGACTGACAGGAATTGTCCGGCGCTAGGCCAGTTCCTTGTAGAAAAGGGAATTGTTTTCTGCACTGTCAACAATACAACTGATTTTTTGAAATTTTATCGAGAGGGAATTATAATTCCTGCGCACAACTAGTCGATATTCAGAGTCTTGTCAAGATCCTAGGGGGCTCGAGGAAGGATGGAATGGCATCACTCGCAACTAGAATCCTCGATGAGTCGTATGACAGAATGGAGACAGATTTCCCTACGGATAGGCACGATTTATGGGACGAGTGGACGTTGTCTGATATAAACCTGAAGTATGCAGCCATAGATGATTGCGTGACCTACCAGCTGTACAAGAAGATCCATTTTTTCTACATTACCTCATGTTTTGCCCTATTTGCAAGAGGGAAGACGAGCTGAGGGGAGCCCTTTGTAGAAAATGCAGAATAGCTGAGTTTGAAGCTGCATATGCAAAGGAAATGGCTGCATCTGAAGCAGCTGACAGAGAGGCTGTAGAAGCAGCTGAAAGAGAGCTTGCAGCCGAAGCAGAAGCAGCTGACAGAGAGGCTGCAGCTAAAGCAGCAAACAAAGAGGCAGCATCTTCTAGCGGCAACAATCAGGTCTGTGATGCACCGCTAATTGTGTCGCAGGACGCTGAAGATAGGGAAGGCAAGTCAGATCCCAGGTGGGACGAAGCATTTCATGAGTTGTGGAGTGCCAATAATGTAAGATCCACCTGGAATGATCGCAGTTGGTCGCCTAGGAACGATGGCAAGCGCCTCAAGTGTGCTGATGAGAAGTGAATTAAATTTTACTTCTCAGTGTTATGTTTCTATTTTGTGGAACTCATTTATCTTATCAATATGTATAGCGCCTCAAGTGAGAGTAGTAAAATAAATTTAACCCTCTTTGTGTTATGTTTATGTATGTGTCTTCTAGCTTGTCAAGATGGTAACTCGTTAACTGGCAGTTTGAAAGAGTACCATTTTCCTCTCTCGCTAAACATATATGTTTCATTTTGCCCAAATTGGTAGCAAATCTAGAGAAGATTCTCTCTTCGATAATTTGTTCCCTTTTGGACCTCTTTTTGCCTCCAATCAGGTAGCAAATCTAGAGAAGCAAATCACACCAGGCAGAATACATTCATTCAGAAAACAAAACAAATGTAGATATAGCTATGCGCAGCTAAATAGGATATAGCGATAGAAAGTAGGTTGCTTAACGAGGTTCGATGCATTCAGCCAGAAATAGGATGCAAGCAAAATATAGAAAATCAAAAGAAGCTCCTTAGCAGCAGTAGCCGCCGCAGCAGCGGGCACATTCAAGGCCTTCAAGCGCCCACGCCTCCGCCTCCTCCCTCTGGCGCTTCCTCCACTTCTTGTTGCCTAGTCCCTTGATCTTGGGGCGTTGGGCCTGATTGGAGGCATGCGACCCTCTTTGATGGCCACCCGCTGGAGGTTTCAGAGGTGAATGTCGAGAGCCCGGTATTCAGCGATGTAGGCGTTGATGTTCACGGTCTCGCGCTCGCTGCCTTTTTGGATGCCGGAGCCCGGGGCCTCTGCATGCTTCAGTAAGGAGTTGAAGTCGGTGCCGGCGAGACTCGTCTAGCAGAAGGCGATCCCCTTGCAGAAGGGGAAGCGCCAGGGGCCCCTGAAGAAGGCGTCTTACTGGCCGGCCCACAGCCTCCTCAGCACCTGACAAGTCTTGGTGTGCATGGACTCGTCATCGCTGCAGACGTCGCTGCCGGAAACCTATTGGAAGAAAAGGAAAATGGGGGAGTAGATGATGTAAGAAGACCGAGCAATCGAAATGCGAACAAGCGAATCCTAATAAACCAAGATCTAGCATCCAACGATGGGAATGGTAGAAGAACCAGGGGAGGGGAGCAAACCCTAGTTACCTCCAACCATGGGTTGTCGATGCCAGTGTCGTAGGGGTTCAGCGGAGTGATGTACTTATCTAGATCGTAGGTGCCCAAGAAGTGCTTTATCTTCTTGTGACCGGCGGGGGCCTCCTCGCCGGTGGGGGCTCCTTTTCGGCGGCCACGTCGGTAGCGGGGACGGGGGCCTGGACGGGAACGGCGGCTGCCATCGATGCCTCGACTAGGGCCTGGACAGGGACGACAGCTGCTTTCAATGCGTCGAGAGGGCCCGGCGAGGAGACAGGGGCCTCCTCACCAGCGGCCTCGGAGGCGACGATGGCCACCTTATCCTCCTCCGCCATCGCCGACACGGACAGGGTATTCTCGGGAGTTTGCGGATGCTTGTGGGACAGTGGAGAGGGTTGCATGGGGAGAGTGAGCGAGAGTGAGAGTGGGTGTGCGGAGAGGGCTCTATAGTTAAGGTGGATGGAAGCAAGGCATGTTTCGTTGCACCACCGTGCAACGCGTAGTGCAGTCTACTGCACCGTGCACCGTGACACGCGCACGGTACGTCACATTTTTTCCCCTAGCCATGCATGGCAGTTCTGTATTGATCCGCATGCAAAGGGCGCATACACAATTTCTATGTATGAAGTTTGACACGGCCCTAAAATTGGCGATAGTTAAAAGTGGAAATGCAGAGGGGGAGGTAGGTGGCTGTACGATGAGATTTGTGGGGTTATGCTAGATCAGGTAGAGGGATGTGTTGATGACTGTGAGTGACTCGATGAAGGCGGAGATGTTAGGTCTCATCGAGCTCAGCTCTTTGGCCTCTGGCTAGCGCGTGCAAGTTTCTTAGGGTGGGGCCCAGTTGGAAGTGAGATTGAGAGCCGCTGCGTAAAAATGGGATATGTCTTATTAAAATCAAGTGGCAATAAATTGCAGTTGTGCATCGACGACCGTGCAGTCGATGACGCATGTGTTGTGGCGTAGTAGTAGCAGTAGTAGGCTTTTCAGACTTGATTAAACATGACATGACCGCTCGATGACTTTTTCCATGGACGACATCGTGTTCCTTCTTGTAGAAGTCTCGCTGAGGGAGACATTTGTGTTGTCTCACAATGTACTATGAAGGGCACGACGTGTGCAACGATCATCGTTGGATCACACAGAATCAACGGTTGGTGCGCACGATCCGCTTGACAACTATGACGACCAATCAGGGAGTAGCAGACAGAGTGAGCATAGGTTTGGGCTTCTACGAAAGATAGAGAGAGGGGGCAAAACTGAGTAGTATCAAAAAACCAAGGGCAAAACTGAGTAGTATAAAAATGGAAAGTGAGTGTCTTGTACAATGAAATACATCGTGGCATACATCAAATTATGCCAAGATAGATCTACTAGAGGTCATTGGATGTGTGTTCTTCTCAAAAACCACATGGACCAACTAGAGTTCATTGCATGTGTGTTATTGTCATAAACCACATGGATCGACCGGTGTCATTGCATGTGTGTTCTTTTCATAAACCACATGTTGATCCACCAATGTCATTGCATGTAGTTATTGCATGTGTGTTCTTGTAAACAAACCACACATGGATCCACCAATATCATTGCATGTCTTTTCTTTTCATGAACCACACCCAGTGTCATCGCATGTCTGTTCTTCTCACAAACCACATAAGGATCCACCAGTGTCATTGCATGTCTGTTCTTCTCATGAACCCACATCTAGAGTTATTGCATGTCTGTTCTTATCACAAACCACATGAGGATCCACCAGTGTCATTGTATGTGTGTTCTTTTCATGAACCACACACAGTGTCATTGGCTGTCTGTTCTTCTCACAAACCACATAAGGATCCACAAGTGTCATTGGATGTGTGTTCTTTTCATGAACCACACATGGATCCACCAAGTGTCATTGCATGTGTGTTCTTCTAAACAAACCACACATGGAACCACCAGTATCATTACATGTATGTTCTTTTCATGAACCACACCCAGTGTCATTGGATGTGTGTTCTTCTCACAAACCACACATGGATCCACCAGTGTCATTGCATGTGTGTTCTTTTCATGAACAACACCCAGTGTCATTGCATGTCTGTTCTTCTCACAAACCACACATAAGGATCCACCAGTGTCATTGCATGTTTGTTCTTTTCATGAACCACACCCAGTATCATTGCATGTTTGTTCCTCTAAACAAACCACACATAGATCCACCAGTTTCATTGCATGTTTGTTCTTCTCATGAACCACACACAGTGGCATTGGATGTCTGTTCTTTTCATAAACCACATAAGGATCCATTAGTGTCATTGCATGTCTGTTCTTTTCATGAACCACACCCAGTATCATTGCATGTCTGTTCCTCTAAACAAACCACACATGGATCCACCAGTGTCATTGCATGTGGTCATTGCATGTGTGTTCTTCTAGACAAACTTTACATTCATCCACCAGTGTCATTGGAAGTGTGTTCTTTTCATGAACCACACCCAGTGTGATTGCATGTCAGTTCTTCTCACAAACCACATAAGGATCCACCAGTGTTATTGCATGTCTGTTCTTTTCATGAACCACACCCAGTATCGTTGCATGTTTGTTCCTCTAAACAAACCACACATGAATCCACCAGTGTCATTACATGTCTATTCTTCTCACAAACCACATAAGGATATACCAGTGTCATTGGATGTGTATTCTTTTCATGAACCACAACTAGAGTCATTGTATGTGTTTTCTTCTGACAAACCACATAAGGATACACCAGTGTCATTGGATGTGTGTCATTTTCATGAACCACACCCAGTATCATTGCATGTCTGTTCCTCTAAACAAACCACACATGGATCCACCAGTGTCATTGCATGTGGTCATTGCATATGTGTTCTTCTAAACAAACCACACATGCATTCACCAGTGTCATTCGATGTGTGTTCTTTTCATGAACCACACCCAGTGTCATTGCATGTTTGTTCTTCTCACAAACCACACATGGATCCACCCAGTGTGATTGCATGTCAGTTCTTCTCACGAACCACATAAGGATCCACAAGTGTCATTGCATGTCTGTTCTTTTCATGAACCACATAAGGATACACAAGTGTCATTGCATGTTTGTTATTCTCATGAACCACAGCTAGAGTCATTGCATGTCTGTTCTTCTCACAAACCACATAAGGATACACCAGTGTCATTACACGTGTGTTCCTTTCACAAACCACAGCTAGAGTCATTGCATGTGTGTTCTTCTTACAAACCACATAAGGATACACCAGTGTCATTGGATGTTTGTTCTTTTCATGAACCACACCCAGTGTCATTGCATGTCTGTTCTTCTCACAAACCACACATGGATCCACCAGTGTCATTGGATGTGTGTTCTTTTCATGAACCACACCATATGTCATTGGATGTGTGTTCTTCTCACAAACCACACATGGATCCACCAGTGTCATTGCATGTGTGTTATTTTCATGAACCACACATGGATCCACCTAGTGTGATTGCATGTCTGTTCTTTTCACAAACCACATATGGATCCCCTAGTGTCATTGCATGTTTGTTCTTCTAAACAAACCATAGATGGATCGCCAGTGTCATTGGATGTGTGTTATTTTCATGAACCACAACCATTGTCATTGGATGAGTGTTCTTTTCATGAACCACACCCAGTGTCATTGCATGTGTGTTCTTCTAGAAAACCACACATGGATCCACTAGTGTCATTGGATGTGTGTTCTTTTCTTCAACCACAGCTAGAGTCATTGCCTGTGTGTTCTTTTCACAAACCACAACTAGCGTCATTGCATGTCTGTTTTTCTCACAAACCACATAAGGATACATCAGTGTCATTGCCTGTGTGTTCTTTTCATGAACCACACCCAGTGTCATTGGATGTGTGTTCTTCTCACAAACCACACATGGATCCACCAGTGTCATTGCATGTGTGTTCTTTTCATGAACCACACATGGATCCACCCAGTGTGATTGCATGTCAGTTCTTTTCACAAACCACATAAGGATCCACCAGTGTCATTGCATGTCTGTTCTTTTCATGAACCACACCCAGTATCATTGCATGTCTGTTCCTCTAAACAAACCACACATGGATCCACCAGTATCATTGCATGTGGTCATTGCATGTGTCTTCTTCTAAACAAACCAAACATGGATCCACCAGTGTCATTGGATGTGTGTTCTTTTCATGAACCACACCCAGTGTCATTGCATGTCTGTTCTTATCACAAACCACATATGGACCCACCAGTGTCACTGGATGTGTGTTCTTTTCATGAACAACACCCTGTGTCATTGCATGTCTATTTTTCTCACAAACCACATAGGGATCCACCAGTGTCATTCCATGTCTGTTCTTCACATGAACCATATCTAGAGTCATCGCATGTGTGTTCTTCTCACAAACCACATAAGGATACACGAGTGTAATTGCATGTCTGTTCTTCTCATGAACCACATCTAGAGTCATTGCATGTATGTTCTTCTCACAAACCACATAAGGATCCACCAGTGTCATTGGATGTTTGTTCTTTTCATGAACCACACATAGTGTCATTGGATGTCTGTTATTTTCATAAACCACATGAGGATCCACTAGTGTTATTGGATGTGTGTTCTTTTTATGAACCACACCCAATGTCATTGCACGTGTGTTCTTCTAGCAAACCACACATGGATCCACCAGTGTCATTGGATGTGAGTTCTTTTCAAAAACCACAGTTAGAGTCATTGCATGTATTTTCTTCTCACAAACCACATAAGGATCCACCAGTGTCATTGGATGTGTGTTCTTTTGATGAACCACACCCAGTGTCATTGGATGTGTGTTCTTCTCTCAAACCACACATCGATGCACCAGTGTCATAGCATGTGTGTTCTTTTCATGAACCATGCATGGATCCAACCAGCGTGATTGCATGTCAGTTCTTCTCACAAACCACATAAGGTTCCACAAGTGCCATTGCGTGTCTGTTCTTTTCATGAACAGAACCCAGTATCATTGCATGTGTGTTCCTCTAAACAAACCACACATGGATCCACAAGTGGCATTGCTTGTCTGTTCTTCTCACAAACCACACAAGGATACACCAGTGTCATTGCATATGTGTTCTTTTCATGAACCACAGCTAGAGTCGTTGCATGTATGCTCTTCTCATAAACCACATAAGGATACACCAGTGTCATTGCATGTGTGTTCTTTTCATGAACCACAGCTAGAGTCATTGCATGTGTGTTCTTTTCATGAACTGTAGCTAGAGTCATCGCATGTCTGTTCTTCTCACAAACCACATAAGGATCCACCAGTGTCATTGCATGTCTGTTCTTTTCATGAACAACACCCACTATCATTGCATGTGTGTTCCTCTAAACAAACCACACATGGATCCAGCACTGTCATTGGATGTGTGTTCTTTTCATGAACCACACCCAGTATCATTGCATGTGTGTTCTTCTAAACAAACTACACATGGATCCATCAGTGTCATTGGAGGTGGGTTCTTTTCATGAACGACACCCAGTGTCATTGCATGTTTGTTCTTCTCACAAACAACATATGGATCCACCAGTGTCACTGGATGTGTGTTCTTTTCATGAACCACACCCAGTGTCATTGCATGTCTGTTCTTCTCACAAACCACATAGGGATCCACCAGTGTCATTGCATGTCTGTTCTTCTCATGAACCGCATCTAGAGTCATCGCATGTGTGTTTTTCTCACAAACCACATAAGGATACACCTGTGTAATTGCATGTCTATTCTTCTCATGAACCACATCTAGAGTCATTGCATGTCTGTTCTTCTCACAAACCACATAAGGATCCTCCAGTGTCATTGGATGTGTGTTGTTTTCATGAACCACACACGGTGTCATTTGATGTTTTTTCTTTTCATAAACCATATAAGGATCCACTAGTGTCATTGGATGTGTGTTCTTTTCATGAACCACACCCAATGTCATTGGATGTGTTTTCTTCGCACAAACCACACATGGATCTACCAGTGTCATTGCATGTGTGTTCTTTTCATGAACCACACCCAGTGTCATTGCATGTATGTTCTTCTCACAAACCACATATGGATCCGCTAGTGTCACTGGATGTGTGTTCTTTTCATGAACCACACCCAGTGTCATTGCATGTCTGATCTTATCACAAATCACATAGGGATCCACCAGTGTCATTGCATGTCTGTTCTTCTCATGAACCAAATCTAGAGTCAACGTATGTGTGTTCTTATCACAAACCACATAAGGATACACCAATGTAATTGCATGTATGTTCTTCTCATGAACCACATCTAGAGTCATTGCATGTCTGTTCTTCTCACAAACCACATAAGGATCCACCAGTGTCATGGGATGTGTGTTCTTTTCATGAAGCACACACAGTGTCATTGGATGTCTGTTATTTTCATAAACCACATAAGGATCCACCAGTGTCATTGGACGTGTGTTCTTTTCATGAACCACACCCAATGTCATTGGATGTGTGTTCTTCTCACATACCACACATGGATCCACCAGTGTCATTGCATGTGTGTTCTTTTCATGAACCACACCCAGTGTCATTGCATGTCTGTTCTTCTCACAAACCACATATGGATCCACTAGTGTCACTAGATGTGTGTTCTTTTCATGAACCACACCCAGTGTCATTGCAAGTTTGTTCTTCTCAGAAACCACATAAGGATCCACCAGTGTCATTGCATGTCTTTTCTTCTCATGAACCACATCTAGAGTCATCGCATGTGTGTTTTTCTCACAAACCACATAAGGATACACCAGTGTAATTGCATGTATGTTCTTCTCATGAACCACATTTAGAGTCATTGCATGTATGTTCTTCTCATAAACCACATAAGGATCCACCAGTGTCATTGGTTGTGTGTTCTTTTCATGAACCACACACAGTGTCATTGGATGTCTGTTCTTTTCATAAACCACATAAGGATCCACTAGTGTCATTGGATGTGTTTTCTTTTCGTGAACCACACCCAGTGTCATTGCATGTGCGTTCTTCTAGCAAACCACACATGGATCCACCAGTGTCATTGGATGTGTGTTCTTTTCACAAACCACAGCTATTGTCATTGCATGTTTGTTCTTGTCACAAACCACATAAGGATACACCAGTGTCATTGCAGGTGTGTTCTTTTCACAAACCACGGCTAGAGTCATTGCATGTGTGTTCTTCTCACAAACCACATAAGGATACACCAGTGTCATTGCATGTGTGTTCTTTTCACAAACCACAGCTAGAGTCATTGCATGTATGTTCTTCTCACAAACCACATAAGGATCCACCAGTGTCATTGGATGTGTGTTCTTTTCATGAACCACACCCAGTGTCATTGGATGTGTGTTCTTCTCTCAAACCATATATGGATCCACCAGTGTCATTGCATGTGTGTTCTTTTCATGAACCACGCATGGATCCACCCAGTGTGATTGCATGTCAGTTCTTCTCACAAACCACATAAGGATTCACTAGTGTCATTGCATGTCTGTTATTTTCGTGAACCACACCTAGTATCATTGCATGTCTGTTTCTCTAAACAAACCACACATGGATCCACCAGTGTCATTGCATGTGTGTTCTTCTCAGAAACCACAGAAGGATACACCCGTGTCATTGTATGTGTGTTCTTTTCATGAACCATAGCTAGAGTCATTGCATGTGTGTTCTTCTCACAAACTACATAAGGAGACACCAGTGTCATTGGATGTGTGTTATTCTCACAAACCACAGCCAATGTCATTGCATATTTGTTCTTCTCACAAACCACATAAGGATACAACAGTGTCATTGGATGTGTGTTCTTTTCATGAACCACAACTAGAGTCATCGCATGTCTTTTCTTCTCATTAGTTACATACCGTTCGATCGGGGCGCTTAGACGATTGGGATGGTCTTCGTGAGAGCGATCCGCGAGTAGGCTGTTATGCGGCATGATTGGCCACGCTTGCTCTGGACAAACTGGCAACACCAGGTGCTCCGCTGTTGCGAGTGTCACGACTCACAAGTTCAGTGGTCCATATCCCAGTGTCACGTCCCCATTACTTTTCTTCCCCCCCATACTTCTCTTCCTTCCCCTTGAAGCCACTTTCCCCACTTCACTCCCATCCGGCCGTAGCCGCAAGCCGACGGCACCTCCATCCCAATCCCCTCTCCGGCAGCCACCCCCCTCCCCTCTCGCCATGGGTTCAAGGGGAGACAGCGAGGAAACGCATCGTGACGACAGGGACGGTGATTTCGATGTGAGTCGTCTCATCTCTATCTCTATCATATGTGGCCAATTATCTATTTTTGAGCTAGATCTACTCTGTTTACTCATGCGCGTATGATGTGTCAGGCGAACCAGACGATGTATGACTCCGACTATCACGGTTTAGTGGATGAAGACAGCCCTCTGCTATGTAAACATGGACATGTGCCCGCTAAATTTGTAGCGTTCGAAGGACGAAACGCAGGCAGGAGGTTTCTACGGTGTCAAGGACATCGTGCAATGATGCAAGGCGGAAGTTGCGGTGTTGTCAAATGGGTAGATCCAGAGTGGCCCAAATCGATGCAGAAAACGCTGGACAAACTATGGGATATGACTGTTGAGTTGAAAGAATCCATAGCCAGCTCACTTTTTGACAGTGTTGAGATGAAGCCATGGGACCCAGTTGACACGACCAAATGTAACCGAGATCTCAGGAGGGTGCAAGACAAGGTTAGCAAAGTAGAGAAGGAGAGGGACGTGGCGTTGGCCCTGAAGGGTAAAGCATAGCGAGAACTGACTCAAGCAAGGAATGATCTTCACTAGGCCAAAGTCCTGCAGTTCACAACTATGAGTATTGACAAGTGCATGAGGAAAATACAGAGAAACAATTGAAGTTGTGCAAGGAAGATGCTAAAGGGAAGGAGCAAAAGAATCGATCCTTGCTCTCGCAGGAAGATGCGCATCGGGCTAAGATTAGGAAGATCAAGGAGATGTGTGATAACTAGTTCTATTTAGCTTGAGCTCCATGCTTTTTTAAGTTGTATAGTAGTACTTGTTGACCTAGCGGTCTGAACTAGTGGTCCCGGAGTCCTGGGAGGAAAAAAATTGCTCTCTCGTTAGTCTATCTTAACCCTGCATCACTTCCTTTTGTCTGATCATGGTGGTATTCTGACATTGGTGCTTTGTTTAAACGTAATCTACGTGGATTGTGCCGCATGCAAATGGCACAGCCACAATTTATAAAGTGGAAGCACGTACATCCGGTTAATGGAGATCTGGGAGCTTCGCTAGACACAGGGGATGCAGGAGCAGGAAGGCAGTGAGATAGACGGGCTCAAGCGTCTGGGCATTATCAGTTGCCATTGTTGTTTATGTTGCCACATCGTTGTGCAGCATCTGAAAGAAGTTGCTGCTTCGTGGAGTGTGATAGCTTAAATAATTTATTTCTGTGGCACTTACATTCTGTCGTATTTGGAGACCTCTTGCCCCCCAGCAATCGTGGAACCGGTGCTGCGTGTTTTCAGATAGCAGTGGCACAATCACAATTTCGGATTCAACTACTGACTTGGGCGTTTCCAAACCCTAAGTCGCTGTACATTTTACTCAGAGAACGTGGGTAGATTGTTTCGCCCAGCAATGTGCCACACACAGAGCTCCAGAATTTAACAGAATTACATATATAGGTTCAAGTTTAACACATACTATGCATCTTCATTGCCAGCAGCCTTCTTCCGCAGCCTGGGTGCCAAGCCTTCACGTCCACTAGCTTCTTAATTTCCTGCCTTCTTCCTCTTCCTCGGTGCCAATTTTCTTAGCTTCATGTACTCTGCATCGCCGGGACAATGGGCACCAGAATCGTGTCCAAGATCATCTTTCCACTCATTTTTAATTTCTTCGGGCAGAAAAATGACTGACCCGGCAGTCATGTTTCTAACCTTGCGGTGCTTCCTGTCAAAGAAACAAGATTGTTGCATAACTGCCCAATATCTACAGAGTAAATGAAACAAAAATTACAATTCAGCACAAACATGCGAACCCTAAGAGACTTTTGCTTACCAGGAGCTAATTGGATTCGAGCGACCACCCTGTCCAAGAATAGAAGGGCGACTCTCAGTTGCAGCAGCTTCCACATCCAGTACATCACAATTCAGCTCAAACATGCAATCTGAAGCATACCTTTTCATAAACCCAATTAGCTGACTATCACACATTAGAGGAACCATGATGCCACGTTCATCCATGAAGCTGAACTTTGGAGTCTGCTTCGGCCATAATTCATCATGATTATGCAGAGCAGCCACCATACCAGATATAGTGCAGATCTGTGTAGACGCTTCTTCCATCGTGATACAATGGTATCCATACCACTTGCCCTTAGAGTCGTACCTGAAGAGGACTACCGTAAGCAGGTAAGGGTGGTCCGCGGAGATCCCACTTGACAGAAAACTATGGACAAAATATGTTTGTCAGCGTTGGGCTAACAAACAATTTTAGGTTCAGTATCCAGCTAGCAGTTATAATTAGTGCGAATAGCAAAGAGACGGGTAGCTCAACCGCTTGTAGCTAGAACTTCTTCTTCCTTGGTAGTAGGATCCGCCATCCTCCGAGCTGCTCGGCTCGTCAGCGGCGGAGGCAGGCTAGAACCTTGCAACGGCGGCTATGGCATGCGCCATTGGAGCTCGGGATCAGCGACTGGGCGCAGCAACTTGGCGCCAGAAGTCAAATGTCCGAAGGGATCGTCCTGCCTGGAGGGTGGATTCCGACATCGCCGGTAATAGGGGAAAGGTGGGAATGGATTTGTGAAATTTGTCAACGCATCCAATCCACTTAGTTCCTCGATTTGCCTAAGAGGTTGCCGTGTTGGCGCTCGCGTCATGGACATATGACCGACATGAGGGTCCCGACCGTCTACTTCACGGGGCAGTTTCACGGAATTTTTGAATTTGGCAGGGATGAGATGAGTTTGCATCGAAATGGCCCCTCTCAGTAGTTGGCGTCCCAACATTTCGAAACGCGGCAATTTCAGGCAACTTAGGTACCGCGGTGCACTGGCCTGCGAATTATAGTACTGCAGACGAACAGGCCCCGACCACAGACCGTGTTTCACCTTAGACGAGAGCAATGGACCCGAGCGACCCAAAAAAAAACCCTCCTAATTCGGTCATTCTGCTTACGACTTAATTTAAGTGGTCAAGATCAACTCGGAAGGAAACGTGCAAAACATGAAAGTTCTTTGTTTTTTCGAGATGAACAACTTTTATTCTGGAGTAAACTTATTTTGATAAAGTATGTGGCCTCCAGATTTAAGATACGGCCGAATTGAGTTAAATTCGTTCGGTCTAAATCCGAATTTGATACGAAAATAAGGAGAAAATTCCATCAAAACCAGATCACATGAAAAAGTATCTAACATAATAGTTGTTCGTTGTTTCGATACGCACAACTTTTCTTTTTACGACATTTTGATCCGAGCTTGTTTACTATGTAAAAAGTGGTTCGTAAGGTACTGACAAGTTTTTGACCGAACTGTTATGCAAATTTCGGATTTACTTGTTCGAGTTGGACCCCAACTAGGGTTTTGGACGTGGATCCAAACTTATTTCTTGCATGGAAAGTCCAGACGCTTCTTATATACATGAGGGGTGATGGATGATTGAACCAACACCAATCGAACAAATCAATCTACTACTTTTTCGTGTTCATCTACTTTATCTCTCTCTCCCTTTGTATCTTGCTTCTCGTTCATCCGCAGTTCTTCGTACCGGAGGGATGTGAATCCACGAGGCTCTAGGGACGGTCAGGCTGACCTAGGGCAGCCCATAACTGCCGCGACGCCCTGACGGGGTCCCTCCCGGGTGAGCGGCGTTTCGGGTCTTCAACAACGCTCGCCAGACTATCTTGCGTACCGCGCTTCCGACGAGCCTCCGTCGGCGCATGCTGCCGCTCATCACGCTTGGCGTCGAGGGTACACAGTGACTTGTTCGTGTGCGAACACACTTTTTGGCGACTCCACTGGGGACGAAGATTCAAACGGTCTCCATCCCATTATTGTTACAAAGAGGCTACAATCTACAAGTGGTATCATGAATCCTCAATCTTCCTACGTAGATGCATATTACTCTTATGTTGATGTTGCTAGATCTTTTGATATGTGTACTGCATCAGCTAGCCCTAGTTTTTACTATGTGCAAAAGCCGATGCATAATAATCTACATGCTTCAACTTATCTTAGTAACTTGCAACATGTAAATTCGAATTCTCATGCATCAGCAACCCCAGAAATTCATATGCCGATGAATAACATGACGAATTCTGTTAATCCATATGAAACACCGGATGTTAGAAATTTCAATAGCATGCAACCAAGTGTTTTATCTTCATATTCATCGGCAAATAAGTTGCAATCTCTAGGTTTAGCTCCAAATATGCCGATGGATAGGGAAATTGGACATGCTACAACTAGTTATTTGCCTAATTACTCCCAGTCACCATATGCTACACCTTATGTTTCAGCACCATATGCAAGTAATGATATTCATAATTTGGCTTTACACCTATATGGTTATAGCCGAATAAGTGGAAACTCAATAGAAACTAATGTGCCTTCATCTAGTACTATAACGTATGGTACGTCCCTCGCACAATTGCAAAGTTTCAGTGACACCTCCTCGCCGAAAGATTCAAAAAGAATTCAGGGGCATTCTTATGCAGGAACAAATGACTTGAAGGAAAAACTTGCAGCTGAGTTCAAGAAGCTTAATTCTCTTCACCGAGAACTAGAAGAGAGGCCCCACGATCTTGCTACAATACAAGCTTATGAGGCATACAACAAGAAATGTGAAGAGGAGCATAAGGCAAACAAGATCAGGTTTTTCTCTTCTCAATTGCTAAGTTTTAGCGACACTATGTTGCCGAAAGAAACTAAAAGCATCAGGAGGAAATCATGTACAGCTGAGGTTAACGCCGATAATTGTGGTGACCCAGCATACCACTGCATGATGTAGTACACTATAGTCGTTGATATAACACCAATCAAACACTGCTCGCTAGTACTACATCCCTTAGAGTGGTACAACAGACACATAGCAGGTCCAAGACATGACTATAGATTACAACTCGACCCCTTACAAAGTATCTAGAGAACACTCTAGGTTAAAGAGAAAGAAAGAAACTTCTTATAAAGGAGAACTAGAAATAAAAACTCAGAACTATCTAGCTAATAAGACTAGCATCTAAACTAGCTGGCTTGCAATTGCTGCTAATGCAATGCTCTACAGAAGTAGGTGTTATGGCTAGAGTATCTACTCCTATCTAATCAAGATCTTCGCATTTGCTTCGGTTGATGTATATGTTGACTTTATTGACTTTATTGAAGAACTTGAGCTGCCAATGATGGTTTCTTGAGCAGAAATTGATGTCGATGTCGTCTTCAACGGCTTAGAATCTAGCAAGGGTTAAGAAGGTACGGTTGAGTACGAGCGTACTCAGCAAGTTCACTAAAAAGGAGTGTATGATGCACTATCTCTATAGCCACAGATCAAAGGTCATAGGCAAAGTAGGTTTTCGTAAACATTTCTTCAAAGGTTGCTTTTATTCAGAAAAATATGTCTGACAGCCTTCACAGGTTGACCAGAACTTTCATGGAGTTCCTTTCCTGCTTCGTTCGTAGATCTTTTCTGGAACAGGGAGTAACATGTCATAGTTCTTACACTCTGCAGAGGTGCGTTGCTTTACCCATGAGAGACCAAATCCTTGTTGCACAACCGGGCAGCTTATTCCCGTCCACAATTCCTTGATGTGGGGCCTAGTAGATGATCCAATCCAATCACTATCCCCTTCGCGACCCCACATGTCCCCTTGGTGTATGCCATGCCCACATATTGAATTACGGCAATGGTTGGTACAAAACATTCAGATGCCAGAACTATCATGGGACGTTGAGGGTTCTCACCCATATGTTGCATATCCTCTACAAATTACCAATTAATGCACGCTACAAGGATAATAGCCACGACCTGCACATCCGGATACATGCGATAGGGAGAAGATACAGCTGACTTCTCTGTCCCATTCCAAATCTCATGGTTAACGAGTAATATACGGTACTAGAATCATTGGCGACATTGGTTGTTAAGTCTTAGATGGTATATTCCTGGACAATGGTATCCCAATTGCCAGACTTAATAGATTAGCTGATCACCCTGGATCAGTAACCAATATTCTACATTATTATTGAAAATAGTGTTTTCTGACTTTTTTGAAATGCAGGTGATGACAACATTTGAGTTACAAGTATTTGCTAGAAAATAACCAAAGGACATGAGCAAGTGTGAACTTGCCTTTTGTGATTGTAAGATTATGCACTCATGGTCTTCAAGATACTAGAAGATCCAAATTCTGTAAACAGCATCATTGGTCTGGTAAGGACTAATGTTTAAAGAAGCAGGATGCAATTATGCATAAGTAATGTAATGTAGTTTGATAAATGTGAATTCCCGAAATAATCGTATCTGATCTAGGGTTTGAAAACTGGGAATGGCTTCTTTATAATGTGTTTCACTTTTATACCAGCTTCACATTTGTGCTTCTTATTAAGGCTTGTGAGAGTGTGTGAAACAATATATAAATACAATAAGTAGTAAACAATACTAAAGCACTCAAGTGTGGAATGGTATCTAAAGACTTCTTAAATTCAGACAATTATTATATTTAATATTTTTGTGATAACAATTAATATTCTAGGAGTTCAAAAAATAATTTTATTTAATTTTAGCTCTTGTTAATATTTTCTTAAAATTCTATGAAGGAAATAAGTTTATATTTTATGCAAACTTACTTTACTCAATTAAAATACAAGTTAGTATTTTTTTATAACTTAGTATGTCCATTTAGGATCTTAAAAGTGATTTTTATTCAATTTTTAAGTATTTTTTTTTAAAATTCTATGTAGGAATATACGTAATTTTTATACTAAATCTTAATTTAATTATTTAAAACTATTACTTATTATTTTTGTTGGGTAGAGGATATTTTGTGATTCCATAGATATATTATTTGTATTTTTAGGATTTTTATTTATTTTTCTAGAGATCATCTAGTTGTAGGGGTATATTTGCAATTATGTATTTTACATAAGTCCATTTAAATCACAGGCCTGGCCCACTGGGCTAGACCGGCCCGACTCGACCCATCTCGGTTTGGGTCAACCCCCTTGGCTCACCCAGTACTGGCCTAGACCGGCCCAGTACCCCTCTCTCTTCCTCGCGCACTCGTGTTCTCTCCTTGGTCGTTCCCCTCCATGGCTATGTGGTGCCGCCGCCGTTGTCGTGCGATTCCGGATGATCCTGGACTTCCCGGCAGCCGCCATGACGCGATATGGGTTAGTCGACGATGCTTCGTCGATTGGTCCAACATGATTTGGTGCCCGGGCGTTCCCCTGGCCACGCCGCCTACACCCTAACACCTAGGGTTCGGGTGTCGCCGGTGATCTGGAGCCCCGCCACTTCCATGGTGTTGCTCCGGTCCCCTTAGTACCTATGTGGTGCTGCCAGCGCCTTCGTGATCCTGTGGCTGCTGTGTTTGTGGCCTGGCGCGGGTCATAGTGCCTTCGGGTGCTCCCCGTGCCACCATCAACACCACCGTCGGCCACACTGCTTCCTCTTCTAAAACTTGCGAGGACCATTGGTGAGTTTGCCTTCCTTTCCCCTCTTTGTTCTTTATCTCACCTTGCTACCCTCCATGTGGTTGTTAATTATGGACCCTGATTAGGGTTCATCCCTATGTGCTAGGGTTCTTCCCTTGGTATATTAATCATTCTAGATGATGAAGCTATTGTATGTGAGTACCTAATGAATCTAGGTTCTGTAGCACTCCTTGTTGTACTAAGGTTGTGAATGATGACAGTGGTTCCTGCTAGTGAACTATTGTCTGAACTTTTACTTATTGCCCTATACCTGCTTGGTGAGGCTATGGTTACCATCTAGATTAAGATTGATTCATTGGTTCTGATTGCTATGATTTGGGATGAGAGCATCGGAGTTGGATAACTGTTGTAAATGTTATTTGATGATTTTGTAAATGACAGAAATGATTCCTAACTATTGTTTTTAGGAAAATGATTAAGTATTTCCTTGAGAAGGTTTGGCTATGGAGCCTATGTATCTAGATTACTTAGTTAGTATGGGTCTTTGTGACACCTTCCATTGAATGGTACACAATTCCTGTCTAATTCTAAGTTTTTCCTAAACTGCGCTTTGTATTGACTTATATTGTAATCATTTGAAGAACTTCTATCAAATACAATGTTTACGTGTTTAATATATTGTCCTATGATACTGGTTTGAGGCACTTCTAGGTAAAAAATAGATGTTTTTACTTGTTGTCCCCTTCCCATGTGTTCCATGTGTTAGTTATGTAAATGATTCCTAAATCTTTTAGGAAGATGATTATGTGAGTTTAAGAAAGTAGAATTGAGCTTGTACTCAAGCAACATCAAATCTGCTAGATACAGAGGTGCTACCCTCTGGGAATGTGCCCTATAGCCTAGTAGTTGTGGCTCATATAAATCTAGTTAAAACTAGATGATAGGGTTGATGATGCTGGTATGAAACCCTCTGTGTAAGAACACATGTTTTATAGTGGCTATTTGTTATATCCCATGATGAATTATACACCCCACTTGGGTGTATTCTGAGGATTCTTCTTATCCAATAGATCTTTTCTTTCTGAATGGATAAGCACAGATACAAAGCATGTGTGCTTTATGAATCTGTTAGTAATTGGTGAAGAGATGTGGTTGTTGCCTTGTCCTAGCCTTGTTGATGAGCATGTAGATCAGCTTCTAGAATTGCTACTCCTCCTTGTCCTTGCTCTGCACTTCCTAAGCCACCCCCATCTAGTTCACCATCTTATTGATGATCTGATTGGTTTTCTGTGGTGAATGGTTGGTTTATCTCTTGGGGATCTGGCAAGATCTAAGGTGATGTTGGTTGTGTTCTTGATAGCTTGTGATGATGTGAGACTGAGATAAAAGCTAGAAGCTATGCTACGGTTGTGTGACCTCTTTTATGTGTATTGGGTTGCTGCTACTGTGTTGACAACACACAGCATGCATGCAGCGATCAAGCTGCTTACTCATGGGCTCCACTGGACTCAAGTTTCAATGGTTCAGATATTTGTCTATGGATTGGTTCAAATCCCAGTTGTTATTATCCTCAAATTGTTAATTTTTTTCTCTGCTGAAATGGTGAACCTTGCCCCAGGCCAATGATGGTGTGCTGAGCCTTAAACTTTGAAAAGAATAGACTCTACACTTGATGGGTTTTGTCCCTTTTTTAAAAGATCTGGCTTAGTGATGTTTGGAAAACAGTGCATTACACTGCTAGAAACTGAGAGAAAAACTAACTCTAACCCTCTCTTTGTTTATTTCTTCTTCTGTCTTATTTGCAGGTTGATGAGTGAATATTTGCATCATGTTTTACATTATTATTTTACGTTGTAGATGTAGGATCCTAGTATTTTACGGCGCTCGCATGCACATTTTATGTCTATTTTCACCAGGATCAGGACAAATGATGGAACCAATGGATACAATTCTTGGAGCAGTTGTATTGTGGAGAAAAGGAGTCAAAAACAATGTAAATCACTTATTTGGAAAATATTAATAATACTAGAAGAAAACCAGAAGCGAACAAGGGAGGTAGAGGGTCCAACGACCAACTATACGACCGGAGCAACTTTTCCGGCAGTATAGCTCCGGCTGTATAGTTGGTGCCAGCTCTGCCTCGTTAAATAGTTTCACCCTGTGCAATTGGTTCGAAGAGACGACATACATAACACCCAGAAATCGCGAAAACCTCACCTCTGAAAGGCATCTGGAGGGGGAACTCATCCGCCAGGGATCCGTCTTCGCCCTGCGCAGATCTGGGAGGCTAAGGCATCGATCTTCATCAACCAACACTGCTTCACCACCATCTCCATCCATCCCATCTACATCTTGTCTAGATCTTGTTGTAATTCCCATACTCGTTTGGATTTATACAAGTACTATTCATCTATGATTGTTTCCATTACCATTGCTATGATGTTGATTGTCTTCATGTCTGAGTA
Organism: Avena eriantha; assembly: GCA_910589775.1. Lineage (NCBI taxonomy): Eukaryota > Viridiplantae > Streptophyta > Magnoliopsida > Poales > Poaceae > Avena > Avena eriantha. Next base: position 251,045,711 of record OU342742.1, on the reverse strand, counting down.
GATATCTAGTTCTTGGGGAGATGGAGAAACCCTAGCATATGACTGAGATAAGATAGATATTATTATGTTATACATCATTGAGTGTACGTGTTAATTGTCTTCATCTTGATATTGGGATTTGTGCACCTCCTTAATATTTGCCTCTTATGGGGACTCAGTGAAGGGGATTACTTGTTAGTAGACGGAGGGATGATAACACTTACTGTGACTATATAGTTGTTGTCATTCTTTACATACTAACTTGGGGAATCAGGGAGAACTCACCAAGCCATGTCCATGCTACGGGAGAAATCCCTTAATAGCGCGATAACGTGATGGTTGTCGGTTACTCTCTGTTGTGGTTATGAGGATGATGTGGCAGCGGTTGCTGGCAAATCATACATATATGGAGCTCCTCCCACATACATACACATTATGAGAATATTCGTTATAATACGCTCGATTACTTAGTCTAAATGGCTAGTGGTGTATCCACTATTCCCTGAGAACGCCTTTTCCCTATTGTAGTTCCAAAGTTCTATTATACACATGATTCTTACTTTCTGCATTAAGTTTTGCTTTACTTTAAATTACCTTGTTCAACCAAACACCCAAAAACAACTTTACTAATCTTGCATCTTAAAGTTATTTCTTAAGTACTTCATTTAGTTATAGTTAAAAGCATTTTAGTCTTTTGCCTACTGCTCCCTTTGAGATCGATATCTTTATTTCGAAACTAGCTACAAACGATCTGTGGACTTGCAGTCATCAAGCTATTTTCTGGCACCGTTGTCGGGGAGCTTAGTGCTATAAGTCACTTTACTTTTACTTATTTACTTTCATTGTACTAATTTTTACTTGAGTTGCAGGACCACAACAATGGACAATACTCAGCATTTAAACCATCTTGAGGCAGTAAGGAAAATGGGTTCGCCCATGGATGCTTTTATAACTGTCAACAAAAGCATAAATTCGGATGGAGTCAAGATCCATCCTTTATTATTTGAATTATTACATTCTAAAAAAATTGCAGGGACCAATGAAGAAAGTCCATATGGACACTTACAATTCTTTGAATACATTCTCAGTTCCTTTATTTTCGACGACTGTAATCTTGATATGGTTAAAATCCAATTGTTTAGACAAACTCTCTCTAATATTGTTTGTGACTGGTACAGATCTTTTTGTGCAGAAGCACCAAGGATTTGGGAGGAATTGACAACTAAGTTCCTATCAAAATATTATTCTGAAAGCAAAGCTCACAGGATGAGAGGTATTATTATCAGTTTCAAAAATAATCCTAGTGAGGACTTATATGAAGGATATCTAAGGTATAAAAGCTACTTAGATAATTTCCCCCATCATCGTTTGCCTGATTGGTTAATCACCCATACATTTTATGGATGGCTAAATATTGAAAATAGGACGAATCTAGATACTGCTTCAAATGGTGGTTTTCTATCTTATACCTATGACGAGGCATGGAATCTAATAATAAAAATTAGAGAAGCAACTGGAAATTTTAAAGATAAGGAAAATATTACAAATAGTTCTTCTGAATATGCTTGCATTAACGATTTCCTTGCAGATGAGAGGACAGATACAATGATTAAAACCCTCGGTATTGATTCTTACTCAGTGAAGAAAATTATTATGTAGGGCATTTGCAGGTACCTATAGAATGGGAACCTCGTAAACCCCTCGAAGAAAAGAAGCGTGCAAGAGCACTAATGGAAGAGTTCTCCTTGATACCTATACAGGGGATCTTTGAAAAAAGACAAAGAGAGGAAGAACAAATAAAGAAGAGACTGAAGAAACTAGAAAGTGACGAACCCATCAGAAAGGAATTCCGAAGCTACAAATATAAATAATGTTATAATAAAAGATCTTATGGAAGCACGAATAGTGGAAGACGAAGTGGTCATGTTAGACCATGAAACCTCGGAATTCATCCAAGGTAAGGTTCGAGGTAACGAAACTTCAAAACCTATGACCCCTATATATTGTGGAGAAACTTTCTTATATGGAATTTGCGAACCAATTTCCACCATAAATATTATGCCGCCATCACTTTATGAAGAACTTCGCTACAACTTGAATCCAGATGTTGAACCAGTAGACACTATTATTAAATTGTCTAATAGAACCAATATAAAACTGGAAGGGGTAATCAGAAATATCTATGTATTTATTGGCTCACTCATGTACCCCCTTTATTTTCATATTGTTGATATGCCTCGAGATTCTTTTTGTCCTATTCTTTTAGACATGCCTTTTATCTCCATCAACAAAGCTCGAGTAGATAATCAAAAGGAAACTATTTCACTAAAGCTTGGAGAAGAGGAAATGACATCCCACTTCACCAAACTAAAGAAGAGGCCATATGACGTGGGGGATATCAAGGAAGAAAAGATGATTGCTGAGATAGCGGCAATTCACTTCAGTACTCCACAAGATGAATTAGAAAGGAGCTTGATTAATTGGGAAGAAGCACTAGATGACGAGAAGAAATAAGACATGGATGATTAGCTTGATTCAATTCCGGAAGCACAAAATCCACATGACTATGAAGAATTGGTAAGAATAGGAGATGAAGAACCTCCACCAATAGAATTGAAAAAAGTTCTAGACAATATGAGATATGAGTTTTTAGATAATGAAAATAAATGTCCTGTTATTATTAGCAAGAATCTATCAGAAAATGAAACGAATAAACTCATTTCAGTTTTGGTTAAGCATCATGAAGCCTTTGGATATACATTGAGTGATATTAAAGGAAATAGATTCATCTATTGTAACACATAAGATTACCATGCTTGATGATGCTGAACCCGTAGTAGATACGCACAGAAGGCTTAGTCCTAAGATGAAGGAAGTAGTAAGAAAAGAAGTTATATGCTTACTTGATGATAGCATAATATCCTATTTCTGACAGTAAGTGGGTTATCCTAGCCCATTGCTTACTAAGACAAGGTGGTCTTGATGCTGCTATGAATGAGGAAGGTGAGCTAGTTCCTATGAGGCCAATTGTAGGGTATTGTATGTGCATTGATTTCAGTAAACTAAACCGTGAGACACAAAAGAATCATAAACCTATACCATTTATGGATAAAATTCTAGAAAGACTTAGTAATAAATCTTACTTTTGTTTTCTTGATGGTTATTCTAGATATTCTCAAATTGCCATATAGCTAGAAGATCAAGAGAAAACAACTTTCACTTATCCTTATGGCACACTAGATCATGTAGACGCGCATTGCTGCACCCGTCTATTAGGTAAATAGATTGTTAGGAAGTTCCACACTTAACCGAGTTATGCGCAAAAAAATTTGATAAGTAAATAACATGGTACCTAATTACTTGTTTGGCTTTGTATTTACCTGAGATACATCTACAAAATCTCCATAACCGTGTAATGTTAGGTAATCATAGAAATTTATTTCGATCAGAACCAAGAGAAATCGTAAAAAAATATTTGGATCTGAACTGATATATTCAGCATAAGGTATCTTTTGAAGTATAATTTTAAGAAAATTTAATTACTGCTATACACCATGATAGCAGCGTATTGTTGTGCCATCCAATAAAAAGCTTTAAATGTTTCTAAATATGCGGACACACCGACCACTACCCAAAACTAACTCAAGTGGCAACTTGGTGGTGGTCGGGATCATAATATGAAACCTCTAAATTCATGGATTTCATACAAATAGTATTCAATTTGTAAACATCAATGATCATTACAAATTCATAGACTGTCTACTTATTTTAAAACATGCATACTACAAAGAGTGACATCCTAAGAAAAAATGCAACATCTTTCTTCTATGGAAAGCCAAGCCCTTCTAATTCTAGCTCTAGGAACACTTTACTGAAATCAACAATGTTGGCCTGCTCATATGAGCAGATAATTTTAGCATCAAACCTGCAATAACTAGGTAGTAGATTGAACAAATGTATAAGAGAAGATAATTAAACCTATAGGAAGAAATGCAAAAAATAAATAAAAAATAGTACATGTTGGTAGATGCAAGGAATAAAAACAAATCTCTATGCCACATCTTAGATATTCTCCCGAACTGATGTTTGAGATCCCCTTATATGATCTCGGCGATCACGTAAACAAACAATAATAGTCACATGGATCGCTAATGTTTTTTTGAAAGATCCAACAAATGCTTGCTTTCGATATATTAGCAGAGGGAAAGCTTCGTACAACAAATTGTACAATGGACTGGTGTCACCCAAACGAAGTTACGACCCGGTGTACAGCACATAAAACTGACATTGGGGTCAAAGTTAAATATTTATTTTCGAACTATTTAGCACATGAAAGGAGCTATCTAACTCGGTACTGAAAACTGATCAGTATACGGTATGTAGTAGCGACAAAAAAACTACACAATAGTCCATAGCAATATATTTGAAAACAATGAATTATAAGAAACTTGTACTGTGTAGCTCCTTATATATACTTGCTTAAGTACAACTGATAATAATCAAAGATAGTACCTTTTGACTCTCCTCTAGAAAGAACTGATTCACAACTACAGACTAATTTTCTTACCATGCTAACCTGTAGGGGAAAATATAATTTTATAGGGACTAAAGCATATTGCAAACTAACTGACGAATTTTTACAAGCTAGTGACAGCTACTCGAATTTTGTAAAGAGACACAACCTGTCCTAAATCGGAAGTACACAGTTGTACTATGAAAGAATGAGTTGGCAGCATAAGAAATTGGCAGCAAGTAATACATAATTGCTATTATGTGTAACTACAGAGAAAACTACCAGCATGCTTTCGGGATATATGGAAACACACAACAGTGCATCAGAGATCGACACAGCTTGAAAGAAACATTGTAGTGCAACACTGAAGAGCAACGAGAGTACCAACCAGCCTGAACGTCTACCTGCGTCACACCACATACCAGCCGTGTGTGGAACTCTTCCATCTTACCCTTCATCTGCAAGAACACAAAAACCAATCATCCACATGAAAAAACCATGGGAGAAGCATATAATCTGGTAGGGCGTTCCGCGCAGAACGCGGGGTGATGAAGGCAAACAACAGCACGCCGAAGGACTACAAATATTGCATACAAAAAAGGTTGGTTGATGCGTCGATGATGTAGCGCCACCACCGGTCTAAGACCGAAGCTTCTCACCGCCCCAAGGCGGATCCTTCCCTGCTGCACCACCACGTAAGGAGGAAGGCGGTGGTTGAACAATAAAAGTTCCGCCACTCCACCTTGAAGGACAGATGCGCCACACCGCTCGCAGAATCACCTCCCCTGCAGCGTCTCTTCCCGTCCTCAATCCCTAATTCCTCTGTCGATTGAATGGGTGTCGCTAACTGAGGCGAAGGGGTAGATCATTAGATGGGCTTTAGTGTGTTTTCGTGGCCCCGTTTACCACAGCAGGCCGATTTTTACTCCAGAGGCTCTTCCCCTAGGGATATTTCGGCCCATACGGAATTGATGAAGATCGAACCGGCAGGAAGTGCGGACGGGGATGATCGGACGGTCTAGAACGCCCAGGGTGTGAGGGAACTCCCTTTTGTCCCAGTTTTAATATCCCTAACTAGATCATGGTGGCGCGTGTTGCCGCGCACATCTACTTATGATGATATATGATTTTCCTGAAATATATGGATGCACGGAATATGGAGTTAATTTTGTATGAATATACACTAAAAGGAGACATACGTGTAACACATATTGATTCAGTAACTGCTGTTTGATTGTAAAGTAACATGAGCGAGTTATGTTGGCCACCTTTATCTCTATCGACAGACTAATGTACTCCTCATATGTCATGTGCAGCAAAAGACTGGTTAATGTTGATGGATGAGATTAGTGGACGATAAACAGATATATGCGAAATAGATGGATCAATACCAGCGATGAACCAAGTTCGTACGAATCAAGAAATCCTTGCAGAATTTAATTAGCTGCTGATCTAATAGAAGCCAACATGCTTACTGAATTTACTTGCCAGAGTGCGCAAGAGCAGATATGGCAACGCCGGAATCTGAACGGAGTAGAGCAGAGCCACACCTTTGTTCCCATCTCCTCCGATCTCGTTAGCGGCAACTGTTAAAATCAGCAAAAATCAAAGCCCAAATCGTGATACTGAAAAGTAGTATATGGATCCGCATCAATATTATGCATTTAGTTGAGAAATGTCACCTCTTCACTGTGGATATGGATCCTTGTTGCGGTATCAGGTTGACTGGAGCGGATGTGTTGTTTTGTTATGTTTAGCAGGGTACCGCACTACATGGGCCTTCATTCTGTCGGAGATAGGGCCCAATCAACCAGCGTACACCAATTTTACCAGCACAGTAGCGTCTACTAAGGACATTCAGCCCACTGTACAACTTTAACAAAGATCCGACGATCAGAAAACACCCATAAATTAATCGAATGGTGGAAAATATCGATGGGCTGAGAGGGCTGGAAGGGCACTTAGTTATAATGTCCTTAATATGCTTATAGATTAATTCCATTTGGCTTATGTAATGCAGCAGCAACTTTTCAGGAATATGTTCTAAAGATTTTTGATGATTTTGTTGAGAAGACTATGGACGTCCTAACAAACGATTTTGTCGTTTGTGGAACAACTTTTGATAATTGCCTCTACAATCTGACCAAAGTTTTGCAGAGATGCAGGCAATCAAACTTGGTTTTGAATTGGGAGAAATACCGTTTCATGGAAAGAGAAGGTAAATTTTTCGGGCACAAAGTTTCGAAGAAGGGAATAGAAATAGATAAAACTAATATAAATGTTATAGAAAATCTCCCAATACCTTAGGACATTAAAAGCTTAAAAATGTTTCTAGGATATGCAGGATTTTATAAGTGGTTTATAAAAGATTTTGCTAAACTTGCTATGCCCCTTACCAATCTTCTTGATAAAGAAACTCCATTCTATTTAGACCATGACTGCATTGCAGCTTTTGAGAACCATAAGGATAAACTAGTTTCAACACCTATCATGCAATCTCCAAAGTGGGATGAACCTTTCTAAATTATGTGTGATGCTAGTGATTATGCTTTAGGGGCTGTGTTGGGACAGCGAGATGGAAATAATTTGAATGTTATTTATTATGCTGGTAGACCTCTTAATAAGATTCAGAAACATTATGCTACTACATAAAAAGAGTTTCTAGCTATCATTTTTGCTTGCGACAAATTTAGATCTTACATTATTAATTCTAAGGTAATAATTCATATGGATTACCAAGATTTGCGTCACCTCCTTGTGAAAAAGGATGCTAAGCCCAGTTTAATTAGGTGGGTTTTATTACTACAAGAATACGATTTGCAAATAGTAGATAGGAGGGGTAAGGATAATCCGGTAACAGATCATCTCTCTAGGATGGAGGGAATAATTAATGACCCCGTACCTATTAATGAATCATTTCTGGGAGAGTATTTAGCAAAGGTAGAAATTGCTGATCCATGGTATGCATATTATGCTAACTATCTAGCAACAATTTTTTACCTCCTGGTATGTCAAGAAATCAAAGAATGAAATTCTTTAATGATCTTAAATAATACTTTTGGGATGATCCGTATCTATATCGTCATGGACTTGATGGAATGATTCGGAAGTGTGTTCCTAATCACGAAATGAATGCGATATTGAAGGCTTGTCATGACAGTCCATATGGAGGGCATCATGCAGGTAAAAGAACTACTGTAAAGGTACTTCAATCCGGATTCTATTGGCCCACCTTGCTCAAGGATGCACACAGGTATGTGGAATACTGTGATGCTTGCCAAAGAAGAGGTAATATAGGTAGGAGACAAGAAATGGCGATGAATTATAGTATAATAATTGAACCCTTGATGTATGGGGAATGGATTACATGGGACCATTTATAGAGTCAAATGGTTATACTCATATTCTTGTTGCTGTTGACTATGTTAGGAAGTGGGTTGAAGCTATCCGAACAAATCATGCGGATGCAGCTACCTCAGTGAAGATGATCAAGGATGTCATATTCCCCAGGTTTGGAGTTCCTAGATTTTTAATTACTGACGGTGGTTCTCATTTTATGAAAGGAACTTTCAAGAAAATCCTCAGCAAGTATGGAGTAACTCACCGCGTTGCTTCACCATATCATGCCCAAACACGTGGTCAAGTGAAACTCTCAAATACAGAACTGAAGACCATACTCGAGAAAACGGTGGACAAATCAAGAAAAGATTGCTCATACAAGTTAAATGACACTCTATGGGCATACCATACTGCGTTTAAAATGCCAATGGGTATGACACCTTATAAGATGGTGTACGGTAAGGCATGCCATTTACCGTTATAAACTAGAACACCAAGCTTTTTGGGCGATCAAGAATCTAAATTATGATCTGAAAGCAGCAGGAGGAAATCGTTTATTAGATATGCATGCTTTAGATGAGTTTAGAAGTGAAGCCTATGAGAATGCTAGGTTGTTTAAGGAAAAATTTAAAAGATGGCATGATAGAAAAATAGAGAATAAATTTTTTAAAAGTGGAGACAAACTGCTGCTATATAATTCTCGTCTTAAGTTGTTTCCCGGAAAACTCAGATCGAAGTGGGAAGTTCCATATGTAGTTGAAGAATCCTATTCGTCGGGAGCAGTGAAGCTCCAAGGAAAAACACCCTCTCTTGCATGGGTGGTAAATGGACTCAAGAAGAATGGCAATTACAAGAAGAATGGACTCAAGACAGAATGAGCAGTACTACGGTCAAGCTATTGACCATAAAAGAGCGCTTCATGGGAGGCAACCCATGTGAAATAAAGGTTAGAGTAAATTTTTAAATTTTTGGATAAAGTCTAGTTTGAGTATTGTTTTTAATAAGAACAATTCATGCTCTAGTAAAGGAGAAGGAAGATTGATCATGCCAAAATTGGTCGAAAGTTTAAGCTGATATTTCTCTGTCAAAACTTGATATTTCGTTAAGTTTCAGATTAATAAAGAATACTTGGAGAAGCAGAAACTTTTTGGTGGACACAGAAGGTTTAACGACCAACTATATGGCGGGAATAAAAATTCCAGCGGTATAGTTCCGGCTGTATAGTTGTTGCAATGTCAACGCTTCCATCCACAAAAGGCACTGAGAGTTTAACGACCAACTATACGGCCAGAACTAAAAATTCTGCCCGTATAGTTGCGGTCTTATAGTTGTCGACCCATATCCAAAAAAAATATCCAGGATACAGAGTTTAACGACTAACTATATGGCGGGAACTATATGGGTTGCTCGTTACGCAAGGCGGCTAGGGTTTTTGACCCCTTTTAAAGCTAATCGCATCTAAACTTTTTCATTAAGTTTTTGCAGACCTACGGCCTCCAGCCTTGAAAGATCTTCGGCATCCCTATATAGGCCCCTTTAACAACATCCGTGCAGCGAAGCCATGCAGCCCTTCCATGTCAACAAGATCTGGAAGAAGAAAGAAGATACGCCTGTGAAGAGGATCGAAGAAGCAGAACCCAAAGGATCATCGTCATCATCCGACTCAGAGATCAAGCCTCTCCCAAATTGGGAGGACATGTTCCCACAAAGGATGGATATGATGAGACAAGTTGAGCGGGGAAGGAACAAGGATGAGTACCTCCCTAATCCTTATTGTTACAATATAGGATACTATTATAAACCTCCTCTTGGTCCATCACCTCTTAAACCTAAGAAGGTGCGGCAAGATGAGATTCATGATAAGATTTGTGAGTTAGAAAAGGCTTCTAAGGCATGCGTTGAAACAATTGGAGAAGGGATTGACTCCTACTGGATGATGAGCAAAGACCTTGAGAAGAAGGTCGATGCAATCGATGGTAGAGTTCGTTTCCTGATTAAAACTGTCTTTGAGTTAACACATGAGAAGAAATTCCTCAAGAGGAAAATGTTGAATCTCCAATACGACATGGCCAAGCTGAGCATTCGCTTTGAAAGCATAGTTCAAGCGGGCAACATAAAAGAAGAAGGCGACGCTCTATCTACCCAAGAGGAGGAATAGGTACCCACAAGGAGTTAACTGATCCCGCTTAGCTTGATTCCAAGCTTGGGGAGATCTTTAAAGACCTTGTAATCTTTCTTATAAGTTTTATATTACAAGTTTTTGCATTAGTTCAAACTAGAAATAAAGTTTGCATCATTAGAATTCCCTTCAGGAATAGTCGATCCCTTTTATGAAATTCCGAGTTTATTATTATATATGGAGCAATATTGAGTTTGAGTTTGCTTTAATGATATATGAATGGCTTGAGAATGATTTTACTTGCATTTGATGATGGCAATAGGAGTCTTCCACACCATTGGTATTAATGGAACACATAAAGATAATTTGGTCAACATGTTGTAAGTCTATAGTTTGATTTACAAAGAGAAATTATCTATAAAATTAAGTTGAAAAATAAACCTTGAACAAAGGAAAATGAAAGTGCTGTCGAAATAGAATGAGAACAAGTCACGCTAGAGTATCCAAGTCATAAGGATGCTTCATATATAGTTGGAATTTGATAATTGAGATCGTTGAACTTTGAATTCCTACATCAGGTGGAATATATGGCTAGCTCCTTTGTACAACACTTAAAAACAAAAGTTTTAGCATATATGCAAAAGAAAAAAGGAAAGAAAGAAGAAAAGAGCGAGTGTGCAAAGAGCAATAGGCATATACCACTATATTGTAGTATGACAAAGAGACACTTTTGAGATTTTGAATCCCAAGTGAATACGTTGATCCTAAAACACTTGGGACTACCTCGTTAACTCATTCAGTTGAATCGGATACTTTTACATTACGTTGAGATTCATCTTTTATGAACTGTTGATAACTAAGGTGTGGAAGCCTGCTAACACTATTCAGATGGTTCCAGTAAGGTACTATTCACGAACTTGTTCCTATGTATCATATATGATAAACATATGCTGCAATTGCCTCATTTATTTTATCGACTCAGCTTCATGAATATGAGGATCACATCCATTAAGCTAAAACTTGCTCGGGACGAGCAAGAGTCTAAGCTTTGGGAAGTTGATGAGTGCATATTTGCATCATGTTTTACATTATTATTTTACGTTCTAGATGTAGGATCTTGGTATTTTATGGTGCTCGCGCGTACATTTTATGTCTGTTTTCACCAGGATCAAGACAGATGATGGATCCAATGGATACAATTCTTGGAGTAGTTGTACTGTGGAGAAAAGGAGTCAAAAACAACGTAAATCGCTTATTTGGGAAATATTAATAATACTAGAAGAAAACCAGAAGCGAACAAGGGAGATAGAGGGTCTAACTACCAACTATACGACCGGAGCAACTTTTCCGGTCGTATATCTCCGGCCGCATAGTTGGCGCCGCCTCCACCTCATCAAATAGTTTCACCCCGTGTAATTGGTTCGAAGATACGACATACAGAACACCCATAAATCACGAAAACCTCACCTCCGGAAGGCATCTGGAGGGGGAACTCCTCTGCCAGGGATCCATCTTCGCCCTGCGCAGATCCGGGAGGTTAAGGCATCGATCTTCATCAACCACCGCTGCATCACCACCATCTCCATCCATCCATCTACATCTTGTCTAGATCTTGTTGTAATTCCCGTACTCATTGTGGCTTTATATAAGTACTATTCATCTATGATTGTTTCCATTACCATTGCTATGATGTTGATTGGCTCCATGTCTGAGTAGATCTCTAGTTCTTGGGGAGATGGAGAAACCCTAGCATATGACTGAGATGAGATAGATATTATTATGTTATACATCATTGAGTGTACGTGTTAATTGTCTTCATCTTGATATTGGGAGTTGTGCACCTCCTTAATATTTGCCTCTTATGGGTACTCGATGAAGGGGATTACTTGTTAGTAGATGGAGGGATGGTAGCACTTACTGTGACTATAAAGCTATTGTCATTCTTTACGTACTAACTTGGGGAATCAAGGAGAACTCACCAAGCCATATCCATGCCATGGGAGAAATCCCTTAATAGCGTGATAACGCGATGGTTGTCGGTTACTGTCTGCTGTTGTTATGAGGACGATGTGTGTAGAGGTTGCTGGCAAATCATCCATATATGGAGCTCCTCCCACATACATACACATTATGAGAATATTCATTATAATACTCTCGATTACTTAGTCTAAATTGCTAGCGGTGTATCCAGTATTCACTCAGAACGCATTTTCCCTATGCCGAAAATCCTTAAACCACTCCGAGTCAGTCCAACCTTCCGTCTTCTACATCAGCACTCTGGGTTTTCGCTGCTTTGGTTCACCGGTGGTAGTGTGAGGATTGGTAAATTTCTTGGGCGGCATGGCCGGCGGAGCTCGGTGAATTGGTGGGATATATGGCTGATGGGTGGGGAATAGGGAGGAGATGGAGGGAAATGGGGCAAAAAGGAGGGAACTTGGCCTTCTGTCGCTGATAGCTATGGCCCACCAACTTTTTCACTCCATTCGGTGTTCCCAGGTGACTTCCTGTGCGTTGGGATCGGCCTGGAATGCCGGATGAGAGTTGGGCCAAATCCTGCAAAAAGCAGGGGTGCTGGGAACGCAACTGGGCGAAATTGCATCATCCGGATGAAAAAACGTCCTGGGGAGGCCCTCCTGGGAATGCTAGTGGAGGTGTTCTAAACCCTCCAGATCCAATTAATCCATTTTGAATTCGTCCTTCCTTATCCCATGGTGATGGCCCTAAGTCCAGTCGATTCTCCATGGGAAAAGGCTGCAGAAGAAAGGAACGGTTGGTGGCAACCATAAGTGGAGAAGGGCGTAGGACGTGAATCGTCAAGAAAGAACAAATACTCTCTCCAGTCTATATTAATGGCCTAAGCTTTATCTAGATTCGTATGTATCTAGTTAAGAATTGTGACTAGATGCATTCGTATGTAACAAAATTGTGGCCATTAATATAAACAGGAGAGAGTAGAAAGAAGTTATTGGCCACACTGGACAGTTAAGGCGACCTCAAGAGACCGTTAGGGAATGGGAGAAATATGATGCATGGGAGAGTCCATTGACTATGACTACAACAGCTACATCGAGCCACACAACATGAAGAACAACTCTACGGAGGTCAAAGAGGACGACAACCGCCTAGCTCGGGAGATCGGAAGAGGAGCTGGTGGATGGAGATTATGGTGAAAGGCAATGGACTCTTTGTTGTTTATCTTTTTATTATCAAAAAAACTAGAAAAGGCGTGCGCTTCATAGGAGCGCGACCAGAGTTGTTGCTCCTGTCTACACATGTGATGTCTCCCAAGTGCAAAATATTAATTGTAGTAATTTTCAATAAGGTTGTCGAATCCACGAGGAGCTGAAGGTATTGGTTAGTAAGTTTGACAAGTAAAATAGTAAAAGGATGCAGTGGTTTTGGTGTTTTACTTTATAGTTTGCAGTAAAATAAAGTACTAAAAGTAAATAAGCAACAAGTAAATGCTCTCAATGAGAGAAATCCCAATCCTCTATGCAGCAAGATCTTGTAGAGTTTGTTGTCCTCTTTGGTTATATCCTCCCTTCCTGGACTATGATGGTTCCCTGCATGATCTTGTAGAGTTTGTTGTCCTCTTTAAAACAAGCCCAAGATCATTAAATTCGGAGTCTGGATGCAAAAGTTATGGTTGTTTTCGTATTGCTGTTTCTGTCAGTTTTGCCTTGGCTGGAATGTCCGGAGTGAATAGGCTGGACACTCCGGCGTCGCGCAGAAATCTCAGGTTTCAGTCGTGTGGATGTCATTCAGGTGTCCAAACCGGAAACTACCCGGAAACTGGGCAGAATGTCTGGCCCGCACACTCCAGGGCTGTAACGGTTGGATTTTGGAGGACCTATATAAGGGGACTTTCTTCCCCAATGTTTACCTAACCATTCTTGCAAGTTTTCCCCTCCATTGTTGACCTTCTTGATCTTTTTTTCTCTTAATCCCTCCTATGATTCTTGCATATCCTTGAGGGATTTGAAATAAGAGATCTAGATCTACAATCCCACCAATCAATCTCTCCTCTAAGTGAGGGAAACATCTTGGGATCTAGATCTTGGAGTATTTTGTGGATTTCCTCCATTGTTCTTCCTCTCTTATTCCCCCATAAGCTTTTGTAGCTTTGGTGGAATTTGGGAGTGAAGGACTTGAGCACTTCTTGTGTTCTTGCCATTGTATTTGGTGCATCGGTTTGAGTTCTCGGAGAGGATTTGATTGGGTGAAAGGTGAGAAGCTTTTTACTCTTGGGTTCTTGGAACCCTAGATGGTTTGGTTGTATTGCAGGTTTGTGGATTACTTGGGGACTCCAATTAAGTTCTGGAGCTTTCCCCAAGCTTGTTAGTTGGGAGCCTCTAATTGAGTTGTGGAGAAGTGCCCCAATCTCGTGAGAGGTTCTGGATTGCCACCGACAAGTGCACTGATAGTGGAAGTGTGGATCGATCCCGTTGGGGTGAGATTCATAGGATAATAAGGGAGGCGTTTTGTGGCATTGGTGGTTTGGAACCACCCCCTCTCCAAATGAGACATACTCCATTGGGAGGAACTCGGTAAAACATCGTCATCTCCACGTGCCTCGGTTATCTCTATATCCGAGCTTTTGATTATGGACCTTACTTTGTGATAGTCTTCGTGTTTGAAGTCTATATCTTGCTATCACATAGTTATTTGTCTTGCTTAGCATAAGTTGTTGGTGCACATAGGTGAACCATACTATATATAGGTTTTGTGCTTGACAAAGTAAACGCTAGTTTTATTGCGCCTTTGTTAAGCCCATCTCGTAAAAGTTTTGAACCGCCTATCCACCCCCTCTAGGCGACATCTGTGTCCTTTCAATTGGTATCAGAGCCCGGTCTCTCATTTTAGGCTTCACCGCCTTGAGAGTAAAGATGTTGGCTAGGGGATTAGTGCACAATGAAATGTTCATATTCGATGTCACAAATTATGATATATGGAAAACTCGTATGCTTATTGATTTTCGAGACATGGACCCAAATTTGGAACGTATTGTAGATATAGGTTTTTCTCCTCCAATGGATTTCGAAAATCTATCTTGTGAGGATGAGAAAAACTTATATCTCGATGCTCAAGCTTCTAATATGCTTGTTAATGCTTTGAGTTATGTAGTTACTTCTTCAATCATACCTTTTTGGAGCTCTCATGAGTTATGGACAAAACTTCAAGATAAATATGATGTGTCCAACATTATTGAGGATGATTGTATTGCTTCCACTTTCGGTCGAGATGAGTTCTCTTTTTCTTCCACTTCACCAAAGTGTGGTAAGACACAAGGTAATGATATTGTGAGTGGTGGTGAACTTTGCAATGTTGATAGTGAGCTTACTCTTATTGATCCTTCTTCTCTATCTCATTGCAATGGTTCAACTTTGGACTTAAACACATCTAGCACTATATATGAGTTACATGCTAGTGTTGATAGTCCTTGCATATCATGTATAAATTTCCCCAATAGATGTCATGATGGTTTGCTCTCCTTGCCCTGTTGCCATGATAAAAATGCTTCTATTTCCGCTTGTACTTGTGTTGCTAACCATGTAGAGGAAAACGAAGATCCTATGGTCGAGCAAAGATCTTGAACGAAGCTTCAAATAATCCATCATCATCATCACCATCATCGTCATCATCTCATGGTACCCACCTATGCCTTATGGCTAGGGATTCAAAGGTAACTCCTACTTTGGAACCCAATACCTCTTATGAAGATGAGGATGGGGATAATGAGGTAGAAGAGTTGGATGTTGATGAATTATATGAAAAGGTGAGATGGTTTATCATGCTCTTGTTAAGAATAACATTTCTTGCTCTAACTTCATTGAAATCTTGGACTTTGCTATTAAGAGAAAATAACATACTGATAAGTTAGAAGCACAAATTTAGGAGCATGAGAACACCATTAATAAAATGAGTATCCTTGAGCATGAGTATGATAATCAAATTACACATCTAAATGAAGCTGTTGAAGAGGAAAAAACCACTAAGGAATCTCTTGAGGATACTTTTTCTCTAGAGTTGTCTAGAGTGAAGGAATCTCACGATTGAGATCCTAAGGTGTCTAATGGTCTCAAAAATAAAAAATGATGAGCTTCAAGTTGCTTATGCTAAACTCCTTGAGGATTTTGAGCACCTCAAAAATGGCTCTAGGGTCATCAAGGGTGAGCTCATCAAACTCACCGAGTCACATGAGCAACTTAAAGCCTCTTACTCAAAAGATCTTTCAAAGTTTCCCTCACCTCTTGCAATTAATTATGATGCTTGTGCTACTAACTACATTTCTTGTGAAGCATCTATTTTGAGGAGAATGTTGAGCTGAAGACTCAACTTAGTTTGCTAAGTAGCAAGTATGGGATCTTGGAAGAAAGTCATGGTAAGATATCAAGCCCTCATGAGGATGTTCTAGCATCCCATGCTAGGCTAAAGTTAGCACATAAGGCTAGCTGTACAAAAGTAACATCTTTTGAGCCTCATGTGGTCACTAGAAAAATCTCTATGGATAATGCTATATTGCCATGTGCTAGTCCTTGTAATTCATCCACTCACATTATTGCTAAATCTTGTGATGAATTACATTCTTTGCCTTGTTGCTCTAGCAATGAAATTTCTACTTCCTCTAGTATATTTGTTATCACTAACCATGTAGAGGATATCAAAGAGCTCAAGTCTCAAGTCACTTATTTGAAGAATGACTTGAAAAAGGGTCATGAAGGGAAGACCACACTCAACAAGATCTTGAGTGTGCAAAAATTTCCCAATGAAAAGAGTGGGCTTGGATTCAAATCCAATGTCAAGAACAAGTCCACTAACAAGAACAAGTACAAGAGCAACAATAATAAGAGTCAAGAACAAGTCAAGAATTCGGCCAAGATTGTTTGCTTCAAGTGCAAAATTGAAGGGAACCATGTTAGATCTTGCCCCTTGAAGAATAAGCCTCTTGGTGAGATGAAAAAAGGGAAGCAGCCTCTAGTTCAAGGTCATGGCCTACCTCAAGTTGGAGAAAGTCCACTTCCCAAGAAGATTCAAGCTAATGCTCCCATTGTGGAGAAATCAAGTGAAAAGAGTGGGAAGATAAGAACTTTCTACTTATGTCGTGAGAAGGGTCACATCTCTTCTTCTTGCACTATTGGTAACTCCTCATCCAACCCAATCATGATTGATGATGTTTATTCTCTTAGTAAGGATGAGGTTAGCAATGTGTTTGCCAAATATGTTGGTTCTCAAAGTGGTGTCAAGAAAAGAACCATTTCGGTTGCCAAGCCTATTGTGACTAACTTCTTAAGACCCAACTTGGTTGGGGACCATCAAGCTAAAACTTAATCAATAGGTGTTTGTTAGAGGGCATTGGAGTCTTGGCTACATCATGAAGAATTAAGGGGACTACAATTATACTCTCCCAAAGCCAAGCCATTTATATTCTCATATCTCTATCATATATCCAATGCTCCTCCTTGCGGTAACATGTTCTCAACTCTTTTATATTGAAAGATTACTTTCCCCTTGTGGACGTGTTAGTTTTGTACCTTGCATGTGTTTTGTATATGTTGTGTGTCCTACTTGCTTAACTTGAGAAATCAAGCTTGTGTATGTTGGGTTGCACACCATGTATGTGTTTTATGTTTGAGCCTATTGCATCTTGTTCATATCTTAATTGGCTCTTGCGGGATTAATGGACTATCCCATTTTGGGGGAGTGTGTTGTCCTTTGGGGCACCTCACAATCCTAAATGTGTGTACATGAGGAATACCACCTAGTATTGATAGTGCAATATTATTTAATCTCTATGTGGTATGTTTCTCATGAGAAATTCAAGTTCTATAATGTCCATTAATCATCTCTATTTGGATCATTTTGCCTCGTGTTGATATTTATGGTTTATCACACTATGGGGGAGTCATATGCTTAGTGCATATTACAAGCCTAGAAAATGTGAATATTCGAGGTTGTGTCACTTAGAATTGATATTGATAATTATCTAGCTCCTATGTGACACATTTGCTCAAACAAGTTCAAATTTGCTTGAATACATTGTTTCTCATCTTTTGGATCTTGTTTTTGTGAGCTCTTCTTGGTATGTGTTTCCTCATATTTGGACATCTATATCCTCCATGGAGACCATTTGCTTCAAGTTACTCTAATCATTAATGATTACGTAGCTATTTGGAGCTATCAAGATTCTCTTCCTAAGCATCGAGTGTAATTCTTATATATTGACATATGCTTGTGTTATGAATATGATCTTGGATATCCATGTAAGATACGTCGGGAAATTATCTCTCTACTTCTTATCATTGGACAATTTGTACACCATCTGTGGTAGAACTTATTAATCATATTCACATTGGTTTTTGAGTGTTTATGTTGCTCCCAAGTTTTCCTTACTACTTTTGGATTTATTGATTTAATTGGTATTCTCGTATGTGTTACTTAATTTAGGTTATTGTGATGATCCCATTTGTGTACATTTTGCATACAAAAGCAAAATTCGAGATAATGCACTATTCATGGGGAGGCTCTCCTATATTATTTAGAACACTCGTTTATGTTTCTTGCTTTGATCCATATTGTGTTTTATGTTCTTGGAAGCTTGATATTTTCTTTGGTACTCTGTGCCATTCTTGAAAAATGTTGAGAGTTTGGCTCTTCTGTTGGAACCATTTTTTACCATTTGGTATTTTCTTGGGAGTTGATTTTATCATTCCATGCTTTCTATTTAATCATTTGAATGAGATAAATCGTTGAGCATTTGTATTTGTTTATCCTTTTTGCTCTTTGACTTTTACCTTGTTCACTTGTTGAACTTGGGGTCTATCATGTGTTGATTTGGTCTTTGATATAATTTGGACAACCGTTAGTCGTGTCACAATTTGGTGTGCCTTCTTGGTTTTCTTGGTGTTTTGTTCAAACTATATCTCCTTTTGGTTCTTGAAAGTCTTGTGCATGCATATTTACTAAATGTATATATTATGGTATGCTTTCTTTCTTATATCCAATATATAGGGAGAACTGCGGTGACCCACCATACCACTGCATGATGTAGTACACTATAGTCGTTGACATAATACCAATGAAACACCGTTCACTAGTATTACATCCCTCAGAGTGGTACAACAGAAACACAGCAGGTCCAAGATATGACTATAGCTTACAACTCGACTCTTTACAAAAGATCCAGAGAACACTCTAGGTTAAAGAGGGAGAAAGAACTTCTTACAAACAAGAACCAGAAATAATAACTCAGAACTATCTAGTAACTAAGACTAGTATATAAACTATTTGGCTTGCCATTGATCCTATTGCAATGCTCTACAGAAGTAGGTTTCTTGGCTAGAGAATCTACTCCTATCTACTTAAGAACTTTGTCTTCATTTCGGTTGATGTATATGTTGACTTCATTGACTTTATTGAAGAACTTGAGCAGTCGATGATGGTTTCTTGAGCAGAAATTGATGTTGATGTCATCTTCAACGGCTTAGAACCTAGCAAGGGTTAAGAAGGTACAGTTGAGTACGAGCATACTTAGCAAGTTCACTAAAAAGGAGTGTATGATGCACTATCTCTACATCCATAGAAAAAAGGTCGTAGGCAATGCAGGTTTTCGTAAACATTTCTTTAAAGGTTGCTTTTATTCTGAAAACTATGTCCAACAGCCTTCACAGGTTGACCAAAACCTTCATGGGGTTCCTTTCCTGCCGCGTTCGTAGCTCCTTCCCAGAACAGGGAGTAACATGTCACAGTTCTTACACTCTGCAGAGGTGTGTTGCTTTACCCATGAGAGACCTTAGCCTTGTTGCACATCCAAGTCTAGAGCTTGTCCATACTTCCTTTGTATGGGGCCCAGTCTAAGATCCAAGCCAATCACTGCCCCCTTCGCGACCCCGTATGTCCCCTTGGTGTACGCCATGCCCACATCTTGAATTACGACAATGGTTGGTACAGACCGTTCAGATGCCTGAACTATCATGGGACACTGAGGGTTCCCACCCATATGCTACATATCCTCTACAAATTATCAATTAATGCACACTACGAGGATAACAACCACGACCTGCGCATCCGGATACATGCGAGAGGAAGAAGATACAGCTGACTTCTTTGTCCCATTCCAAATATCATGGTTAACGCGTAATATACTGCGCTAGAATCACTGGCGACATTGGTTGTTAAGTCCTAGCCGATATATTCCTGGACAATGGCGTTTACATTGCTAGTTATAATATATTAGCTAATCACCTTGGATCAGTAACCGATACTTCCAATTAATTATGAAAATAATGTTTTTGATCTTTTTGAAATGTAGGTGATGATAACATTTGAGTTACAAGCATTTGATAGAAAATAACCAAAGGACATGAGCAAGTTGTGAACTTGCCTTTTGTGATTGCAAGATTATGCAATCACGGTCTTCGAGATAATAGAAGATCCAAAGGCTCTAAATAGCATCATTGGTCCGGTAAGGACTAATGTTTAAAGAAGCAAGATGCAATTATGCATAAGTAATCTAATGCAGTTTGATAAACATGAACCCCTGGACTAATTGTATTTGATCTAGGGTTCGGAAACTTGGAATGGTTTCTTTAGAATGTGTTTCACTTTTATATTAGATTCACACTTGTGCTTCTTATGAAGGCTTGTGAGAGTGTGTGAAACAATATGTAAATACAACAAGTAGCATGCAATACTAAAGCACTCAGATGGGGCATGGTATCTAAAAGATTTCTTAAGCAAGATTATTAATCAATTAGAGCTTTCAAGAAGTGTTTAAGGATTACTTTTAATGTTTCTTTAAAAAATAACTTTTGAGGAAAAGATTTCTTTACAAAGTAAAAGCAGTTAACACTTTAAGATTTTCTTACTAGCTATGAATATTAAAGAAGAAAACAATTACCATATTTGAATAGCTATTCCATTGGAGTGGATACTTAGATATTTTGAATATGTATTATATTATATGTGGCACACTTCTTAATGTTTTATAGTAAGGTGGACTAAAAGTATTATTGCCTTTATAGAAGTGGTGTCTTTATAATTTTATAAGTGAATAGGATCACTTACCTATTTTAGAAGTAATGTTTATATTTTATAGACATGGAAAAGGCCTTATTTTAATTACTTAACAACTTGGTTTAGAGCTTTAGGTAGATTCCTAAACTTGTAAAAGAATTTGTAGTTAATATCTTGATGATTTTATAATGGGTAAAATTAAGATGCACTTAATTTTTAAATGGTAGTTTTAGTAAATATTTAAAAAAAATAGTTGGACCTATTTTTACTTCACTTAAATAACACTTGAACTTGTTATTACATTTTTAGATTTTAAACAAATAAAGCCAAAGGTAAAGTAAAGATTTATGTATTTTTAATCCATTAAGATATTAGAAAATAGGTTTAATCATGACTTATTAAACTTTCACCTTTATTTGACTTCAAAAATGAGAGTGGATATTTATAATGTGTAGATTTTATTTTATTGTGGTCATATTGGTATATTATATGTATTTTTGTGATTTTTAAATAATAAGATATGGTTTTTTATAAGTTATCACTTATAATTACTTAACAAATAATAATATTTAGCTAAGTGGCACAAAAGTTTATGAATCAAGTTTATAAATGTATATTTTGTTTCTTTAAGAATTTTGATATCATATACTTATTTTTATGAACTTTAAATAATAAAATATGCTTTTAAAATATTTATCCATAATAGGTTTTTACTAATTAATAATAATTATTTTAGTTAAGTTGGAAAACAAAACATAATATTAGCTTTAGATTATAGAATTTATTTTTCTGAATATTTTGATATATAATATATATTTTCCTGAGTTATAAAATAAAAGAAGTTGCATTTCTAAGATTTAATCATTTTATTAAATTCCTGGAAATATATTTAAATTTAAATTTATTTTGTCTTATCTATTTACTAAACAATAAATAACTTTTATACTCGGACTAACCTAGACCCAGCCACTGACCAGTAGGGTCAGGGCCACATTACTTGCCACCTAGGCAAGGACCAAGTCAAACAGGGCTGGCAGGACCAGGATGACGTGGGTGTGTCGTCACGATGACGTAAGCGCGCTCGCCACCGCCAGATCGTGGTCGCCGGTGGCAAACTACGGCGTATTTGCTAGCACGGCTTCCTGTGCTAGAAAGAGGAGATCACGAGGAGTCCTATAGTGGTCACGCTGCCTCGAAATGGTCACCGGAGCCCTAGCTCCGACGAGCTTCTGCGGTAGAGGACGACAACACACGATGCAACGATGATGCAGCGCACAATACACGAATAAAGGTGGACCATTTGGTCCAGAGACTCACCAGGAAGCTTGTAGAGGTGAAGGCGAGGAGAGGCAAGCTCGGAACCCTTGGTGATCGCTGATGACTAACGGCGGAGGTGATGTTTCGATTGGCTCGACTGGGGGCTCTCCGGCTTCTGTGGCCTAGCTAGGGAGAACGAGAAGAGTGCGGGCAGCACGAGGGTGCCCTCCGTTGGACCTAGGGTGGTCAAAGACGGCGAGGACAGTGAGCTTCGGCGAGCTATGGTTTCGGCCTTCTGCGGAAAAGAGAGGAGAAGAGAGAGTGCGGGTGAGCAAATGAGGGATGAGGATGAAAGGACATCGCGGTGGCGTTCTTATCCCTCTCTGTGATGGCGGTGAGCATCTTGGCACAGACGATGGCGGTGCTCCCTCCAGCAAGCTGCTTCGGCCGTCGCGCGTGAGGTGGACAATGGAGATAGATCGGACGAAACGGTACCTGGGCCTGGGTCGCTTCTGGGCTGTGGTGGAGCGAGCGAAAGATTGCCGGGTGCGCTCGCAGGGACAGTTAAGCGAGAGAACAATTGTGCCATGGGCCGCGTCTGCTGACTGCTTCTTTCCTTTCCCTTTTTCAATTCCAGTTTCTATTTTCACTCTTCTTTTCTATTTACAAATTTATTTCAAATATGAATATTTTTCAAGGATTTAAATATCCAGAGAATTTGTAGGTCCTGTTTATTGTTGTATGAAGCAATTATGACCATCTTCTCTCCATTTCTTATTGTCTTTAAAATATTCATAACTATATGAAGGGTTCTTTTATTTAGTAAAGTAAATATAAATTAGGTTTCTTAGGGATTTGCTTCTTCTAAAGCAAATAAAATGGAAATGTTCTGATTTTCACCATAGTATTTGTAATGGTAATGAGTTAAGATGGTTAATGTTACTCGTAGAATATATTCTTACTTAGCATCACATAATCACCATTATACATGGTGGTTTAATCTTTATGGTTTTTTAAAGTTTGGAATTTGTTTTATTCCAGTCCCATTACAATTTCTGTATAACCATTTTACTTATTTTCAAAGTAAGAATGGGTCACTTCTTGAACTGGTTGTTCACTACTTTCTTAAGTGTGGTTAATGTTTTGAGATAAGTTTATTATATAATGGTGTACAACCATTATCATTCATGTGGCACCGGTGATCTCAATGCCCAGCAACATCTACTTAGGGTTTCTAATACCACACTTACTATGGATACTGAGGATACACTACCCTCAAGTTTCTTAGTGAATGTTGCTAGGGATCAAGATTCAAGGATTGATCCAGAATTTATAATCTTGAATGATATCTCAACTTAGAGTGAGCTATAAAGCTTACTTCTTAATGTGGTCTTGATGATCCTATGAGACTAGGTATGTATTAGGGTTTAAGACAATCAAGTGGACAAGGCTTTCATCAATACACTCTCAACTAATATTCTACTTATCTCTTAGACATTTCATTTGGTTAAGAGATACTATCCATTGGCTGCCTAAAAATAGGAATTGGTTTAACTACCCTCTTTATTCTAGGATGTTAAACAAATAGGTATACATGGGTATTGTCATGGTTTGATATGATCTTGATTAAGGCATCTAAAGAATCCTTGCCTTAATACCTCACTAAGGTTATCTTTAGATAATGAATTCCTTTCCTAAATATACTCTATAAATCTCTCTTATCTTATTCACAAAGATCACATCTTCCTGAATAAATCAATCATCTGACTTCACCATATCAATCATCATATGATGACATGGTCATGTCACTTTGGCAATACTCATTCTCTATTCATCCTTTAGTATAAGGCTTACATTTCTAAACTACTCTTGAGGAAGTTATGTAGTTCTAACTTCATTACTCCACTCTTCTAACATTCTTCCTTTACTACATAACTTGCACTTATTAACTACCCTTTGGTGAATCCACCAATGTAGCTATTTCTAGCCCCATCTATTAGCTCCTTTTATATTCACCTTGCATTAGCTTCCAAGGCTTGCAAGATTACAATCCTCACTATATATAACAAGGGATATCAATCCTCTAGAAGAGGTATGGTATTACTCTCCATAATACAAGTCGTTCTTGTATTAGCTTGGATTAAACTACTATGCATCCAACTACTCCATACAACTCATATTATATACTTCATCATACTCTAGCTTGACTTCTCATGATCAAGCTAGATGATTCAACTTACTAAGGTTTTGCCTAATTTGGTATACTCACAACTCTTCTTCAACACCTAGTCATATATCCTCAAGTGGCTTGAGAATAATGACCACCAATCCTTGATTATGCTTAGATTAGGCTTCTAATTGTCTGATCAAGATCTATTAACACTAAGCAGTAGACTTGTACTAGTCTCTCTATAGTCTTATCTTGTTAAGGAAGCTTACTCCATATTTATAACCACTTGGCTTAACAAGATTATCATTGGATACTCTAATACTACTAGCTTTCTCATAGCTTCATGATCACTAACTTAACTTCTAGGTTTAGATACCTCTTCTAGTTAACTCATGAGTGAGTTAACTCCTCCAACATCCAATAGTTTGATCACCACTAAGAATCTCATTCCATTGATGATGGCCCACTCTACCATATCTAGTTCCTTCTTCTTATTAATTTACTTAAGGTATTTGGAAGGTTAATATAATAGGTCAATAACCTCTAGGTTAGGAATTGGTTACTCAACAGTGATGATCAACTGACACAAGGACTTGGTTAAATAGGAATGTCATTTCTTAATATGACAATAAAGACATGTGATGAATGGTCTTGGCTTGACTTTCTTTTCTACTCTATTTGTGATAAGAGTTAATGTTTAAAAACTACCATGATTCTCATGGTAGGAATAACTATGGCAAGCAAGTATATCAAGATTTAGTTATTGAGTTTCTTTTACTTGGGCTATATACTTGACTTGGTATTCAGGGTTTGTGGTAGATAATACCTTGATGTCATATTTGGAATATTAAGTATTCATCCTTGAGTTGTTGTATGTAATACCATGTAATGATCTCTAGAAGATCTAGTACTCCTTATTAAGTAGTGTGTTGTGACTTAATTTTATTACATTTGATCTACCCTTAGATCAAAATATGTTACCCAAAGGTAAGGTTTTAGCAAAGGTCATATTAAAACTTATCGTAGTCAACTTGATGATATACTTCAGTTCCACCAAGTTAAGAGAAGCTTCAATCACTTTGACAAGTATTATTTAAAACCACGAAAATTATCCAGATTTTCTATGCATGAATGCAATGCACACACCTCATGTCAGCTTGTTTCTAAGCTCTAATGCTGGGATGTTA
The DNA here is from genome assembly GCA_910589775.1 of Avena eriantha. Taxonomy (NCBI): domain Eukaryota; kingdom Viridiplantae; phylum Streptophyta; class Magnoliopsida; order Poales; family Poaceae; genus Avena; species Avena eriantha. The sequence goes on along the minus strand of OU342742.1, from coordinate 251,020,134 downwards.
TAGACTCTCCCCCTTAAAATAAACTTCCTCCCCAAAGTTCGTACTCTCTTACGTTTTGGAAAGAAGTTGTCTTGTATGGATCACGACATTTCTCAGGTCCATTGTGATCCTATTTGGGGATGATTGTGGTATCCAGTATACAGATCTTTTTCCTTGAATTCTCTTCATACTTGGCAACTTCCAACCGTCGTTTCCAATATGTAGCATAACTCAATCTACTAGAATCCATTGGGTTGTGTCTTCATAGTCCTACTTAGGATTGGTTTGGAATGCATTTAGTCCATTCCAATCAGGCTTTCCTATTACTATACACTGGTCTATTTTGGAATACTCTCTTTACTCTAAAGGACAACTTACGAGTGGTTCCCTTTAAAACTATTCTACTGGGTTTAAGCTGTTATGTCTACTTCAATCATTTATCCGGACATACTCTTCAGAGTACACTTTATACATATGACTTCCTATAACCTTATGAGAATAAGGCTTAACCTCATCATAACTTTGTACTTCTTCTCCAACCTTTAGTCAGAAATTCAGATAACAACACTTCAGTGTTTATCGTTTACTCTCCCCCTTGGGGTTTCCTAATGGTTTCTAATCTGCATGTATAATACCCATTAATGCAATAATTAGGATATCGGTCTCTGTCCATCTTATACTTTACCTCTGGAAGGTCTCACGAAAGGATCTGTGGTATATCCACACAATTGTGGATCTCCGAAATGAATCTTCCAACATTACTTGTCTTCCTTTTATATTCTTAGACATTGCTTCTCACCGATAACCCCGATTTCGTGAAACATCTTGAAAGTCGTTCACTTAAATTTTATACTTCTTTATGTATTTCTTAACTTAGGCCAAGTTTTATGCTCTTTAAATCATACAAAGATGACCAAATTAGCTAAACCAATAGGATACCAACTACGAATACTAGTTGTGGATCCTTCTGGGTGTATGAATTACCCTACGGGTTTTCGACTTACTATTGGCATTCTCTCTGAGTTGTCACAACTTGAATACCCCTTTTCTTCCAAAACTTTTTTTGCACCATTTCATGTTACTTCCATGAACTTGGTACTACTACTACTTCATTAACTTCTGAGCAACATCACCTACTTTAAGTGAACTAAAGTTCATCCTTCATGTTGCTCTCCACCTTCTTCTGCACTAATAATCCTTCTTATTGTAAGCTCATAATGAGTTGGGGTTGATCCATCCTTCAAAATAGAGTTGATACCCCTTACATTTGGCTTCTTTCTTCCTGCAAGTCTTCATCTTGATCTTCGGATCTCGTCACTCCCTTACACAAATTCATTTTCTATCTAGGTCTATAACATCAAGTATTAACTTGTTGATGCAACATGCATTTGCACATCAAGTCAAACTTCATGTATAGATCTAGTCAATGAAGAAGATCCTAGAAAAACCAAGAAATCCAAATGTGGTACATATAACTCACATCATTCTAAGCCCGTAATATAGTAGTTGAGTAGAACATCTCGAAAATGCAGGCTTAGCTGTGTAGTATATGACACCTCCTAGTATAGGTTTACTTTGTGGTACTTAGCACATAGGGTCAAACTACTCTTTGTCCTAGCATTTACCCAAATTTCTCAATTGCAATTGGATAATTTGGAGCAAAGTGGTCTCACTTTGGTTCTGCCTAACCTCTTACCTTTCTTTCGGGATTATTAAATACTACCAATTTTCCATTCTATCGTAACTATCCTCACATGATCTCTCAAACTACTAACAAAGTTGTATTCACTACCTTAATCCTAAAATTATCGTAATGTTATAATACCTATGACTTCTATCATAGACCTACAATGTTCTTTACTTACTGTTATTACAAGATTTGTTACTGAATACTTGTCCTAATTACAAACTTAGCATGGTCTCGGAGCTAATCTCACCATGAACTTGTTAAGATTTACCTACTCATTATGATTAAAGAGCTAATCTCACCATGACGACTCTTCTTTTTATATTCTAATAGTTGATTCTAAACCAAATTGTACTTCATCACGTAGAATTCTCAAGTGAATCCATATGATTTACTTCCCATTACATCTATACCTACTCTAATAGTCTTCATTATTTAGCCTATCATTACCATATAATGATAAGATTTTTTTGCTACCTTACATGGATCCTATGGATAGACTACACCATTTAATCTACTGATATTCTAATCTTAGCCGTAATCTTCTTTAATATTTTAACTTACTTAAGATATCGTAGTGGTGTTATACCTATTTAGATCTACACTCAAATGACATTTCTCTAGAGAAGACATATAACTAATCCTTAAGTAAGATGATAAAAAATCCAACTTAAGTGTGACAAGGTTTATCCTCAAGTGGATATCCGTCACAAGTCTTGGTTTAGATAAGATGGCTCCTATAGTCACTATCCAACCTACAGATCTTCCTAAAAGGGTTTTAATCCTAAGGTCAAAGCATATGCTCTGATACCAGCTGCGGTGACCCAGCATACCACTGCATGATGTGGTACACTATAGTCATTGAAATAACACCAATGAAACACCATTCACTAGTATTACATCCCTCAGCGTGGTACAACAGAAACACAGCAGGTCCAAGACATGACTATAGCTTACAACTCGACTCTTTACAAACGATCCAGAGAACACTCTAGGTTAAAGAGGGAGAAAGAACTTCTTATAAATAAGAACTAGAAATAATAACTCAGAACTATCTAGTAACTAAGACTAGTATCTAAACTATTTGGCTTACCTTGCTGCTATTGCAATGCTCTACAGAAGTAGGTTTAATGGCTAGAGAATCTACTCCTATCTACTTAAGAACTTTGTCTTCACTTCGGTTGATGTATATGTTGACTTTATTGAAGAACTTGAACTGTCAATGATGGTTTCTTGAGTAGAAATTGAATATCTTGTTCATTCTTGAGTATCCATTTTGTGTGTACATGTTTCTTTGTGGATGTATATCTTGGTGATTTTTGTCTACCTAGAAACTTATACACATGATTATGGCTAAAATCTCTAGTTGATATCCTTTTTGCTTTGGAGTTCACCTTGTGCTCCTATTTATTCTTTGGTGGCTCCAAAAGTATTGCTTTGAGTGCTTAACCTTTTCATTTGCATCTTTTGGCACTCGTTGGTGTTAAGAAAGTTGATCTCTCATGCCTTTGTGTTGTTATGTAAGTTTGGGGGGGCAAGGATACCATGTTTATGCACTTTGCATTCAAAGCAATGATTATATTTGGTGCATAAACCTTGGGGAGCTTTCCTAATTTACCTAAGAACACACACTTGTCTTCTTGTTCTTGTTTGGTGTTTTGTTTGATTATGGGGAGTTATGATTCCATAATTGTGCACTTTGTTGTGCATGAACCTTGGGGAGCTTCCTATTTTCATCTAAACACCCATTTTATCTCATCATAATATCTTCTCTCTTGCTTGTGCTCGTGGTTTAAATGATATAGAGGGAACGAGGATGCCACGTTATGCATATTGTATTCAAATGCAAATTATAATTTGTGCACAAACCTTGGGGAGTCTGCTCATATTATTTAAATCACTCTCATGTCGATCTTATCATAATATATATATTTATTTTGTTATCTTCCTTTTGTGAAGTGATTCTTTGGATCTTTTGATTGCTTGCTTCATTTGTTGATGCTTCTTCACCATTTTACTTCTTTGCAATCTTTGGATCCTCAGTTTAGTTTGATTTCCTTCTAGTATTCGTCATTGAATACATGCATTTTATTCTACTCATATTATGAGAAATGCACACCATATGGAGGAACTCTCACTAAATTGGCCTTCTAAAGTTTTTCACCCATTTCGACAATCGATGCCAATGGGGGAGAAGTTTTAGAGGGTTTTAGGGAATTTGGTTGTGTGGTTTGAGTGTTGTACTTAAACACTTGCCTCGTGTGCTTTTCATCTTGGTGTGTTGCATGGAATCTTGAATATATAGAGAAAACTCAACCATCGATAATGGTTGGAAATATATGCAATGAAATTCAAGCTCATCCACATGTGCATAGATTGTGGGGGAGTTTGCTCTATATTCTGGTTGTACTAACATCACATACTTGTGTTGTATTTGATGTTAGCACAACATTTTGTTTAGTTAATTCCTTATATAAACCATCTCAAAGGGATTGTCATCAATTACCAAAATGGGGGAGATCGAAAGTGCATGTGTGCCCCATGTGTGGTTTTGGTAATTAATGACAATCTTTATGGACTTATGTTTGCATTGAGTTTTACTTGTAGGAGTTGTCCATAGGCAATGCTTGAACCATATGTTGGCGTCAAGGTTGGGAGAAGAAGAAAGTGAAGAAGATTAAGTGTTGACCAAGGTTTCAATGAGTGATCCGGAGATTGGTCAAGTGAGAGTTGAGCCTATAGCAAGTGTGTCTTGAAGACTAAACTTGGAGTGATATCTCTTATGTACCTTCAAGACACCAACATAACAAAGAAAAAATAAATGATGTGCAAGTTCAAGATGAGCCATCTCAAAGAGATCATTTGCTTGAAGCTTGTCATCCTATGGTGATCATGTTAATGGGAAGATGATATGCCCAAAAGTTAAGCTCAACCATAGTGGAGTATGGGGAGCAATTTGCAAGTCTTCACCAAGCTAGCGCAATCAAAAAAGGTGTTCCATCTTGAGGTGTAGAAGATTGTCATCATCAACCTCAAGTGTAATAAGCGCAAGGCAAAGGTATGTTCTTGATAGGGTTTCCTTCTTACCGGTCTCGTGGTGTTAGTTGGAGAGACCGGTTTATAGGATAGATAGTCGTACTATCAAGAGGGGCTCTCGAGTGAGTAACTTGATCATATCCTTTATGAGAGCTCAAACCTTTGCATACTTGGCATCATCTTTCTTGGTTGTTATTTATATCTTATCCATGTGAGATTCTAGAGCTTGTGGTAATATTCATAACAAGCTCTAGTTCAATGAAAACGGATTTCATATGCATTTTCTATTGCGTTTTTGATATTGGAGGTTTTACCGGTTTTTCTTTTAGAGATTGGTAAAACCTTCCATTATTTGGTTCTTATCCATGAGAGTATTTATCACTTGTTTTAATCTTCATGACAAGCCCAAGTTCATAGAAAACGGATTTCATATGCATTCTCTATTGCATTTTCGATGTTGGAGGTTTTACCGGTTCGTCTTTTTGAGAGAGGTCAAACCTTTCTTCATTTGGTTCTATCCTCCCTTTCTGCACTATGATGGTTTCCAGCATTATATTTTAGATATTTTTGTCCTCTTTAAAATGAGCCCAAGATCATCAAAATCGCAGTCCGGATGCAAAAGTTATGGTTGTTTTCGTATTATTATTTCTGTTAGTTTTGCCTTGGCCGGAATGTCCGGAGTGAATAGGCCGGACACTCGGTGTCACGCAGAAATCTCAGATTTCATTCGTGTGGATGTCATTCATGTGTCCAAACTGGAAAATACCCGGAAACTGGGCAGAATGTCCGGCCCGCACGATCTAGGGCTGTAACAGTTGGATTTTGGAGGACCTATATAAGGGGCCCTTCTTCCCCAATGTTTACTTAACCATTCTTGCAAGTTTTCCCCTCCATTGTTGACCTTCTTGAGCTTGCTTTCTCTCAATCCCTCCTATGATTCTTGCATATTATTGAGGGATTTGAAAGAGGAGATCTAGATCTATAATCCCTCGAATCAATCTCTCCTCTAAGTGAGGGGAACATCTTGGGATCTAGATCTTGGAGTTTTTTGTGGATTTCCTCCATTGTTCTTCCTCTCTTATTCCCCCATAAGCTTTTGTAGCTTTGGTGGAATTTGGGAGTGAAGGACTTGAACACTTCTTGTGTTCTTTCCATTGCATTTGGTGCATCGGTTTGAGTTCTTGGAGAGGATTCAATTGGGTGAAAGGTGAGAAGCTTTTTACTCTTGGGTTCTTGGAACCCTAGACGGTTTGGTTGTATTACAGGTTTGTGGATTACTTGGAGCCTCCAATTAAGTTGTGGAGCTTTCCCTAAGCTTGTTAGTTGGGAGCCTCCAATTGAGTTGTGGAGAAGTGCCCCAATCTTGTGAGAGGTTCCGGATTACCACTAACAAGTGCACCGATAGTGGAAGTGTGGATCGATCCCGTTGGGGTGAGATTCATAGGAGAACAAGGGAGGCCTTTTGTGGCATTGGTGGTTTGAAACCACCCCCTCTCCAAACGAGACGTACTCCATTGGTAGGAACTCGGTAAAACATCATCGTCTCCATGTGCCTTGGTTATCTCTATATCCGAGCTTTTACTTATGCACATTACTTTGTGATAGCCTTCATGCTTGAAGTCTATATCTTGCTATCACATAGTTGCTTGTCTTGCTTAGCATAAGTTGTTGGTGCACATAGGTGAACCATAGTATATATAGGTTTTGTGCTTGACAAAGTAAATGCTAGTTTTATTCCGCATTTGTTAAGCCCATCTCGTAAAAGTTTTAAACCGCCAATTCACCCCCTCTAGGTGACATATGTGTCCTTTCAGCAATGCTAAAAGGAAATAAAAAGGACATGTCTAAAAGACTTTGTTTGCTTGTTTTACTTTAGTTTACTAGACCAATCTAGTTTACTTTATAACGGATTGAATCAACGGATGGAGATAGGCCAGGGTTGAAGATCCACCTGCAGCTGCACATCATATGGGATAAAAGATAATAATAAACATAGTCATGTATAATGTTCGAACGGAGATAATATCTTGTGGGTAACACATCCTAATATACTAGAGCCCCCATGATGCAGCGGGCATAGCAATGGTCTTTTAATGCAACCGAGTGCACATCGAAGCAACGGTTTACAAATGATTATTAAGTGTAAAACACAGATCAAAGCTTTAAGTGGTGATGTTGTTGTGATTCCTGAATGGGTCGCTAAGCGAAGACTGTACTACCATTTCTATCACTGAGGTTCCTATGAGATTGACACTAGCCAAGTATCTCACTTCAAGCCTTTATCAATCTATGGGACCTTGGGTACCTACAAGTCCATAGATCGAGACAAAAGACAAAGAAACAAAAGATACAATTCTCAATTGCAAAAAAAATACAATTCTACCATTATCTAGATGCAAATAATCGCTACGAGGTTTCTCCCCAACCCGCAGCCCGTGAGGACTACCCACTCATAAAAAATAGATCGAATATAGAAAACATTATAAAAATACTTAGATTGAAATCAAATATTCTTACAATGGTCGCCAAATCACAAGGAGATCTAAATTACAAAGCAATGGCTATGGCTAGTGGATGCATGGATGGTGGAAGTGATGAACAATGAATGAACAATGGCATGGATCTCCTTTGGTGGTGTTGTGATGTAATCTGAGAATGGCGGCTCTCTGGCCGGCGGCTGGAGCCTCAAAATATATAGCCGTCTTCATGAAAGTTGTAGGGTTTGATGAGATGAAGCCGTCGCCACCTGGTACGGGCGGACGGTACGTGCAGGCCCTGCCCGTACTAGTGGTCATTAAGCTTGCTGACGCCCTAGAACGACTCCCCAATTACTTGGCCGTGTGGACTTCGTCAAAACATTCATTATGACTCCTTATTTTGCATTAAAAACCGTGATTTCATGCACAACATAATTCAAAGAGAGGTTTCGCATATCTTTGCAATTATTAGTCGTGAGTGGCAAGGATTGAGAGTTTCTTGGCAATTTCTTGATCAAAAACAATGTTTAAACGTGGTAGAATGGCAAATATTGGATCCATCAACTTCCCTAGAGCTCAAACCTTATCGCCCTCGAGCAAGAAGAACCAAAAGAACTATAAGGAATTCAGCATTTAAACTTGAAACAATGAGAATACGAATTCACTTATGGTTGGTAGTCGTATGCGCTCAACACTTCGTTCATTTGCGAGGCTTATCAAAGTTAGAGAGATGACAAGAGTACTATACAAGCTTTGGTAAGTCAATACAATCAAAGTAAAGTTTAATATAAGTATAAGTAACTAGAAGTGCAGCAATCAATCCAATTCTTCTAATTAACTCTTAGTTTGCCAAGGAACACTAGGATGTTTAAATAGCATAATTGAGTAAGCGAGTTTTATGTCCTAAGTAGTATAACAATGAAGTGTCTTATTTACACCCACATCAATAAATAATCCAATCATTTTTTTTCAAGAAAAAATCATAAAGTAGTAATGAGACCATGACAAGGACTTGTTATGTGGATCCTCATAGATATCTTTTTTTATTCTTTCAAGCATCACTGGATGTCTCTTTTGTAAGTGATGGGGATGTGCTGAATGGGGTATGCCCAGCAGGACGTTTCGATTGGGCCAAAGGTCTCACAAATGGGCCTGCAGGACGATGACTGGAATGCGACTAAGGAGAAGGCCCAACAACTGGAGACTGGAGGCCTAGGAGCGCGCTCGAAGCCCAGTCGGATTAGGTCAAAGCCTCTGAATCCATATCTTGTTCGGTTGTACATTGTGAACCCTAGCGAGGTGCCTCATATATAAACCTCCCTAGGGTATCCTGGGGACTTATGTTCCATCATACACCCCCTTCAAGCGACTCGCTGCTTAGACGCCGAGCTCGCCACCCCTGTAACTCGCTCTCCATCAATCCAATCTAGCAGGAGTAGGTATTTACCCTCCGGGGGTGGCGAACCTGGATAAATCCATGTGCATCCGCCCCCATCTCGCACCACAGATGGCCGCCAGCTCTCGCCCCCGATTCAACCAATCGCTGCCTACTGCAGCGACTGCTGTGGCCATTTCCACGACAGTGGTGCCCACCGTGGGGCCTAGCCGGACTGGCCTGAGTTCTACGGCGAGACCCTATTCACCGACCGATCGGCCGCTCGCCACCGGATGCATGATCGCGACTGGCGGGATCTTACAGATCCTTCCTAGCAGCTACATCCCGGCGTCGCGCCCGATCACCCACGGCATTGTAATGTCGGTCGGCTCCATCAACCTCTTTGTTGGCTTCACCAGCGCGGTTGACCCAGCGGCGACGGTGATTGTTGGCAGATCGCCGCTGCACTGCGATCTGCTCTCAGAGGAGCAGGTCAGCTCCATCAGGAGCCTCGTCAGCGAATACGACTCGGCCGCCAGCAACGCGGCCGAGACCAACGCCGCCACGAACGACGAGGCCCTAAACAATGATGCCGACTCCGCGACCCCTGCCTCGGTCGGCGAATCTATCACCACGGCATCACGAGAGGACTCCATCACGCGGGACTCCTCCATCCTCGGGATCTTCGATTCCGATTCTGGCTCGGAGTCGCCCAAGGACTTCCGCGCCAGATCCAATCGCTTCAACGTGATCTACATGGCGGGCAGCATGGCCGCCCCGCCAGATCCGTTCTCCACACCGATCCGGCCGACCGCCATGGCCACAGAGGTGGAGGAGGCCCGCCTGCGACTCACGGAGGCGCAGCGCAATGAGCTCACCGAGCGCGAGAGATACCGCCTCGAGCGGGAAACGGCGCGGGAGCTATTGCTCTATCACTAGCGCCGCATCAGGACGCGCATGAACTCCAACGTGCAGGGCCGCGTCCTCAACTTCAACGACGAAAGCGACCCCGCAAGCGCGACCGAGCGTGAGTACTACGAGAACGCACCACTAGGTGGAAGCAACCGACCACCACCCGGTGCACCAGCGACCGAGCCCCTCCACCACCCATTGGCCGTCTGCCCTTGCCGGACCAGCCGCGGATCATCATCTTGCCACAGGCCCTCGACGCCAACGGACTCCCACTCTACTCCACCCCGATGGACAATGTCATCGCGGCCGACGGCGTGGTCGCCAACCTCGACGTCCAGGGAGAAGGCACACTGCAGATCTAGTACGCCAAGGCCCTACTCGCCAGGGCTGTCGAGCAACAAGCCGTGGGAGTCAACCCGCGGGGTCGGATGTATTCCTGCTCCTCGGCAAGCAGGGCGTCCTCAAGCGGCCACCCCACCATCGCCAACGCCGTGACCTACCCACCACCGCAGCCCCTGGCGATGCAGCCACGGGACACCAACCACGCGCTCTCCACCAACGAGTGACGACTGGTGAACAACACGGTCGCCGTCAACGGGCAGCCCATCAACGCCCGCACGCACATCATCAACAACCAGGCCTGGCGAGCGCGCCAGCCCAACTACTTGAGGCATACCCTCAGTAATCGCGGCGACCCCGAACCCAGGGGCTCGCTCAGCCGAGTCGGGCCCCAATGCTTCGGGCCCATGATCAGAGGGTAAAAGTACCCCGCCAACTTCAAGGCGCCCAAGGATATCGAAAAGTATGATCCAACGTACAACCCAGCAGTGTGGCTGGACACATACCTCATGGCGATGGGAATCGCCGGCCACACTGACCTGCTCGCCGCTCGCTACCTTCCCCTGATGATGGAGGGCGCGACCCGGCAATGGATCAACACCCTCGCCGCCGACAACATCGACTCCTGGGAGGAAATGCGGGATGCCTTCGTCAGGCACTTCGAGGGCTCCTACACCCATGCCACCACCATTAAAGACCTGGAGAGGTGCATCCAGGGACAACGCGAGTCGACCCGCCACTAGATTCAAAGGTGGCAAGAACTATGGATCAATGCTTCCGGCATCCACCCGGACATGGCGATACATTGCTTCAAGAACACGTGCCGGTACGAACCCCCGGTCGCCAAGATCAAGCGGGTCTACCGAATGCTCGACAACATTCCCGACCTCCTCGAGATCGCCAAGCGCTACGTGGAGGAGGACCCCAACCAATACTCCGACAACGAGTCGGGAGGAAGACGCCGCACCAGCGGCCACGACAGCGGGCAACAACGCGACATGCGCTACAGCAACACCCGCATCACTGGCAAATGCCGCACGGGCGGGCGAGTCCACTTTGTCGCCAATGCCGACTATGGCCAACGCGACCCCAAGAGCTACCGCCGCGATGGAGGAAATTATCGTGATAGCGGAAACTACTACGCTAACAACGCGGAGAGGCTAAAATTCGACCTCGTTACCCTGCTCAACCAGCCCTACGTCTACCACAGCAGGGAGGGGAAACCCACCACCCACACCACCGCGGACTGCCACTCTCTCAAAGAGATCGAAAAGGCAAGGCGAGCAAGGGAGGACCCGAACAACAACCCACCTTGGGACAACGGAAACGCTGGCGGCTTCGGCAACGCCGTCGGCTCACTACACACGTTCACCGGGCTCGGCACCAAGCGCGAGAGGAAGGTGCTCGCCCGCGCAGTCACCGTCAATGCGGTGACACAGGTCGATATCCCACCCTTCCTCAACAGGTCCGAGCAGAGCATCACTTGGAGTCACCAGGACCACGCTCCCAAGATCGAGTACCCATGGCGAGTCGCCCTGGTGGTCAGGCCCAAAGTGGTCGACTATTGGCTGCCCAAGACACTGATGGACGGCGGGAGGTCCATCAACATCATGTATCTGGACACGTTCAAAAGGCTCTAGCTCCTGGAATCGGCAATCCAGCCGACCCTGACAACCTTCCACGGCATCGTCCCCGGTCGGAAGGTGTACCCGATCGAAAACGTGACATTACCGGTCAGCTTTGGCACACCAGAAAACTACCACACCGAGCCAATCAAGTTTGAGTTGGTGAACTTCCGCAGCCCCTATCACTGCGTCTTGGGACGCCAAACGTACGCCAAATTTATGGCAACCCCCCACTATGCATACAACATGATGAAGCTCCCAGGGCCGAGTGGTATCATCACCCTCCACGGTGACCCCGATATGGCCGTGGAATGCAAGGACAAAGGCGCTGAGCTCGCCGACGCCGTCATCACTGTGAAGACTGATCACGTGGAGGAACTCGCGAAATACGCGGGCAACATCAACAAGGATGACCCCACCATCCTGAAGAAGCCAACCGCCACGAACTCCACGTTCGAGGCGACCACACATACCCGCACCGTCGAGCTCGTCCCGGGCGACTCTAGCCAGACGGTCACCATTGGGGCGCACATGAGGCCCACATAGGAAAGCGCGCTCATCGAGTTCCTCCGTGAGAACCGCGACATCTTTGCATGGAAACCTTCTGACATGCCAGGTGTCCCGAGGGAACTCGCTGAGCACAAACTAAATGCCGACCCCAAAGTGCGACCAGTAAAGCAGTCGTTGCGGCCCTTCAATGAAGAGCACCGCCGAGCAATAGCCGAAGAAGTGCAACGCCTGTTGATGACCCACAAGTATAGGGGATGTATCGCAGTATTTTCGATAAGTAAGAGTGTCGAACCCAACGAGGAGCAGAAGGTGCTGGCTAGTGGTATGGATCAGGAATTCTCTGCAAATACTTAGCAAACGGATTTTTAGGGTTTTTTGATAAAGCAAGTAAACAAAGTACGAGTAAATAAAAGACAGTAGGAATAAATGCAGCAAGTGGCCCAATCCTTTATGCAGCAAAGGACAAGCCGATTGAATTACTTAAGATGACCAAACGTTCTCGAGGACACATGGGAAGACTGTCAAGTGCTTTCGCTTCATATAGTTGATTAATCTTCTTTAGCTTGCTAAGTGTTGTGTGGGTGAACCTGTGCTAATGTACCGACCTTCCTAGGACTAATACATACTTGCGATTATACCCCTTGCAAACATCCGTAAGTACAAGAAAGTAATTAAGGTAGAAACCTAACCACAACTTTAAACTCTAAGACCCTTACGTCCCTTGTGCAATGGTTTCCTAACGGGGGTTCAGGTTTCTGTCACTCCGGCAACCCCTACGATTAGTAGCCAAATACACAATGCATTCCCCTAGGCCCATATAGGTGAAGTGTCATGTAGTCGACGTTCACATGACACCACTAGAAGAAGTACAACACAACTTAAATATCAAACTATTGAATCTTTCTCAACACAACTGCACTACTAACAACATGACTTCTCCCATGTCCTCAAGAACAAAACAAACTACTCACAAGACATCATATGGATCATAATCAGAGATGGAATAATGATGTATAACAATCTGAACATAAACAATAATTCAATGGTTCACTCAATAGCATCAACTATAAAGAGTAATCAATAACAGGAAAGTTTCCCCTATGAACTAATGCAAGATTCAACCCTATTGTTATAGCAATATGGAGATGGTGATGAGGGTGCTGATGGTGATGATGGTGGTGGTGATGATGGTGATGATCCCGATGAAGTCCAGCTTGATGGTGGTGTTGATGGCGACGATCTTCCCTCTCTAGGAAGGAATTCCCCCGGCAAAAATCTATCTGCTGGAGAGATCTTTCTCTCTCGGTGTTTTCCGTCCCGCAGAGGCGGCGGAATCTTTCTGTGGTCGCTCCCCGAGTCTTAGGGTTTCGAGAGGAATATATACGCCAGAGGGGAGTGCCAGGGGTGGACCAGGGCGGCCACACCACCTGGTGGCGCGGCCTAGGGTGGCCCACGCCAGGGGGTGGTGTGGGCCCCCTGTGGCCCATCTACAGCCCCCCTTCTGGCTTCCTTCGTCTTCTAGAAAAATAGGATTTTCCATGTATTTTCCCGGATTTTCTGATCTTCGCGAATGTTTCCTCCAAACAGCACCTTTTCCATCAGAATCCTGACTACAACGGTCCATGCTCCAAAAGTCATCAACCATGCAAAAACAGATGAAATAACATAAGTATCACCTCTCAATATGAAATATATCAATGAATAACAGTGAATTATGACATAGAATAGTGATGCAAAATGGACGTATCAACTCCCCCAAGCTTAGACCTTGCTTGTCCCCAAGCGAAACTGAGCTCAATAAACATGGCCTCAGGTTTATGGAGTGAAGAGTTGATAAAAGAATACGGACAAGAAGCATCACATTCATCAAATACATAGATCATAATATAATACAACTCACTATTATATAACTCAACTTGCAATAAGTAAAGGAAACACAATAAAGATACATAAAGTAAATCATAATTGGCAATGGCAAACTTAGCTCTTGGTCGAAGAATAGTTGATAATTTGCTGGAGTTCACATATAACTGGTTTTCAATGATAGCTTTCAAAGTAGTAAACATCAAGATAAGAGCAAAGTGCAAAACAAGGAACATAAGAAACATGATTGAATAAATCAGCATATGAATGAATGGAACACAACAATTCAAAATACTAGCTGAGATAGAAGGGAGTAGGTTTACTGACTCAACTACAAAGTAAAATAAAGGCCCTTCGCAGAGGGAAGCAGGGATTGCAAGTCTCATGAAGAGCTCCCAAAAATTATGATACCTACTAGCTTTCAGCTCTCATTGCCCCTATCATAGGCATCTTTAGGTGATTAAGGTTAAAGTGATCAAATATGAGGATATGCATTGACAAGTTGTAAGTTGAGAATCTCATGTCCCTTGAATACGAGGGTCGCTCCTCATCCTACTCAAGTTTAGTCACCGGTAAGTTCTTGTCATTGTAAGCATATGTGTATCATAGAGAACCGCCAACGGGGTACCCCTTGCCCGATGATACGGAAGAATCCCCATATCAAAATGACAAGGCAAGCAGACAACAAGCATCTCAGGAATCTTCTTATTTACCATGGGAATATGGTGCTTTTTTCTCTCTTTCCTCTTTTCATAATCTCTTTTTTTTCTTTTCTCTTTTTCTCAATCTCTATCTCTTTTTATAAGAAGAATGCTTCATAGATACTCGTTATGGTTATGTTGCAGGTTTCCACCATGTCAACATGGATTAGACCAGCGGCCCAGGCATTTCTCTAACACACATGCATAACTCCATGGACTTACAAGCTCCCCTTTCATTTCACACCGACGACATCCATAGACAAAAGAACATGATATCAACTAGGTACAAAGTACCAGTGTAATGTTGAAAGCGTTCCCCATGACATCATGGTTCTGCTAATTCACAACTTACAAAGCGCAAGCATATACGCAACATAGGTGAGCACAATGGTTCAAGTTTATTAAGTGCAAGAAAAGTAAAGTGTGCCATCAAGTTCGTGAGAGCTTTAATCACTAATTTTCACATAACAAGTTTAATTTGGGAGGTAGACAAAACAAGAATTTACTTGGAATAGCAATAATGCTACTAGGTAGGTATGGTGGACACAAATGGCATGGGTTTTGGTTTAAAGGAGTGGATGCTGAGAAGAATTCCCTCTCGGTACAGGTTTTTGGCTAGCAAAGTTGGGTAGCAAGCATAAGAGTTCAAGGAAACAAACAAACATACAAGTGATAAAACAAACATGCAATCTTCCTTGGAAGCACAAAAGATCTTAACTAGAGAATACTAGACTTATGAGCAAATCAAGAAAGAAAGATGATGGAATTATTTTTCTTTAGAGTACTTCTATCTTTTTCATTCAACTCTTAAAAATAGCGTTGCTACTGACCGAGCCAGGTTTGCCAAAACCAACTAAATTAACTCAATGATCCCAAAGTGATACCAATACTAACAACAAGATCAATCATATAACCACGAATTGAAAACTAATACAAGCTATGAAAAAGAGTGAATGACAGAACTTCTCATTAATATTCCATAACGGAAACTCACACCAAGGGATACATATCTAACGAGAGAGGGGACACTTCCATAATGCAAACCATACTACATAATAACTTCTCTATTCATGATATGACTCTACTAATAAGGTAAAAAGATAGAAGATAGTGATATGATACCGCGGCACTCCCCCAAGCTTGGAACAAACCAAGGGGATGCCAAACCTGATGATGAATTACTCCTTTGGTGGTGGTGGTAATATTTTCTTCGTGGACGTGAGGAAATCTTTCAGCATCTTGCGAAGCCTATTATTCTCCCATTGAAGCAGGTCCACCTTCCTTCTCAAGTCTCGGTACTTATCGCAGAACTCATTAGTGGCTCGTAGAGCTTCCGTTGATGTGGGGCAAGAGACTAAAGGTACCAGCCCCTGCTTGGGGTCTTGAGAGTCCTCCTCCATAGGCTCCTTCCCTTTATCCTTGGCGGACACCATTGTGCTTCTAAACCTTCAAAGAGTATGTCCTGGCAGAAATAGATCGAAACAAAAACACGATGAAAACACGATATACGAACCTCGGGAGATCCGGGGGATTATATATTACGAAGTTTCATAACAAAAGGAAGGTACTCGGAGAAAACGAGTCAGGGGTGGAGTCCGGGGTGGACTCACCACCTGGTGGCGCGGCCTAGGGAGGGCCCGCGCCACATGGTGGTGTGGGACACCCTGGCTCTGTTTCCGTCCCTTTTTCGCTTTGTAGCTTTCCTTTTGGACTGAAAACTGCAAAAATATAGTTGGATTGTATTTTCGTGGAACTTTTCTTACCGGAACTGTTACCTATTTGAAAACAGACTCTACAGGTCTCTGAATTTGGTCCTTGATAAATCTTTTCGGAGTCACCACTTGAATATCATCGATATCTTCATCTTCATACACTTATTACTTGACTCATAAAACCCTTCTCTTCCTTATTACACCATCATCTCCACTACCTGGAGAATTTCTTTCACACAAAACTCCACACAGTTCTCATTAGCAACATTAGTGTATATGAAGTGATAAAACCTTATGAGTCCAAATTCAACTGAAAACCATCAAAACATAAGCTACTGTAGCAACTCCTTCCAAAAACCAAAAAAGAATTCAAAAAGGAAATCGAATAAAGAGGCAAATGCAAGAGTGGCCAAATCTGTCAAAACAGACCAGCAGGTAAGGATCAATTTTTTCAAAAATCTTCTGTTGCTCAAATCAAAAAGTGCAAAACTAACTAAAGTTAAATAACAATCTGGGGCATAAGCACAAAACATTACAGCTCAATCCGACATACAGAGATCTCACACGAATTTTTACAGTGAAGCACAAAAATCTGTTTCGGGACAGCAACTTCCCCAAATCTTACTTCTCTCTCTTTAGAGGTTGATCTTGACACAAAAACCAAACAAAACGGATAAGGAGCGGTTATTACCAAAGTAATAACTTCCACGACTCAAAGAAACAAAAACAAACTGAAAGCAAAAACAAATTGGGTTGTCTCCCAAAAAGCTCTTTCTTTATAGCCATTAAGATGGGCATGATAATTTTGAAGACACTCTCATAGGAATATGAACTGAAGTGAAAGAGAGCATTAAGAAGCAAAAATACACATGTTTAAGTCTAACCCACTTCCTATGCAAGGGAATTTTGTAAACAAACAAGTTGTTGAAACCAGAGGTTATAAGCATAGGAAGGCAAAAGAAGTGCAACATAAAAACTTTCAGCATAAAACGAGGAAACTTGATATTATTGAGATACATAAGAACACTTTTCCATCTCTCATAATAACTTTCAGTATCATGCATAAACTTAACAATATAGCTATCACAAGGACCATCGTACCAATGATCACTTATTCTAACAGAAAACACAGGAATACTAGCTCTCATAACACTACTTTGTGAAACAAAATTAGCGGTATCCTTACAAAGGATAGTGTGTCCCTCTTCTTCATATTTAGTGACAAAGTCTTTCACATTTGCTATTATAGGTTCATCAACCTTTTGTTTATCAGGTTCAACAGCTTCATTCGTACTTTCATTAACCATACTAGCTATCATAGAGTGTTCCTTTATCTTAACTGGGAAAGGCATTTTATCATTGTAAGGTTTAGGTAAGACATGATTAGTAGTATAAACTTTAGTTTTTCTTGCAGGAACACTCTTAGCAACACCTTTATAAGGTTCATGGTACTTATTCCACTTCTTTTTAGGCACTTCAATGTAGGAAGAAAAAGCCTTCAAATAAGAAGCAATAGCTTGAGAGTCTAGACCATAAGCATTTTTAATGTTTTGAAAGTCATCAGTTCCCATAAAAGATTCAATGCATTCATAATCATAATTTATACCTGACTTTCTACCTTTGTCATTCTCCCAAGCTTCAACATTGTCTTGAATACGGTCCAGAAGATCCCATTTAGCTTCTTCTTCCATATGAGTGAATGATCCAGCACAAGAAGCATCCAATAAATCTTTATCATGTAGAGGGAGCCTTGCATAAAAGTTATTGATAATAATATTGTTGGGGAGCTCATGAATGGGACATTTGAGCATTAGTAACTTGAATCTCCCCCAAGCTTGAGCTGTACTCTCTCCATCAAGAGGCCAAAAGTTGTATATTTGATTCCGATCTTTATGAATCTCACTAGGAGGATAAAACTTCGAATAAAAGAGAGGCACTATTTCCTCCCATTCCAGAGCTTGACCATTCTTCAGCAGCTTATACCATTCCTCAGCTCTTCCTTTCAGTGATAATGAGAATAACTTCTTCTTAACTTGATCTGTAGTAATACATGCACGCTTGAACAACCCGCATAATTCGTGTATAAAGAGTAAATGATCACCGGGATGGACAGTTCCATCCCCAACATAGTAGTTATCCATAACACGATCAATAATTCTTGTAGGTATTTTGAAAGCATCATTCTCAGTAGGTGGTGGCTTATCTACTACCTTAGCAGTTGTAGTAGCATTACCAAATAAGAAACTCAGCGAATTATCCATAACGAAAATAAAGCAACTAAGAGAAGTAAACAATACTCACAGTAGAAGTTTCCTTTACCAGTTCCCCTCTCCAATATTGCTTCACTCCCTGGCAACGGCGCCAGAAAATAGTCTTGATGACTCACAAGTATAGGGGGTGTATCGTAGGATTTTTGATAAGTAAGAGTGTCGAACCCAAACGAGGAGCAGAAGGTGCTGGCTAGTGGTATGGATCCGGAATTCTCTGCAAATACTTAGCAAACGGATATTTAGGGGTTTTTGATAAAGCAAGTAAACAAAGTACGAGTAAATAAAAGACAGTAGGAATAAATGCAGTAAGTGGCCCAATCCTTTATGCAGCAAAGGACAAGCCGGTTGTATTACTTAAGATGACCAAACATTCTCGAGGACACATGGGAAGACTGTCAAGTGCTTTCGCTTCATATAGTTGATTAATCTTCTTTAGCTTGCTAAGTGTTGTGTGGGTGAACCTATGCTAATGTACCGACCTTCCTAGGACTAATACATACTTGTGATTATACCCCTTGCAAACATCCGTAAGTACAAGAAAGTAATTAAGGTAGAAACCTAACCACAACTTTAAACTCTAAGACCCTGACATCCCTTGTGCAAAGGTTTCCTAACGGGGGTTCAGGTTTCTATCACTCTGGCAACCCCTACGACTAGTAGCCAAATACACAATGCATTCCCCTAGGCCCATATAGGTGAAGTGTCATGTAGTCGACGTTCACATGACACCACTAGAAGAAATACACCACAACTTAAATATCAAACTATAGAATCTTTCTCAACACAATTCCACTACTAACAACATGACTTCTCCCATGTCCTCAAGAACTAAACGAACTACTCACAAGACATCATATGGATCAAGGTAAGAGATGAAATAATGATATGTAACAATATGAACATAAACGATAATTCAATGGTTCACTCAATAGCATCAACTACAAGGAGTAATCAACACCGGGAAAGTTTCCCCTAAGAACTATGCAAGATTCAACCCAATTGTTAAAGCGGTATGGAGTGGTGATGATGGTGCTGATGGAGATGATGGTGGTGGTGATGATGATGATGATCCCGATGAAGTCCAGCTTGATGGTGGTGTTGATGGCGACGATCTTCCCTCTCTGGGAAGGAATTCCCCTGGCAGAAATCTGTTTGCCGGAGAGATCTTTCTCTCTCGGTGTTTTCTGCCCCGCAGAGGCGGCGGAATCTTTCTATGGTCCCTCCCCAAGTCTTAGGGTTTTGGGAGGATAATATACGTTAGAGGGGAGTGCCAGGGGTGGACTAGGGTGGCCACACCACCTGGTGGCGCGGCCCAGGGTGGCCCGCGCCAGGGGGTGGTGTGGGCCCCCTGTGGCCCATCTCCAGCCCCCCTTCTGGCTTCTTTCGTCTTCTGGAAAAATAGGATTTTCCATGTATTTTTTCGGATTTTCTGATCTTCGCGAATTTTGCCTCCAAACAGCACCTTTTCCATCAGAATCCTAACTATAGTGGTCCATGCTCCAAAAGTCATCAACCATGCAAAAACAGATGAAATAACATAAGTATCACCTCTCAATATGAAATATATCAATGAATAACAGTGAATTATGACATAGAATAGTGATGCAAAATGGACGTATCACCTGTTGGCAGCAGGTTTCATCCGGCCAATAAAATACTCCAAGTGGCTAGCAAACCCAGTCCTGGTTCTGAAAAAGAACAACACATGGAGAATGTGTATCGACTACACCAACCTCAACAGCGCCTGCCCAAAGGAGGAGTTCGTCCTACCGTTCATGGATCAGATCATCGACTCGATGATACATTGCAAATGTATCTATAATTTTTGATGTTCCATGCTTGGTTTTATCCACTTTCTTGTGTTTTGTTCCAACTTTGGAGTACTTTTCATATGATTTCTTGGACTAACCTATTAACAAGAGCCACAGTGCCAGCTGCCTATTTTCTGTTGTTTTTGGTTCTAGGAAAGTCAGAAAATGAATATTCTTGGAATTGGACGGGATAAAAGCCAAAGTGCTTATTTTTCTGGAAGTGATCAAGTGCCAGAATACGAGACGGAGAAGGGCCAGGGAGCCACCACACCACCTGGCCAAGCGGTCAGGCCTGGCCTGTGCTAGGGGGTGGTGTGGCCGCTCTCGGCACCCTCTCGGCCTCCCCTTCTGACTATAAGTTGCCCTCGGGACGAAAACCCTAAGTGCCCGATCAAAAATCCACGAAAGAGTCTGTAGCCACCGTCATCTCCATCCCTAGATCGGGAGGGATCTGAAGCTCTTCCCGGCACCCTGCCGGAGAGGGGAATTCACTCTGGAGGCCTTCTTCATCACCATGCAAGCCTCCGGTGTGATACCTGAGTAGTCAATCCTTGGACTACTGATCCATGTAGTAGCTAGATGGCTGGTTTCTCCTCCTTTGTGCTTTCATGTTTAGATCTTGTGAGCTCCGTTCATGATCACATCTATTTGTAATCCATACATGTTGTGTTTGCGAGCATTCGATGGATATTGAGATGCTATTTCAGATTGATTATTGATTCTATCATGTCTTTGTTATTTGAGATCTTGCATGCTTTCCATTGGTAGTAGCTATCTTGGCCAAGTAGATGCTAGCAACTCCAGGAGTTAGTATTTATGCTCGATAGTGGGTTCATGCCTCTGGTAATCTGGGGAAGTGACAGAAATCTCTAAGGTACTAGATGTGTTGTTGCTACTAGGGAGAAAACAACAATCCTTTGTTCATAGAACAATCGTATTGTTTACTTTACACGCAGTTCGTAAAGCAATAATCTATTGCTTGCAACTTAATACTGGAGGGGGTTCGGATGATAAACTGAAGGTGGATTATTAGTCATAGATGCAGTTGGATGGCGGTTTATGTATTAAGTTGTAATGCCCAATCAAGTCTCGGAGGAGTCAAGATGATTAGTATATGCATGTATTGCTTTCTCGGTGTTTGTCAATTGCCCCGCTGTAATTTGTTCACCCAGCATGTTATCTATCTAAGGAGAGCCACCTCTAGTGAACTATGGATCCCGATCCTCTTTCTTTACATACAATCTACAACTGTTTACTGTTTTGTGTTTACTTTCTGCAAACTTTTACTTCTTTCCATTCGATACGTTTAATCCTTTGTTTTCCGCAAAACACGGTGAGATTGACAACCTCATCGCAAGTTGGGGACAAAGTTATGTGGTTGTGTTGTGCAGGTCTCCACGTTGCTACTAGCACCGGTAGTGCGCCCTGCCAAAGCTCAGCTAGTAACACCTTTGAGGTGTTTCCTTGCTCCTACTGGTTCGATTAAACCTTGGTTTCATAACTGAGGGAAACTTGCTGTTGTGCTCATCATACCTTCCTCTTGGGGTTCCCAACGAGCTCTACATCAACACCACGCACTAAGCACTTTTCTGGGCGCCGTGCATTGAGCCATCAAGCGATTTTCTGGCGCCGTTGCTGGGGAGTCAAGGACATCTTCACAAGGGGAGTCCCTCATAACAGATCTCTTTACTTTGTTGTTTTTGTTTTGCTTAGTTTCTTTTTGCTTCGTTTGTTTGTTTTGTTCTTCAGAAACACAAAAAAAAATTAGTTTTACTTGTTTGCTTTCTTATTTGAAAAACACAAAAAAGTTAAGTCTCCCTTAGCTCACCATGTTGATCCCTACATTCACCCTGAAAGACCTTCCAATTGGTAGTGGTTCTATAATTGGGAAAGATAACATTGAAGAATTCTTTAATCATGTTAGTAAGCATGAAGATACTGAGGATAGATCCCATGTAGAACTTGCTCCAAACTATGAGATTGCTGCAGCTTCTTTAATTCACATGTTAGAAGCTAGGTTTGTTAACCTCAACCCCTTAATGCAAGTAATGTTTCTTAAGCTCAAAAAAATTGAAGACCCTGAAAAGAGGGATTTTATTCTTGAAACTTTGTTTAAGGAGTTCTATGATGTTGCCAAAGAAGCTAGAAAAGTTTTTGAACGTTTCAATATGCTAGGCTCATGTGTAGATGTGGTTGGTACACGAGAAAAGATGAACAAAACCGAACCTAACGGGGAGGAACCTAAAATACCAATACCCTTCAAACTAGTAGCAATACATGATGCAATAGAAAAGAATCTTGATTGGATTGTTCCTGCAAACCCTTTTGATGAGAATAGTGAACCTAAGAGCATTGAGAGAGGATCCTATAGAACTTACTTGGATGATATACCTTGCCTTGTTGAAAATATTTATGGTATTGATCTTAATGCTTCTTCATTTGAGAACACTTGATTCTTTCTTTGCTTCTCATGCCTAACTTAAAGGTGTTAAAGAAAAGTACTTGTTGGGAGATAATCCAAGAGTTTTAGTTAAGTCTTGGAAGTTATTACCTCTATAATACCCTCTCCTTATCCTTTTTATTTGCTTTTTGTGCCAAGAGTAACCTCTAATGAGAGTGAAGTAATGATTGGGAAAGTTCCTGTCCTGAAACAGATTTCTGTGCTTCACCGTAAAAATTCCCGAGAGAGCTCTGTAGGTCGGATTGAGATGTAATGTTCTTTGCTTCTGACCCAGGTTGTTATCTAAATTTTGTTAGTTCAACACTTTTTGATTTGAGCAACAGAAGGTCTTCGAAAAAATTCGTCTTTACCTGCTGGTCTGTTTTGATAGATTTCTGCCATTTTCTGCATTTGCTTCTTGTTAGTTCCTTCTTCAGTTCCTTTGGGGAATTGAGCTTTTTGAGGGAAGTGCTACAGTATCTAGTGTTCTAATGGAAGTTTATTTGGTGTTAGAACTGAACCTTGAGACTTATTTATCTTAAGTGCACTAATGTTGCTAATGAGATTGTGTGAAGTATTGTATGAAGGAAAATTTTCAGGTGTATGGAAGGAATTAGTAATGAGATGAAGGATGGACTAAAGCTCAAGCTTGGGGATGCCACGCGTGTCACCCCAAGAAATATCCAAGAAGTACAAGCGTCAAAGCTTGGGGATGCCCAAGGCATCCCCTTCTTCATCAATAAAAATGCCACGTTTCTTCCAAACGCTTCATTTTTATTGTTTCATGCACAGTTGTGTTTTTCTTGGAGCGTCTCCTTTTTCGTTTTTGTTTTGGTTTTTAGTTTGCTTGGTTTTCTTAGTGTTCTGAATAAGTTGGTTGGACCCCCTGTTTCATACTTTGGTTTGCAAATAGTTTGGTTTGGTTCGAAAAAGAGTAGGAAAGTTCATGCTTATGTGGTAAAAAGAGCTCGTTTTTGACTGTGGCCTATGCTTTGTCATGCCATGCTTGATATTGTTTTGGCTTTATGCTTACTATTCTTTGCTGTACATTGACTTGTTATAAACAATTGAGATTGCTTAATGTGCCTTGGATGAATCATGTGTTGTTTTAGCATATTAAAGCATAGTATAGTGGTATTCTCTTTTGATGCTTTATTTGGGTTGACTTGGCACATGTTCACACCATGTTATGACTGTCTCAAGTCACCATAGCCTTTATGATCCTTTAGTTTTCAACTTTTAGTATCACTTTATGCTTTGATCAATGATGTTTTGTCGCTCTGCATGATTATGGCCATTATTGCTCTCTTAGTTTGTCGCTCCCAGTCTTTTGCGAGCCTCCACAACAAAGTATGAGTTCCACTCATGCATCCAACTCCCTAAACCAAGTTATTCCAAAGAGTCCACCATACCTACCTACTAGCTTATGCTATTCCAAGTATATTCATGCTTTTGTTTACCTTCCACTTGTTATGAAAAAACTAGTGATTAAAGCTCTCACGAACTTGATGGCACACTTTACTTTACTTGCCCTTAATAAACTTGAACCATTGTGTCTTCTATGTTGTATATGCTTGCACTTATTTGTTGGGAATTAGCGGAACCATGCTTTCATGGGGAACGCTTTCAACATTGCACTTGGTACTTGTACCTAGTTGATATCATGCTCTTTTGTATATGGATGTCGTCGGTGTGAAATGAAAGGGGAGCTTGTAAGTCCATGGAGTTATGTATATGTGTTAGAGAAACGCTTGGGCAGCTGGTCTAATCCATGCTGACATGGTGGAAACCTGCAGCGTAACCATAATGAGCTGTCTATGAAGCATTCTTCTTATAAAAAAAAGTCCTATACTGAGAAAAGAGAGAAAAAGAGAAAAAAGAGATACTATGAAAAGAGGAAAGAGAGAAAAAAGCACCATATTCCCATGGTAAATAAGAAGAATGTTGAGATGCTCGTTGTCTGCTTGCTTGTCATTTTGATATGGGGATTCTTCCGTATCATCGGGCAAGGGGTACCCCGTTGGCGGTTCTCAATGATACACATATACTTACGATGACAAGAACTTACCGGTGACTAAACTTGAGTAGCATGAGGAGCGGCCCTCGTATACAAGGGACATGAGATTTCTGACTTATACTTCGTCAAGCATGTACACCATAGTTTGTTCACTTTAACCTTAATCACTTCAAGATGCTTATGATAGGGGCAATGAGAGCTGAAAGCTATAAGTACCATAATTCTTGGAAGCTCTTTATGAGACTTGAATCCCTACTTCCTTTTACAAAAGGCCTTTCTTCCACCATTATATTGAGTCTCCACATTCTATCTTTATGCACCTACTTTGAGAGCATAGTGGCCATTCTTAGTTCTATGTGCTTTGTCCCAAGACTAGTTGATTGATGCATAACTTGGTATTGCTTGTTTGAAACTATTGTATCTAGTCACTCTTATGAACTTTGAAGGTGTCCTATGCATTTATATTTGCTACTCTATTGAGGGACAAGCTGAATACTTTTATGCTATGTTTTCTTTATGTGAAACAAACAAATGTCTTGCAAAGCATTGTTATTCATGAATCTTTTGTTTGTACCTTTTCATGTTGCATCATAGTCTCTTTGCTTATTGCTAGAACTTTGTCTTTCATGTTATGATTGAAGTACTATGATCCTAGCTTTGAGTATTTTGCAAATACTTTGATCAAGTCTTTGATGGTGCATGTCACCTCAAAAATTATTCTTTCTTTTTATCACTTACCTACTCGAGGACGAGCAGGAGTTAAGCTTGGGGATGTTAATACATTGCAAATGTATCAATAATTTTTGATGTTCCATGCTTGGTTTTATCCACTTTCTTGTGTTTTGTTCCAACTTTGGAGTACTTTTCATATGATTTCTTGGACTAACCTATTAACAAGAGCCACAGTGCCAGCTGCCTGTTTTCTGTTGTTTTTGGTTCCAGGAAAGTCAGAAAATGAATATTCTCGGAATTGGACAGGACAAAAGCCAAAGTGCCTATTTTTCCGGAAGTGATCAAGTGCCAGAATACGAGACGGAGAAGGGCCAGGGAGCCACCACACCACCTAGCCGCGTGGCCAGGCCTGCCCCGCGCCAGGGGGTGGTGTGGCTCCTCCCGGCACCCCCTCGGCCTCCCCTTCCGACTATAAGTTGCCCTCGGGACGAAAACCCTAAGCGCCCGATCAAAAATCCACGAAAGAGTCTGTAGCCGCCGTCATCTCCATCCCTAGATCGGGAGGGATCTGAAGCTCTTCCCGGCACCCTGCCGGAGAGGGGAATTCACCCTGGAGGCCTTCTTCATCACCATGCAAGCCTCCGGTGTGATGCGTGAGTAGTTCATCCTTGGACTACTGATCCATGTAGTAGCTAGATGGCTGGTTTCTCCTCCTTTGTGCTTTCATGTTTAGATCTTTTGAGCTCCGTTCATGATCAAGATCATTTATTTGTAATCCATACATGTTGTGTTTGCGGGGATCCGATGGATATTGAGATGCTATTTCAGATTGATTATTGATTCTATCATGTCTTTGTTATTTGAGATCTTGCATGCTTTCCGTTGTTAGTAGCTATCTTGGCCAAGTAGATGCTAGCAACTCCAAGTGTTAGTATTTATGCTCGATAGTGGGTTCATGCCTCTGGTAATCTGGGGAAGTGACAGAAATCTCTAAGGTACTAGATGTGCTGTTGCTACTAGGGAGAAAACAACAATCCTTTGTTCATAGAACAATCGTATTGTTTACTTTACATGCAGTTCGTAAAGCAATAATCTGTTGCTTGCAACTTAATACTGGAGGGGGTTCGGATGATAACCTGAAGGTGGATTATTAGTCATAGATGCAGTTGGATGGCGGTCTATGTATTATGTTGTAATGCCCAATCAAGTCTCAGAGGAGTCAAGATGATTAGTATATGCATGTATTGCTTTCTTGGTGTTTGTCAATTGCCCCGCTGTAATTTGTTCACCCAGCATGTTATCTATCTAAGGAGAGCCACCTCTAGTGAACTATGGATCCCGGTCCTCTTTCTTTACATACAATCTACAACTGTTTACTGTTTTGTGTTTACTTTCTGCAAACTTTTACTTCTTTCCATTCGATACGTTTAATCCTTTGTTTTCCGCAAAACACAGTGAGATTGACAACCTCATCGCAAGTTGGGGACAAAGTTCTGTGGTTGTGTTGTGCAGGTCTCCACGTTGCTACTAGCACCGGTAGTGCGCCCTGCCAAAGCTCATCTAGTAACACCTTTGAGGTGTTTCCTTGCTCCTACTGGTTCGATTAAACCTTGATTTCATAACTGAGGGAAACTTGCTGCTGTGCTCATCATACCTTCCTCTTGGGGTTCCCAACGAGCTCTACATCAACACCACGCACCAAGCACTTTTCTGGGCGCCGTGCATTGAGCCATCACTCGACCGCGGGATTGGAGTCGCTGTGCTTCCTCGATGCATACTCTGGTTACAACCAGATCAAAATGGCGGTCGAGGATGAAGAGAAGATGGCTTTCATCATGCCATTCGGCGCCTTCTGCTACACGGCCATGACGTTCGGCCTCTAGAACGTCGGCGCCACATACCAAAGGTGCATGCAGGAATGCCTCGCGAGCCAAATTGGCCGCAACATTCACGTCTACATCGACGACGTGGTGGTAAAATCCACCTGCCAGGACGACCTGCTCGCCGACCTGGCCGAGACCTTCGCAAATATACGGAGGTACAACATCAAGCTGAACCCAGGAAAATGCACCTTCGGTGTCCCCACCGGACAGCTACTGGGATATGTAGTCTCCAAGCGAGGCATCAAAGCCAACCCCACCAAGATCGACACCATTGTGCGACTCAGAAAACCCGAGTGCTTGCGCGACGTCCAGAAGCTGGCCGGGCGAGTCGCGGCTCCTAGTCGCTTCATCCCGCAACTAGGCGAGAAGGCAATGCCCCTCTATCGCCTGATGCGCAAGAATCCCACGTTCCAATGGGACGCGGAGGCGGACAATGCACTCAAAGAGGTGCTACTCGCGGCTCCACTCCTTGCCGCCCCAATTGACAAAGAGCCCATGATCGTTTACGTGGCGGCCTCCACTCGAGTCGTCAGCGTCGTGATGGTCGTCGAATGGCCAGAGGAGGGCAATGAGCGCCCCATACAGCGCCCTGTCTACTACATTAGCGAAGTCCTGACGGACTCACGACAACGCTACCCGCAGTACCAGAAACTGGTGTACGCGGTATTCCGAGCGCAGCGGCGACGCCCCCATTATTTCTAGGAGCACCCAATCACGGTGGTCTCATCCGCACCCCTGCAGGACATAATACGCAATCGCGAGGCGACTGGGTGAGTCGCCAAGTGGGCCGTCGAAATCGACGTCCACAGCATCAAATACGAGCCCCGCAAAGCAATCAAGTCACAAGCCTTAGCTGATTTCCTCGCAGATTAGGAAGAAGCGCAGCAGCCAGAGAAGCTACCATACCTCCACTACTGGTCGCTCCACTTTGACGGCTCCAAGGACGCCGACAACGCAGGGGCCAGGGTCATATTACCTCCCCCAAAGGAGACAAGCTCTGATACGCTCCACCTCAACTTCAAGCCCTGCACCAACAACATGGCAGAATACGAGGCCCTCATCCACGGCATGCGGGCTGCCAAGGAGATGAACATCAACCGCCTACAGTGCTATGGCGACTCCGACCTAGTCGCCGGCCAGGTCGTCGGAACGTGCGACGCCGTCTCTCCAACAATGATCGCGTACCGCCAAGCGGTAGACCAATTGGGAGGACACTTTGACGGCTACTCTGTCGAGTGGATTGACAGGCGAAAGAACGAGGAGGCAGATGCCCTTTCCCGCATCGGATCGGCTAGGCAAACGCCACTTGCGAGTGTCTTCCTCGACATCATCCACAAACCTTCGGTCTGCCCACCGAAGGAGATAGACATCAGGATACCACTACAACCCGAGCCGGCCCTAATCACCATGATCGTGGAGCCCAACGACTGGACGGCACCATATGTCGCCTTCCTCGAGCACAAGATCCTCCCAAACAATGAGACGGAGGCAAGGATGATCGTGCGCCGCTGCAAGTCCTTCATCATCATCAACGGCGAGCTCCACAAACGTAGCGTGACTGGAGTATTCCAGCATTGCGTACAGCCAGAAGAAGGTCGCAAGATCCTCCAGGACATCCACACCAGCGACTGCGGCCATCACGCAGGCACCAAGTCGCTGGTCGCCAAGGCCATGCGACACAGCTTCTACTGGCTCACCGTGCATTGGGTGCCAGAAGTACGCCAACCAAATGCACCTCCCTGGTTCGGCACTCAAGACCATCCCCATCACATGGCCATTCGCTGTATGGGGCATGGACATGGTAGGCCTGTTCAAGAAGGCCCCATCCGTCTTCACCTACCTCCTGGTCGCGGTCAACAAGTTCACCAAATGGGTCGAGGAAAAGCCGATCAAAAAGTGCGACGGCAAGACGGCCACCAAGTTCTTACGCGAGCTCACCTACCGGTACGGCTACCCACACAGCATCATAACGGACAACGGCACCAACTTCGTGAAGGGGGCCATGGCGGAATTCTACAAAGAGCACGGCATACGACTTGACCTCGCTTCAGTCGCCCACCCGGAATCGAACGGCCAAGCAGAACGCGCTAACTAGAGCATCCTCCACGGGCTCAAGCCGCAACTCCAGGTGCCCCTTGAGCGCACCCTAGGATGTTGGGTCGAAGAGCTCCCCTCCATAATATGGGGATCCGCACGTCCGTCAATCGCTCCACCGGGTTCACACCCTTCTTCATGGTGTATAACGCCGAAGCCGTAATGCCAACAGACCTAGAGCACGACTCACCTCGAGTCACCAATTACGTCGAGGCGACAAACGAGACCGCCCGCCAGGACAGCATCGACCAAATCGACGAGGCACGCGACATGGCTCACTCCCGCACCGCAATCTACCAGCAGGGACTCCGCCGCTACCATAGCCGCCGAGTCTGGACTCGCACCTTTTAGGAGGGCGGTTTGGTCCTACGACTGGCTCGGGACAAGAAGGGCATGCACAAACTCTCCCCCCCATGGGAGGGGCCATTCGCCATAGGTCGAGTCCTCGGCAACGACGCCTACTACCCCATCGACATACGAGGCGATGGCCAGCTCGAGGTTGGGAGGCCATGGAATATAAACCTCCTCCGAAAGTTCTATACGTAGAACTCAAACATGTACTCAGCTGACATATATAATGAAATTCATTCGGTTCACAAAATTGTGTCTACTCTCCATATCCTTGTGCCACTCGCACTCGTACAATTAGCAATACGCTACCCACGGAAGTCAACCCTTGTTCGAGCGACTGGCACGCCTAAGTAGTGCGGCCTAAGGGCACTGAAAATACTCGGGCCTTGGGACGTCCACGAATATGCCAACCCGTAGCCACCATCAGAGTCGCCTAGCTCGACCGGCCCACCGGGCCAAGACGACCGGTATACGCTTCTCACAGCGACCTGTCCCTCCCATCCTCGCGCAAAGCGACTTGAACGGTTAAGTACCATGCACGGGGACTCCGCAAAAATGGAACCCTCACGCGGCTCGGGAACACACCAAGTAAGAGAGCTGCCTTGGACTCGCCCATCGACTGGTTCTCCGAGCCAGGGGAGGAGATGCGTTACAAACAACGCATTAGTAACTTGCAACAAGCACGCGCCCAAAACGGCTAAGTACTACGCTCGGGGACTCGCCCACAAACAATCCCACTCACGCTTGGGGACTCGCCCCTTCAGAAAACGCAAGGGACAAACAACACACAATCAAAATAAAACACATATGTATACAATCGAGTTATACCCCATTAAAGGGCGAACGCGCTCAAGGACTCGCTCAAACCAAAAAACACACCACACGATCACGCTCGCAGTGCGAGTCGATTGACTCCTCTTACTCAAAATATTGTTCATATTACAAAAGTCGCCACTTGGCATATATTTCAAACTGCCCAGAGATGCTATCTATTTCGCAGGCCCTGACGAAGAAGCATCCCCACCACCCTTGACATGGACGAAAGGTTTCCATAGGTTTGTCGAGTAGGTCATCAGCAACTTCGACAACGCTGACCGGAAGGGTTGCTCCGACTTTAGGTCACGATGCTCTGGCTCGGGGTCGCCAGGCGCCACCACCGTCTCCTGGTATGGCAGAAGGTCCCCCATCGCCAACACCCGATCAGCAAAGGGGGCGGCCTTGGTAGTCAGCTTCAGCACCTCCGACATCTCCACCGTACCAGTCACCGATGGGTAGCCGCTGGTGACGTCGTCGAGGTCAAAATCGTCAGGGAAGTGGGCAAGACTCAGGCTCAATGCCGTGGTGGCTCCGCGTCTGAAAGCTGAGCGTGCCATCCACTCCACGATGCTGGGCGCCTCCTCTAGATAGTGCCACACTTTCGTCAGTCCCCCAGGAATAACCTCGGTGGGGGACATCCCTTGAAGGACTGCTTGGACGCATAACGCCGAGGCAGTAGCCGTGTTCACCACGGCAGTCACGCACTACGAGGCGTTGAAGGTCTGCACCACCAGGTCGCTTTGCCCTATCACATCTGCAACATCAGATGTCAGTGACACTACGGATTTCCCCACTCTAGGACTTGCCAAACATGTTAAGTAAAGAACAGAGACTCTCCAAGGAGTTTCTGGCAGTTCTCGGTGACGTGCTTCTCCAAGGCGGCGTGATTGTTCTGCAGCCCCAGGATGATCGAGTCTGCGGCCTTCCGCTCTTCTTCCGCCGCAGTGACTGCAGCCTTCGCTCGATCCTCAGAAGAAATCGAGGCCAATTTCACCTCCTCCAACTCCTGGACTAGCGAGGCAATTCTCCCATTCGCCACGTCTAGCTCGGCAATTGGGACGTACCCTTCACGAGCCTTGGCAATTGCAGCCGGAAGACCATCTGAAAAGAAAAGAAAAGAAACAAATCGTCAACACGCTAGAACACCGTCAGTTCACATCTGAAAAACGAATCAAGTACTTACCAACAGTCTCCTGGAGTCACCGGTTTGCTTCCTGCGCCACGCGCAGATCCCGCTCTAGACGCTCCTTCGCGGCCTATCGATATGTCGACTCCCTCTGCAAGCCCTGCAAGAATAACAAAAGTTAGCATTTACCAAAACATTAGTTCCCAGCCACTGAAAATCAGCGACCAGGAACTCGGGGACTGGCGACTAGAAGAAATTCAGTTCCTAGCCGTTGAAATTCAGCGACTAGGAACTCGGGGACTGG
The DNA here is from genome assembly GCA_910589775.1 of Avena eriantha. Classification (NCBI taxonomy): domain Eukaryota; kingdom Viridiplantae; phylum Streptophyta; class Magnoliopsida; order Poales; family Poaceae; genus Avena; species Avena eriantha. Next base: position 250,988,134 of record OU342742.1, on the reverse strand, counting down.
AGAGTAGAAGCAACTCATTGTCTAGCCGCTGAAATTCAGCAACTAGACACTCGGGGACTGGATGTACCTGAATGGTGGCGCCAAGCATCTTGTGAAGCTCTCTGGCGTCCGTCGACGGGACCGTGAAGGAGGTGCGCCCGCGACAAGACCCAATGTCTTTATCAACGATCTCCGGGCTCTGTGGAGACTGGTTGTCCACCACGCCTGGAAACCCCTTTGCCATGAAGTGTGGGAACGTTGCTCACGCTCTAGCCGGGGCACTGGTTGTCGAAGCCGACGTTTCCGTCGCCGGAGCGCCCGTGGCCGGTTCAGACCGCGTAGCCGCCACCTCTTCGACGACTGCAGCGAGATCGCACTCCTTGGCGCTATCCATTGCCACGGCATCGTCGGCACCACCTTTCTGCCTCTTCACGCCCTCCATAGTCGCCGCGTCTTCAGCAGACTTCCTCTTCTTGGGGAGGTTACCCACTCCCGTGGTGGCGACCGGCGGAATCTTTGCCATGGAAGGGCGACCAATCTTCTTGACTCCAGACATGCCAACACAGAGATAGCACAAAAACGGAACACGACTTGGAATGGAGAATTCGATGCTTACTTGGTGACTGGGAGAACACGCAGCCCGGTCCTGATGTGGGCGGGCTTGTCTAATTCCGGCCCCAGCTTGCGAGTAAGACCTCTCTCGAAGACATCTGTAGCCCACGACACCACGGGCTTCCTTTATGACGAAGTCACGGTCACCGGAATTTCCGGCTCCAAAGACGCGGCCGCTCTTGAAGGTTGCGGCAACTTCGACGCCGCGGCCTCAGCCACCTCCTAGCTTGGTGCCCTCGAAGCCGTTGGTGCAATCACCGCCAGAGGAACTTCAACCATTGCCTCAGTGTCCTCGTCCTCCAATCCCCTCATCGGAATCGCATCCTCTGGGATCTTGCGCAAAGTTTTGGGGTGTCATCATCATCAGAGTCGTCATCTGACTCAAACACCATCGCCGACCTGGGCGGTGACACTAGCTTTTTTGCTGGTGACTTCGGTTTGCACGCGGGTTTCGCCGGCGTGGCCATGCGCCGAGACATGTGCTCCTGCACGATCTCGTCACCCCCTTCATGTTCATCAAGGCTGCGACTTGCCTCGAACTCACGTTGTTTCTGCATGCGAGTCTTGCGAGCCGTAGGTGCTGGGGAGGAACCTCCTCCTCTTCCTCGTAGCTTTCGGAGGAATCTCCTTCGGAGGCCTCTTCGAGCTCCCGGGGGACCTCTTCGTCAAGCGGAGGGAGACAACCCTCCAACACCTGGAACAACTGAGAACAACCACAAGTAAGTATCGAACGATGCGACTGCGAATTACGTTGCAGAAATTGTGACTAGAAGGAGAACTTACCGTGGGGGCTTCATTCTTCACGGGAGTGTATGGGGCGAGCTCGGTCGATGTGGTTGTAAATTCCGCATCGGTGATCTTCTTCAGGGCGGCCTTGTAGTCTTCGATTTCCCACGACTCTTTGCTGGTCCGGGAAGGATCGTGTTTCCCGTTGTACTCATACATCCAATGCGGCCGAGCCGCTAGCGGAACTAGACGCCACCCAAGCCAGCAGTTGTAGAGGTTGATCGAGGACAGCCCCTGATCCTTCAACCTCTGGATCTGGTCCATCATCTCCGTGACAGCCATCCTCTGGTCTTCAGGGAGTTTCTTCGGCGCCAACCAGCGAGGCTCACTCCTTTCTACGACGAACTCGGGAAGCGCTACTTCACCGGCGGGAGTGGATTCTTTCACGTAGAACCATCTCTTCTTCCACTCGCTCGCGGCCTTCTTCGGCAGCAGAAGCTTGATAAAGTTGGCCTTCGGCTTTAATTGGAATGTGACGCCGCTGTCTGCCAACATCAAGCCACCAGACGCCTCGTGCCCGATGCGACCGTGGAAGAGCTCCATCCACAGTAGGAAATACGGCTTGCAGCCAAGATAGCATTCGCAGAAGGCGACGAAGATCGCCAGCTGCTCGATGGTGTGCGGACCAAGATCCGACGGCTTGATTGCGTAATACGCACAGAAATGCCGGAAGAATAGTGAGGTGGGGGACCCCAAACCCCTCTCTAGGTGGCTGGGGAAGGAAATGAACTCGCCAGCCCGCGGCTTCGACTCGATCTTGGAGGGAGCGGGGACCCGCCAGTTCCCCTTGCGGAGGACTCCGGCGTCCTCGAAGGACTTGGGCTGGGCCATGGTGCACTTGGATTTCCCCCATGAACCTTTTGGAGGCGCCATTAGGAAGGACGTGGGGTCGCTCGGTGTGAAGGGATCAAATCGAAGGAAGACAAGATAAATGGATGCGAGAGAATAAAGAACGTAGGGAAGGATCTGCAAGGCTGATTTATTACTCCCCTTATAAGGAGGCGCTACCCGCCAGATTCGGGGTAGCCATTACCTGCGGTAATTACACCGAAGTTATCGTTGGAATATCCAACGGATAGTTTGACCAGGTTGACGGTCTAACTCCTCCTTTCCACTCGCTGGCAACTAGCCCTGTCCACTCGCCGAAGCAGCGACTTGGCAGCCGTGGCGTTCACCGGAGCAGCGACTGGGAGCCTAGGAAAATTTCCTTGGTTTTAGTGGAGTCCATCGCCGATTCGGCTGGGCGTCCAAATTGGACTCGCCTACTTCGACTGCCAAATGACCACCTGTGTCTGAATCAATGATGGCCTCGGGGACTACTGATGGGGATATGTCGAATGGGGTATGCCCAGCAGGACGTTCCGATTGGACCAAAGGTCTCACGAGTGGTCCTGCAGGATGTCGACTAGAATGCGACTAAGGAGAAGGCCCGACAACTGGAGACTAGAGGCCTAGGAGCACGCTCGAAGCCCAATCGGATTAGGTCAAAGCCTCTGAATCCATATCTTGTTTGGTTGTATATTGTAAACCCTAGCGAGGTGCCTCATATATAAACCTCCCTAGGGTATCCTAGGGACTTACGTTCCATCATACACCCCCTTCAAGCGACTCGCTGCTTAGACGCCGAGCTCGCCACCCATGTAACTCGCTGTCCATCAATCCAATCTAGCAGGAGTAGGTCTTTACCCTCCGGGAGGCGAACCTGGATAAATCCATGTGCATCCGGCCCCATCTCGCACCGCAGATGGCCGCCAGCTCTCGCCCCCGATTCAATCAATCGCTGCCTACTACAGCGACTGTCGTGACCATTTCCACTATATTTAGTGTTTGCACAACCTTTGAGAGTACTAATACGTTTGCCCATATATTGACACGTATGCCACTCATGTCATCAACTCATAGCCGAAATCCGGGGTTATACCATAGATCGTTCAAAAGCTAGCGGAGTTGTTGGCATCCCAAAGGTGTGTATTAGAGACATAGAACACCGTTGTCTCGCTTCTTTCTCTCTTTTTTGAGCTAGTACCGCGGTTTGATCCACAATGTTAGCTTTAGCATGCATCACAATTACCACTAGACTTTATTTCAATCAAACAACTTTCATGAGTGTCATCAAGACTATCAAAATATCTATGGGGCTAAGTATCATCAAGGGTATACTCTCGGCACAATCATTTATCAAACAAGTCGTAAATTTTAGACTTTTTCTTATTGTACTTGTTTGGTAATATTGTTTCCAAGGCAAGACTCGGTTAACTAAAATAACTAGAGCAAGAGCTTCAAAACTAATCATCACACTAATAAAAAGCCTTACTCTAACCATATTAAATTATTTCCCACTAGTATGGCATCTTGCAAATCAACAAACTAAGATAAACAACTCAAACTTCATAAGTGGGAGACATAGAACATACCTCTCATAAGTAACTTCATGATCCTCTTCCTTATATGGATGTATTCCTTTAAAACTCAAACAAGATTACTCTCATAATAATAATGAAGCAAAGATGACTATTGCGAATCCACATTTACAAAAAAAGGAAGAACGGAAAAATCTTTTTGTATTTTCGAGGATTGGGATTTAAATAATAGAAAAGAACTTGCGACCAAGCAAGGGTTTTTAACAAAAGAAAAACAAAAGAAAAAAAACAAACTAAAAAGAAGCAAACTAAAAAGCAAAGGAAAAAAAGCAAAGTGTTGGAACAAGCCAACATGAGTGTTTCAAAGCTTTCAAGGAGCTGGAGTACGACCTCGTTATTACACAAATAAATTTGTTGGGGGAACACATCCGCAAGCTCGGGCTTTTGCAAGCCCTTTTATTGCTCATTGTGGTGGCGGTGGATAATCTCCCATGTTCCATTGGCTGCTCTAATCATGAAACTGGGTGGCGAGGCTTGCAGTAGCATCTCGAAGGTTGATGGAGAGGTTGTTCATGTTTTGAATATTTCCTTCGAGTGTGCAGATGTCTTCATAGGTGGTGTAGTAGTTTGGTGGTTGCTCATCTTGTTCGGGTCCTCCTTGTTCTACTTCTTCATCTTGTCCTCTTCCCATAGGTATTTCTTGCTGGGGTAGGTTACTTCAACCTGCGCGTCAAAATGCAAACGTCCATCCTTGATAGAGAATAAACTATTAGGAAAAGGAGCCGGGATCAAGTGATCCGCTCCAGGTATATCGAAGTAGTATCTACCATGAGTTTTATAAACCATACCACATGCTCTTAGAGTAGAAAGACCGAGACGATGACTTCCTGTAAACGGTTGGATGTTACCTAGGTTGATGCGAAGTGCACGTGCAAGAACGGTCACAACTCCTCCTCCACATATGGGTCCTCGAGATTGAAGAGCCTGATGCTTACGGTAAAACACGAGAAGAGCGCTCAAAGTTAGCATTAAGTTACAATTAATAATAGGAGCTTTTGCGAGGATCAACATGTCATTCTCATTAACTCTAGTAAACTCACCACGTGCCTGCAAAGTGTTAGCAATCACATAGAATAAATATCGAATAGCAGAATGATCAATTTGGTTCCCCTTGGGTGTGTTTCCACGAATCTTCATTAAATTAAAGTATTGAATAGGGGAAGGATCTAAAACCAAAGTAATTGTGTGTACATCGGTAGTGTTGTTGGCAAATATAAAGCATTGATCCCATTCGCTGAGTGTCAAAGTGTACTCACAGTTCATAAGACGGAAATTGATGTGTTCAACTCCTGGCCTTTGTTCCTTGGTATAACCGTAAGGATCCACCGTGTGTGTCAAGGTGCTAAAGAACTCAAGTGTTAAGCTACAATACGTGGCAACATCCTGAAAGACAAATCATACAAACCAACATCATTGCAAAGTAAATTAAAATCAGCACGAATGCCAAGTTGGTTCAAGATATAAGGACACGCCACTTGGTGGACTTGATTTCTTGGAGCTTGAGACGATTGAAACGGTTCGGTTGGAACTCCTCGGTGAACTCGATGCCAAGTGACTCAGGGGTCAATGTCTCAACGGATGGTGTGGAGGATTCCGCAGCCATCTCACATGTACGGCTCCTCGTATTCATCTAATAATAAGAAAAATAAGAAAAATAAAATAAAATTTCTAATAAAAATATTTGGTCGAAAAGAAACATAACATAAGTGATTCCCTACACTAACTACAAAAGAAAATCCTCTAAAAACAATATTAAGCAAGCTCAATATCAAGATTGAATGAAGAACAAGACCTAACTCTAGATTGGCAATGATGAAAGATTAAGTGAAGCTTTTGCACAAATAAGTTGAGGATCGGAGGAGAGTCATACTTTAGATCGAATGAGTGCGAGAAATCGAAGAAAGATTAAGTAAATTTGAAGATCTAATGGAGGTGGTTTTGAGTTTGGAGGGAGAAGAAAGAGAAATATTGATTTTTGGGATTTTTAGGTTATCTCCTCGGGCTGAATATGGAGGCTGCGTACGTGGTACGGGTGGGCGGTATGGCCGGAGCCCGTCCGTACCGGGTGATATACCTTGGGGGCGACGGCTGATCCCAGGCGGTGCATTCGGTACGGGTGCATGGTACGGTCGCGCGTGCCCGTACGGCTAGTCATTGTCGGTTCGGTACCTTTGCTTGAAAACTGATGTTTGCTCGAGGGTACGGTACGGACACGTCCGGCCATACTAGTGGTCATTATCGACGCTGATACCTGCGGTAAAAATTAGAATTTCTATCTTCCTTCGGCTTGATGTGGTACGGACGTATGGTATGGTTCCTTCCAGCCATACTAGTGGTCGTTAAGAATACCGTGAGCTACAAAACTTTTTATTATTATTAGAAGCTCCGTGTGCCTTTGCACATCTTATCAAAGGACAAAATAATAGCAAATATACTAAGTAAAAATCCAACAATACTTCTTAGGTCATGTGTTAGTAAAATAAAATATAGAGGATTACCTTATTTCTTCTCCTCTCTCCAAAGGTCTTCCTGAACACTCTTTATTAAAACAAAAACAGAACAAAAACAAAACTAACACAACAAAAACTAATACATAAAGAAACTTTATTTCACATGGGTTACATCCCATGAAGTGCTTCTAGTTAAGGTCAATTAGCTTAACCTTGATGACAATCACTTAGGTTTAAAAAGTGGAACACCCACTCTGAAATAGTTGGCTTTTAAAGTAACTACAACATCATAATCATTAGGCTTGGCCTTATTTTTCCTAGGGAAGTGGACTATAAAAGGATCTCTAGATGGTAGCCCTATTCTCACATTCTCCTCATGTAAATTGATCAAAGCTTTAATAGTTCTTAGGAATGTCCTACCTAGAATTATAGGTGCTATGGGATCTTTGGGCATGTCCACAATAACAAGATCAATAAGAGCGGGACTACCTTTAATTTCAACAACTATATTTTCTTTAATCCCAACAGCTTGTTTATAAGTTGAATTAGCTAGATGGAGTCTCAATTCAGTTGTAAAAAATGGCTCCAAGTTTAACTTGTCGAATAAGCTTTTGGAAATTGTTGGGACGCTCGCACCAAGATCACAAAGTGCGAATATCTTATTGACTGCCAACTTAATTTTAATAGCGGGTTCAAATACATCGTCTAGCTTAGCTAAAAGCTTATTAGCTAGTCTTTTATACTCCATCTCTATATCGCGAACTTTAAATGCTACTTGTTGTATAAATTGTTGGTACATATCATCATTACCTTGTTCTATACCTAGATTCTTCATGGTGATCATCTTCAATAGATCTTCCACGGTATATTTCGGTGTTGGCGCATTGCTATAATCCAGCTCTTCAGGTTTCTATTCGTTGGTTACCGACCTCATCATCTTGAGGTATTCTACCGGATTTGTCTCAGTTTTTTCAGCAAACTTTGCTAGTATGAGAGCTTGGCTCCCAGCTACCTTACCCAGCTGAGCCTCCACGGTCTTTGTCCTTTCCTATAGAGCATGCACATCATTTCTAATTGCAACGACCTGGTTAGATAATTTTCCTATACTACTTTCATGGTTCTCCATGATTTTAATAATCATATTATTTTGCTCGGTTTGAGTTTGTATAAATGTTCTAACAGTTTGCTCAAACGAGAGATTGCCATGATTTGCTCCATTAGTGTTATCATAATTATTATAAGGAGCTCCTGCAGGATTAGAATGCTATTTTGAATATTGGAAGCATAATTATTTTTCCATGCAGGATTAAAAGGAGTGCGAGCTATAAAATTAACATCATTAACATCGGTAGCGATGACATTAACTTGGGTATCTTCTTTACCTTTTACTAAGCTAAGCAGCTTGTCCACCTTAGATGTAAGCTCTTAATTATTTACCATGGTAATTGAACTTACTCTCTTTGAGGTTCTTTCCACATGTCATTGGGAATGGTTGTTTTGCATATCATCAAGTAACTTCTTTACAACACTCACTTGCTTTCCCATGATTTGTTCTTCCTACTACAGTATCTAGCATAGACTTAGACATTGGGTTAAGTCCATTATAAAACAAATGTAATATAAGTCACTCTTCCATCCCATGACTAGGACAGTTCATTACGGCTTCTTTCATCCTTTCCCATGCAAGCGCTAGTGGCTCACGGTCTTCTTGTTTAAATCTTATAATGTTGGATCTTAGCTGCATAGTCTTACCTGGGGAAAAAATTTAGTCATAAACAAATTAGTACATTCCTCCCGAGATTTAATAGTGCCCTTTGGTAGAGCTAGCAACCAATCATTAGCCTTTCCTCTAAGAGAGAAAGGAAACAATCTTAATTTAACAGCATTTGGATCTACATCCTTAATGTGCATCATGTTGCAAATTTCAGTGAAAGTGTTTAAGTGCAAACCTGAATCTTTAGCGGATGAGCCCCCAAATTTGTTTTGTTGAACCAAACTTAAAAGGTTAGGCTTTACCTCATATGTTTCCGCATCAACTTCGGGCTGAGCGATGCGTGCACGAATAAAATCATCAGTGGGAGTAGCATACTCCCTAGTCTTTTTTGAGCCATGCCTCTTATATTTTTGGTATTTTTAAGTAATGAAAATAAATAAGAAGTAACTATTTTTTGGGGGTTTTCAAATAGATAACAAGAAAGTAAACTAATAACAAGAATTAAACTACAAACTAATAATAAAACTATAAACAAGGTCTCTAGTCACCTCACTAGGATATCGAAATTGCTTCCCCGATAACGGCGCCAGAAAAAGGGTTGATACCTTCGATCCGGATTCACGGATGTAGTATAATAGCTTTTTCCCTAGAAGACATAGGTTTAATCGAACCTCGGAAAGCAATGCTAAAAGGAAATAAAAATTACATGTCTACAAGACTTTGTTTGTTTATTTTACCTTAGTTTACCGGACCAATCTAGTTTACTTTATAACTGGTTGAATCAATGGATGGAGATAGGCCAGGGTTGAAGATCCACCTGCAGCTGCACATCATATGGGATACGAGATAATAATAAGCACAGTCATGTATACTATTTAAACATAGATAATCTCTTGTGAGCAACACATCCTAATATACTAGAGCCCTCGTGATGCAGTGGGCATAGCTATAGTCTTTTAATCCAACCGAGTGCACACCGAAACAACAGGTTACAAACGATTATTAAGTGTAAAACACAGATCAAAGTTTTAAGCGGTGGTGTTGTTGTCATTCCCGAATGGGTCGCTGAGCGAAGACCGTACTACCCTTTCTGTCACTGCGGTTCCTATGAGATCACCGCTAGCCAAGTATCTCACCTCAAGCCTTTATCAGTCTATGGGATCTTGGGTACCTACAAGTCCATAGATCGAGACAAGAGATAAAGAAACAAAAGATACAAATCTCAATTGCAAACAAAATACAATTCTCCCATGATCTAGATGCACATAATCACTTCAAGGTTTCTCCCCAACCTGCAGCCCATGAGGACTACTCACTCATAACAAATAGATTGGAGATAGAAAACATCATACAAATACTTAGATTGAAATCAAATATTCTTACAATGGTCGCCAAATCACAAGGAGATCTAAAGTACAAAGCAATGGCTATGGCTAGTGGATGGATGGATGGTGGAAGTGATGAAGAATGGCGTGGATCTCCTTTGGTGGTGTTGTGATGTAATCTGAGAATGGCGGCTCGCTGGTCGGCGGTTGGAGCCTAAAAATATATAGGCGTGTTCACAAAAGTTGTAGGGTTTGACAAGAAGTCGTTGCCACCTGGTACGGGCGGACGGTATGGGCGGGCCCTACCCGTACCAGTGGTCGTTAAGCTTGCCGATGCCCTGGAACGACTCCCCGTTTACTTGGCCGTGTGGACTTCCTCAAAAACCTTCATTATGACTCCTTATTTCGCATTAAAAACTGTGATTTCTTGCACAACATAATTCAAAGAGAGGTTTTGCGTATCTTTGCAATTATCAGTCATTAGTGGCAAGGATTGAGAGTTTCTTGGCAATTGCTTGACCAAAAAGAATGTTGAAACGTGGTAGAAGATGGCAAATATTGGAGCCATTAGCCATCTGCCGCAGCTGCACTACCGGAACAAACTAGAGTCAGAAGCACAACATATGAGTGAGACCCCACAAAGAACCAACAGGTTTGGGAATTGCCTGTTGATAAGCAAGTGTAAGCACGTCAATTTTATGTTTCCGAGGGGCCATACCATCCATACATGATAGAGTATCCGTATTATACGGATGAAACAAAACATCGTCACCGGTTCCAGTTTAGTTGGTTCAAGCAATTTCCTTGGCTAGAGTATTCACCTTTTGCAAATCGTGTGTATTGCTTTCCTTGTTTCCTCTTTTCCAGAAAGCCAATTGGGAAATATGGCTCAGATAAGTTCACTATTCTGGGCTTCGATAGGTGGAAAAGGTAAATAGTGGAAAAGATTGTGCTTTTCTAACTCATATGGGAAAGATGCTAGTTCAACCCATAACTATTCTACTCGGTGTCCTGGGAATTTTGAAGACGGCACAACTTATATAGATAAGGTGATTGAAAATTCGTCTGCAAAAACAATTGCAGATGCTACGCTAAGACTCAAAGTTACAATTGATTCCATCAGGTAAGCAAGCAATAATTTATTTCAACCTCTGTTACAACAATTAGAATATTGTATATGTTGTACCAATTAATAAGCATTTTTGTGACATGATGCAGGTGGTTAACATTCCAGGCTTATGCTTTCAGAGGTCATGATGAATCTACATGATCCATAAACTAGGGTAATTTTCTCGAATTATTAAAGTTCTTGGCTTATTATAATTCAGAGGTGAAAGATGTCTTAGATAATGCTCCTATAAATGGAAAGTACATCGCTCATTCAGTTTAGCAGGAAATTCTTGGTTTACTGTCTCGAAAGGTACAAACAACAATTAGAGAAGAAATTGGCAATAGTAAGTTTTGTATAATGGTTGATGAAGCACGTGATGAATCTAAAAAGGAGCAAATGGCTTTGGTACTTCGATTTGTTAATAGTGAAGTGCTTATAAGAGAGCGTTTCCTTGATGTCGTTCATGTGAATGACACGGCTGCACTGACTCTCAAACAGTTTGTTTGTGCTATTCTAGCAGATAATAACTTAAGTGTGCAAGACATTAGAGGACAAGGCTATGATGGAGCAAGTAATATGCGAGGGGAGTGGAATGGACTGAAGGTTTTGATTTTGAAGGATTGCCCTTATGCATATTATGTTCACTGTATGGCTCATCAACTATAGTTGGATCTTGTCGCAGCATCAAGGGAGGTACAAGAAGTGCACAATTTTTTTCAGCATGCAATTTTTATTATAAATGTTGTTAGTGCATCTCCTAAACGAAATGATGAGTTACTAGCAAATCAAGCCGCAAAAATTTCATGTGAAATTGAATTGGGGGAGCTTGGTACTAGAAAAGGGGCAAATAAGATAGGCTCTTTATAGAGACTATGTGACACTAGATGGAGTTCCCACTTTAAGTCAATTCAGAGCTTGAAGAGGATGTTTGGTGCTGCAATTTCTGTCTTGCGAAGTATAGCAAATGATCGTTTGGTTTCAAGATATTATCGAGAAGATGTCAGAGGCGCCCTGAAGATAATTATCTCTTTTGATTTTGTGTTCATTCTGCACCTGATGGAGAAAATTATGAAAACCACTGATGTCTTGTGCCAGACGCTCCAAAAGAAATCTTTGGATAATCTGAATGCACTAGATTCAGTTTTGAACACAAAGATACTATTGGATAATCTTAGAGAAGATGGTTGGGAACCACTTTTCGAGGAAGCCAAGGATTTTTGTGTGAAACATGAAATTGAGATCCCCGATATGAGTCTAAAGTAAGTCCCCTTTTTCTCGATCTCTTAAGTAGAATGGTATTTAATCGCAATTACTTTTCGCTAAAATATATTATATTTTGTAATATGTAGGTATGTTGACGTGACTAAGTCTCGAAATAAACATGATAACACCACAATGAATCATCACTACAAAGCAGATGTGTTTAATGTGGCGATCGATCAACGATTGGTCGAGAAAAATGAGCGATTTAGTGTGCAAACTATAGAGCTCCACACACTTTGTGCATCCTTGGATCCTAGACATGAATCATTTGACATGACAAAGATTTGCACCCTTGCAGAGAAGTTTTATCTAGCAGATTTTTCTAGTCAAGAACGTGCTCAGTTGGACTCATAACTTTCACATTTTCAATTAGATGTTTGCAATCATCTAGAGCTGAATATGTTGCCATCACTTATTGATTTGACTGATGGACTATTTAAAACATGTAAAGTGTCCATGTATTCAATGGTTGATATATTATTTCATCTGGTCATCACTCTCCCTATGTCGACTACAACCATGGAGCAAGCTTTTTTAGCAATGAAGCTTATCAAGACACATCTTCGAAATAAAATGGGTGATGACTTTCTTCGGCATTACATAGTGGTGTACATTGGGAAGGAAATAGCTGCAAAGATCAATGTTGAAGATATTATTGACTTGTTTGATAGGCCTGGATGTAGATCTAAATTCAAACTGATAGAACTATAGTTTTATTTTAATTGTAGAACAAATATTGTGTTGTAATCATTATGTACAATCTATTTTGTGTTGCTCCATGCACCCAATGATGATGCAATTTTATTTATAATGTTTCTACTTGATATCTTGTGTTTAAATTATGAACATTGTGTTGTAATAATTATGTACAATCCATTTTGTGTTATTCCATGCACCCAATAATGATGCAATTTTATTTATCATGTTTCTACTTGATATCTTGTGTGTTTATTCCATTAAAACTATACAAAACAGTTTTGGGTAAACAAATATGGGTAAGATCATCTCCAACAGTTTACCCATATTTTGGGTAACAAAAAAGGGGTAAGCTAGAAAAGCAAACCAAAACCTTCTTACCTATACCTTCTCTCTCCTCTTACCCAAATGCTTTTTGCTTACCCATGTATGAGTAAGAGCACGATCACTCGTTCGGCGTTCTCAGGCCCAATTTCGACGCTATTTAGCACCGGACGGATGTAACATTTGGCTTGGGAATGACCAGTTTCCCACTCGTGTCCCCAGGCTAAGTTCCTACCTTTGGCCAAAATTTAAACAAACACGGCGAAATCTAGACGAATTCAGGCGATTGTATTAAAATAGTGGCGAGTTCTTACATATTATGTCAACTTCGTACATATACTCGAATTTTGACTGAAGTAGGAGAAATAAACTAAAAAAATCGAAATAACTAATAAAGAACGCTGATGCCAATGCCAACCATCGTGCCGTTCACATGCCGAAGTGGCGGTAGAACGATGTGTAGTCGGCATCCTGGATCTCGTCGTCATTTTAATCATCGCTCGGAGGCTGCGGTGGCGGGGAGCTGCCCTAGCCGGCATCGCCACAACGCCACAACTTCGACGAGGGCCTGGCCTCATCTTCATCATCATTGTCGAGGACGATGAGAATCGCGCCTTGGTGGGTGCTCTGGCGGCAAACACCGCGTGCGGCGTAGCGCTCGGCCCGCTTGTGTAGCCACCGGATGCCCTCCACCTGCTCCCGCTCCTAATCTGCCCTGGACCAGGTGCATGAGTTGGGGGCCTACATCGACAACATGTTAATTGCCATCTTGAGGAGGAACACATCCTCGTCGACAGGCACTGATGGCTCAAAATATAGAGCTCGTTGGGAACCCCAAGAGGAAGGTATGATGAACACAGTAACAAGTTTTCCCTTAGTTATAAAACCAAGGTTATCGAACCAGTAGGAGCAAGGAAACAACTCTAAGGTGTTGCCAGCAACTTGGAATCCTGTACAACACAACCACATAACTTTGCCCCAACTTACAATGAGGTTGTCAATCTCACTAGTTTTGCTGAAAACAAAGTATTAAACGTATAGTATGAAAGATAGTAATTGCTTGCAGAAAGTAAATAGTAAACAGTAGATGGTATATCAATGATAGAAGAATAGACCGGGGTCCATAGTTCACAATAGGTGATTCTCCTTAAGATAAATAGCATGTTGGGTGAACAAATTACAGCGGGGCAATTGACAGATTCGAGAAAGCATACAATGCATATACTAGACATATTGACTCCTATGAGATTTGATTGGGCATTACAACATAATACATAGACTGTAATCCAACTACATCTATGACTGATAATCCACCTTCAGGTTATCGTCCGAACCCCTTCCAATATTAAGTTGCAAGCAACAAATAATTGCATTAAACAAAGTGTGTAAAGTAAACAATACGATTGTCCCATGGAGAAAGGATTAACGTTTTATCCCTAGTAGCAACAACATATCTACAACCTTAGAAATTTCTGTCACTTCCCTAGATTACTAGAGGCATGAACCCACTATCGAGCATAAATACTCCCTCTTGGAGTTGCAAGCATCTACTTGGCCAAGATAGTTACAAACAACAGAGAGCATGGAAGATCACAAATAACATAGACATGATAGAATTAATAATCAATCTGAAATAGCATCTCAATATCCATCGGATCCCCGCAAACACAACATGTAAGATTACAAATAGATGATCTTGATCATGAATGGAGCTCACAAGATCTAAACATGATAGCACAAAGGAGGAGAACCAACCATCTAGCTACTACATGGACCCATAGTCCAAGGATGAACTACTCACGCATCACACCGGAGGCAGGCATGGTGATGAAGAACGCCTCCAGGGTGATCTCTCCCCTCTGACAGGGTGCCAGGAAGAGCTTCAGATCCCTCTGGATCTAGGGATGGAGATGGCGGCGGCTAGAGACTCTTTCGTGGAATTTTGATCGGGTACTTAGGGTTTTTGTCCCGGGAGGCTTTTATTGGTGAAGGGGCAAGGTCAGTGGAGTACCAGGGGGCCCACACCCCCTGGTGGCGCGCCCTAGGACTGGCCGCACCGCCACCAGGTTTGTCCGCCCTGGTGCGCCACTTCGTCTCCCCTCCGGACTTCATGTTCCTTCTGGTAAAATATTGACTTGGGCTTTTGTCCGGTCCAATTCCGAGAATATTTCCTTACTAGCTTTTCTAAAACCAAAAACATCAGAAAATAGGCAACTGACACTGTGGCAGCTTGTTAATAGGTTAGTTCCAGAAAGTATATAAAAATACCTCAAAGTGTGAACAAAACATAAGAAAGTAGATATAAAACAAGCATGGAACATCAAAAATTATAGATATGTTTACCACGTATCAAGCATCCCCAATCTTAACTCCTGCTCGTCCTCGAGTAGGTAAGTGATAAAAGAATAATTTTTGAGGTGACATGCACCATCATAATCTTGATCAAGGTATTTGTAAAACATTGATAGCTGGGATCAAAGTACTCTAACATGAACATGAAAGATAGAGTTCTAACAATAAGACATAGCAACTATGTTGCAACATGAAGAGGTACAAACAAAAGATTCATGAATAACAATGCATTAAAAGACGTTTGTTTGTTTCACATGTATAAAACATAATAAGAATGGTATTCAGCTTGTCCCTCATGGTATAGCAAAACATAAATGCATAGGACACCTTCAAAGTTCATAAGGGTGACTAGATACAAATAATTTAAGAACAAGCAATATCAAAGTTATGAATCAATCAACAAGTTTTGGGACAATGCACATTAAACTAAGAATGATCACTATGCTCTCTCAATTGGTGCATAAAGATAGAAGGTGGAGACTCAACATAAAAGTAAAAAGAAAGGCCCTTCATAAGAGGGAAGCGGTGATTTCAAGTTTCATAAAGAGCTTCCAAAAATTATGGTACTTATTATCTTTCAGCTCTCATTGCCCCTATCATAAGCATATTTAGGTGATTAAGGTTAAAGTGAACAAATATGAGGATATGCTTGACAAGTTATAAGTCGAAAATCTCATGCCCCTTGCCTACGAGTACCAAACCTCATGCTACTCAACTTTAGTCATGAGTAAGTTCTTGCCATTGTAAGTACATGTGTATCATGGAGAACCGCCAATGGGGTACCCCTTGCCCCATGATACAGGAGCTATCCCATATCAAAATGACAAGGCAATAGACAATGAGCATCTCAGCGATCTTTTTATTTGCTATTTGCATAGGTTTTTATTGAGGATGCTTCATAGAATGCTCAATATGGTTATGTTGCAAGTTTCCACCATGATTAGGCATGGCTTAGGCTAGCCGCCCAGGCGTTTCTATAACACACATATAAACTCCATGAGCTTACAAGCTCCCCTTTTATTTCACACCACCAGGATCCATAAACAAAAGAACATGATATCAACTAAATAATAAGTGCAATGTTGAAAGCGTTCCCCATGGTACATGGTTCTGCTAATTCTCAATTTATAAAGTGCAAGCATATACACAACATAGATGGACGCAATGGTTCAATTTTATTAAGTGCAAGAAAGTAAAGTGTGCCATCAAGTTCGTGAGAGCTTTAATCACTAATTTTCACATAACAAGTTTAATTTGGAAGGTAGATAAAAACATGAATATACTTGGAATGGTGTAAAACACCATGCATAGGAATTTATAGTGGACTCTATGGAATAATTTGGTTTTCTTGGGGGTTGGATGCATGAGTGGAACTCATACTTGGTACATGTGGAGGCTAGCAAAAGACTGGAAGCAACCAACTAAGAGAGCACTAATGGCCATAATCATGCAAAGCGACAAAACATTATTAATTAAAGCATAAAGTGATATTACAAGTCAAAAATCTAAATAATCATAGAGGCTAAGGTGACTTGTTCATAGTCTTAACAAGTGTAAGCATGTGCCAAGTTAACCCAAATAAAGCATCAAAGGAGAATACCACAATATTATGCTTTTGTATGCTAAAACAATGCATGATTCTTTCAAGGCACATTAAGCAATCTCAGTTGTTTGGAACAAGTCATGCTACAACAATAATCACTAAGTATAAAGTCAAAGCAAATCAAACATGACATGATAAAGTCTAAGCCACAGTCAAAACAAGCTCCTTTTGTACCACTTATAAGCATGAAACTTCCTACTCTTTTCCAACACAAATCAACTTATTTGAAACAATGTATGAATGCAGGGGTCCAACCAATTTATTTAAGAAAACCAAATAAAATAAAACTAAAAACAAAAACGAAGACGCTCCAAGAACAACACAATTGTGCATGAAACAATAAAAATGAAGTGTTTGAAAGAAAACCTAAGATTTTTATAAATGAAGAAGGGGATGCATTGGGCATCCCTAAGCTTTGGCGCTTGTACTTCTTGAATGTTTATTGGGGTGACATGGGTGGCATCCCCAAGCTTGAGCTTTTGTCCATACTTCATCTCATCACATTTTCTTCCCTACACTTTAAAATTTCCTTCATACAAAACTTCACACAATCTTCATTAGCAACATTAGTGTATTCAAGATAATAAGTCCTTGGTTTAATTTAAACATAAGTAAAACTTCCATTAATACATAAGCTACTGTAGCAATTCCTTCTAAAATCTCAAGTGATCAAAGTGAACTCAAAGAGAAAGAGATTAAGAGGCAAATGCAAATAATGGCAGAAATCTGTCAAAACAAACCAGCAGGTAAAAACCGATTTTTTTGAAGACCTTCTGTAGCTCAAATCGAAAAGTGATAAACTAACGAAAGTTAGATAACAACCTGGGGCATAAGCACAAAAAATTACAGCTCAATCCGACGACAGGGATTTTTCACGATTTTTTACAGTGAAGCACAAAAATCTGTTTCGGGACAACAAATTTCCCAAGTCTTAGTTCTCTCTCATTAAAGGTTATTCTTGGCACAAAAACCACACAAAAGAATAAGGAGAGGTTATTACTGAGGCAATAACTTTCAAGACTCAACAAAATAAAAACTTACTGAATATAAATTTGGGTTATCTCCCAATAGTGCTTTTCTTTAACGCCTTTGAGCTAGGCTCAGTAATTTAAGAAGATGCTCACATAAGAAATACAAATTGAAGCAAAAGAGAGCATCAAGGAGCAAATATGAAACACATTTAAGTCTAACCCACTTCCTATGCATAGGAATCTTGTAAGAAAATAAATCAAAGAAGCACATAGTAATAAGAATGGGTAGATAAAACAAGAGCAACTTTGGAACTTTCAATATAAAGAGAGGTGTTTTAGTAACATGATAATTCCAACAACCATACTTTCCTCTCTCATAATGATTTTCAGTAGCATCATGAACAAACTCAACAATATAAATAACACACTCATCCTCCGTTGGTAAGCATGGATGGCGATCAAATAAGGTATTAGTTAAAGAGTTACTCTTATTGGGAGGTAGACATGGGTAGCTGCTCCATTCTTCCTCTTCTTAATCATCACTCTCCTCCTCTTTTTCATCCAATGAGCTTTCAGTTTCAGCAATTTCTTCTTCCATAGGCTCTTGCAAGGCATTAGTCTCTTCCGTTGGTGGAGAGCATCTATTAAGATATTTAAGAATATAGCCATTTTCTTCCTTGTAATTATCAAAGCAAAATTTAAGTATATCATAAACCTCATATTATAAGGTGCGTCGTCGGTATTTTCAAGCAAATAAGCAAGTTCGAATGCACCCTTCCAGGCAATAAATTCTTCAATTTGTTCGACATCATAAAAGTCATAATTTCCCTTAACATAAGAAGATATGGTAACATTATCATTTTACTCACATTGAAAAGGGAGGTGCTTATACCTCCTATAGCAACAAGATTTATCAAAGCAATAAGTAACATTATAAGTAGAGCACAGATTTCTAGCAATGGTATACAATTTATTTATTTGTTCCCATAAGTGTTTCCCTTTTTGTGACAAGCGGTGTTCCTCATAATAATATTTTTGTTCTTCCGTGAACCCACCTTTCCAATAGGATCTAGTTTCAAAGAAACCAACCATTGATAGAAAGCATGATAAAGCAAGACAATAACAGACCAACAAAAATAACAACTATAGTAGGAACTACTTTTATATATTTTTTGATAAAAAGAAACAAGCAAACAAAGCAAAAATAACCTAAGCAAAACAAAAAACAAAGTAAAGAGATTGGTTGTGAGAGACTCCCCTTGTGAAGCTGTCCTTAATTCCCTGGCAACGGCACCAGAAAAAGTGCTTGATGGCTCAAAATGTAGAGCTCCTTGGGAACCCCAAGAGAAAGGTATGATAAGCACAATAGCAAGTTTTCCCTCAGTTATGAAACCAAGGTTATCGAACCAGTAGGAGTAAGGAAACAACTCCAAGGTGTTGCCAGCAACTTGTAATCCTGCACAACACAACCACAGAACTTTGCCCTAACTTACAATGAGGTTGTCAATCTCACTGGTTTTGCTGAAAACAAAGTATTAAACGTATAGTGTGGAAGATAGTAATTGCTTGTAGAAAGTAAATAGTAAACAATAAAAAGTAGATGGTATATCAATGGTAGAAGAATGGAGTAGGATCCATAGTTCACTAGAGGTGATTCTCCTTAAGATAAATAGCATGTTGGGTGAACAAATTACATCGGGGCAATTGACAGATTCGAGAAAGCATACAATGCATATACTAGACATCTTGACTCCTATGAGATTTGATTGGGCATTACAACATAATACATAGACCGTAATCTAACTGCATCTATGACTAATAATCCACCTTTAGGTTATCATCTGAACCCCTTTCAGTATTAAGTTGTAAGCAACAGATAATTGCATTGAGAAAAGTGTGTAAAGTAAACAATACGATTGTCCCATGGACAAAGATTGATGTTTTCTCCCTAGTAGCAACAACACATCTACAACCTTAGAGATTTCTGTCACTTCCCCAGATTACTAGAGGCATGAACCTACTACCGAGCATAAATACTCCCTCTTGGAGTTGTAAGCATCTATTTGGCCAAGATAGTTACAAACAACGGAGAGCATGCAAGATCACAAATAACATAGACATGATAGAATCAATAATCAATCTGAAATAGCATCTCAATATCCATCGGATCCCCACAAACACAACATGTAAGATTATAAATAGATGATCTTGATCATGAACAGAGCTCACAAGATCTAAACATGATAGCACAAAGGAGTAGAACCAACCATCTAGCTACTACATAGACCCATAGTCCAAGAATGAACTACTCACGTATCACACCGAAGGCAGGCATGGTGATGAAGAAGGCCTCCAGGGTGATCTCTCCCCTCTGGCAGGGTGCCGGGAAGAGCTTCAGATCCCTCCCGATCCAGAGACGGAGATGGCGGCGACTACAGACTCTTTCATGGAATTTTGATCGGGTACTTAGGGTTTTTGTCTCGGGAGGCTTTTATAGGCAAAGGGGCAAGGTCGGTGGAGTACCAGGGGGCCCACGCCCCCTTGTGGCACGCCCTAGGGCTGGCCGCGCCGCCACCAGGTGTGGCCGCCCTGGTGCACCACTTTGTCTCCCCTCCGGACTCCGTGTTCTTTATGGTAAAATATTGACTTGGGCTTTTGTCCGTCCAATTCCGAGAATATTTTCTTACTACCTTTTCTAAAACCAAAAACAGCAGAAAACAGGCAACTGACACTGTGGCATCTTATTAATAGGTTAGTTTCAGAAAGTGTATAAAAATACCTCAAAGTGTGAACAAAACATAAGAGAGTAGATATAAAACAAGCATGGAACATCAAAAATTATAGATATATTTACGACGTATCAGGCACCGCCCAGTCCGCCGGTTCCTCCTTCGGCACATGTAGCTTCGGCCTTGACAGCCGAAGGTGACCGGTCAGCGGCAACGTTCGTTTATCACGATGTCGCGTGAACGCATGCGCGGTGGCGAGCATGGTGGTGCCGCCGCCTCGCGCTTCATAAGCCGAAGTGGCGCCGGCGTGCTCCCCGGCGTCGAACCAGACGAGCGAGACGCTGAGGCCGCCGCCGAACCAGACGAACCGCTCGACATCCTGCTCGGCATCAAGCTGCTCGCCGGGCGGCACCGGGAGATCGTTTGCGGTGAGCGCGGGGGATAGACCTGGCGTGGGATGTTTCCCGTGCTGATGTGCCCCAGGATGATGGCGAGTGTGCGGCCTGGCGTGCTCCACCACCGTCGCCGTCCCGCCGAGTTATTCCTCACTAGCGGCGGGCTGACGCCATCGTAGGCGGCAAGCTGCTGCTCCCGCCGGTCGATGAAGTACTCCTCCCAGAACACGAGGTTCCCCGGGTCCTCGGCGCGCTCGGGGTCCTCCATGCCGGCGATGGTGGCCTGGATCTCGTCGACGAGCTCGTCAAGGGCTGGCACCGGCGGCGCGGGCACGTCGCTCGCGCTGAGCTTCCATGATGGTGGGCAGCGAAAGTCAGGCGGTGCCGGGTAGCCAGCATCGTGGAGCAACCGTGCCTGCCACAGCTGCAGGGACCGCGAGCTGAAGCCGTTCGCCGCCGCCGGGTCGACTAGGTATCGTTCTGCCATTGTTCTTGTTCTCGCCGCTGAAAGGTGAAGCTTTGTGGGTTGGGGGATGTGGGAGAGAGTGTGCGGCTTGGTCACGGCGAGTGCGGCAAGAATTTATAGCCGAAATAGGAAAGAGCGGCGAGGACGGGAGGTGTAGCGGCGTGGGCGGGAAAAGTGGAAATGGTGGGAAGGTGGGCGGGCGGTGGCGCGCCATTACGGCGACGCGTGTCAGCCGAGTACATGCGGCTGTTGCCTGACTGTCTGTTGCGAGAGCCGAGGCGACGGAATGACGACGACTCGGTTCACACGCTGACATGGCGAGGCCATCGTGTGATTTTTTTCTTTTTCACCGATTTCGCTTCATCGGCGTTCCTAGGCGGTTCCCGGTGCTCCGGGTTCGGCGTGGAAACCACAAATGTAAAATGAACCAAATCCAATAAAAACTGAGCGTCTGGGAACATGACTTAGCGAATTTTCTCTGTCCGGATAAAAAAGGCACGGAGAGGCCCTCCTTTTAAATGCTAGTGAAGATGCTCTAAGATGTTGGAGTTGCTCTAATTGGTGGAAGAGCGTGGGCATGGACGTGCAAATAGTGGCAATGAAAGGGGCCGCAGTTAACAATCCGGTTAGCTTACGAGATACGCTTCTTCTCTCTCTATCTCTTCCCGCCCGTACGGTTGCCACTCCATTTTAGAGAGAGAGAGAGGGGGTTCATCTCATCTGCGTGTGCGTGTCTTAGAGAGAGAGAGAGGAATCAAAAAGCAGAGAGAGAGGAGTAGTTGGGTAATGCAAATCGAGACTTAGCTAGGGTTTCCCTCCCCATCTCCCATCCTTCTCCTCCCCACGCCGCCGCAGCCACCCACGATCGCCATGATCGGCGGTGCCGACGAGAACGAGCCGTCCTTCCCCACCACAACCCCGCCTTCCTCTCCCTCGCCGCCGCCGCCACCACCACCGATCGCGTCCCCTTCCTCGCCTCTCCAGCAGACCGCTGGCGTCGGCCTCGGGAGGAGGCTACTCGGCTCCATCCGCTCCCTCCTCCCCGCGTCTCCGCCCGCCGACGCCCCCGCTCCCAAGCTCGGCCTCGGCGTCCTGCTCCATCTCAGGCCCGACTACCCTCGCCTCCACCCAACCCCAACCCCGCCTACTTCCGTTTCTCCGTCCGCGTCCGAGGACGACCCTCTGGAGGAAGATGCCGCTGCGGCAAGCCCTCACGCCACCGCGGGTAGGGGTGATGGAGGCTTGGACGCCGCTACGGGGCTGCACTCGCCGGCGCACATGGGCGGCGACGTTGCCCTCGAAGGAGATCATGAGGCCGGTCTCGTGGATGGGCAGCAGGGTGCGGCCCCCGGAGCCAATGAATTCCGTGCGGGCGACGAGTCAAGGCCCACCGTCGTCGCGTCTCCGTCCGCGTCCGAGGAGGACGAGTCAAGGGCAACCGGCGTCTCGTATGTGTCCGAGGACGACGAGCCGGAGGAGGGCGGCCCTCTGGATGCTGCCGAGCGGCTTCGCGCCGCCGAAGCAGGGCTGTGCTTACCGCCGGTGAACATCCGATGCGGGCTCGGCGAGGACGGTGCTGCTACGGAGACGGCTCCGCCCAACATCATGTTCAGGCAGTGGGCCGCCAAGCAGACGCCCCACCACCTTCAATACCTCGGGCCAGCGGCGGAAACGGAAGGTGAGCTTGCCCTGGAAGAAGATCAGGAGGGTGGCCTGGCCCTGGTGGATGGGCATGGGCACGAAGGCACCATCCACACACAGGCCGCAGCCCCAGCCAAGGGGAGCGACCATTTCTGTGCAAGTGACGAGTCAGGGGCATCCGAGGAAGACGACCTTGTGGGGGAGAGGGACAAGGTGGTGGAGCAACAAGGTGCAGCCGACAGGCAAGGTACATTGGTCAAGGATGTTGATGCTGCTGGGGATGATCAAGAAAAGGTGCTGCAGCAATGCACCAGAGATCAGTTGAGAGCTGCAAGGGATGATCAGGAGGTGGGGAAGCAAGATGCCATCCACCCAAGGGATGAAATCACATATGACATTGCTGCTACTGAGGATCAAGAGAAGGTGGGATCAGCTAAGAATGTCGATGTTATGGAAGGCCAGGAGGTGGTGGAGCAAGATGGCATCCACCCAAGGTATGCAACTGCATATTACATTTCTGTTGAGGAACAAGAGAAGGTGGAGGGACACGGCACTAATCAGTGCGGATCAACTGGGAATAATGCTGATGCTGTTGAAGATCAGGAGGTGCTGTTGCCAGATGTCATTGATAGAAAGGATGAAGGTACAGATGGCACTGCCGTCAATGATCAAGACAAGGCAGTGCAGCAATGTGACATTTATGAATTGGGAACAGCTGAGAACGACGATGATGATGCTGAGGGTTATCAGGAGGCGGTGGAGCAAGGTGTCTGCGATAAAGGGGGTATGGATGATGATAATGCTGTCAAAGATCATGAGGTGGCTGGCCAAAGTGTCATTGATAGAATGCACAATACAATAGATGCCATTGCTGTCAAAGATCAAGATAAGGGAGTGGGCGCCATTGATGTTGAGGAAGAAGAGAAGTTGGAACAACATGCCACTCATGGGATGGGATCAACTGAGAGTGTTGATGATGTTGTGGAAGGTCAGGAGGTGGTGGAGCAATGTGTCATTGACAGAGCTGTCGAGAATGATGATGTTATGGATGATCAGGAGGTGGTGGAGCAAGATACCACCCACCCAATGGATGATATTGCTGTTGAGGAAGAAGAGAAGTTGGAACGACACGCCACTCATGGGCTGGGATCAGCTGAGAATGTTGATGATGCTGTGGAAGATCAGGAGGTGGTGGAGCAATGTGTCATTGACAGAATCTTCGAGAATGATGATGTTATGGATGATCAGGAGGTGGTGCAACAAGATACCACCCACCCAATGGATGACATTGCTGTTGAGGAAGAAGAGAAATTGGAACGACACGCCACTCATGGGCTGGGATCAACTGAGAATGTTGATGATGCTGTGGAAGATCAGGAGGTGGTGGAGCAATGTGTAATTGACAAAACCGCCGAGAATGATGATGTTATAGATGATCAGGAGGTGTTGGAGCAAGATACCTCCTACCCAATGGATGATATTGCTGTTGAGGAAGAAGAGAAGTTGGAACGCCACGCCACTCATGGGCTGGGATCAACTGAGAATGTTGATGATGCTGTGGAAGATCAGGTGGTGGAGCAATGTGTCATTGACAAAACTGTCGAGAATGATGATGTTATAGATGATCAGGAGGTGTTGGAGCAAGATACCTCCTACCCAATGGATGATATTGCTGTTGAGGAAGAAGAGAAGTTGAAACGCCACGCCACTCATGGGCTGGGATCAACTGAGAATGTTGATGATGTTGCGGAAGATCAGGAGGTGATGGAGCAATGTGTCATTGACAGAACTGTCGGGAATGACGATGTTATAGATGATCAGGAGGTGGTGGAGCAAGATACCACCCATCCAATGGATGATATTGCTGCTGAGGAAGAAGAGAAGTTGGAACAACACGCCGCTCATGGGCTGGGATCAACTCAGAATGTTGATGATGCTGTGGAAGATCAGGAGCTGGTGGAGCAATATGTGATTGACAGAACAGTCGAGAATGATGATGTTATGGATGATCATGAAGTGGTAGAGCAAGATACCACCCACCCAATGGATGATATTGCTGTTGAGGAAGAAGGTAAGTTGGAACAACACACCACTCATGGGTTGGGATCAACTGAGAATGTTGATGATGCTGTGGAAGATCAGGAGGTGGTGGAGCAATGTGTCATTGACAGAAAGGATGAAAGCACAGATGGCACTGCCGTCGATGATCAAGAGAAGGCGGTAGAGCGATGTGCTGCTTATGGATGGGGAACAACTGAAAATGACGATGCTAAGGATTATCAGGAGGTGGTTTCAGCCACGGCGAATGGCAGGGATGGGGATATATGGAAGAAGGAGAAGGTTAAGCTGCCATATCCACAAAGGCCCGGGAAACTCAACTGCCCCTTTTACATGTCAACAGGGAGCTGCTCATACGGGTTCTCCTGCAACTTCCATCACCCACCGGTAAAATCTGCTATCATTTGATATGCTATACTTTTTTTCGACAGGAAAACATTGTTTATTTCTTTACTTAGTAGAATAGAATGCTGCAATTTTTCTTAGCACAACAGGTTCTGTAAATTATATCTGTCATACCAGTGGCATCCATCTTTCTGCTCGGTAATTAGTGCTGTGATCTATATTTTAATACATTAAGCAAACGCCTGCAGCCCCAGTATGCTTGTTCCACATAGATGATATATGTGCATAGACATGCCATACAACATGCTCTTTTCTATGTATGAATGTAGTCTATCACACCTTTTCTGATCCCCAAATAAACATGAGATGATGTAAGAATAGTACTCCCTCCGACCCAAATTAGTTGATTCAAATTTGTCAAGATACGGATGTACTCCTCCGTTCAGAAATATAAGATGTTTTAGCTTCGTGAATGAAGTGTATCTAGACCTCTTTTAGTGTCTAGGTTCATCTAGCTTTGGAGTGAACCTAGACACTAAAAGGGGTCTAGATAAACTCCTTTAACAAAGCTAAAACATCTTATATTCTGAAACGGAGGGAGTATCTAATACTAAATCATGTCTAGATACAATCGAATCTAGAGAAATCTAAGTCAACTAATTTGGGTCGGAGGGAGTAATGTTTTATCTGCTGATAAATGTAGTCGACATTTGAAAGCCAAATTACAATTATGTATCTCGTTCGCTAGTTTGTTCATGAGCTATTTAGTAATTTATTTTCCTTTTTTTTGTTGATGTTGTCATTGCTACAGCTTAAAGCTAAGCCAGGTGGTTCATGGCGTTCCTCTGAACAAGGAAATCACGGCGTTGCAGAAATTCTGGAACTGAACCGCATTGGCCTCCCCATACGAGAAGTATGGTTATGATGTCTTCTCATCTATTGAAGTTGATTTATACTGGAAAATGCTGAAACTGACCTTTGTCTAAATTTACTTTCCAGGGATCAAGAAATTGCACCTACTACATGAGGAATGGTGCTTGCAGATATGGCAAACACTGTCATTTTAACCATCCAGAGCATGTCATTGATGCTCAGTTCTATGCACCAACAGGGTGGGAGGATAGTGCTTTGCAATTGGAGAAATCTCTTGATCACCATACAACAGTAGATGACACATCACACTTGAAGAAATCTTCTGATGATGCAACCTTGGATGATACATCCTACTCAAAGAAGTTTTCTGACCATGCAACCTTAAATGACACATCATCTAGTACAGGGGTCCTGCCACCAAATATTTTAAGAATGCTTTTACCTCCCCAAAAAGTACCGGCCACTACAGAAGCAAAGATGATACCGGTGAAAAAGGTACATGTTGTATCTTCTATATATTATATGATTCTTAGATCTCTATTTGCATATATCGTTTGCACATTGCTACTTTTGTGACACCATACTGTGCACTATTCCTAGACTATGACTGGTCTACGCCTTTCTGAAATTTTTCTTACCCTATCTGCTTCATGTAGGACTCAAACTGGTCATCTGCTTCAGATGATTCTGACGGTTGTTGTTCAGCAGATAGTTCAGATGGGCCTTTGTGCAAGCAGGAGCATGTGGATAGTTCAGATGGTTCTTTGTGCAAGCAGGAGCATGTGGATTACCCTGAGAGGCCTGGCAGACCAGAATGTCCCTTCTATATGAGGTTCGGTGATTGTAAATTTGCATCAAGGTGCAAATATCACCACTCAATAGACAAACACCCAACTAGATACCATCCGGAAATTCCATCACTGGGAGTGAAAAAGACAGAATATCCTGAGAGACCTGGGGAACCAGAATGCCCCTTCTATTTGAAAACCCAGTTCTGTAAATTTGGGGCACAGTGTAGGTTTAATCACCCAAAGGATTCAAATCCTACCTTGCAGAGCCCAATGAATGAAAAAAAATCTGTTGCCACTAATGAACATCATCAACCTACCAGAATCACACTAGAAGACCATATGCCCCAGCAACAGCAATATCCTGAGAGACCTGGTCAGCCAAACTGCCGGTACTACTTGCAATTTGGGCAATGCAAATTTCTGTCTGCATGTATATTTCACCATCCAAGAGATGTACTTCCTTCTGGTCCATCTCACTCTGATCAGATTGGACCTGAAATACATGATATGCCAGAATGCCCATTCTATATGAAATCTGGGAAATGTCAATTTGGGTCAGCATGTGAATTTCGTCATCCCAAAGATATATGTTCAACTACAGAGGTATGCCTTCAAAATTATTGATGGTCAAGTAGACCCTATTGATCAATCGTAACTAGTTTTCAATTGTTCCCTTTTGCCTGGCTGATCTCTGTTGCATTTTTAGCTGTTAGAGATGTTTACTAGTGTGGACATATATGCAAATAGAAACTGAATGTCTTGTGTGTGTTCATAATTCTTGTTCAATATGCGTGAGTATTTTACTATTTCTCTGCTTGTGTGTACACGAGACACTTCTGATGTGCAATATTACTACCTCCGATCCATACTAAGTGTCACTGATTTAGTGCAAAGTTGTACTAAATCAACGACACTTATAATGGATTGGAGGGAGTTGCTTCTTGTATTAATGAAGTCTATTTTGAACATTTTTTATTCCTATTGCACAACTGAACTGCAAATGTTTGAAGTATTCACTAAAAAAATACTTACTGGGGAAAAAAGGATTGTACTATTCACGGACTATGGAGTGCTCTGGATGCTAAAATATTGATTATCTTTGTAGTAGCAAAGATTCTTTTTATCTATAACCTCCACTGCAATGCTTCGATCTTTTGTTTCTACGATAGTGATCGCTAACTGATTGAATTTTGTTATTTTTTCGGAAGTAGAACCATGTCATGTCATCCAACTGAAACAAAATACATGCTCAATTGTTACCTTTTTGTAATATTTTACCTGTGGTGATCATGGATCCTTATGCTTTTTCAGGGAGCATTTGGTCACAGAACTGGCTCGGCATATGATAATTTCACAAGGCCAGAGAATGTCGTGCAGCAACGAGAACAGACCAAGTATCCTGAAAGGCCTGGTGAACCTGAGTGTTTCCAGTACATGAAGCATGGCTCCTGTAGGCTTCAGATGAACTGCAGATACCACCATCCAGCAGACCAGCTTTCTAGGAAACAGGTGTGTAGTAATCATAAAGTCCAGAAGCTTAATTACGATGTGTTCCACTGCCTTTTGGATGACATCTGTAACTGTTGCTTGTGAATGCAGTACGACTCGACATACCACTGAACTCATCACGTCTACCGCTTGAGCAAAGCAAGAACGTGGTTACAGTGTGAACGCCATCAACTGTAAGCTACCTTGTGATCGCTTGACCAGTTTTTTTCTTTTCGGGGCAGTGATGTTTCTGATACAATGTGCTATTGCTTTACAATTTAGAGCAACTCTTGATGTGGCTCAAGCTACAGCAATTGTCTGGTCCAGGCAGTCAACTGCAAACTGTAATCTGGATATCTTGGCAAGGCTTGTTATTGCCCTCTAGCTACATGTAGCATGCAGACTTTGTTTTTTGGTATCTTAGCATGAATTTGGTGAAGATTTTTTGGTTCGACGTTCGTTGCCTAGCTAAGCTGCTGTTGATTTAGTGGAGAAAGATGAATGCAATAGGGTGCAAGCGATTATTACTGTCTAGTGTCTGTTGTCTATTAGTAGTACTCCCTCTGACCCATATTAGTTGACTTGGATTTATCTAGATTCGGATGTATCTAGTATTAAAACATGTCTAGATACATCCGGATCTAGACAAATTCGAGTCAACTAATATGGGTCGGAGGGAGTAGGTAAGATTGATCGTACAAGTGCTTAAACTTAACCATGGATGCCTAGCTAATCTGCATTTTTCTGTCACCGTTAATTCAAGTACGGAGTAACTTATTTCAGAACATCTGCAAAAATGTGATGCCACTGCATATACAAAGTGAATCTTTATTTCTATACCAGATATCTGCTCGCTACTCAGTGTCTCTCAATTGCTTGCTTGCCAGGCAGCTCCTCAGTTCTCACATTCATAAATTAAAACCGGAACTCAAGGAGCAATCTTATCTGGTAGTATAACTGGGATGCATTATATAAAAGCTCAAAATTCAGTTTATCATACCATGCTACAATGTACTTCCTCTATTCCATATTATAAGACGTTTTGAAAAATCAAATTTGTTTGCCAAAATGTCTTATAATATGGAATGGAGTATTTTTAAGGGAACCTTGGTGTAGGCGTGTAGCCATTCTCAAAATGTCCATTCATGCCATATACGAGCATGTTTACAAGCAGTAAACTTTCCCCAGGTTGCATCACTTGGTCATCTGTAAACAAACTAGATGTTCAAATAGTGCCCTTGTAATCTCTTGAATGCTACCAACTGCATGGTACCTTGTGATCTCTTGAACAACGATTTTCTTTTGGGGGCAGTGATCTTTCTGTTACTAGGTGCAAATTTAGAACTACTCTTGATGTGGCTAACTCAGCCTTGTTTGGTTTTGCAGCATCACTCTGTTTCCAGGTGTTGCAGCTAACTCGAGCCGGTATGAAGAGAGGAGGGTCTGATGGTGAACAAAAATCTGGAGCTAGCCGTCTTTCTTTGTCTAGGATGAGTACTTACTAGTTGTGTCCATTCGTGTCGGATTTTCGCTAGAGTGAGCACTTTTTATTTTTAAAGGCACTCGCATTTTGTCGATTTAGCCGCTCAAGCTACAAGGGTTGTCTAGTCCAGGCAGTCAACTGCAAACCTGTATACGTATCTTGGCATGAGTTGCTATTGCTAACTGGCTAGATGTAGCATGCACACTTGGATCTCAAACTCTTATCATGATGTCGTGATAATGCATTTTTTAGTTTGACATTGGATGCCTAGCTAGCTAAGCTTCTGGTTGTTTAGTCCTTTTTGGGGCAATATGCTGATATCTGTCAAGAAAGTTGCCCCTTGATGCTTCTCTACTTGCCCCTTGCTGGTAAAATCTTGAGCTTCTAGCTCCGCACCTGCAGCATTCGTGAGATCCTGGGTAGCTATGTCATAGTTTAAACACTTTCAGATAACATCAACTATTGAGCAATTTAAAGTCAATAAATTTGTCTCAAGCTCAGCAGTAACTAAAGGCACTGGTCCCGGTTCAGTTTAATAGGGTATTTTAAGAAAAACTTTGACTACCAATTTTGTCAACAATTTATGTCATAAAATCTACACAATTGGAATCGTATTCAGAAGAAGTTTGCAATAGTAATTTTTCTGACATATCTACGATCTGTTGACATGATCGATTTTTCTTAACTACATGTGTGCCTATTAAACTGAATCAGAGGAGTGGTTCATTTTACCCTCGTTAGGGCTTGTTTGGTACTAGAGTTTTTTTTTGGGATATAATTCCCACTTTTCCCTATGCCCCCCCCCCCCCCCCCCCCCCCCCACACACACACACACAAAATCCTATCCAGTACACTACCTCTACCTAGTGGACTTAGGATTAGAGGGGTTTAGATGAAGGTAGGGGTTTCACCCAATCTCCTTGGAGATTTATTTCCCTTTAATCTCCAAAAAGACTCTAGTACCAAACAAAGCCTTATAGAATGAGGAGTTTCACATGCCTGATTTAATTAAACTGAATTGTATCTTCACCCCGGTCCTGATTTAAACAGTCAAGAAGAATTAAAACAATGTTGTTAATTGGAAGACTTTTCTTCTTTGACAAAAGAAAAGATCTGTTTTAGCTCAACGCACACAAGATCTGAAATGAGTGAAGGCAACACTCAAAATTTGAGTTTACGACATCCAGCGACCGAGTATCTTCAAGAAGCAACTCCTATGCCCCCAAAACCACCCTCCTGAATACTCATCATAGTAGGCTTAGAGCAACTCCACCGATAGCTCCAATAGCGCCCTAGTAGAGGCCCCAGACCCAAAACATGCTTTCACCAGCGACCCTGAACCCTGCCGGTACATTTTGGAAACCAATACAATAGCCGACCCCTACCCACAAGGTTGTGTTGGGAGCGCCGGCAATCCAAGCCACGTCGGATTTCGCCGCGGGATGCTGCTCACAGCCAAACACACCCATTCCCCACCCTCTCCAACTCACCCTATCTCGCCTTCCACCCCTAGAATCACCATCACCGACGACGATGACACCTTCTCGTGCTTGCCTCCCACCCGCCTACCTCCTAGATTCGCCATAGCCCCGGCGACTTCACCACCTCTTGCCAACTTTTGCCACACCTCTGGCCGCACCTTCTGCATTGTGTTCTTCCACCACCATCGCTCCTTCTGCCATACCTACTGACATTGTGCCTTCTGCCGCCGCCACCACCGCACTCTAGTGCGCCCTCTTCCTCGTCGTCACAACATCACGGTCATCAACATCATTTTCTCGACTCACTGACAACGTGTTCAGCTATTTGCCTCAATGGACAACGACGATGAGATGATGATGGAGCTTGATGAAAGAGGAGGCTGATGTCGCCACTGACCGACAACAACAAATGATGATCTTGGGAGCTCTTCTTCGTATCCGACAGTACCTCAATGCCGCTCCTCGGTGTGGTGGTTCGAGGGTGGGAAAGGTGAGGAACAAGGACCAACATCAGCGGGGGGGGGGGGGGGGGGGAGGGGTGCTCTGTTGCCAACACATACGCCGAAAGACTTCAGGCAATGATTTAGGACGAACAAGGAGTTGTTCATGAAGATTGTTTTTCGTGTCCGAGAGTACGATGACTACTTCATGCGCAAGAAAGACTGCACCGGGCTATGGGGTTTCTCATCAGTTCAGAAATGCATGGCTACCCTATGGTTTCTTGCGTATAGAGCTCCTCCAGATACACAAGATGACCATCTATGCATGTCTGAGAGCATAAGCTCTAAGAGCGTCCTCAGGTTTTGTTGGGCAGTCGTGGCGATGTTTGGATCAACCTACTTGAGAGAACCATACAAAGAAGACACAAATCGGATTCTGGCATAAAATGCAACAAGAGGATTTTTTGGGATGCTTGGGAGGCTCGATTGCATGCACTGGGTTGGAAGAATCGCCCATTTGCTTCTCAATGCCTATACAAAGGTCATACCGAAGAGTGCAGTGTGATACTTGAAGCTGTGGCAGAACATGACATCTGGATTTGGCAGACTTTCTTTGGCATGGCGGGAACTCACAGTGATATCAATGTGTTGCAGCGCTCTACGGTGTTTGCAAGGCTAACCAAGGGTCATTCTCCGACCGTTAACTATGAGATCATTAGCCCCGTATACAACAAAGGGTACTATCTAGCCGATGATATCTATCCAGCGTGCTCTACATCTGTGAAGACAATCCCCGACCCTCGGATAGAAAACTCTTGGTTTGCACAATGCCATAAGGCTTGTCGGAAGGATGTCGAGCGGGCTTTTGGTGTGCTACAATAGCATTTTGCTATTGTTCGTTGCCCTACTCTTACTTCGTCAGAGTCTCATATGTGGGAGGTGACGAATTGTTGTGTGATCATGCAGAACATGATCACCGAGAGTGAGCAGAAAGCACTAGTGGTTGATGACCAGTCATTTGATCATCAAGGACCTCTTTCCCAACTTGATCTGGTGTCAGCCGAGTTTGCTATCTTTATCGCCATGCATCAAGAAATCCGCGACCCATAGGTTCATGCTAAGTTTCAAAATGATTTAGTGGAGCATTTGTGGATGCTCAAAGGAAATGCCACCTGATTCTTGGACAAATTTGGTGCTATTTATTTGAGTTCATGTATGAATAATTTTATTTGTATGCATGGATTATTGTGTGAAACTGTTTAGTTGTTTAGAACTATGTAATACGGCTTGAATTATTGTTTAAAACTATGCAATATCTTGCTATTTGTCTCAAACATCTTGTTTTGGGGCAGGCTATTTTGAGCGCGCTGCTATAGGGAGTCCCTCCCAATATTTAGGCAACAACTGCCAGCTACGTTTTGGGGCACGCCAATGGAGATGCTCTTATTACTAGTTCCCAGATCATGGACAGTGTTCTGAACATGCAAAACTCAATCGCTTCAGGGATTCGATAGATTGTAGAAGCATCTTTCTTTGTTTTCCTGAACATGTTTCAAATCTTCAGCCCCACCAAGTTCAATAAACAGCCAACAGTGATGCACCAAAAAGCTACTCCACAGATGACACAAACTAAATATCTATCACCGCTGGATCACTAGAAAGAGTGTTGCAAACAATCAGTCAGCTTTTTACAGAGTGTACAAGACATGATCTAAGACTCGCCCAGAGAAATCCCCCTGAAGCAAAGCACATAGAAAAGAGGAGGACTGATTGTCTGTCTGATCAGGGCGGTGAACTGGCGATTCTTGGAGTGACTGCCTCGTGCCCATGCACCCTGATGCGGTAGATGCACGTCAGCGCAGAGCTTCCATGGTTTGATGTGAAGTCCAGCCTAACCATGTTGATGATGCCCACATCTGGTGCCATTATTTCGAATGTCTGGACGTTGTTCTTGGCTAGGTCATATGTGAACTCAGTCAACGCGTACATCTTGGCAGCAGGGCTTGGAGGGGTCTCAGTAGGTGTCCCTTGGTACCATCCAGATACCTGGCAGTCCTTTGGTGCAGTGGACATATCGTACGCCACATCCTGCATGTCAGGAAACATATATATATAAGTATCGTGGTGGCAAGTTTGAACAGAAGGAAATTTTCGGAAGACTAAATTACGTTTTTATCCTAGGATGGTGTATTGAACACGGAACAGTTCGAAAATGTTCCATCAGTTGAACTGTCAAATGGAACTTGAACTAACAGATTGTGTCGAAACATGAATTTTCAAATTTGTCCTATATCCACAGCTGTATTATTTTGTAGCCAAGTGCAAAGAACTAATGAAACTTTAATAGGAAGACTGTGTGCAAACATGAAATTTCAAATTTGTTTTATATCCACAGCTGTATAATTTGGTAATAAAGTGTAAGTCTGACTTTAGAGGACATTTGGGAACCAGATGAAACAGCTAAGATATAAACTGCATTCAGAACCAACTAATGTAATTTTCTTTGGAGTTGAAATAGATACTCGTACAATGTATCAAATTGGCAGAAGGAATTAATGCTGTAAATGTTGCAAGTTTCCACGTGTTTAGTAGTAGAGTTTTTTCTTCTTTGGGTTAAGATCACCAGTATCTCCTATAATATCAGTCTATCAGCAAGAAGTTCAGACTCAGTACCACCATAAAAAGAAAGAAACAGCAATCGCTTGTGCAGTTATTTGCCTCTCAACAATATTGTCCGATAATAGTAAGACATATCAAAAGGGTCACGACATAAAGCCAAATGTTAAAGACAAAACCTGGTAAGGGCTGTTGAAAGATACAGTGATATAGACAAATCATGGAACCACGAATCAAAATAAACAGGGCCAAAACAGCAAGCTTATGCATGTATACAAATATTTTTCAGAGTTCCCGACCCCCACTTCCCCTCACCAGTGACTAACCTGACATGTTCTTTTCCGCCAAATAGTTATCGATAAAGAGCAAACACTGTCAACTTAAATTATCAAGAATACCAGGTTTCAAACAATAAGAGCTATCTGCTATCACATTTCCAATAAGCATCAGCAGGCGATAACCTGATACGACTCTGTGCTAAGTTAATATAAGTAATACCCTTCATTGTTTAAGTCAGGTTACCTATTACAAGAAATGAAGTACTCCCTCCGTCCCAAAATAAGTGATTTGGGTTTGTCTAGATTCGTATGTATCTAGAGACTTGTTTCAGTTTGAGGTACATCCGAATCTAGACAAATGCAAGTCACTTATTTTAGGACGGAGGGAGTACTAGCAAATAAGTTACTCTCTCCGATTCATAATAAGTGTCCGTGATTTTGTACTAACTTAGTATAAAGTTTGTACTGAGTCTCCGACACTTATTTTGGATCGGAGGGAGTATTTGTTACAAGGTTGAGAACACAAACCTACAAAAAAGGTTGAGCCTCAAAAGGACTTACTGAATCGTGCTTTAAATTCACAACAAGAACAAACGAAAACAGCAGTATCATGAGCTTAACCTAATATCAATCTTGCCAATTCTCACATGATGAATTAACGGTGATGAGTTTCTTGGAAAGATATTAGTTCCTTTACAGTTATTTAATAAAATGCAAGCTCTATATTTGAGAAAAGAATCATAAATAGCTGCGTCAGAATGTCCTATGTGCAGAAACAATTCCCAAGGTTTTTAACAAGAGTAGTTACTCTAGAGAAAATACAGTTGGGAAGAAAGGCATATGACACAGAATACACCTCTGCTTCATAAGGTGAAGAGTTTGTCTCGTTCAATCTCCAGTGAGAATACAAATGCAGAGAAGTTCCATAGAAGCAACAGTACTGTTATGTATGATTCCTTTTCATTGCACAGGACAGGTTATGCATCCAATGGTTAATAAAACATGGAACAATATTACTTGTTGACTAAACATAAAGGTTTAAGAATTACAATAAATAGTTAGACTTTATATTAAATGAGTTAGTTGGAGAAAGGTTCATCTAGAATTGGAGCTTCCAATATAACATGATAAAACTCAAATGCTACATGATCTTATGCATTCAAAACCCTAAAGCACCTTCACTCATATGCCACAAAAGCCTTATACTTTTAAGCCCCTTAAGGTTCTTCGCCAAATTGCAACTATTTGCATCCGCTAATCCTACATTTTGGTCAAATCCTTTATTTCATGACTTAATAGTAATTAAGCCACATGACTGAAATTAACATCGCGCGCCGAATAACAAAATTCACAGTGAAACAGAGACTATAGTTGTGTGGGTTGTCAAGAAACATTACCTTGGACACATGCTCCAGTGTGATTGCATCAGGGATTATCCCTTTCCTGAGCTGGATCTCCACGAACCCAGTGCTCCCCTTTAGAGGAAAGCACTGCCCAGGCTCCCCAAAGCTCGGCTGAATCATCTTGTGTGACTGATCACCACTGTCTCCACCAGCAAATGGTAATGGTAATGCAGAAAGAAGACCACCACGTTTCCCAGCGTCATACGCCTCTGAGTAGCGGACAACTCTTCCCCCAGCCGAACCAAGAGCATAGTCCACCCTGCCAATCCCATCAGCGGCATGCTTCTCTATCTCTGTCATAGCAATATCCCTGGCCAACGCGCGAACCTTGTCCAGATCGACCTCGCTGCCAGAATCGGAGCCCAGGCTCTCCTTGATCTCATCCAGGAATGCCTCGAACTCGTGTTTCCTGAGGAACTCCATCCGCTTGATCCCGCCCAGCGCGTCGTTCAGCTCGTCGGCCCTGGCGCCCAGCAGGTTGAGCTGCCCCTCGAGGGCAAGCCTCTTCTCCTCGAGCAGCGCCGCGAGCTCGCCCCGCGCCGCCCCGACCTCGCCGTCGATCTTGCGGTCCACGACCTCGAGCTGCGCCTGAAGCATCCGGAAGGTGCGGACGAGGGAGGCCTCAACGTCGTCGACGCGGGCGTTGTAGCCCTCGAGCGCGGCCTGGTCGAGCGGTGCGAGAGGGACCGGGTGCGCCCAGCGCCAGGCCTGGTCGCCCAGGTAGATGAGCACGGCGAAGAGGGCGGCGTTCTTAGCGGCGACGCTGAGCGCGGTCTGCCACCGCGGCCGGCCCGAGGTCGACAGGCCCCTCTTCCTCCGCACCTGAGACGGGGGCACGGCAGGGGTAGCGGTGCGCGAAGTCGGCGTAGAGGGGTGCGGGCGCTGGTCGAGGAGAAGGACGGGGCGCTTGCGCAGCGCGGCGGTTGCGGCTGAGGCGGAGGGGCGGGATGCCATGGGGTTAGGACTGGGATCTAGGGCTAGCGGGGTGACGGGGTTGGCCACCGCGGCGGCGGAGACGGACGGGGACGCCATGGGTGGGGAAAATCTGGTTCGAGAGAGGCGGTTGAGTCGAGTCGAGTTTGGGGGGAATTGGAAATGGGTGGGGAATTTGGGGAGATCGAATCGAATGGAGATGGAGTGAAGAGAGGGAAGGGAACAGCGTCGCACGCACGCATACGCTGCGCTGTATTTGAAATTCGAAAGGTCAAACGACGCTCCAGTTCCTGTGGCCACTGGCGGGTGGGGACGCAGGCCATATACCATCACTTTCACATGGCTAGACTCCTAGAGCCTCGGATCAAAACTTTGCTAGGAAGGATCAAATCGATTTCGTTCGTTTCGGGAGGAAATGTTCGTGAACTTGTTCAAAACCAGACAGAGGAGAGGAAATTGCACGTAACATCACTTGCAGGGCCGGGCCTAATGTTGTACCAATCGTGCAGGGCCGGGCTTAATTGGATGGCACAAACTACCCTTCTCGCTAACCTGCCTCCACGCGAGACATACGCGGATACGCCGAGTCGCCGACGCGGGACTCGACAACACAGGTCGTAGGTCGCCGAGTGAGTTCCGTTTTTGTTTTCTGTTTCTCTTTGATCACTTGATCGCTGATCGTACCTTGGCTGCGATCGGCACCCGGCAGAGGCTAGGGTTGGGCTGTTTTTTAAATCTTCCAATCTTTTATATGTATTTCAAAGAACCCTAAAAGAGTGATGTTGTTTGAATAAACATTATGCATCCAGAAGTTAATTATGTGTGATACTTAATATATCCAATACAATGTTAGATATTATGAGATATATATATATATATTATAGTTGTTAAATAGTTTAAAATTTGAGTAAGACGGGCCCATTTTAGAGTTTTGCACAGGGCCTCGGATTTTGCCGGCTCGGCCCTGATCACTTGTTGGGACATCTGTTGCAACAACCACAACTCTAGTTTATTTTTCACAGAACACCGGTAATTGGGGTAATCCATTGTAGAAAACACAAGTCATGTAATTAGCCTCTTTAACAGATATACTGTATTACCTAGGCCCACAGGCATGATGCATCCATCGTGCAAGTTATTTTTCTTCCATTATTACTAAAACCCGGACAGCGTCACCAATTACAAATGAGATCTCAGATTTGAAATTTTGAGAAGACAAACATAACATATAGATTTGAACATACTTATATGTACATATATTGGCATAGTCATACCAATTTAGTCAATATCCATCCAAAACGGAGGCTGGCTTGGCAAGATAAACATGTTCATCCAAAATTAGTTTCATTTTTCTCACGGCACATATACAAAATAACAGTCTAGATAACCATAGAGTTGAGATAACTAATCTTCTTCTTCCTCCTCCTCCTGACCCTGCCCATTACTTGTTGTGAAGTAACCATAAAGTCACGTCTCAGTGTAATGACTTTGGCGTCTTCGTCCACGAACATAAGTTAGCTTCGGCATTGGTGCAGCTGGAGCTTGTCGAGGTGCAACTAGAGCTTGCCAAGGTGCAGCTAGAGCTTGTCGAGGTGCTTGCCATGGAGTTGCTAGTTGTCGCGATGGTGCTAATGTAGCTGGCCATGGTGCAGCTGTAGCTAGAGCTTGCCGAGGTACAGTTGGCCGTGGAACAGGTGGTTGCGGTGCGGGTGCTGCTGCTTGCGGCGGTGCTGCAAACAGGACTTCACCAGGTGGTGGCGAGGAAGGATCTGCAGGTGCCTCCTTATACTCAGGAAGCTGTCGGTTACTCTAAAAGAACACAAAGACATGGATTAACATTAGTAATATGGTTCAACACAAAGTGGCCTAATATTACAAAATGACAGAATATCACAAAGACTTGACCATTCATTAATTACCTTGTGTCCTGCCTTCCAAATAGCGAGATGAGGCTTCAACGGTTGCGTACATGTGGTGTACCTATGCCCTTTAAGTTTGCAATTGGAGCAAGTGATTATCGTCATTCTTGTAGTGCCATCTGGACCTTCACCTGCACTAGGCCTTTTTTCTTTTTTCGCCCAGGCTTGCTATGGAAGATAGGAGGCTCTATATCAATTGAATCTATTTTAACCCAATCATGATGGCCATGCATGGGATAAATCATTTCTTTGTAGGCCAGGGCATACATTGGCTTCTTGAAAAAATCACTAACAAAATCTTCGGGATATTGCTTTGATTTGGAGATGGCCGCTATGGCATGTTTGCACAGCACTCCTGTTAAGTCCCATTTTCTACAGCCACATGTCTTGTTGTGCAGGTTCACAACATGTATATCCTTGTTCCCATTAGTTGTTACCTCAACTTGCCAAATACCATTTCCTGCATTCACCGGCGTGCACCACCTAGCAAACCTTTTCTCCATCTCAAGATTTTCAGCATATTGGAGTGTTATTTCCCAACGTGCAACAGCTACTCCATCTCTCCTCACAGCAAACTTATCCATAAGCTTGGTCCTAATCTGATCCAGCATAGTCACTATGGGCTTGTCTCTTTGTTCTATGATGTAGCTATTAAAAACTTCACTTAAATTATTGACAATTAGGTTTGTTTTACATGTTGTATCCATAGCATGGCGTGCCCAATGTCTAGTAGGAGTTTTGCTAAGTCAAGTCCAAGCATCTAAGTATAACACTTTTAGCATATCCATTGCAACTACACATACACCGACTGCCGGGATTTGTGTTCAACACAGTTTGGAGGTAATCCCTAATCCTCAAATATTGACTCTGGTGGTGTCCATCAGTCACCTTTAGTGCTTTACTCTTCGCCCTATATGCCATGTGTTTGGAGATAGAAACCCCATATTGCCTCATAACCTTGTCAATGAGTGCTCCAATCTTCATTGGGTCACTTCTAATATCATCTTCATACTTGTTGCTCAATCAAACACTATTAATTCTTGAACTTTCATTTGTCTGGCCACATGTGTGTGTTGGGGTTCCGCGTATAAAAACAATAAATTTTACTCTACGCCCCTAAACCCCTGAAGCTGCCAGAACCTATCTATTAGTAATACAGTAATGGGAGAAGCTTTTCGCGAACTTACCCTTGAAGACCGAAAAGCGTTGTCAACGCTCAGGAGAGCGTGGTTGATGTAGACGAGCCAAAGCCGACCTCAAGGTCGTGATGAAGTCCTCGCGCTCCTTTGGCTCCAACGACTTGAGTGCCTCAAGTGCGACACCTCGCGGGGAGTTACACACGTCCGGTGCCAGACGATGACTCCCGCTTCCCTGATTCAGCAGCAGTTGCGGAAGTAGAGCTCCCGGATCCGAATCCCGCAGCGCGACGGCGCTACGCGGTGAAGATGTCTCTCGTTCGCGCAGTCCAGACTTGGGACCAAGGCCACGAGAGAGAGAGGGGGGAGAGATAAAATATCAACTTGAGGTCCTCCCAAAAGTGAGAAGACCTTTATTGATTATTGGTGTATTTTATTTGGCCAAATACCCCCACTATATATAGGGGGAGGGGAGGTACTACCTCCCTCAAAGTCCCAGGGTGGGACTAAAGGAGAGGAGGGGGAGGGGTGGCCGCCGGCCACCCTAGTGGGCCCCGCGCAGGGGGCTAGGCCCAGCCGGCCAGCCCCCTTGCCCCTTCTCCCTCTCTCCTTTCCCCTAATGGTCCCTCTCCCTCCGGAAATTGGCCCATTAAGCCTTTGATCATTTAAATTGATTTTCTCCTTATTAAATAATTATGAATAATGATTAAATCAACATTTAACATTCATTCACACATTATTCAATCTCCGTGGCTATGGAACACCTTCGACCTCCACTCCGGACATCCTCCGGACTTACCGAAACCCTCCCGGTTTTCTCTCTACTATTCTTTGGTGATTCTGCCGATCCTATAAACACTCTCTAAGCATCATCAAGCCCTTAAGAGTGATACCCCACAGTTCGAGAACACTCCAGACATGGTCGGGACACTCCCGCACCAATGATCGATAGAGGGACCTGGATGGCCATGTGACCCATGTGCATTCCACGAAGATCTTTCGTCGTTTGAATTGGGACAGTCGTGTCTTATTCCCTTTGTCACTCGATACTTGCATTGCCCGAGATCTGATCAATGACATCACCATGTCGTGCTCAATCTCGTTACTGAACAACGCTACTTGACTCGTTCCGACAAGTGATATCCCCGTGATCAAATCACACGCTGCGCAACTATTGGATATAACTTCTCCGAGTGGGCCCTTCGAGTATTTTCCTGTCACATGGACGGACAAATCCTGCTCTTGACATATATTGCCTCAACGGTTTCCTCCGAGTACCTGAATACACCTTTATAACCACTGTATTACCAAGTGGCGCTTGCTGCTATCAAAGCACTCTCGGGAGACATTGATTGATATAGCCTCACGGTCTAAGGAATAGTCTACGAGGATCCATTTCTAATCATCGTAACTTGAACTTCGTGACATGATCGGGTCACGATGTTTAGGTTGGGAATTGGTTCATCATCTCATTCTCGGAATGAGATGACTCCATTTCCAACTGGCATAAATGCCACATGATCAGGAAACATGATCATCTATTGACCAATGAACCAGTGACTAGAGTTTCACTGGGAACCCCTAGTTGTTTGTATATCACACGTGTATTGATGTTTCCACTCAATACAGTTATACCATGATATAAAACTTAATCATAAACTATATGAAATATGATAATAGTCCTTACTACTATTTGTCTCTAGGGCATATTTCCAACAGTGTGAGGCAAAACAATCGCTCGAATGACATGGGTAGTTTCTCCTTTAATAGTTGATGACATAATTGCAAAGGGACATGTGCCTTCGGTACTACAACAAACAGTGATCCTATCATTATCATTTCTAAAATACTCAAAGTCCCTTTGTTTCATGATATGATAGTTTGTTAGTGCTCTTCTATACTGATGGACGTCTTTAAAGCACAGTTTTACTTGCAAGTGCTCATGGGCATTGGCATTTGATTCATCATAGTATGTTCTCTTAAGCATTTTCTTTGATATGCTCTTCCTCTTTATTACACACACTCTTTCTTCATCCACAGCTCTGTCGTCATCGCTAGAATAAGTTAACTCCCTGCAGTCATCACTCGGTTCATCACTAAATGACATGGAATCTTCCTCTAAAACTCCTTCTATTGCCCTTCTCTTGGCTGCCCTTGTCAACTCTGCCTTGTCCTTGGCAATTTTGCTTCTACGTTCTATTCTTGGCCTCTCTTCCTCAACTACAACCTCTTCCCTTGTGATTGGCATTGGGAAACAATCCTCAACATCTGTATCACCTTCAAAACAAACAAGAAAATACTCATAATGGTCAGAGTCGGTTTCATCATGAACAACATCTTCATCTTGTACATCTTCAGCATTGAGAATTGGCCAATCGATATTGCTGCCCATTTGACTATGCAAAAAAGCATTTGCGGGTTGATTGACACTAAACTGAGTACCCACAATGTGAACTGATTCGAACTGCTGGCCATGGAAGAACATTGTCTCTCTCCCATGGGATTCATTGGCATAATCCTCCAACCTAAATAAAAACAAGCAACAAGGACATAAGCCTCTAGTTTCTACTAAGTTGTAGCATTGCACTCATACAGGAAATAAAAATCATTACAATTTGTAGCAGAAAGCAGAGCACCATAGCACAATCGGACCAGAGCCTTACGTACTGCTCTGATCCATAGCTTGATTCCTAATAAGACACGGGAATATTTTTGGACCTTACATACTACTCACATCCATGTCGGAATATTTTTTTGTAAGACACGGGATGAAAAATTCCCAATAATCTAGGGTCCTTACTCCTCTTACTCCCAAAATCACTAAAATGAAGAAATTTAGAATAAAACCTAGATTAAGGAGGGAAACATACCCAGTGAATGGTACTTGATCGACGGAGTCCATGGCCGGCGTCCTCATCGCTTGCGTGCCGTACCCTCCGCTGCCGTCAGGCCATTGCATGGTGGCAGCCTCCGATGCAAATCCATGGAGCACAAGGTCAGGCTCCTCCTCCATCGTCGGTGCGGACTCCAACTCCCACGACCTTGCCGTTGGTGCGGCGCCGCCCTCGCCCGATCGCATGGAGGGCTCATCGCTGCCCTGTCTCTGTTCGTTCTCAGAGGCCTCTCGTTCTCAGGTAGCAGGTAGCAGTTTGACGCCTCGACCACTTTACCCAGGATCCCAATTTGGTGTCAACGCATCCGTCCTGTGGGCCCAAGAAATTAGGCGGTTA
The DNA here is from genome assembly GCA_910589775.1 of Avena eriantha. Taxonomy (NCBI): domain Eukaryota; kingdom Viridiplantae; phylum Streptophyta; class Magnoliopsida; order Poales; family Poaceae; genus Avena; species Avena eriantha. The sequence goes on along the minus strand of OU342742.1, from coordinate 250,944,823 downwards.
ATTATTTGTGCAATGGATTACCCCAATTATTGGTGTTCTGTGCAAAAATAAACTAAAGTTGTGGTTTGTTGCAACGGATGCCCCAACAAGTGGTATTATGTGCAATTTTTTCGATAGAGGAGGATACCATGGACCGACTGCTACGGTCTTGTTTATGTGATTTTAGGGATTTGGAATTTGTAAAGCCTTTCTTTCTTATCACGATTGATTGATGACATGGGCTATGGCCCATGTAGGCATCCCATATAGTCTAATAAATCATAAAATCTCAAGTCCATCTACTATGGCTGTTTGGAAGCTATGTAGGAGACAAAGTTTAGTCTCACATTGCTAGTTGTGAGAGAGTTGGACCAGCTTATAAGGTGAGCTGTTTCACTCCCACTAAGTGAGTGAGAAGAGAAGAAGTCCACGTACACTAAATTTTGTGGAAGACTAAATTTTTGTGGAATCGAGTTTTGTGAATCAAGTTCGAGTTAGAAACTCGTTTTGTGGAAGACTAAATTTTTGCATGGTGCACCAGCTGTTGGGTACGTGTCAACATTCGTGTGCATGTTTGACATGTATACTTGTCTTCCACCGCGTGACGGCTCGGTCGGCTCACCTCCCAGGCTATATAGAGAGAGAGACAGAACAAATCTAGAGGCAACTGGTTCTTTCTCAGTCTCTCTTGCTGTGTGTTCCTCTTGCTATGCTGCTCTCTAGGCTTCCCCATCCCGGCAGCTGCGTGCACGGCTGTCCAGGAGAGCAGGCCTCTGAAACCCCGTCTATTGAGATCCTGTACCGGGAGACGGGCGATAAAGTTTTTGGGGAGTGTCTCGGCGTGACTGCTCGCTTTCGTTCGTGTTCTTCGTCATCAACTGATGACCTGATTAGCACCATGTGCGACAACGACAAAGACCAAGATGCTGCTGCAGTGATGACCTTCCCGGTTAACCTGTACGTGTTATTCCTCTCTTTGTATGCAATTTTTATCATCTGCCTTTGCTGCTTCGCTGAAACCGAGCCCATTTACGGGTGCTAATTTTAAGAGATGGCAAGATAAAATCCTCTTGTGGCTTACTGCTATGAGCATAGAAAATGTTGCAGATGGTACTCCCAGGGGTCCGCTTACTCTCAAAGAAGAGAGAGCGTTCAGGGAGTCCACTGTACTTTTTGTGGGCTCCGTACTCAATGTGCTTGGAGACAAGTTGGTTGATGCATATTTGCATATTCATGATGCCAAGGAATTGTGGGATGCGCTGGATGCTAAGTTTGGTGTTACCGATGCCGGTGGTGAACTGTATGCTATGGAGCAGTTCAATGACTACAAGATGGTTGAAAACTGATCTGTAGTAGAACATGCTCATGAGCTGCAGATCATGGCAAAGGAACTCAAACTCCTCAAGTGTGTGCTTCCGGACAAGTTTATCGTGGGATGCATTGTCGCTAAGATTCTCCCTTTGTGGAGAAACTTTGCCACTTTTCTGAAAGAGGTATGAGCTCTCTGTTGAGTACCTCATTGGCTCTCTGGATGTTGAAGAGAAGGCGAAGGCAAAAGACAAACACACTAGTGAAACCGAGGGACATTCTGCTGCCAATATGGTGCAGAAAAATGCCCACAAGTCTAAGGGAAATAACAAAGTTTGCCAGACTACCAACTTCAAGAAGAAGAAGGGGCAAAATAAGGAAAAGAAAGAACCTTGCTGGGTGTGTGACGAGATTAGCCATTGGGCTCATCATTGTCCACAGAAGAAAGGCAAGAAGGGTCAAGCTAGACATAGTTCTAAATCTGTCAACATGGTCATTGGAAATACTGATGCAGGAACCTCAGCTTCTAGGTACGGTAATTTATTACCTAATGTTCTTTCAGTATTTCAAACCACAGAATGGTGGGTTGATACGGGTGCAAATGTTCATGTATATGCTGACATTTCCATGTTCACCTCTTATCAGGCTCAAGATTCCTCAGTCATGACGGGGAATGAGTTACATGCTACTATTCTTGGTGTTGGCACGGTAGATTTGAAGTTTACTTTAGGCAAGATCGTGCAACTAAAGAACGTGCAGCATGTCCCTTCTATCAAGAAGAATCTCGTTAGTGGATCTCGTCTTCTGAAAGATGGGTTTAAGTTGGTATTTGAGTCCAATAAAGTTGTACTGTCTAAGTATGGAACCTTTGTTGGAAAAGGCTATGAATGTGGAGGCATGTTCCACTTTTCATTGGTAGAATTCTGTGATAATGTAGTGAACCATGTTTGCACTACTAGTAATGAAACTAATGTTTGGCATTCACGACTTTTTCATATTAACTTTGGTTGTATGTCGCGGCTTGCTGGTATGAGTTTAATTCCGAAATTTACTATTGTCAAAGGCTCTAAGTTCCATGCTTGTGTGCAAGCAAAGCAGCCTCGCAATCCTACAGAGGAAAGAAACTTGGCACCTCTAGAGCTCATACATTCAGATCTATGTGAGATGAATGGTGTGTTGACATTTAGTGGAAATAAATATTTCATGACATTGATTGATGATTCTACTAGGTACTGTTAAGCATATCTCTTGAAAACGAAATACAAGGCTTTAGATTTCTTTAAAATCTATAAGGCAGAAGTTGAAAATCAACTTGAGAGAAAGATCAAAAGAATTTGGTTTGATCATGGTGGAGGGTACTTTTCTAATGAGTTCAATTTATTCTATTCGGAACATGGTATTATTCATGAGAGGACGCCTCCCAATTCCCATCAATCCAATGGGATTGCTATGAGGAAAAACCGCACTCTAACAAATTTGGTTAACACCATGTTAGACACCACCGGTTTATCCAAGGAATGGTGGGAGAGGCTATATTGACTTCATGTCATGTCCTAAACCGTGTTCCAACTAAGAATAAAGAGATTACTCCATTTGAAGAATGGAAAAAGAAAAGGTTGAAACTCTCTTACTTACGCACTTGGGGTTGTTTGGCAAAAGTCAACATGCCAATTAACAAGAAGCATAAGCTTGGACCGAAAACCGTGGATTGTGTCTTTCTTAGCTATGCTTCTCACAACATTGCTTACGGATTTCTTGTGGTGAAATTTGAAGTGGATGACATGAGTGTCGGTACCATTTTTTAATCAAGAGATGCTACATTCTTTTTAGGATATATTTCCTATGAGAGATATGCCTAGCATATCTAATAAGGAATATAATCCAGTTTCTGAACCTGAAAATCCCATGGAGACTGATGAACAATCAGATGATGAGAGTTCAGATTCAGATGCAGATGACAATGAAGCTCCCACAAGGAGCAAGAGACAAAGGACCGCAAGGTCTTTTGGTGATGATTTCATTGTGTACCTAGTGGATGACACTCCCACTACCATTTTAGAAGCCTTTGCATCTCCAGACGCAGACTACTGGAAGGAAGCAGTTCAAAGCGAGATGGACTCCATCTTGGCTAATGGAATGTGGGAGATATCTGAACATCCGTATGGGTGTAAACTTGTAGGATGTAAATGGGTATTTAAAAAGAAGCTTAGGGCTGATGGTACTGATATGTTGCTAACGTATCTATAATTTTTGATGTTCCATGCTTGTTTTATATCTATTTTCTTATGTTTTGTCCACACTTTGGAGTATTTTTATATACTTTCTAGGACTAACCTATTAACAATATGCCACAGTGCCATTTGCCTGTTTTCTTCTATTTTTGGTTCCAGAAGAGGCAGAAAATCAATATTCTCGGAATTGGATGGGATAAATGCCAAAGTCAATATTTTACCGGAAGACACACGGAGTCCGAAGGAGAGACAAAGGGGGCCACTGGGCGGCCACACACCCCCTTGGCGCTGGCAGCCCTAGGCCGCGCCAGGGCATGGTGTGGGCCCCCTGGACGGCCACCGACCTTGCCCCTTTGCCTATACGAAGCCTCCGATGCAAAAACCCTAAGAAATCCAGCTTCTAGCCACGAAAAGTTCCGCAGCGCCGCCACCACCGAAGGGGAGATTCTGGGGATAGAAAGTCTCTGTTCTGGCACCCTGCCGGGACGGAGAAGTGCCCCCGGAACCATCTCCATCGACTCCATCGCCATCTCCATCACCGTTGCTGATTCCCATGATGAGGAGGGAGTAGTTCTCTCTCGAGGTTAAGGGTTCTACCGGTAGCTATGTGTTCATCTCTCTCTCTCTATGCGTGATCTTATTGAGATCATGAGCTTTGTAATCTATAGATCTATTTTGCTACTCAAGTGCTTTAATGAATCTCTGCTTGTCCCCACGTGTGTGAAGTTGAAAGTGTGCACACCGTGTGGCACTTTGGCTAAGGTTACATAAATACTTGTCATGAGTATAATTTGAGTTGGATGTCTCTATGAAATTGTGGTGTTTTTTGGAACAATCTAGCGCTCAAGGTGACAGTGTGGGGTTATCTATACGGGGAATACGAACTTTCAAGAGTGCTGTTATAGCCCTACCATGGATTAGAGTGTCCAACCGGAGAGTAGTTTAGAGTAGTATCATAAAGAGATGATATTTATATGAGAGGTTCACTAGTGAAAGTATGATCCCTAGGCCTTGTTTCTAAACATTGAAACACCTTTTGCAATTAGATATGTTACATGTTTGCTTGCTTCCATCTTTATTTCAGTTTGCCTTTAGTCTCTTCCACGCCATCAAGCTATTTTCTGGCACCATTGTCTTATATCCATACCACTTGTATTTTACTATCTCTTCGCCGAACTAGTGCACCTATACACCTGACAAGTGTATTGGGTGTGTTGGGGACACAAGAGACTTCTTGTATCTTGATTGCAGGGTTGCTTGAGAGGGGATACCTTTGACCACTTCCTCCCTGAGTTCGATAAACCTTGGGTGATCAACTTAAGGTAAAACTTGCTGCTGTTCTACAAACCTATGCACTTGGAGGCCCAACAATTGTCTACAAGAATAGAAGTGCGTAGACATCAAGCTATTTTATGGCACCGTTGCCGGGGAGGTAAGGTAAAAGGTACTCACATCCTCCGGTGTGAGTGCTCGAAGTTATTTCCTTTAGATTCTGCAATTTTGTCTTTTTGTTTCTTGTTTTCACTAGTTAGGCTTAATGGAAAACAACAACAAAATTAGAGAGCTTTATAGTATTTATCTTGAGTTAGGACATGAAGTGTTTGAAGAGAAAATTAAAAAACCTATGGAACTTTATTTGCATGCTAATAGCAATGTTGTTAGTATGAATTCTTTGGACACCATTATTGCTAATGCTATGGAAAAGTCTAAGCTTGGGGAAGCTAGTTTTTATGAAAATGATCTTTTTAGTTCCCCAGCTTTGGAAGATAGCTATTCTATTGCTTATGATGATACCAAACCTCCAATATATGATGATTACAATAATGAATATGATATTTTCAGTCCACCTGCTATTGAGGAGAAAATTAATTATGATTACAATATGCCTCCTATATTTGATGATTATGGTGATGAGATAATAATGATAGCTATTTTATTGATTTTTCTCCCACTACAATTAATAAGAATGACTATTTTTATGTGGAGAGTATTAATTCTTTTATGCATGTGGCTAATGATAAGAATGTTTTATGTGATAGTTATATTGTTAATTTTATTCATGATGCTACTGAAAGTTATTATGAGAAAGGGAAACATGGTTTTATGTATGTCAACATTATTAAGTTTCCCCTCTTTATGTTGAAAGTCTTGAAGTTGCACTTGTTTTGCTTTCCTATGCTTGTTGCTTTGTGCTTTCATGACTTGTTTCTTTACAAGATTCCTATGCATAGGAAGTGGGTTAGACTTAAATGTGTTTTGAATGTGTAATAACCTCTCCTTATCCTTTTTTATTTGATTTTTGTGCCAAGAATAACCTCTAATAAGAGGGAAGTAAGATTTGGGAAAGTTGCTGTCCCGGAACAGATTTTTGTGCTTCGCTGTAAAAATTCGTGTAAAATCTCTGTACGTGGGTTTGAGCTATAAGGTTTTGTGCTTCTGCCCCAGGTTGTTATCCAACTTTCGTTAGTTCAGCACTTTTCGATTTGAGCAACAGAACATCTTCAAAAAAATTGGTTTTTATCTGCTGTTCTGTTTTGACAGATTTCTACCATTATCTGCATTTGCTTCTTGTTGATTCCTTTTTGGGGAATCGAGCTTTTTGAGGGAAGTGATACAGTAGTTTGTGTTTTAATGGAATATTTATTGGTGTTGAAACTGAACCCAAAGACTTATTATCTTGAGTGCACTAATGTTGCTAATAAAGATTGTGTGAAGTTTTGTATGAAGGTAAAATTTCAGGTGTATGGAGAGAATGATGTAATGAGATGGAGAATGGACTAAAGCTCAAGCTTGGGATGCCACCCGTGTCACCCTAATAAATATCCAAGAAGTACAAGCGTCAAAGCTTGGGGATGCCCAAGGCATCCCCTTCTTCATCAATAAAAATCTGAGGTTTTTCTAGACACTTCATTTTTATTGTTTCATGCACTGTTGTGTTGTTCTTGGTGCATCTTTGTTTTTGTTTTTAGTTTTATTTTGCTTGGTTTGCTGCAATAAGTTGGTTGGATCCCAGCACACTTATTTTGGAGAGAGACACACTCCATTTTCATTGCCTGGAACACTCTAGTTTTCATTCTTATTGTTTTGTGAGTGTTCTCTTTTGCTAGCACTGTGTTTAGCCTTAGTTTTCTTGTGCTTTCAGCTTAGAACTTTTTAGTTCTTCTTTGTGGATTCGTGATACAAGCTCACTGATGTTTATTTATTATTATCCTGGTGAGTTGTTTCAAATAAGTCGATTGGTGTTGGAACAGAGTAGAAAGCTTCATGCTTTAGTGGTACAAAAGGGAGCTTGTTTTGACTATGGCTTAAACCTTATCATGTCGATGTTGTTTTGGCTTTATGCTTAGTGATTTTTGCTGTAGCATGACATGTTATAAACAATTGAGATTTCTTAATGTGCCTTGAAAGAATCATGCATTGTTTTAGCATATAAAAGCATAATATTGTGGTATTCTCCTTTAATGCTTTATTTCGGTTGACTTGGCGCATGCTCACACCATGTTAAGACTACACCAAGTCATCATAGCCTCTATGATCATTTAGTTTTCGACTTGTAATATCACTTTATGCTTTAATTAATAATGTTTTGTCGCTTTGCATGATTATGGCCATTATTGCTCTCTTAGTTGGTCGCTCCTAGTCTTTTGCTAGCCTCCATACCAAGTATGAGTTCCACTCATGCATCCAACTCCAAATAAAACCAAGTTATTCCAAAGAGTCCACCATACCTACCTATTAGCATGTGCTATTCCAAGTATATTCATGTTTTTATCTACCTTCCGAATTAAACTTGTTATGTGAAAATTAGTGATTAAAGCTCTCACGAACTTGATGGCACACTTTACTTTTCTTGCCCCTAATAAACTTGAACCACTGTGTCATCTATGTTGTATATGCTTGCACTTATACGTTGGGAATTAGCAGAACCATGTTGTCATGGGGAACGCTTTCAACATTGCACTTGTACATTGTACCCAGTTGATATCATGCTCTTTTGTCTATGGATGTCGTCGATGTGAAATGAAAGGGGAGCTTGTAAGTCCATGGAGTTATGTATGTGTGTTAGAGAAACGCCTAGGCCGCTAGCCTAAACCATGCCTAATCATGGTTGAAACCTGCAGCGTAACCATAATGAGAAATCTATGAAGCATTCTTCTTATAAAAAAAGAGATAGAGATTGAGAAAAAGAGAAAAAAGATGAGAAAATAGGAAAGAGAGAAAAAAGCACCATTTTCCCATGGTAAATAAGAAGACGATTAGATGCTTATTGTCTGCTTGCCTTGTCATTTTGATATGGGTATTCTTCCGTATCATCGGGCAAGGGGTACCCCGTTGGCGGTTGTCTATGATACACATGTACTTACTATGACAAGAACTTACCTGCAACTAAACTTGAGTAACATGAGGAGCGGCCCTCGTATTCAAGGGACATGAGATTACCAACTTATACTTTGTCAAGCATATACTCCATAGTTTGTTCACTTTAACCTTAATCACTTCAAGATGGTTATGATAGGGGCAATGAGAGATGAAAGCTAATAAGTACCATAATTTTTGGAAGCTCTTTATGAGACTTGAATCCCTGCTTCCTTCTATGAAGGCCTTTCTTTTACTTTATTGTTGAGTCTCCATCTTCTATCTTTATGCACCTATTAAGAGAGTATAGTTGCCATTCTTAGTTTAATGTGCATTGTCCCAAGACTTGTTGATTGATGCATAACTTTGATATTGCTTGTTCTTAAACTATTTGTATCTAGTCACCCTTATGAACTTTGAAGGTGTCCTATGCATTTATGTTTTGCTACTCCGTGAGGGACAAGCTGAATACCACTATGATATGTTTTCTATATGTGAAACAAAAAAATGTCTTTCAATGCATTGTTATTCATGATCTTTGTTTTTACCATTTCATATTACAACATAGTTACTATGTCTTATTGTTAGAACTTCATATTTCATGCTCATGTTTAGAGTACTTTGATCCCAGCTTTCATGCTTTCCAAATGGTTTGATCTTGATTATGATGGTGCATGTCACCTCAAAAATTATTCTTTCTTTTTATCACTTACCTACTCGAGGACGAGTAGGAGTTAAGCTTGGGGATGTTGATATGTTGCTAACGTATCTATAATTTTTGATATTCCATGCTTGTTTTATATCTGTTTTCTTATGTTTTTTCCACACTTTGGAGTATTTTTATACACTTTCTGGGACTAACCTATTAATAAGATGCCATAGTGCCAGTTGTCTGTCTTCTTCTGTTTTTGGTTCTAGAAGAGGCAGAAATTCAATATTCTCGGAATTGGACGGGACAAAAGCCAAAGTCAATATTTTACCGGAAGACACACGGAGCCCGAAGGAGAGACGAAGGGGGGCCACAGGGCAGCCACACCCCCCTTGGCGTGGGCAGCCTTAGGCCGTGCCAGGGCATGGTGTGGGCACCCTAGCCGGCCACTGACCTTGCCCCTTCTCCTATAGGAAGCCTCCGATGCAAAAACCCTAAAAAATCTAGCATCCAGCCACGAAAAGTTCTGCAGCGCCGCCGCCACCGAAGGGGAGATTCGGGGGACAGAAAGTCTCTGTTCTGGCACCTTGCCGGGACGGGGAAGTGCCCCGGAACCATCTCCATCGACTCCACCGCCATCTCCATCACTATTGCGGATTCCCATGATAAGGAAGGAGTAGTTCTCTCTCGAGGCTAAGGGTTCTACCGGTAGCTATGTGTTCATCTCTCTCTCTATGCGTGATCTTATTGAGATCATGAGCTTTGTAATCTATATATCTATTCTGCTACTCAAGTGCTTTAATGAATCTCTACTTATCTCCACGTGTGTGAAGTTGACAGTGTGCACACCGTGTGGCACTTTGGCTAAGGTTACATAAATACTTGTCATGAGTATAATTTGAGTTGGATGTCTCTATGAAATTGTGGTGTTTGTTGGAACCATCTAGCGCTCAAGGTGGGGAATATCTAGATGGGGAATATGAACTTTGAGGAGTGCTGTTATAGCCCTACCATGGATTAGAGTGTCCAACCGGAGAGTAGTTCAGAGTAGTAGCATAAAGAGATGATATTTATATGAGAGTGTTCACTAGTGAAAGTATGATCCCTAGGCCTTGTTTCTAAACATTGAAACACCGTTTGCAATTAGATATGTTACATGTTTGCTTGCTTCCATCTCTATTTCAGTTTGCCTTTAGTCTCTTCCACGCCATCAAGCTATTTTCTGGCACCGTTGTCTTATATCCATACCACTTGTATTTTACTATCTCTTTACCGAACTAGTGCACCTATACACCTGACAAGTGTATTGTGTGTTTTGGGGACACAGGAGACTTCTTGTGTCTTGATTGCAGGGTTGCTTGAGAGGGGATACCTTTGACCACTTCATCCCTGAGTTCGATAAAACTTGCTGCTGTTCTACAAACCTCTGCACTTGGAGGCCCAACAACTGTCTACAACAATAGAAGTGCGTAGACATCAGGTACTATTGAAAAGTACAAAGCTCGGCTTATGGCTAAAGGCTATACCCAAAAGGAAGGCGAATATTTCTTTGATACTTACTCACCTGTGGCTAGATTAATGACAATTCGAGTACTACTTTCACTGGCTACCTCTCACGGTCTTCTCGTTCATCAAATGGATGTTAAGACGACTTTCCTAAATGGAGAGTTGGATGAGAAAATTTACATGGAATAGCCTGATGGTTTTATACTAGATGGTTAAGAAAGAAAGGTGTGTAAATTGAAGAAATCTTTGTATGGCCTCAAACAAACTCCCAAGCAATGGCATCAGAAGTTTTAAAGAACTTTGACATCTATGGGCTTTATTGTAAATGAAGCCGACAAATGTATATACTATAGCCATGGTGGGGGCGAGGGAGTTGTCCTATGTATGTATGTTGACGACATACTAATTTTTGGGACGAGTCTCAAAGTGATTAATGAGGTAAAAACCTTCTTGTCTCAATGTTTTGAGATAAAGGATCTTGGAGAAGCTGATGTTATCCTAAACATCAAGCTACCGAGAGATGAGAATAATGAGATTACACTTGTGCAATCACATTATGTGGAGAAGGTGTTGAGCAGATTTAGATATGATGATTATAAATCTTCTCCCATACCTTATGATCCTAGTGTTTTTCTTTGAAAGAATCAAAAGGCGACTAGAGATCAATTGAGATACTCTCAGATTATTAGCTCACTTATGTATTTAGCTTGTGGTACGAGGCCTGATATCTCATTTGCTTTGAGCAAACTTAGGCGGTTTGTGGCCAACCCGGGAGATGATCATTGGCATGCTCTTGAGAGGGTAATGCGCTATCTAAAGGGAACATTGAGCTATGGAATTCATTATACCGGGTATCCAAGAGTACTTGAAGGGTATAGTGATTCAAATTGGATATCAGATGCTGATGAGATAAAGGCCACAAGTGGATATATATATTCACTCTTGGTGGTGGCGTTGTTTCATGGAAGTCTTGCAAGCATACCATCTTAACGAGGTCAACTATGGAAGCAGAACTCACAACACTAGATACTACCACTATCGAAGCAGAATGGCTTCGTGAACTCTTAACAGATTTGCCTATGGTTGAAAAACCAATACCGACAATCTTATGAACTATGACAACCAAACTATGATTGTCAAAGTGAACAGTTCTAAGGACAATATCAAGAGTTCAAGACATGTCAAAAAAGACTGAAGTTTGTCAGAAAGTTGAGAAACTCTAGAGTTATAGCATTGGATTATGTCCATATGGCTAAGAATCAAGCAGATCCTTTTACAAAAGGACCATCAAGAAATTTGATAGAAAATGTACCAAGGGAGATGGGTTTGAGACCCACGTGAGTTGTCAAGGGGGTAATCCAACCTATGTGATCAGAGATCCTATGAATTAGGACCTGGGAAAACAAACTGAAATAACTGAGTTGAGAGAAACTTTTAATACTCCCACTCCATTGCAGATGCAATTCCCTCATAGTATACTATAAGGAAGGTTGATTACATCTTAGTGTGTTATGTCTGTCTCCTTGGGAGCAAAGACGCTATCCTATAGAGCGATCTTGAAAGAACACAACTATATGAGCTACACTGCTGGTCACCGTGTATGAGATTTGGGTAATCTATAGGAAGCTCATGAAAGGCCACGGAGTATGACTTATAAGCTCCACCCGAGTGGTAGCCTATGGCAGCCAAGTGCCGGTAACGGCATTGAGTGAAACTTGCTGCACAAGATTGGCAATTTCAAGGCTTAGTCCATTGTTCAGTTGTAGTCAATTATATCTCCTTGTCTAGGTAGAAGTTCAACTTAACAGTATCCACTGAACTACATGTATACCAAATAGTGATTGGAACTAATGTGCCATATGATGTGCCTCTGAGATCTGGTTGGGGATTGTTAGATTTATATGGGTTGTGGCCCATGTAGGCATTGAAGGAGATATGCCCTAGAGGCAAATAATAAAAAGGTATTATTGTCATATCTCATTAGTTCATAATAGTTTTATATCATACTATAACTGCATCAAGCGGAACCATTGATACATGTGTGGTATACAAACAAACCCAGGTCCCTAGTAGCCTCTATTCAACTACTTCATTGTGCAGACGATGATCAAGGTTTCCTGATCATGGGTTAAACAGAAGTCACTGACAATGAAGTCATATCATCTGGAATGATGTGATGGACATTTCCCACTAATGATTGTTGCAACACGATCATGTCACTTAGTTCACGTTTCAATTGTCAGAAACAAATTGTCCTAATCCTTAGATCATGAGATCAAATCAATCACTGTTACCATAGGATGCTTTAACTGTATCAACCATCATCTCGTGACAGGGTGACTATAAAGATACACGTTGGGTATCTGGAGGAGCATGTAGAGACAATATGCTTCAAGATCAGGAATTGTTCTCCTATGTGACAGGTAGATACAACTGGGCCCACTCGGTGAATTACATCCATGTTGCACAACACATGACTAGGTCATGGGGATGGTATTTCACGGGAACAAGTAAAACATTACTTGTTGGAAACGAGATTGAACAAGGTATCATGATACCGATGATCAAATCTTGAACAAGTCTTGTATCATGAACAAGGGAATCGGATATATCATTTCAGGTTCGACACGATGGAGATTCATGGAGTGCATAGGGGTCACATGGGCATCCCGGTCCCTCTGTTGATCATTATATGGATCATGTCTATAGCATTCCTAAACCATAGGAAACACACTTAAGAGCGGTACGATGCTTAGAGATACTACTGCTAGATGGAATCGTGAAAGAGAGAGAAAACATAATCATTCCAAAGAGATCTGAAGTTGTTCGGAGAAAGAAAGAAGAAAAAGGGCCGAAAGGAGTTTCAGATAAATGAGAATTTAAATATACATTTATTATATGTTAATTATGAATTAATATATTCTAAATAATATTTAAATTAAAATTTATAAAAGTAACTTTCTTATTAGGCCAAACCCCATAGGTATTTGACCTAGAAAAGAAATCATAGCAAAAGGAAAAAAGAAAAAGAGGCGGAATGGGCTGTTTTGGCCGGCCCATGGGCGGATAGTGCTTCGTGCCGCACGGGGGGTGGGGGGGGGGGGGGGGGGGGCAGGGACCGGCTTGTTGCCGCACTGGGCCGTGGCATGCCAAGCTCTCCCAGACGGAGGCGGTCACCACGCGCGCTAGGCCACGTCGGCCCACCCGGCTACGCGCCTGGGCCACCGGGGACTCCGGCCCACCCGGGGCTGGCTCTGCCCTGCTGCTGCTTTCGGTGAGTTGGGCCGCCGGTGTGGTGCCAGGACCACCCGGGATTTGCCCTATTTCTGCCTATTGCTTGTTGGGCTGATGGATTCATCCATCCGGCTTTGACATGATTTTCCTGATATTTCTCTTTACCTTTAGTCCCAAATGGGGCACCTAAGAGGGAGGGCACCCCTCCCTGAGCCTATATAAGGAGGTGCCTATGGGTGGGATTAAACACACAATAAATTGAGTTATTCCCTTGGGTTGGAATACTCCCTTTCTCTCTCTAGTTGCCTTTGTCTTGGCACGGTCCTAAGGAAAGGATTTTCCAGCAAAAGTCGACGCATCTGCGGCATGTCGTTGTGCTGCAGTGATTCCGCCAGGGGGTCTACTTCCGTAACCCCAACGGGGATCAAGGAGTTCGGGAGTAGTCGCACTGCACTGTATGCATGTGATAACTCGGTGGGGCTATTGAAGCTTCCGGGCCATCGTACAAGGACCTTGACAAGGGGTGACGTGTGAGGAGCTTCGCAACCTTGAGGTCGGACGGGTACAACTACATCATCCACGCTCCTGCATGAGAGTAACGCTCTCTCGGTCTTCAAGGGTACGTTACTACTATCTTCCTGCGTTACTGTATTACTTCTAGATGGGCATTCAGGGTGTTCCGCGTAGTTCACATTTTTGTTATCTGCTATGGAAACCCCACAGTGGTACCAAAGCCTAGATATGTGGTTAGTATGCTAGTACGGATAGACACATGCAAAGTGTGGCCATCGATACCTTAGTTGTTACCTTCCCACATGTATTTGTTCATATCGCGGTACTGTGAGATGAAGCGGACCAGACCGACCTTATGCGTAATCCTACGCGAGACTGGTTCCATGCTCGACATATGGCTTGTACCGTATAAGTGGCTAGCGGGTGTTTGTCTCTCTCAAAATAGTTGATATGGCATCTAGAATGGAAGGCCCTGAAAGGGGTGTAGTAGCGACAACTATTGTATCCATGTTGTGGTTGGAAGCTCGTAGGTAGAAACGGTTCCATCACGAAAGCCTTAACAACCACGTAAAATCTACAATAGATAGAGTAGAAGCATCTAACTGTATGTTGCAGGGAAGGCTTTGTGATGTGATATGGTTGCCGACAAGTACTCATTTCTTGTTTGATCTTGTTACTGACAAGTAGTCTTTTCTTGTTCTCGTGATATAATATTCTAGTGATCTCATCACTTGCTTGCAAGCTATGTCAATGTGATATCACCGAGAGGGCCCAGAGTATATCTCTCTGTCATCAGGATGAAAAAATTCCACTCTTGATCCATGAGCCTCAACATAACACTTTTAGAGTACCCAAACCCACCTTTATAGTCACCATGTTATGGTGTGACGTTTGATGTTATCAAAGTACTCTTTTGGTGTTAGCAATTAACATGTTCTCATGGTCTAAGGATTAGGGTTACTTCGTATGATGTTATAGCAGTGTAAACATAATGACTTTGATCGTATTACTATACTTTGGATGAATGTTCATCACATCATTCCACCAATGTTGTGACCTCGTTATTAACAGCATCCAATGTCCATGATCAGGAAACCTTGATGATCTTGTTAATCAATGAGCTAGTTTATATGAGAGGCATAACCAAGAACTATGTATTTGTGTATTAAACACACATGTATTAATGTTTCCAATTAATACAATTATAGCATGCAAAATAAACATCTATCATATACTTGGAAGGCAATAATAACAACGTTATTATTGCCTCTCGAGCATATTCCCTTCAGTCTCCCACTTGCACTAGAGACAATAATCTAGTTTACATGGTGATAAATCTAACACCCATGGAGTTCTGGTGTTGATCATGTTTTGCCCTAGGGAGAGTTATAGTCAACGGATCAACTACATTTAGATCCGTGTGTACTTTACAAATCTTTATGTCTCCATCCTTGACATGCTCGCGGATGGAGTGAAACCAACACTTGATATGATTGGAATTCTTATGAGACCTCGGTTCTTTGGCATTGGATATGGCTCCATTGTTGTCACAATAAGATCACCATTGGGTCCAACACACTAGAAACCACACCTAGTTCAGTTATGAACTCCATCATCCAAACCGCTTCATGTGCTGCTTCTGAAGCAACAACATATTCCGCCTCCATTGTTGATCCCGCCACCATAGGTTGTTTAGAGCTCCTCCAACTAATTGCTTCTCCATTCATGAGAAACACATACCCAGATTGAGACTTAGAGTCATACGAATCGGTGTCAATGCTAGTGTCAACATAACACTTAGCGACGAGCTCTTCTTCACCTCTGTACACGAGAAACATATCCTTGGTCCTTCTCAAGTACTTAATGATATTCTTGACCGCTATCCAGTGTTCCAAACCTGGATCTGATTGGTACCTGCTAGTCAAGCTAGTAGTATGTGCCACATCTGGTCTTGTACATAGCATGTCATACATAATAGATCCTATAGCTGAGGCATGGGGGAACTTATCCATTATCTCTCTTTCTTCCGCCGTATCCGGACTTTGAGTCTTACTCAATGTCTTGCCTTGTAACATAGGTAAGAACCCTTTCTTACTTCCTTCCATACTGAACTTCTTCAATATCTTGTCAAGGTGTGTACTTTGCGACATCCCAATTAGGCGTCTTGATCTATCTCTATAGATTTTGATGCCTAGTATGTATGATTCTTCACCAAGGTCCTTCATCAAAAATTTGCTATTTAGATAATGTTTAACACTATTTAAATGATCTATATAATTTACAATCAATAATATGTCATCCACATATAATATTAGAAATTCCATAGAGATCCCACTCACTTTCTTGTAAATACAATCTTCTCTGTAAGTTTGGACAAATCCAAACTCTTTGATCACCTCATCAAAGCGGAGATTCCAACTTCAGGATGCTTGCTTCAGTCCATAGATGGATCGCCGAAGTTTGCATCCCTTGTTAGCATCCTTAGGATCAATGAAACCCTTTGGTTATATCATATACAACTCTTCTTCAATATTACCATTGAGGAACGTGCTTTTGACATCCATCTGCCAAATTTCATAATCGAAAAATGCAGCAATTGCTAACATAATCCTACCCGACTTTAGCATCGCTACGAGAGAGAAAGTCTCATTGTAGTCGACTCCTTGAATTTGTTAATATCCCTTTGAAAAAAGTTGAGCTTTATAGATGGTCACATTGCCATTAGCATCAATTTTATTCTTGAAAATCCATTTATTCTCAGCGGCCTTTCGGTCGTGAGGTAAGTCCACCAAGGTACAAAACTGTTTTTCGTACATGGATACCATTTTGGATTGCATGGCTTCTAGCCATTTGTTGGAATCCAGGCTCATCATCGCTTCTTCATATGTTGCAGGGTCATCATTTCCATCTACAATGAAATTCATGATAGGATTTCCGTACAGTTCAGGAGCTACATGTGTCCTGCTTGACCTGCGAGGTTTGGTAGTGTCCTCTTTCGAAGTTTCATGATCTTTATCATTAGTTCCCTGGTGAAGTCAACTCCAGAACAACTTCCGGTGTTGCACCAATCGTCGTTTCATGAAGAGAATGTTCAATAACCTCTTTGAGTTCTACCTTCCGATTACTCACACCCTTCGCGAGAAAATCCTTCTCTAGAAAGGATCCATTCTTGGCAACAGAAATTTGCCCTCAGATCTGTGATATAAGGAATACCCAATTCTTTCCTTAGGGTATCCTATGAAGACACATTTTTTCACTTTGGGTTTGAGTTTATCAGGTTGAAGTTTCTTCACATAAACATCGCATCCCCAAACTTTTAGAAATTATAGCTTTGGTTTCTTTCCAAACCATAGTTCATATGGTGTCGTTTCAACGGATTTAGAGGATTTAAAGTGAATACAACGGTTTCCACTGCATAACCCCAAAACAAGAGTGGAAAGTCAGTCAGAGACATCATAGATCAAACCATATATAATAAGGTACGATTTACGCTATGGTGTTCCAGCAGGCGTGAGTTGTAAAACTATTCCACACTCTCTCATGTGTGTGCGAAACTCGTAACTTAGATACTCACCTCCACAATCAGATCGCAGAAATTTAATCTTTCTATTACCATGATTTTCCACTTCACTCGGAAATTCCTTGAACTATTCAAAGGTTTCATACTTGTGTTTCATAAAATAGATATACCCATATCTACTCAAATCATCCGTGGAAGTAAAAAATAACGATATCCACCTTGCGCCAACACACTCATTGGACCACATACATCAGTATGTATGATTTCCAATAAATCCATCGTCCGTTCCATTGTACGGGAAAATGGGGTCCTAGTCATCTTGCCCATAAGGCATAGCTCACATGCATCAAATGATTCAAAATCAATCAAGTGATTCTAAAAGTCCATCATAATGGAGCTTCTTCATGCGTTTTACACCAATATGACCTAGACTACAGTGCCACGTATATGCGGATATATCATCATTAAGTTTAATCCTTTTGGAATCCACATTATTAATATGTGTATTACTACTATTGAGATTCAAAGTAAATAAACCATTCATCATAGGTGCATGTCCATAAAATATATTATTCATATAAATCGAACAACCATTGTTTTCGGATTTAAAGGAATAACCGTATTGCAATAAACACGATCATGATACAATGTTCATGCTCAACGTAGGCACAAAATAACAATTATTGAGGTTTAAAACTAATCCAGACGATAAATCGAGAGGCAACATTCCGACGGCGATCACATCAACTTTTGATCCATTGCCGACACACATCGTGACCTCATCCCTTACCAGTGCTCGCTTGTTCTACAGCCCCTGATTCGAGTTACATATATTAGCAACCGATCTAGTATCAAATACCTAGGTGCTGCTGCAAGTACTAGTCAAGTACACATCAATAAGATGTATATCAAATATACCTTTGTTCATCTTGCCGGCCTTATTGTCTGCCAAATATTTGGGGCAGTTGCGCTTCTAGTGGCTAGTTCCCTTACAATAGTAGCACTCGGTATCAGACTTGGGGCCATCCCGGGTCTTTTTCTCAGGCATAGCAATCGATTTGCTACCCTTCTTGAACTTACGCTTCTATTTACCCTTCTTGTCTTTCTTGAAACCGGTGGTCTTATTGATCATCAACACTTGATGCTCTTTCCTAATCCCCACTTCAGTAGTCTTAAGCATTGTTAGAAGCTCGGGGAGAGTCTTCTTCATGCCCTGCATGTTATAGTTCATCATGGAGCTCTTGTAGCTTTGTGGCAGAGATTGGAGAACATGATGTATGCTTACTTCAATTAGAATTGTTATTTCCAAGGCTATAAGATTATCGACATACCCCGACATTTTTAGTATGTGCTCACTAACAGAGCTCTTCTCCTCCATCATGCAGCCAAAGAACTTTTTCTGAAGCATCATAACTCTCTACGACAGCATGGGTATCGAAATAATTTTCAATTCACCATGGTATCAAAGGCATTGTCATTGTCGGAACACTTTTGGAGTTCTAGATCTAGCCCATATAGTATACCATAATGAACTATATTGTGGTCCTCCTAACGACTTAAGTAAACATTCTTTACATCATCAGGAGCATCATTAGGAGGTGGGGGACCTAGCGGCGCTCACATATTGCTTTTGTGCAGCAGTGAGGAGAATCCTCAAGTTCAAGGCCCAGTTGGTAAAGTTGCTACTATTCGTTGCAAGTTTTTCTTTCTCCATGAACACATTGAAATTAAAAGCAGGTGGTGCCATCTACAATAGAATTTTCAAAGT
The DNA here is from genome assembly GCA_910589775.1 of Avena eriantha. Lineage (NCBI taxonomy): Eukaryota > Viridiplantae > Streptophyta > Magnoliopsida > Poales > Poaceae > Avena > Avena eriantha. The sequence continues at coordinate 250,925,759 of OU342742.1, read as the reverse complement.
TTATTTAGACTAGTTTATGATAGATTGAGTTCAACTAATCCAAATTACAAATGAACTCCTACTCAAAAACAATATCCCTCGTGTCTTTTTGGTGACTACATGAACTAGATTCACTACACCAAGACCGATCATCATGTGAGTTGGTGTAGCTTCATAGGCGAGCATCTAAATGTTCATCATATCAATCATATGACTCATGCTTTACCTTTCAGTTCGTGTTCCGAGGCCATGTCTATACATGCTAGGCTCGCCAAGTAAGAACCTTGTTGTTGTTGTTGTTGCTATTTTTGTTGCTATTATTGTTGTTGTTGCTGCTTCTGTTCAAAACTTAGTCTAACTGTCTTATGAAAAGGATTCTCTCTCAAAAAAGAATACTCAGAAATGGCCACTTTTGGAAGTAAAATGAGTATCACCAACCAACTCACTGTGCACGCCACCCACTCTTGTATTTGAAGTTGCACGTAGGGCATGTATAACATGGTAGAGAAAGCAGTCTTCTCTTAACCCTCCACATAATCTAGAGAAGGCTATAAAAATAAGTTGTACAATGCATCATCTCTAAAAATTAATGTGAATTGCTAATTATAGTAAAAAAATGTGTTGATAAGAGAAGACATAAGGTACAATGCTTGTCTTATTTTTAGGGGATCATAGATAGCAATTTTACCCACGGGTGCTGTACCCGCATGGGTAGGGTATGTGCACACTTATATACCCACGGGTAATACCCATACCCTACCCGTTAAGTCACGAATATAGACATGTACCCATAGGTATACACATACCCTATTCGTTTACACCGACATCTCAAACTTGTAGCATTTCAACCTATGCGTCCGAGAATACTAGGGACGAGTATGAGATTACAACTTCTAAACTTTGATACTTTCATGTACTCATCTATCTATTCTTAAGTAGAGATAATTGTATTTTTTAAAAATATGCTATTGATAAAAGTAAAATTGTGAATAACTTGTGTACTATTAGATCTACCCACCGGTACCTAATGGGTAGGGGTACCCATCGGGTATGGGTACGGGAAAAGTTTTATATCCGCGGGTATGGGTATGGTAAACTTTTGTATCCGCTTACTACATGGGTATGGGTATGGTATTGATGTACCATACTCATACCCTGCCCATTGCCATCCTTAGGATCATCTCTTACCAAAGGAAATGCAACTTTATTTTTCTTAATTATCTCTCCTCCAACTAAGCAAAAATCCAACGTGACAACTATAAGAGAAGGCTGACATCACCTCATTGTATATGCCCGTAGGGTATCATTAGCATGACTGCGACAAATCCCATAATGTACCCAATCCCGTCAATCTTGCCTTATAAAGGAGACAATTTAGATAGCTTGCTTGTCTTATCCGCCTCCCAACTACCTGTCATGCACTTACGAAAGCACGCGACCCAGCATGAACATTCAGTATCAACAAACTTTGAGGAAATGAAAAAACCCACCATAATTGGAGCTAGGGTTTCCAAAAACCACAACCTTTTGAGTTCGTGACAAAAAACCACCACTGGAGTGTAACAACGTGACAGATACCCACCAATTCATCCTATCCTCATCTTAGACATGATTATGACATATGGTCCTTGGTGACAGGCTGATGTGGTAGTTGAGTGACAGATCATACCGTATGACCGTTAATGGGTAATATGTTGGTGACAGAAAACCACCTTAATTGGGGTTGTTGGTGATAGGAAACCACCACTTGCAGGGTAATATGTTGACAGCAAGCCAACACAAGTGAAAAAAAGCACTACTAGGAAAACAACTATAGGTAGACGACTATTTGTGGTGCATATTTTAGACCATGCGCCATAAAAGAAATCCAGTGGCGCACGCTAGGGCAATGCACCACAGAAACTTCATCATTTTGTGGCGCATACAAAATACCATGCACCACAGAAATAAGGTGGGTCCCACCACCAGGGTTGGATGACCAACTTTCTGTGGCGCATATCTCTATATGCTCCACAGAAATTTATATTTCTCTGGCGCATATGTCCATATGCGCCACAGGAAGTGAAGAGGGCCCCACAACAGAATTTGGGTAACCAACTTTCTATGGCGCATATGGCAATATGTGCCACAAAAATGTTTGTTTTCTATGGCGTATATTTCTATATGCGCCACAGAAAGTGGACACGGTTCCCATCGCGAAAAGTGTTGCCCCTTATTTTGTGGTGCATATGGCAATATACGCCACATAAATGTTTGTTTTATGTGGCGCATATTTCCATATGCGCCACAGAAAGTGGACATAGGTCCCACTGCAGAAAGTACTGGCCCTTATTCCATGGCGCATATAGCAGATATGCGCCACAGAAATGTGAACTTATGGGGTGCATATCTGTCATATGCACCACAGAACTATGCTTTCAGATCTATGTATAAAAATGTGGAGGATTGCACCCTCTACCTAGCACCATCGATTTCACATCCTTCTCCCCTCCTCCACACCCAACTCATCTTCCTCCTCCCTCCCACCCCATTTTCCCCATACTTTTCTCCATTTTTTTACTTAAGCCTACTTTAGTTGATAGATTGTTAAGGGGAAGGCTCTCCAACTTGTGATCTGTTAAAACACACTTACTTTTCTCCTCCACATATATATTTGTCCACTATTTTCCTCTCCAACTTGTAGATCTATTTGTCCACACTCTCTCATCGCGATCTCGTCTTGGTATTGAATCTACTAGGTGAGTAGTTGGCCATGAATATGCATGTTTTGTAGGTGAAGCTTGTCACATGGGCGGCGTGCGATGGCAGGACGATGTTTATACATGAAGCTTGTGTGGTGCATGAATGTTTTCATCAGAAGAATTTTTTTGTTGTTGCTTGTTTCCCCGGTGTGGTGCATGGATGTTTGACGAAATGTTGATTCATTTCCATTTCGGCAAATTTTTGCACTACCCATATGTCCTACTTTTAGGAAAGGTCATGCCAATTTTTTCCAGCGACCATGCATGTGTGTGTGCATATAGTGTGGTTCTAACATACTTCTTTTTCTCTATATGTGTATGCCATGCAAGTAACCATGGTCATCATGATGAGCGAAGGTCGAGTTGCTAGGTAAAAGAAAGACTCAAAGGAAGACATGATTAGGAACAACAAGACCCAGATAAGATGTCCATGTCGAACATGCAAACTCTAGCGCTGGATCGACCCTGATTCTGGACAATTGGAGGGTCACTTTCTCAGGCGCGGTTTCATGCGTGATTTCAATGAGGCACCGGCAGCAAATGGTGGTCATGAAGACGAGGGCGGACGATAAGACGAAGAGTCTCCCAGGAATGGACATCATGACAAAGGAGATCCTGGCGGACATGATCATCATGAAGAAGGAGATGCCAGTGGACATGATCATCATGAAGGAGATGGCAGTGGGCATGATCATCATGAAGAAGGAGAAGATGTGAACACCCAGACGCTGCTAACTTCGGCCTTGCAAGACCCTCATGTTCAAGAACTGCTCCTCAAGGAGACAAGCAATACCAAAGCAGCAGCTAGAGAGAAAGCCAAGATTGTGCAAATGGAGATAGACGAGATGACTCCATTCTATCCTAGGTGTCGGCTCGAGGATACACGCTTGAGTGTAACGCTCAAGGCTCTAGAGATGAAGGCAGAACACAAATGGACCGACATGAGATTCAACGCCACTACAAGAAAAGTGTCCATACACAACGACTTGGCCCGTCGGTCGTCGTAGAAGGCGCGTCTTCCGTGATGAATTTATCGGCTCGACCATGGCCGATGCAAAAAAACATTTCAGTTTCATGACCCTCTACTACGATGAAACCGCTAAAAACATGGAGGAAGCTCGGTCGACGTGTGGCAGAAGCAAGATTTTCGATTCCTCGCTCGATGTTGACTCGCCGAAGTCTTTTGAGGCGTGTGGGTCCCGGATGTCAGTGTCTCTAGCACACAATGCTTTTCGGTCGTGCCTCCCTGATTTGAACTCGATAACGCTGCTCAATGCGTCTACAGTTTAGTCAGGCTGCTAGTTCCCACATGTCAGCCTCTCATTTGAAAAATCGTGTGTATGATAGATTTTTTCCTTGGCTCGCGCTACCCTGTTCTGAACTTGATAGCGTTGCTCGATGCATCTGCCGTTCAATCATGTTGTTGGGTCCCACATGTCATGCTCTCATTAGAAGAAACATGTACATGATGGATTTTTACCCTTGGCTCATGCCTCGCTGATGTGAACTCGATAACGTTGCTCGATGCATCTACCGTTTAGTCACTCTGCTGGGTCCCCCATGCCAACCTATCATTAGAAGAATCATGTGTATGATGATTTTTTTGCCTTCGCTTGCGCTACCCTGTTCCAAACTTGATAGCGTTGCTTGATGATCTACCGTTTAATCATGCTGCTAGTCCCCACATGTTATCCTCTCATTATAAGAAACATGATTATGATGGAATTTTTTCCCTCGGTCGCGCCTCCGTGTTCTGAACTTGATAGCGTTGGTCACTGCATCAGCCATTTATTCAGTCCGGTGGGTCTCTAATACCTTCGATCCGGATTCACCGATGTAGTATACTAGCTTTTTCCCTAGAAGACCTAGGTTTAATCAAACCTCGGAAAGCACTGCTAAAAGGTAATAAAAGAGGACACGTCTACATGACTTTGTTTGTTTGTTTTACCTTAGTTGACTGGACCAATCTAGTTTACTTTATAACGGGTTTGAATCAATGGATGGAGATAGGCCAGGTTGAAGATCCACCTGTAGCTGCACATCAAATGGGATAAAAGATAATAATAAGCATAGTCATGTATAATGTTTGTATTGAGATAATATCTTGTGGGCAACACATCCTAATATTCTAGAGCCCCTCTGATGCAGTGGGCATCGCAATAGACTTTTAATCCAACCGAGAGTACACCAAAGCCACGGGTTACAAATGATTATTAAGTGTAAACACGGATCAAAGCTTTAAGTGGTGATGTTGTTGTTGATCCCGAATGGGGCGCTAAGCGAAGACCGTACTACCCTTTCTATCACTGAGGTTCCTATGAGATCTCCGCTAGCCAAGTATGTCACCTCAAGTCTTTATCAATATATGGGATCTTGGGTACCTACAAGTCCACGAATCGAGACAAGATACGAAGAAACAAAAGATACAAATCACGAATTCAAACAAAATACAATTCTTCCATGATCTAGATGCACATAATAGCTACGGGGTTTCTCCCCAACCCACAACCCATGAGGACTACTCACTCATAACGAATAGATCAGAGATAGAAAACATCATGCAAATACTTAGATCGAAATCAAATATTCTTACAATGTCACCAAATCACAAGGAGATCTAAAGTACAAATCAATGGCTATGGCTAGTGGATGGATGGATGGTGGAAGTGATGAACAATGGACGAATAATGGTGTGGATATCCTTTGGTGGTGTTGTGATGCAATCTGAGAATGGCGGATCTCTTGTCGGTAGCTGGAGCCTCAAAATATATAGACGTATTCATGTAAGTTGTAGGGTTTGACGAGACGAAGCCACTGCCACCTAGTATAGGAGGGCGGTACGGGCGGACCGCACCCGTACTAGTGGTCGTTAAGCATGTTGACGCCTTGGAAAGCTTCTCCAATAACTTGGTCGTGTGTACTTCCTCAAAATCCTTCATTATGACTCCTTATTTCGCTTTAAAAGCCATGATTTCCTGCACAACATAAATCAAAGAAGGGATTTTCATATCTTTGCAATTATTAGTCATTAGTGGCAAGAGTTGAGAGTTTGTTTGGCAATTGCTTGACCAAAAACAACGTTTAAACGCAGTGGAGGATGGCAAAAATCGGAGCCATCAACTTCCCCAAAGCTCAAACCTTGAGCGTCCTCGAGCAAGAAGAACCAAAAGAACTATAAGGAATTCAGCATTTAAACTTGAAACAACGAGAATAAGAGTTCACTTATAGTCGGCAGTCGTTTGTGCTTAACACTTCATTCATTTGCGAAGCTTATCAAAGTTAGAGCGATGACAAGAATACTATACAAGCGTCGATAAGTCAAGATAATCAAAGTAATTTAATATAAGTATAATTAACTAGAAGTGTAGCAATCAATCCAATTCCTCTAATTAACTCTCATCTTGCCAAGGAACACTAGGGTGTTTAAATAGCATAATTGAGTAAGAGAGTTTCATGTCCCAAGTAGTATAATAACAAAGTGTCTTATTTACACCCACATCAATAAATCAAGTCAATCTAAAACACTTCAAACCCAGTTATTGTCTTTCAAGAAAAATTCATAAAGTAGTAATGAGACCATGCAAGGACTTGCTATGTGGATCCTCATAGATATCTTTTTTTCTTTCATTTTTCAAGGACCACTCTTTGTTTCTTTTTGCTAGTGTTTGCACAACCTTTGAGAGTACAAATACTTTTGCCCATACATTGACACATATGCCACTCATGTCATCAACTCATAGCCGAAATGCGGGGTTATACCGTAGATCCTTCAAAAGCTAGCGGAGTTGTTGGCATCCCAAAGGTGTGCATTAGAGACATAGAACAAAGTTGTCTCACTTCTTTCTCTTTCTATTTCTCTTTTTGATCTAGTACCGCAGTTTGATCCACAAGGTTAGCTTTGGCATGCATCAGAATTACCACTAGACTTTATTTCAATCAAACAACTCCTTTCATGAGTGTCATCGAGACTGTCAAAATATCTATGGGGTTAAGTATAATCAAGGGTATACTCTCAAGACAATCATTCATCAAACAAGTCGTTAATTTCAGACTTTTTATTATTGTACTTGTTTGGCATTATTATTTCCAAGGAAAGAATCGATTAACTAAAAGAACTAGATCAAGAGCTTCAACAACTAATCATCATACCAATAAGCCTCACTCTAACCATATTAAATTACTTCCCACTAGCATGGCATCTTAACAAATCAACCAACTAAGATAAACAATTCAAACTTCATAAGTGGGAGACATAGGACATACCCCTCATAAGTAACTTCATGATCATCTTCCTTATAGGGATGTGTTCCTTCAAACCTCAAACACGATTACTCTCGAAATGATATTAAAGCAAAAGGCAAAATATGAATCCACGTTTACGAAAAAAGGATAAACAGAAATTTTTTTTTTGTATTTTTGAGGATAGAGATTTAAAGAATAAAAAAGAACTTGCGACCAAGCACGGGTTTAAGAAAAAACAAAGGAAAACAAATAAACTAAAACGAAAGCAAATGAAAAAGCAAAGTGTTGGAACAAGCCAACACGAGTGTTTCAAAGCTCCCAAGGAGTTGGAGTACAACCTCGTTATTACACAAATAAATTTGCCGGGGGAACACATCCCCAAGCTTAGGCTTTTGCAAGCCCTTTTGTTGCTCATTGTGGTGGCGGTGGATAATATCCCACGTTCCATTGGCTGCTCCAATCATGGAACTGGGTGGCGAGGCTTGCAAATCATCGCCACCCAGTTCATGTTGATGGAGAGGTTGTTCATGTTTTGAATGTTTCCTTCGAGTGCATAATGTCTTCATAGGTGGTGTAGTAGTTTGGTGACTGCACATCTTGTTCGGATCCTTCTTGTTCTACTTCTTCATCTTCTCCACCTCCCACGGGTATTCCTTGTTGGGGTAGATTAGCTTCAACCTGCGCATCATACTGAAAACATCCATCCTTGATAGAGAATAAACCGTTAGGCAAGGGAGCCAGGATCAAGTGATCCGCTCCAGGTATATCAAAGAAATATCTACCATGGTTTTTAGAAATCATACCACATGCTCTTAGAGTAGATAGACCGAGACGGTTACTTCCAGTCAACGGTTGGATGTTACCTAGGTTGATGCGAAGTGCACATGCAAGAACGGTCACAATTCCTCCTCCACATATGGGTCTTCGAGATTGAAGAGCTTGATGCTTGAGGTAAAACACAAGTAGAGTGCCCAAATTTGGCGTTAAGTTACAATTGATAAGTGCAGCTTTTGCGAGGATCAACATGTCCTCCTCATTAACTCTAGTAAACTCACCACATGCCTGCAGTGTGTTAGCAATCACATAGAATAAATATCAAATAGCAGGATGATCAATTTAGATCCCCTTGGGTGTGTTTCCACAAATTCTCCTCAAACTAAAATATTGTATAGGGGAATTATATAAAACAAAGGTAGTTGTGCATACATCGGGGGTGTTGTTGGTAAATCCAAAGCATTGAACCCATTGGCTGAGTGTTAAAGTGTACTCACAGTTTATAAGGTGGAATTTAATCCGACCAACTCCAGGTGTTTGTTCCTCAGAACAACCATAAGGATCCACCGTGTGTGTCAAGGTGCTAAAGAACTCAAGCGTCAAGCGGCGGTATGTCGCAACATCCTGAAATAAAAAATTATACAAACCAACATTGTTGCAAAGTAAATCGAAATCAGCACGAATGCCAAGTTGGTTCAGGATATAAGGACACGCCCACTTGGTGTACTTGATCTCTTGAATCTTGAGACCACCGAAACGGGTCAGATGGAACTCCTCGGTGAACTCGATGCCAAGTGACTCGGGGTTAACGTATCAACGGGTGGTGTGGAAGACTCCGCAGCCATCTCACGTGTACGACTCCTCGTGTTCATCTTATAAATAAAAACAAGACAAAGTAAATAAAGATTGCTAAAAAATTGTCCAGTAGAAACATAGCATAAGTAATTCTCTACACTAACTACAAAACAAACTCCTCTAAAAACAATGATAAGCATACTTAGTATCAATATTGAATCAAGAGCAAGACCTAAATGTATTTTGACAATGATGAATGATTAAGTGAAGCTTTTGCACAAATATGTTGGGGTTCGGAAGAGAATCATATGTTAGATCGAGTGAGTGCGAAGAATCGAAGAAAGATGGAGTAAATTTGAAGATCCAATAGAGGTGGTTTGAAGTTTGGAGGAAGAAGAAAGAGAAAAAAATGATTTGGCTATTTTTAGGTTACCTCCTTGGGGTGAATATGGCGTCCGTGTACGTGGTACGGGCGGGAGGTATGGCTGGAGCCCGCCCGTACCGGGTGACTTACCTTGGGGGCGACAGTTCCTCCCAGGCGGTGCACTCGGTACAGGAGCGCGGAACGGTCGTGCACACCCGTACTACTGGTCGTTAACGCGGCGGGTGACTTCTGCTTAAAATCTGATGTTTGCTCAGAGTACGGTACGGGCGCGTCTAGCCGTACCAGTGGTCATTATCAACACTGTCCCTTTGGCAAACATTAATTTTTTTTATCTTCCTTTGCCTTGAGGTGGTACAGGCGCACAGTACAGTCTAGTTCGGCTGTACCAGTGATCATTATCGACACTGTGAACTACAAAACTCAAGGAATTTGATTATTAGCTTCGTGCACTTCAAAATAACTGACATAATTTTTGATTTTTCCTGATCAGAAAAATATATGAAAAAGAAAGGAGGTAGAAATTTTTTGGTCCGTCACGGATCTTGACCGAGTCCGAGCTTCCCAAGCTCTATGCTGTTTGGGAACTCAGCAAGGGTCTTACCACCTTCTTGATTGACTATATTTGAGTCTTTGGGGTACTTTAGGATTATATTCCACGCCGAAGATTTGTGCTTGTGGGCTATGGTGAATATAGCGAGAAATATCACAAGTACCACCGCGCCCTGGGCCGTCACAAGGAAAACTATACCCAAAATCCTTTTTATCCGGCATTAATTTGGAATCGCGTGCATCTAAAGCGCCCTTTACTAAAATCAATGTAGTTGTATGCAAACCTAGAGCAATAGCATGATGAACCAAGAAATCCCCAGGTCCTATTGTTAAGAAAAGCGAATTACTATTCTCATTAACAGCATTCAACCACCCCGGCAACCATAGGCTTTGACCTGCATTGAAAGCGGGGCCATTCGTTGAAGATAAGAGTATATCGAACCCATACGTCGTCTTGCCATGAGCAGATTGTATCCATTGGGCGAATATAGGTTCGATCAAGATTTGCTTTTCTAGAGTACCAAAAGCAAGCATGACGTCGTTATGAACATAAAGGCCCAAGGTATGGAATCCTAGAAAGAGGCTAGCCCAACTTAAATGAGATATAATAGCTCTCCATGTGCTCTCTATGACACTTGGCCTGATTGTTACCACCGGTATCTCTCCTCGCATGCAGTTGATGACCATCTCGCCCATGGCCTTTGTGAACACATAAGTGTCTTGCCAACCATAGAGTTTGGCCCGAGGTTGTGTTAGTGAGCTGCTCTTTGAGTCTACCTTTTACCCAAGGATGTAGTTGTCTATGCATAAAGAGTAGTTGCCCCTCAGAGTGTAGTCAAAGTCTTGAGGGAAGGATATAGTGCCAAAAGGCATGGTCCTTATAGTGGATTCTACGATCGATCGAGTTATTCTCTATATCTTTATATCAAATAAGAAGACAGAGAGACTCGGCTTCAAGATGGAGATTGACTATCTGCACCTGCTCATTCCATTATTCTATTCCGAGAAATCCGGACTACAATCTTCAGACAGAGGGTCCCTTCGATAAACTACTTGTCTCATTGGGAATACCCTCTTATGGAGAGCTAGATTCCGTAGTGGAGTTGACTTAGCTAAATTAGCAACTTATCGATCTGCTGTAGCTTTTAAAATCCACTCTAACCGAACTATGTTAATTATGGAATACCGCTTATCCTTAGAAAATAAGATTGTCCTTGTACTTGCTCTCTCATTCCTGGGAGTCTCTCCTCTTTACTTTCTATATTCTCTTATTTAATAATAATAATGGAATACTTGGAATTAGCAGAATTCTAAAACTACGGAACCAACTGCTGATACTTTCTGTTTTGTCGAGCCCTTTGCACATCTTATCAAAGTGTTAGATAACAACAAAAATACTAAGTAATGATCCAACAATACTTCTTAGGCCATGTGTTAGTAAAATATAGAGGATTAACTTATTTCTTCTCCTCTCTCCATAGGTCTTCTTGAACACTCTTTATTAAAAACAAAAACAAAACTAACATAATAAAAATGTAGTAGAAAATATAAAAGATAAATTTTATTTCACATGGGTTGCCTCCCATGAAGCACTTCTAGTTAAGGCCAATTAGCTTGACCTCGATGACAATCACTTAGGTTTGTGAAGTGGAACGCCCACTCCAAAGTAGTTTGCTTTTAAAGTAATTACACCATCATCATCATTAGGCTTGGACTACAAAAGGATCTCTATATGGTATCCCTATTCTCACATTCCCTTCATGTAAATTAATCAAAGCTTTAATAATTCTTATGAACGACCTACCTAGAATTATAGGTGCTATAGGATCTTCAGGCATGTCCACAATAACAAGATCAATAATAGCGGGACTACCTTTAATTTCAACAACTATATTTTGTTTGATCCCAACAACTTGTTTATAAGTTGAATCAGCTAGATGGAGTCTTAATTCAGTTGTAACAAATGACCACAAGTTTAACTTATTGAATAGGCTTTTGGAAATCATTGAGACGCTTGCACCAAGATCACAAAGTGTGGATATCTCATTAAATCCCAACTTAAGTTTAATAGTGGGCTCAAATATATCATCTAGCTTAGATGGAAGCTTATCAGCTAGTCTTTTATACTCCATATCTAAATCACGAACCTTAGATGCTACTTGTTGTATAAATTGTTGGTACATAGCATCATTACCTTCTTCTATACCTGGATTCTTAACGGTGATCATCTTTAATAGATCTTCCATGGTATATTCCGGTGTTGGCATGTTGCTATATCCAGCTCTTTAGGTTTTTCATCATTGGTTACCACCCTCATCATCCTGAGGTCTTTTACCGGATTTGGCTCGGGTTTTCCAACAAACTTTGCTAGTATGAGAGCTTGGCTCTCGGATACCTTACCCAGCTGAGCCTCCATGGTCTTTGTTCTTTCCTTTAGAGCTTGCACATCATTTCTAATTGCAATGACCTGGTTAGATAATCTTCCTATACTACTTTCACGGTTCTCCATAATCTTAATAAGCATATTATTTTGCTCGATTTGAGCTTGTATAAATGTTCTAACGGTTTGCTCAAATGGGAGTTTGCCATGATTTGCTCAATTAGTATTATCATAATTATTATAAGGAGTTCCTGCAGGATTAGCATGATATTTTTGAACATTAGAAGCCTAATTATTTTTCCATGCGGGATTAAAACGAGTGTGAGCTATAAAATTAACATCATTAACATCAGTAGTGATAGCATTAACTTGGGTATCTTCCTTACCCTTCACTAAGCTAAGCAACTCATCTACCTTAGATGTAAGCTCCTCGTTATTTACCTCGGTAATTGAACTTACTCTACTCGAGGTTCTTTCCACATGCCATTGAGCATGGTTATTTTGTATATAATCAAGTAACTTCTTGCAACACTCACATGCTTTCCCGTGATCGTTCCTCCTGCTACAATATCTAGCATAGACTTAGACATTGGGTTAAGACCATTATAAAATAAATGTAATATAAGCCATTCTTCCATCCGATGATTAGGACAGTTCATTACGGCTTCTTTCATCCCTTCCCACGCAAGCGCTAGTGGCTCACGATCTTCTTGTCTAAAACTTGTAATGTTGGATCTTAGTTGCATAGTCTTAGCTGGGAAAAAAATTAGTCATAAACAAATTAGTACATGTCAACACCCGGATTTTTAATCCCAGATGCCCGTTATGCCATACCTCGCAATCCCAGGATTACCATTTTTGCGAGACATAACGGATTGGATATCACAGTACATCATCCATTACAAACCATACATAAGGTATTACACAAATAAGAATCTCATGATCCAGTCTTAATACAACAAGCAGTGGAAATAAAAGATAAGCGTAGCGGTGGGGTCCATCTTCAGGGGCACAGGCAATGCTGATGAAGGCACATAGTCCTAGTTATCATAGCCGTCCTATTGGACATCATCTTGATAGTCTCCTTCATAGTCTGGCTATGATAATAGCCAGGGACAAAAGCCATGAGTACTCTTTAAGTACTCGCAAACTACCACTAACAAGTATAAACTGCTAAGTTAAAGTGCTAACTCTAAGTTTAACTATAAAGTTAAGTTTGAAACCTAAGCTGAGTTCAGAAGCAAAGAAAGATAAAATAAAGTTCTAGAATCACATAAGTGGGAAGCTAAAGTCATAAACACAACCCTGTTGTGGTCAAGTCAAGATTCATCCTTCATTTCAAGTTATTTAGAAAACATCTGACAACGAAACAATATGGCCATTCCAACTGTCCATAACCGCGGACGCGGCTATTCAAATAGTTTGACACTCTGCAGAGGTGGTACACTTTCACCACAAGATTCGATACATCTGTATGGGATAACCCTGAATCATCATACTTAGTATGCAGATAATCAAACATAACCTTCCCTTTACACACCCTAGTATAAGCACCTCTCCTATGAGCATGGCCTCCCAACCATGACCATCAGTCATCTTGGGCACTGCATAGGTGGACATCATGAGAGGTAGCCTCAGCTCAGACCTCTCCCGTGAGGGAACTAATACTAATGCATATAAATTTCCAGCTAAGCCTTACCCAATTCAGGTAGTGTGGTTGTACGGTAAATTTGGAATGGTATCACATCCGAATCCAACCATCAGTTTTATAAAAGGGTTAAGGCTCATGCCTCAACATTTTCATCATCATCAACCATTTGTGTTTTCTCAACACATGTCAAAACATCTCAATAGAATGACTCATCATTCCAAGGATTTCATAATTCATTTTCACCAAGTGTTCCCATCTAAAGTGACTCAAGTTTTTGATCTACTCTAACTACTAAGTTAAGAGTGTTCACTAAGGTGGAAAAGATGGGTTCAATCTCATGCCATAGAATGACATCTAAAGGGTTCTAAATAGGTCAAGTTTTATACTTTTTATGCTACCTTCGAACTAAGTAAAGAACTTTGGGTAACTAAGAGAGTAAAGCTTGTAAATAAGACTTAGGGTATTACTAGTCAAAGGGGTGTGATCAAAGCATGCTTAAGGCATCTTTGCTAAACCATCTAGTTTGATCCTAACTTGCTAAGCACTAAACCTGCAAGTGTTAGCTTGCACTTTTAATGGTGGCTTGCAAGTACAACTTGCAAGGGTTAATCTTGGATAGTGCTAGCTTGCTAATAGTAGCTTGCCTTGGTTGGTGCAGTGGTTGAAGTTTTCTTCTTCTTGTTCTTCTTGGTAGAACTCCTCCTCCTCGAAAGCTTGGTCGGTACTATCGTCTATAAATACATAGGGAGTGCACAATCACCAAACAATACTTCACTAGGCTAAGTAGAATTCTAAGACACACATTTTATGATCTATTATCATCACAAGCATCACAAGTTTAATTCCATAGTTTCATTCTTTTTATTTTAGAAAAGTAATTTCTACTCATTGAAAAATTAACTAAGATTTAATATTCACCACTTAAGATATGGGATCATGTGGACACATGTCATCACCACACATCTTAACACATGGGAATGAGAATTAAAGGTTGGATCAATATTACTTGGGTTTAAGATCATTATTTAATGATTTAAAGTGACTAGAAATGCCTATATAGCATTATTTTGGTACTAGTCCAAAGTCACTCCATGTAAACCTTAATATTATTACATATTTATATAGATATGATGAAATGTGATTTTTTAGAGTTGGAATCAACTCAAAAGCTAACTTGGTTGATTTTATAAAAATGTTGCAAGTTGCAAATGCTTCTGTCTTCTTATTTTTATTAGGAGAGATCTATAACTCTAATTGAATTAAATCCAACGAGCTTGGATGGATCATCTTAATAACTTTCAGGCAAAATTTGTTTCATGCAATTTGGATTTGTCAAACTCTCATAATTAAAATTTTAAAATAGTGGACAGAAACTAGATTTAACTAAAAAGAAAAATCCAGATTTGAACGGGTGGCTAGCGCGGGAAAAGACTTGGGCCGACCCAGTGGCGCTCCACGGCGCGAGGCTCAGCTGACAGGGGGTCCCGCATGTCAGCGGCACTTAACACGCGAAACGGTACGCGCGCTGTGGGCCGTAGGATTAGAAGGGGAATCTACGGCTGAGGGTCGTCGTCGACGACGAACAGGTCACCGACGAGCTCGAACCCTAGCGGCTCGGTGGGGGTCTGCTGGGGATGTACCAGGGCTCCAACGGGGTCGGCGAGGCAGGCAAACGAAGTGGAAGATGACGACGAGGTGAGGCGCGGTTGCGGCGGAGCTTGGGGTGGTCGCAATCAGCGGCACCCTTCTCCTCCTGCCACGGCTGCTCCGGCTCCAATTCCGGCGAGGCAGAGCTCGCCTTGCTTCGGCTAGAGGTGGGTGAGGTTCAGAGAGGTGAGGGGAGTGGAGTGGTGTGGAGAGAAGAGGCTGGGGAGGGCTCCTTTTATAGGCCCGACGGTGAGACCGAGCGGGATGGGCAGGCAACGGTGGCGACATGGCTACGACGGGGTAGAGGCATGGCTGCGGGTGACGATCGACGTGTGGTTCCCTGGCGGTGCTCTAGGCATTGAATGCGGCTGTAGGGGCGGTGGCATGTGGTCTGGGCGAGGTGGCGCTCTGAGCGGCAGAGGCGGCGGTGTCCACGGCGAGCGGTGGCTGTGAGGCGTTGGGCGGCCAGTGGGGGTGTCTGGGGTGTTCTCCAGGTCGTGGCGGAGCGGCGGGCGCGGGCTGCGGCCAAGGGGCGGTCTGTGCGAGCCGGGACAGAGCGCGCTCTGGGGGCGGCACCGGCATGGTGCGGTGGCACTAGGCGCGGGCTTTCCTCGGTGGTCCACGGCAGGGCTTGGCTCGGGCAGGGGACAGAGAGGGGCGGTGAGGTGTGAGCTACCTCCTAGACATGGAGAGAGAGGCGGGAGAGGGCTGCTGCGGTGAGTGCACGGTCGGCCGGCGAGAGGGTGCTCGGCATGGCATGGCAGTGCAGCTAGGGGGCAGGGGAGTGGGTTTAAATGGCTTTGCTAGATCATTGAGAGACAAAGGAAGTAAAGAGGGGCCAAATGGGAGACAAGTTTGGCCAGAATACTATTTGAAAATAGTGAAATGTGTTTTGTTTGAAATCTGTCTGCCAAGTGTTTGATGAAATGGCCGCAAGAGAAAAAGTTTTGAATTTTGGTTTCAATTTTTTTGAGTGATCTCCACTAGTGCTAGGTAGTCCCTGGTTGCAAGGGTTTTGAAAGTGGAGCTCAAAAAGATGGGTTTTGAAATAGGGGTGATCTATGCATATGCATTAGATTTAATTTTCAAATGTCATTTAAAATAAGTTAAAGAATGTTTTTAGAAGATCAAAAGGTGGGCCTTTGTACCTCATTATGTGTACTATCAAGGGGTACAAAGATCAAGAATTGTTTCTGTTAAGAAATGAGTGCTAGGAACACTCAAAGTAGTGTAGTGGATTAAAATGGCCAAAATGACCATTCCTCATTTTTAATTCTTTTAGATTTGATTTTATTTAGGAAAAGTTTGGGAAAGATGTAGATGATGTTTAAATCACCTAAGAAACATTTTACAAGCATTGGATCACTCAATCATGGCAATTCAAACAACTCCTATTTTAAATGCACACATATATGAATGCTTTCATTTTAAATTTGGAAAAGTTTTTGTTAACCCCATTTTTGGTTGATTGGATCTTGATAAGCTTGGATTGAAGTTTTGGGATGTTACAAACCTTTCCCCCTTAAACAAAATCTTGTCCCGAGATTTACAAAGAAAACTAGGAACTAAAGAGATCTGGGAACTCTGTCCTAATGTAATCTTCTCGCTCCCAAGTAGCTTCCTCCTCGGTATGGTTGCTCCACTGAATCTTGAGAAACTTGATACTCCTGGTCCTGGTGGTTCAGTAGGCTTCTTCTAAGATACGGATGGGTACTTCTCGATAGGTCAGGTCATTGTTAATTTCCACAGCTCTGTGATCGATGTTCTTGAAAACTTCAGTCTTCTCGGGCACTTCCAAACATTTGCGAAGTAACGAGATATGGAACACATTGTGGATGGCTGACATCTCTTCAGGCAGTTGTAGTTGATATGATACTTCTCCTCGACGGTTCAGAATCTTGAAGGACCCGATATATCTGGGGGCTAACTTTCCTTTCAGACTAAAGCGTTGAGTTCCCTTCAATGGTGAAACTTTGAGATATACAAAATCTCCGACATTGAAAGTCAAGTCTCTTCTTCTCTTGTCAGCATAACTCTTCTGTCTGGATTGGGCGGTCTTGAGGTGCTCACGGACTTTGTGAACTTTCTCTTCCGCTTCCCGAAGGATGTCGGGTCCGAAGATCTGAATCTCTCCTACTTGCGACCAATTCAAAGGGGTACGACATTTTCTTCCGTATAGGAAATGGTGCCATCTGTAAACTAGCCTGATAACTGTTGTTATATGAGAATTCTGCGAAAGGCAGGCAGTCTTCCCATTTTGATCCATATTCCAACACACAAGCTCTAAGCATATCCTCTAGGATCTGGTTGACTCTCTCAGTCTGTCCATGTGTTTGCGGGTGATATGTTGTGCTGAAGTTCAACTTGGTTCCTAATCCTTCCTGAACTTTCTGCCAAAATCTTGAGGTAAACTGGGTTCCTCGATCTGATACAATGGTCTTGGGGGTTCCATGCAGACTAACAATCCTAGAAATGTATAGCTCTGCTAACTTTGCACTCCGGTAAGTGGTCTTGACAGGTATAAAGTGGGCTACCTTGGACAGTCTATCAACTATGACCCAGATTGAGTCATTTCCCCTACTAGAGGTAGGTAAACCGGTGATAAAGTCCATTCCGACGGAATCCCATTTCCATTCCGGAATCTGCAATGGTTGCAATAGTCCAGTAGGTCTCTGATGCTCTGCTTTGACTCTTTGACAGATGTCACATTTAGCGATGTAGCTTCCGATCTCTCTCTTCATCTTGTGCCACCAAAATTGCTCTTTCAAATCCTGATACATCTTTGTTCCTCCGGGGTGGATAGAATAAAGAGTATCATGAGCTTCCTTCATGATAACTTCCTTCAGCTCCGAATCTGCTGGAACACAGATACGGCCTTTGTACCATAGTACTCCTTCTTCGTCTTCGGTGAATCCAGGTACCTTTTCTTGTACCAATATGACGTTTGATTCCATCGATACTTTCATTTCCCTTCTAGGCTTCCTTGATTTGGCTAATCAAAGTGGGCTGAAGTTCAATGCTAGCTAAGAATCCTTTGCTAACTAATTCGGTCATGAATTGCTCTAATTCTTCATACAAACTGGGTTGCTTCTCCTTGATCATGGTGCTAAGCCTATACGGCAATCTGCTAAGAGCATCCGCTACCACATTGGCTTTGTCGGGGTGATAGTGAATGTCAAGGTCATAATCCTTGATTAACTCTATCCATCTTCTTTGCCTCATATTCAGCTCCTTCTGAGTGAAGATATACTTCAAGCTCTTATGATCTGAGTAAATCTCACAGCGATTACCCATCAAATAATGACGCCATGTCTTTAGTGCTAGAACCACAGCTGCTAGTTCAAGATCATGGGTCGGATAGTTCTGCTCATGCTGCTTCAGTTGTCGAGACAGATAAGCGATGACTTTGCCTTCTTGCATCAATATACATCCTAGACCAATCTTGGATGCGTCGCAATACACATCAAAGGGCTTCTTGATGTCTGGCATGACCAATATTGGGGCTGATATCAATCTCTTCTTCAGCTCCTGGAAACTGGCTTCACATTTGTCTATCCATTCAAACTTCTTGTCCTTCTTCAACAATTGGGTCATTGGTCGGGTATGCGCGAGAATCCTTCTATGAACTTGCGGTAATATCCCGCTAATCCGAGAAATGCACGGACTTGGGTTTGAGTGGTTGGGGCTTCGCATTCTTCGACATCTTTGATCTTGGTGGGATGAACAAAGACTCCTTCGGCAGACACAATATGTCCTAGGAATCCTACTTCTTTCAGCCAAAACTCACACTTGCTGAACTTGGCATATAGCTGATGCTCTCTCAGGGTTTCTAGGATAACTCTCAGATGTTGCTCATGCTCTTCTTCTGACTTGGAGTAGATAAGGATGTCGTCGATAAACACAACTACAAACTTATCTAGGAAATTCATAAAGATCTTATTCATGAGATTCATGAAATAAGCAGGGGCATTGGTTAATCCAAAAGACATAACCGTATACTCGTATAAACCATAGCGAGTAGTAAAGGCGGTCTTCGGAATATCCGTTGCACGAATCTTAAGTTGGTGATAACTAGTCCTAAGATCAATCTTTGAGAATACTTGAGCTCTAGTCAACTGATCAAATAGATCCTCTATCTTTGGCAAGGGGTACTTGTTCTTGATGGTGACATCATTCAACTTTCTGTAATCTATGCACAGACGGTTGCCTCCATCTTTCTTGTCGACGAATAACACTGGTGATCTCCATGGCGATGCACTTGGTTGAATCAAACCTTTGGCTAGCATAGCATCCAATTGCTTCTTCAGTTCCACTAGTTCTGAGGGGTTCATGCTATAGGGTCTCTAGGCTATGGGTCCGGTTCCGGGGATTAGTTCGATAATGAACTCAATATCCCTATATAGGGGCATACCTAGCAATTCATCTAGGAATACGTCGGGGTATTCACAGACTACTCTGACTTGGTCTATGGTAGGCAATGCTACACGCTGGTTGCACTTGAATTGTCGGGGTAAGGTTTCAGAGATAATGTCTACTGTGACTCCAGAACTACTGGTCATGGTGATGGCTTTCTTAGCACAGTCTATCAATCCTTTATGCCTTGACATCCATTCCATACCTAGTACTACTTCCAATCCTTTGGTTCCAAGTACAATTAGGTTGGCATAAAAATCCATCCTATGTATTCTGATAGGTACAGCTTTGCAAATTTTTCTAGCCTTGGTTGTTGAACCGGGGATTTGAACTATCATGACATGCTTCAGGTTGGTTGGACGAATCTTACTAGTGCATGAAAATTCTTCGGTGACAAATGAATGCGATGCTCCCGAATCAAACAATACTCTTGCTAAAACTGAGTTGACAGAAAACATACCCAGCACTACATCTGGCGCTTCCTGGGCTTCCTCTGCATTCATGTGGAAGAGACGGCCGTTGCGTTTGTGAGGGTTCCCTGGGGCAAATCTCCTTCCTGGTTGAACACGACGCTGCTGCTAAGCTGGGGCATTCGCATTGGCATTGGCTGCAGTCTTCTTGGGACACTCATTGGAGTAGTGACCTTTCACTCCACACTCGAAACAAGTGATCTGGGACTTGTCCTTGACTGCGATAGGTACGGCATTGCTGCCAGTTCTGGGTGCAGTGTTGTTGTTGTTGTTGTGGTTCTTGGGAGGTGCACGGTTGAAATTGTTGGCATTACCGGAGTTGTGATTGTTTCCTCCGGACTTCACATTGCCTCCGCTACGGTTGGGGTAGCTTGGGCGAGAATTTGGGGGTCGGTTGTTCCTTGGTGCATATCCTGGTGAAGGGTTGGGATGGTACTTCTGGTGACTGTTGGATCCAGACTGCTGCATCATACGATGCTTGTGGTTGTCGTTTGCCTGGTTAATCTTCCCTTCCATCTGAATGGCAGAGTCGACTAGCTCTTTGAGATCCTGGAAACGGATGTTGACGAGGACAGTCTACATCTCATCATGCAGTCCGTTCAAGAATCTCTCCTTCTTCTTGGCCTCCGTGTTGATCTCATCAGGTGCATACCTGGCAAGTGACAGGAATCTATCACGGTACTCCACCACAGTCATTCTTCCTTGCTTCAATTCGCGGAACTCATCTCTCATTCTGTTGACTAGACCTTGCGGCACGTGGGTGCGGCTGAACTTGACCTTGAATGCTTCCCATGTCATCACTTGACCATAGTTCATATTGCGGATGCTATTCCACCAAGCTCTTGCATCTCCTGCCAGACAGTGGGTGGCGAAGAGAACTTTCTCATTTTCATCAACTCGGGCAACTTCTAAGTTGTTTTCCATGGTCTGTAACCAGTCATCAGCATCTAATGGGTTCTCAGATTGATTGAAGATTGGGGGATTAGTGTTCTGAAAGTTTTTGAGTTTGGATCCCTGGTGATCCTGATTTCCATGCCCTTGGTTGTTGAGAGCCATCTGGGCGATATGTTGAAGTGTTGCTAAGTTGGCTTGACGTTCTGCCCTGCTTGCTTCACGGTCTGCGATGAGATTCTGCAAGATCTGCAGCATTGGGTCTTGCGACGAGCTGCTCCCTCCTTGGTTCCCACGAGTCATCTGAAGATTGAGATATAGGGGTAAGAGGGAAATTCTAAGGTTCATGGTTTTGGGGTTTTCAAATCTAAAACGTTGAGTTAGACTCAGGTTTTTCAACTAACTTCATTTTCATTCATGCAAGCAAGCACACGATACAACACACACCACAACAATCAAAGGGAAAACAGATGGTTTGAAGAACCATTCCGCAAGCTAAGATACAGTGCGATCGATACATCTCATGCTACGACAGTGCTCTAGTGCATCTACTCATCGTCGATGAAGTCGGAGTCCTCATCATCAGTGTAGAAGTCCATGGCATCCTCCGCCAGAAAATCATCATCGTTGCTGAGGTAAGAATCCATGTCTCCCTAGATGTCTTCACCCTCATCTTCTTCTTCCTTTGCTGCAAGCTGAGCTTCCTGCTCCTTGACGGTCTTCTCAAGGTCGGCCACCTTCTTGCGAAGACGGGTGATGGTGCGATCCTTCTTGGCACGCTGGCAGCGAAGAGAATGACGGTCTTGGACAAGCAGTGCGAAAGTCTGGGCCTTCTGGTCGGCAATGGCACGGTTCTGGTTGGCTAACTCTCTGGCATTGTCTAGTTCCTGCTGTCTGTCGTGAAGCAAGAAGTCAAGGTTCTCCACTTGACGCCTCAACTCAGGGTGGCCTGGCATCTCCATTGGCATTCCCATGAAATCACGTCTTGCATAGTGGGCAAAACGGGTTCGTTGGATCTTGTTGATGCTGAGGGCACATAGACGTGCGAGAGCTTCATGCATTGCCCTGGCTAATCCATCTAGCCAGTTGTTCTCTCTCACGGAGAACTGAATTCTTCCAGAAGTTGGTGCTTCAATGCTTCCTCTAAGATCTGCGGTGACTAGCTACTGTAAGTCTCCTCCTGGGGGTCCTGGAAGTTGAGCTCCAAGAAACTCCGGGTGCGGGCGTCCCAGTAACTCTGACAGTGAATCCAGATCCCTCTCGAAGATCAGCTGACCTCCGTTTCCCAACTGGTAAAACTTGCTGAACTGAGTCTCCATCTACAAGAATTAAGGATGAGGAAGTTAGTGAAGTGATCAAGTGTGTCAATTTTTAAGTAGTAGTGTAAGCATTTTGAGTATCGTGAATTTTTGAGAAAGAATCCACAAGGGTAAGAGAGGAGATAGTTTTTCACAAATACTTACTTTGGTTTTGAAACTAAGTTTTTGTTTGACGTACATTCTAACTAGGGTCTCCTATGGTCAGGATGGCTCTGATACCAACTTGTCAACACCCGGATTTTTAATCCCAGATGCCCGTTATGCCATACCTCGCAATCCCAGGATTACCATTTTTGCGAGACATAACGGATTGGATATCACAGTACATCATCCATTACAAACCATACATAAGGTCTTACACAAATAAGGATCTCATGATCCAGTCTTAATACAACAAGCAGTGGAAATAAAAGATAAGCGTAGCGGTGGGGTCCATCTTCAGGGGCACAGGCAATCCTGACAAAGGCAGATAGTCCTAGTTATCATAGCCATCCTGTTGGCCATCATCTTGATAGTCTCCTTCATAGTCTAGCCATGATAATAGCCACAGACAAAAGCCATGAGTACTCTTTAAGTACTCGCAAACTACCACTAACATGTATAAACTGCTAAGTTAAAGTGCTCACTCTAAGTTTAACTATAAAGTTAAGTTTGAAACCTAAGCTGAGTTCAGAAGCAAAGAAAGATAAAATAAAGTTCTAGAATCACTTAAGTGGGAAGCTAAAGTCATAAACACAACCCTCTTGTGGTCAAGTCAAGATTCATCCTTCATTTCAAGTTATTTAGAAAACATCTGACAACGAAACAGTATGGCCATTCCAACTGTCCATAACCGCAGACGCGGCTATTCGAATAGTTTGACACTCTGTAGAGGTGGTACACTTTCACCACAAGATTCGATACATCTGTCAGGGGTAACCCTGAATCATTATACTTACTATGCAGATAATCAAACATAACCTTCCCTTTACACACCCTAGTATAAGCACCTCTCCTATGAGCATGGCCTCCCAACCATGACCATCAGTCATCTTGGGCACTGCATAGGTGGACATCATGAGAGGTAGCCTCAGCTCAGACCTCTCCCGTGAGGGAACTAATACTAATAAATTTCTAGCTAACCCTTACCCAATTCAGGTAGTGTGGTTGTACGGTAAATTTGGAATGGTATCGCATCCGAATCCAACCATTAGTTTTATAAAAGGGTTAAGGGTCATGCCTCAACATTTTCATCATCATCAACCATTTGTGTTTTCTCAACACATGTCAAAACATCTCAATAGAATGACTCATCATTCCAAGGTTTTCATAATTCATTTTCACCAAGTGTTCCCATCTAAAGTGACTCAAGTTTTTGATCTACTCTAACTACTAAGTTAAGAGTGTTCACTAAGGTGGAAAAGATGGGTTCAATCTCATGCCATAGAATGACATCTAAAGGGTTCTAAATAGGTCAAGTTTTATACTTTTTATGATACCTTCAAACTAAGTAAAGAACTTTGGGTAACTAAGAGAGTAAAGCTTGGAAATAAGACTTAGGGTATTACTAGTCAAAGGGGTGTGATCAAAGCATGCCTAAGGCATCTTTGCTAAACCATCTAGTTTGATCCTAACTGGCTAAGCACTAAACCTGCAAGTGTTAGCTTGCACTTTTAATGGTGGCTTGCAAGTACAACTTGCAAGGGTTAATCTTGGATAGTGCTAGCTTGCTAATAGTAGCTTGCCTTGGTTGGTGCAGTGGTTGAAGTTTTCTTCTTCTTCTTCTTGGTAGAACTCCTCCTCCTCGAAAGCTTGGTCGGTACTATCGTCTATAAATACATAGGGAGTGCACAATCACCAAACAATACTTAACTAGGCTAAGTAGCATTCTAAGACACACATTTGATGATCTATTATCATCACAAGCATCACAAGTTTAATTCCATAGTTTCATTCTTTTTATTTTATAAAAGTAATTTCTACTCATTGGAAAATTAACTAAAATTTAATATTCACCACTTAAGATATGGGATCATGTGGAAAAATGTCATCACCACACATCTTAACACATGGGAATGAGAATTAAAGGTTGGATCAATATTACTTGGGTTTAAGTTCATTATTTAATGATTTAAAGTGACTAGAAATGACTATATAGCATTATTTTGGTACTAGTCCAAAGTCACTGCATGTAAACCTTAATATTATTACATATTTAGATAGATATGATGAAATGTGATTTTTGAGAGTTGGAATCAAATCAAAAGCTAACTTGGTTGATTTTATAAACATGTTGCAAGTTGCAAATGCTTCTGTCTTCTTATTTTTATTAGGAGAGATCTATAACTCTAATTGAATTAAATCCAACGAGCTTGGATAGACCATCTTAATACCTTTCAGGCAAAATTTGTTTCATGCAATTTGGATTTGTCAAACTCTCATAATTGAATTTTTAAAATAGTGGATAGAAACTAGATTTAACTAAAAAGAAAAATCCAGATTTGAACGGGTGGGCTAGCGCGGGAAAAGACTTGGGCCGGCCCAGTGGCGCTCCACCGCGCGGGGCTTAGCTGACAGGGGGGGTCCCGCTTGTCAGCGACATTTAACACGCGAAACGGTACGCGCGCTGTGGGCCATAGGATTAGAAGGGGAATCTACGGCTGACGGTCGTCGTCGACGACGAACAGGTCGCCGGCGAGCTCAAACCCTAGCGGCTCGGTGGGGGTCTGCTGGGGACGTACCAGGGCTCCAGCAGGGTCGGCGAGGCGGGCAAACAAAGTGGAAGACGACGGCGAGGCGAGGCGCGGTTGCGGTAGAGCTTGGGATGGTCGCAATCAGCGGCGCCCTTCTCCTCCTGCCGCGGCTGCTCTGGCTCCAATTCCGGCGAGGCAGAGTTTGCCTTGCGCCGGCTAGAGGTGGGTGAGGTTCATAGAGGTGAGGGGAGTGGAGTGGTGTGGAGAGAAGAGGCTGGGGAGGGCTCCTTTTATAGGCCCGACGGTGAGACCGAGCGGGATGGGCAGGCGACGGTGGCGACATGGCTATGGCGGGGTAGAGGCATGGCTGCGGGTGGCGATCGACGTGTGGTTCCCTGGCGGTGATCTAGGCATTATATGTGGCCGTAGGGGCGGTGGCATGTGGTCTGGGCGAGGTAGCGCTCTGAGCGGCAGAGGCGGCCGTGTCCACGGCGAGCGGTGGCTGTGAGGCGTTGGGCGGCCAACAGGGGTGTCTGGTGTGTTCTCCAGGTCGTGGCGGAGCGGCGGGTGCGGGCTGCGGCCAAGGGGCGGTCTGTGCGAGCGGGGACAGAGCGCGCTCTGGGGGGCGGCACCGGCATGGTGCGGTGGCACTGGGTGCGGGCTTTCCTCGGTGGTCCACGGCAGGGCTTGGCTCAGGCAGGGGACAGAGAGGGGCGGCGAGGTGTGAGCTACCTCCTAGACATGGAGAGAGAGGCGGGAGAGGGCTGCTGCGGCGAGTGCACGGTCGGCCGGCGAGAGGGTGCTCGGCATGGCATGGCAGTGTAGCTAGGGGGTAGGGGAGTGGTTTTAAATGGCTTTGCTAGATCATTGAGAGACAAAGGGAGTAAAGTGGGGCCAAATGGGAGACAAGTTTGGCCAGAATACTGTTTGAAAATAGTGAAATGTGTTTTGTTTGAAATCTGTCTACCAAGTGTTTGATGAAATGGCCGCAAGAGGAAAAGTTTTGAATTTTGGTTTCAAATTTTTTGAGTGATCTCCACTAGTGCTAGGTAGTCCCTGGTTGCAAGGGTTTTGAAAGTGGAGCTCAAAAAGATGGGTTTTGAAATAGGGGTGATCTATGCATATGCATTAGATTCAATTTTCAAATGTCATTTAAAATAAGTTAAAGAATGTTTTTAGCAGATCAAAAGGTGGGCCTTGGTACCTCATTATGTGTACTAGCAAGGGGTACAAATATCAAGAATTGTTTCTGTTAAGAAATGAGTGCTAGGAACACTCAAAGTAGTGTAGTGGATTAAAATGGCCAAAATGACCATTCCTCCTTTTTAATTCTTTTTGATTTGATTTTCTTTAGGAAAAGTTTGGGAAAGATGTAGATGATGTTTAAATCACCTAAGAAACATTTAACATGCATTGGATCACTCAATCATGGCAATTCAAACAACTCCTATTTTAAATGCACACATATATGAATGCTTTCATTTTAAATTTGGAAAAGTTTTTGTTAACCCCATTTTTGGTTGATTGTATCTTTATAAGGTTGGATTGAAGTTTTGGGATGTTACTGTACATTCCTCCCAAGATTTAATAGTGCCCTTTGGTAGAGCTAGCAACCAATCGTTAACCTTTCCTCTAAGAGAGAAAGGAAACAATCTTAGCTTAACATCATTTGGATCTACATCCTTAATACACATCATGTCACAAATTTCAATAAAAGTATTTGAGTGCAATCCCAAATCCTCAGAAGATGAACCCCCAAATTGGTTTTGTTGAACCAAACTTAAAAGGTTAGGTTTTATTTCATATGTTTCCATATCAACTGCGGGCTGAGTGATGGGTGCACGAATAAAATCATTAGTGGGAATAGCATACTCCCCTAATCTCTTCTGAGCCATGACTCTTATCTTCTTGGTAATTTAAGTAATAAAAACGAATAACAATTAACTATTTTTTGGGATTTTCAAATAGATAACAAGGAAGTAAACTAATAACAAGAATTAAACTACAACTAATAATAAAAGTAAAAACAAGGTCTCTAATGACCTCACCAGGATAGCAAATTGCTTCCCTGGTGAGCGGTCGGACGGTGGCGGCACTACCGCAGTTAGCGGGGAGGTTAGTGGCGTCATCGGGGTCAAGGCCCAGCTCCACGAGCTCGTGGGAGCACGCAGGGTGGATGGTGACGAGGTGGTTTGCGCAGCCTAGCGAGCTCGACGGTGGCGCACGCAGGTTGTTCGACGAATGGCGGCGGTGCTACAAGAAGATAGGGCGAGAGCGGCCATGTCAGGATATATTGTAAGTGAAAGGACAAGCATGTCGCCTAAAGGGGGGGGGGTGAATAGGCGGTTTAAAACTTTTACGAGAGGGGCTCAACAAAGGTAGAATTAAACTAGCATTTACTTTGTCAAACACAAAACCTAAAACAACTAGGGTTCACCTATGTGCACCAACAACATATGCTAAGCAAGACAAGAAACTACGTGATAGCAAAATATAAACTTCAAGCACGAAAGCTATTACAAAGTAAGGTGCATAAGTAAGAGCTCGGGTATAGAGATAACCGAGGCACATGGGGACGATGATGTTTTACCGAGTTCCTCCCACAATGGAGTACGTCTCGTTTGGAGAGGGGGTGGTTTCAAACCACTAACGCCACAAAAGGCATCCCTTGTTCTCCGGTGAATCTCACCCCAACGAGATCGATCCACACTTCCACTATCGGTGCACTTGTCGGTGGCAATCCAGAACCTCTCACAAGATTGGGTCACTTCTCTACAACTCAGTTGGGGGCTCCCAACTAACAAGCTTGGGGAAAGTTCCACAACTTAATTGGAGGCCCCAAGTAATCCACAAACCTGCAAAACAACTAAACCATCTAGGGTTCCAAGAACCCAAGAGTAAAAAGCTTCTCACCTTTCACCCAATCGAATCCTCACCGAGAACTCAAACCGATGCACCAAATGCAATGGCAAGAACACAAGAAGTGCTCAAGTCCCTCTCTCTCAAATTCTACCAAAGCTACAAAAGCTTATGGGGGAATGATAGAGGAAGAACAATGGAGGAAATCCACAAAAGACTCCATCTAGATCCCAAGATGTTCCCCTCACTCAGAGGAGAGATTGATTGGAGGGGTTATAGATCTAGATCTCTTATTTCAAATCCCTCAAGAATGTACAAGAATCAATGGAGTGATTGAGGGATATAAAGTTCAAGAAGGTCAGCAATGGAGGCGAAAACTTGCAAGAAAGGTTGGAGAACCATTGGGGGAAGAAGGACCCCTTAATAGGTCCCTAGAAATCCAACCTTTAGGCCTAGGAATCGCCTGGTCCGGAGTCTTCGGACTGGGACCAGAGTCTCCGGTGTACCCAGACCAAACATGGACACACTAGAGGATAGTCTGTACGTGGTCCAAAGTTAGACTAGAGATTTAGTCCGGACTTTCCGGTCTTACAAAAACTGGCATAAAGACCAATATGAAAACAACCATAACTTTTCCATCTGGACTCCAATTTTGATGATCTTGAGCTCGTTTTAAAGAGGAATAAGCTATACAAGATCATACAGAAAAACATCATAGTCCAGCAAGGGAGGATAGAACCAAATGACGAAAGGTTTTACCTCTCTCAAAAAGACGAACCGGTAAAACCTCCAACGTCGAAAACGCAATAGAGAATGCATATGAAATCCGTTTTCGATGAAATAGTGCTTGTTATGAATATTACCACAAGCTGTAGAAACTCACATGGATAAATAACAACCAAGAAAGATGATGCCAAGTATGCAAAGGTTTGAGCTCTCTCCAAAGGATATATCAAGTTACTCACTTGAGAGCCCCTCTTGATAGTACAACTATCTATCCTATAAACCGGTCTCTCCAACTAACACCACAAGACCGATAAGAAGGAAACCCTATCAAGAACATACCTTTGCCTTGCACATATTCCACTTGAGCTTGATGATAATGATCTTCTCCACCTCAAGATGGAACACCTTTCTTGATTGCGCTAGCTTGGTGAAGACTTGCAAATTGCTCCCCCATACTCCACTATGGTAGAGCTTCTCTTTTGGGCATATCATCTTCTTATATTCCATGATCACCATAGGATGGAAAGCTTCAAGCAAATGATATCTTCGAGATGGTTCATCTTGAACTTGCACATCAATTATTCTCTCTTCATTATGTTGGTGTCTTGAAGGTACAAAAGAGATATCACTCCAATTTTATTCTTCAAGATACACTTGCTATAGGCCCAACTCTTACTTGACCAATCTCCAGATCACTCATTGAAACCTTGGTCAACACTTCATCTTCTTTACTTTCTTCTTCTCCCAACCTTGAAGCCAACATATGGTTCAAGTATTGCCTATGGACAAATCCTACAAGTAAAACTCAATGCAAACATAAGTTCAAGCAAATGATATCTTCGAGATGGCTCATCTTGAACTTGCACATCATTTATTCTCTCTTCATTATGTTGGTGTCTTGAAGGTACATAAGAGATATCACTCCAACTTTATTCTTCAAGATACACTTGCTATAGGCCCAACTCTCACTTGACCAATCTCCGGATCACTCATTGAAACCTTGGTCAACACTTCATCTTCTTCACTTTCTTCTTCTCCCAACCTTGAAGCCAATATATGGTCCAAGCATTGCCTATGGACAAATCCTACAAGTAAAACTCAATGCAAACATAAGTCCATAAAGATTGTCATTAATTACCAAAACCACACATGGGGACACACATGCACTTTCAATCTCCCCCATTTTGGTAATTGATGACAATCCCTTTGAGAGGGTTTATATAAGGAATTAACTGAACAAAACATTGTGCTAACATCAAATACTACATAAGTATGTGATGTTAGTACAACTACAATATAGAGCAAACTCCCCCACAAAATATGCACGTTTGGATGAACTTGAATTTCATTGCATATATTGCCAACCATTACTGGTGGTGGAGTTTCCTCGATACATTCAACACGCAATGCAACACACTAAGATGCAAAGCACAAGAGGCATATGTTTAAGTACAAAACTCAAATAAGAAAACCAAATTCCCTTAAACCCTCTAAAGCTTCTCCCCCATTGGCATCGATTGCCGAAATGTGTGGAAAATTTTAGAAGGCCAATTTAGTGATAGCTCCATATGGTGTGCATTTCTCATAATATGAGTGGAATCAAATACACGTATCTAGTGATGAATACCTAGAGGAATCAAACTGAATTGAGGATCCAACGATTGCAACAAAATAAAATAGTGAAGAAGCATCAACGAATGAAGGAAGAAATCAAAAGATCCAAAGAACCACTTCACAAAAGGAAGATACCAAAAGAAAGAAACATATTATGATAAGATCGACATGAGAGTGATTTAAATAATATGAGAAGACTCCCCAAAGTTTATGCACAAATTATAATTTGCATTTGAATACAATATGCATAACATGGCATCCTCGTTCCCTCTGTATCATTTAAACCACGAGCACGAGCAAGAGAGAAGATATTATGATAACAGCAAATGAGTGTTTAGATGAAAATAGGAAGCTCCCCAAGGTTCATGCGCAACAAAGTGCACAATTATGGAATCCTAACTCCCCATAATCAAACAAAACACCAAACAAGAACAAGAAAGAAAATGCATGTTCTTAGGTAAATTAGGAAAGGTCCCCAAGTTTATGCACAAAATATAATAATTTCTTTAAATGCAAAGTGCATAAACATGGTGTCCTTGGTCCCCCAAACTTACATAATAACACAAAGGCATGAGAGATCAACTTTCTTAACACCAATGAGTTCCCAAAGATGCAAATGAAAAGGTCAAGCACTCAAAGCAAAACTTTTGGAGCCACCAAAGAATAAAAAAGGAATACAAGGTGGACTCCAAAGCAAAAGGATATCAACTAGAGATTTAGCCATAATCATGTGTATAAGTTTCTAGGTAGACAACAATCACCAAGATATACATCTACAAGCAAACATGTACACACAAAAATGGATACTCAAAACTAAACAAGATATCCAAACGAAATTCATAGATAATGCCAATAAGATTTTTGCTAGAAAGCATGGCCAAAGGCTCAAATTTACCTTATTGAACATCAATGACCTTCAAACACCAACAAATACATCACAACTATCACAAGGGAACAAGAGAGAGTTGGAACGTATTGGGAAAGGCAACAAGTATCATAAAGAACAAATAAACCTTGCAAATTTATCCATATAGTACATGGGAGAAATTGAGGAAATGCTTGGCAATAGAATTGCTAGATTAGCATATGTGGGATTGGTGAATCATAAACATGATTTTATATACCCCCAAAATATGCATTCATCTCAACTTACTCATATAACAATAAGGATGATACAATAAAATATTGCAAGAAGCACAATAAAAGCAACTAAAGGAAATCATGCCATCATGCAACCACAAAGGTTGGATACTAAAAAAGTATGGATGAGAGGGATACTTGTTACCGAGATACCATTGGTAGGAGGAAGTAGATATGCGTTTGTTGATCATCCTAGCTTGCCGCCAAATATCATTTAGTCACCACATCTTATTATTGAGATAAGCAACCAATGTGTCTCCAATGTACCTAAGACACATTCAAGTACACAATGGTCCCATAACTCATTGGGTCCTAAGTAGTTAGATACACTACAATACATAGGACCAACTCCACAGAAATAAGTACATATTGATATGAAATTTCATGCACATCTTAGGAAAAACAGGATTTGGTGGAGTTTCCCTTATATATTGGATCAAAGAAAGCAATCATACCATAAAATATACATTTAGTAAATATGCATGCACAAGACTTTCAAGAACCAAAAGGAGATATAGTTTGAACAACATCACCAAGAAAGCCAAGACGCCACACCTAAGTGTGACGCGATAACGGTTGTCCAAAATATATCAAGGACCAAATCAACACATAATAGACCCTAAGTTCAACAAATGAACGAGGCAAAATCCAAAGAGCAAAACAGATAAAACAAATACAAATGCTCAATGATTTATCTCATTCTAAAAGGTCAAAACACGAAACAAGGTATGAGACAAAGCCAACTCCCAACAAGAGCAAGGTTCCAACAATTAAACCAAACTCTCAGCACTTCTCATGATGGCACAAAATACCAAAACAAAAAGATCGAACTTCCAAGCACATAAAACATGATATGGAACAAAATAAGAAGCATAAATATGAGTGTTCTAAATAATACAGGAGACCTCCCATGGATAGTGCATTATGTAGGATATTCCTTTTGAATGAAAAATGCACACAAATGGGATCATTACTAGTACCTACATTAAATAAAACATGAGAGGATACCAATAAAATAAGAAGATCCACAAGAGGCAAGGAAATCTTGGGAGACAACACAAAATATTTTCTTGGCAAGAGATAGTACAAGATTAAGCAAAAGCCAAAGTGACTATGATCAATAAATTCTACCATAAATTTAGTACTAATTATCCAAGGACAAGAAGTATTGGAATAATCTTCCCGAGGTAGTTCACACGGATATCCAAGATCATATTAAAACAAATAAGCATATAACAAAGTATAAGAATTAAGCATGATGCTCCGAAAGAGATTCTTGGTAGCTTCCAATAGTCACACAATCACTAGTGATTAGAATAACTTGAAACTAATGGTTTCCATGAGGATATAGATATCCAAATATGAGGAAACATGTAACATCCCAAAACTTAATCCAAAGTTAATCAAGATCAAATCTACCCAATTTAGGGTTAACAAAAACTTTTCCATTTAAAATAATTAAGCATTTCATATGTGTCTGCATTTAAATTAGGAGTTGTTTTGAATTACCATGTTTGAGTGATCCATTGGTTTTAAAATGATTCTAAGGTGAATTAAACATCATCTAGATCATCCCCAAACAAATCCCAAAGAAAAAGAAATAAAAAAGAATAAAATAAGCAAAGTCACTTTTGCCATTTTAAACACCTAGCCTCTTTGGCTATTCCTAGAACTCAAATCTTAACAGAAAAAATTGTGGATCTTTGCACCCCTTGCTAGTACAAGTAGTGAAGTACCAAGACCCACTTTGTTTCATCCCAAAAACTTTGAAACACTAAATTTAAATAACAATTGAAAACTGAATGTAGTTCATATGTATAGATCACACTTATTCAAAAACCACTCAAATGAACTCCATTTTAAAATCCCAAGAAAACCTAGATGATTAAGCATAAGATACATCACTCCACCAAAAATTAGCTCAAAATTCAAAACTTTTTCTCATGCGGCCATTTGATCGAACACCTGGCAGGCAAAAATCATCTAGCCTAACTAATACTGTTGCACATTGATCCCTTGTCCCCCATTTGACCCTCTATACTCTCCTATGTCTCCCCTTGCTCCAACCAAGCCATCAACCACCCCCTTCACCGCTAGCAGCAGTGGTGCGCCGCCCAAATGAGGTCACCGCCGGCCGAACGCGGGCAGCACGCCAGAGACCAAGCCGCGCCATTCCAGCACGTCCCCTAGCTCCGCCCAACCCTATCGCCGCCCACGGTCCACCCTCAATCAACCCCAGCCCCTGGACCACCTCAGCACCACGCCGCCCTATTTCTCTGCTCCATGCACAGCGCACGCCAGAGCGCGATCACCGCCAACATACCACAGACCATGCCTCGACACAATATTGCACACGCTGCTCCGCCTCGACACCCACACCCTATCAGACACGGCCGTGCACCGCCGTGCGACCCACAGTCGCCATGATCACCGTCGAGCACCGCCTCTATCTCCCAAAGCGCGGGAAGTCCCCGACCAAATGCCACCGCCCCTAGCGTCGCCATTACGCCATAGAGAACCGCCAGCAGATAGCCCACCGTCCGCCTACCTCGCCCATGCCGGTAGCCCTCTGTACCGCCCTCGCCGGAGACGCCAGCCCAGAGCCGTCGGTCCCCTCGTCGAGCCTATATAAGGAGGCCACCCAACACCATCTCTTCACACCATTCCACTCCCTCTCTCCACTGACCATTTCCCCTCTCTCGCTGGAGCCGCTCGAGCTGCCGTTCGCCAGAATTACACCAGAGGTAGCCATTGCAGAGGAGGAGAAGTCCCCGTCGATTTCGTCCACCTTAGCCCCTCCCGCGACTTCGCCTAAGCTCGTCGTCACCGTCCAGTTTGATCGCCCGCCTCGCCGCACTAGCTGGAGCCCTGGTACGCCCCCAGTAGACCGCCACCGGCTGTTTAGGGTTCGGTCTCGCCGGCGACGAGTCCATCATCGACGACGACTATGGACCGTTGATCTATGTTTTAATCGTAGCGCCCAGATCATCTCGTACCGCTTCGCGTTTAAAGAGCCGCTGACATGCGGGACCCCCCCCTGTCAGTAGCCCTCGGCGCCGCGGAGCACCACTGGGCCGGCCAATTTAGTTTCCCGCGCTGGCCCTGTGATTCAAATTAGGTTTTTTCTTTTTAAACTTAGACTTAGTTCTGGCCCTTAGTTCAAAAATCAATTCAGAGAGTTTTACAAATCCAAATGGAGTACTTCCAATTTTGTTGGAAAGGTAATGAAAATCTCTATCCAAGACCATTGGATTTAAATCTTTTAGAGTTAGAGATCTCTCCTAGTAAAAATAACAAGACAAAAGCTTTTGCACATTCAAACATTTTTCTAAAATCAGCCATAATAGCATTTGAGTTGATTCCAACTCTCAAAAATCATATTTAACCCTACCTATATGAATATGTAATAATATTAAGGTTTACATGCAGTGACTTTGGAATAGTACCAAAATAATGCTATATGGGCATTTCTAGTCACTTTAAATCATTAATTATTAAACTTAAACTTATTAAAATGTGATCCAACCTTTAAATCACATTCCCATATGTTAGAATATGTGGTGATGACATGTGTCCACATGATCCCATATTTTAATTGGAGAATATTAAATCTTAGTTATTTTCAATGAGTAGAAATTACTTTTCTCAAATAAAAAGAATGAAGCTAGTTAATTAAACCTTGTGATGCTTGTGATGATAGTAGATCATCAAATGTGTGACTTAGTATGCTAAGTAGACTAGTTAAGTATTGTTTTGTGATTGTGTATTCCGTATGTATTTATAGACGATAGCACTGACCAAGCTTTCGAGGAGGAGGAGTTCTACCAAGAGGAGGAGGAAGAAAACTTCAACCACTACACCAACCAAGGCAAGCTATTGTTAGCAAGCTAGAATTAAACTAGATAACCGAAGTAAATGCATTATGCATGCTTTGGTTATACCCTTGGACTTATACCTACTCCAAATGTTATTTGCAAGCTTTACTTTCTTTACTTTACCAAAATCCTTTACTTGTTTGAAGGTAGCATAAAAAGTATAAAACTTGACCTATCAAAGTGATATTTAGATGTCATTCTATGGCATGAGATTGATCTTAGCATCCCATATTATTGAACACTCTTAACCTAGTAGTTTAGAGCTAAACTAGAACTTGAGTCACTTTAGATGGGAATACTTGGTGAAAATGAATTGTGAAAAACCTGGGAATGTGAGTCATTCTATTGAGATGTTTTAACATGTGTTGAGAAACACAAATGGTTTATGATGATGAAAATGTTGAGGCATGAGTCTTAACCCTTTTACAAAACTGATGGTTGGGTTCGGATGCGATTCCATTCCAATTTACCGTACAACCCCAATACCTGAATTGGGTAAGGCTTAGCCGGAAGTTTATATGCATTAGTATTAGTTCCCTCGCGGGAGAGTTTTGAGCTGAGGCTACCTCTCAATGTTGTCCACCTATGCAGTGCCCAAGATGACAGATGGTCATGGTTGGGAGGCCATACTCATAGGAGAGGTGCTTATACTAGGGTGTGTAAAGGAAAGGTTATGTTTGATTATCTGCATACTAAGTATGATGATTCAGGGTTATCCCTGACAGATGTATCAAATCTTGTGGTGAAAGTGTACCACCTCTGCAGAGTGTCAAACTATTCGAATAGCCGTGTCCGCGGTTATGGCAGTTGGAGTGGCCATACTGTTCCGTTGTTAGATGTTTTCAAAATGACTTATGATATGAATGATGAATCTTGCCTTGACCATAACAGGGTTGTGACTATTCCACTAGCTTCCCAACTTAAGTGATTCTAGAACTTTATTTTATCTTTCTTTGTTTCTGAACTCAGCTTAGGTTTCAAACTTAACTTTACAAATAAACCTAGAGTTAGGATTTCCCACTAGAACTACCTTACTTGTTAGTGATAGTTTGCGAGTACTTAAAGAGTACTCATGGCTTTTGTCCCTGGCTATTACTATGGCCAGACTATGAAGGAGACTACCAAGATGAAGGACAACAGGACAGCTATGATAACTAGGACTATTTTCCATCGCCAGCATTGCTTGTGACCCTGAAGATGGACCCCACCGCTACGCTTATTATTTATTCCGATGCTTGTTGTATTAAGACTGGATCATGAGATCCTTTATTTGTGTAAGACCTTATTATGGTTTGTAATGGATGATGTACCGTGATATCCAATCTGGTATGTCTCGCAAAAATGGTAATCCTGGGATTGCGATGTATGGCATAACAGGCACCTGGGATTAAAAATCCGGGTGTTGACAAAACACATACCAAGAAACGTTCTCATAAACAAGATCCAAAAGATGAGCAAATAAAGGAATTCAAGCAAATTTGAACTTGTTTGAGCATCACATAGGAGCTAGATAATTATCAATATCAATTCTAAGTGACGCAACCTCGAATTTTCACATTTTCTAGACTTATAATATGCACTAAACATATGACTTCCCCATAATGTGATAAACCATAAATCTCAACACGAGGCAAAATGATCCAAATAGAGATAATTAATGGACATTGTAGAACTCAAATTTCTCATGAGATTCATAACACATAGATACTATATAATATTGCAATATCAATACTAGGTGGTATTCCTCATGTACACACACTTTTAGGATTGTGGAATGCCCAAGCATAACACTCCCCAAAATGGGATAGTCCATTAATCTCTCACAAGAGCCAAATAATACCAAACATAATCAAGAAGGGTTTCAACACAAGAAACACACATACAAGGTGTGC
This sequence comes from Avena eriantha, assembly GCA_910589775.1. Lineage (NCBI taxonomy): Eukaryota > Viridiplantae > Streptophyta > Magnoliopsida > Poales > Poaceae > Avena > Avena eriantha. The sequence continues at coordinate 250,888,745 of OU342742.1, read as the reverse complement.
CACCCAACATACACAAATATACTTGATAACTCAAGATAATTACGTGGAAGGCACAACATGTACAAAAGCATGCAAGTAACAAAACTAACACATGCACAAGGGGACGAGTAACTTTCAATGTAATGAATTGAGCACATGTTACCGCATGGAGGAACATTGGAAATATGATAGAGGTAATATAATCCACATTAATTGACTTGACAAATATATTAGATGAAGATCCCTCAATTCTTCATGATGTAGCCAAGTCTCTAGTGCTCTCCAAACACACCTATTGATCAAGTTTTGGCTTTTGGTCCCCAACCAAGTTGGGTCCTAAGTAGTTAGTCACAATAGGCTTGGCAACCCAAATGGTTCTTTTCTTGAACCCACATTGAGCACCAAAAAATTTGGCAAACATATTGCCAACATCATCCTTATGAAGAGAATAAGCATCATTAATCAAGATAGGGTTGGATGAGGAGATACCAATACTGCATGAGGAAGAAATGTGCCCCTTTTCGCGGAAAATGTAGCAAGTTCTTGTCTTGCTATCTTTCTTATTAGGTGATGCCACAACTTGAGGAAGAGCTCGAGTATCCCTCTTAGTAAGAGGCCCATCTCTAACTTGAGGTAGAGATTGAGGTTGCTTCCCTTGTTGCTTCACACTAAGAGGCTTCTTCTTCAATGGGCAAGATCTAACATGATTCCCTTCTTCCTTACACTTGAAGCAAACAATGTTGGCCAGATTATTTACTTGATATTGGCCATTCTTATTATTTCCCTTGTGCCTAAACTTGTTAGTAGACTTATTCTTGATGTTGGAGTTGAATCCAAGTCCACTCTTGTCATTGGGGGATTTTTGCACACTCAAGATGTCTTTGAGTGTGGCCTTCCCTTTATGACCCCTTTTCAAGTCATTCTTCAGAGAAGTGACTTGAGCCTTGAGCTCTTTAATTTCCTCTACATGGTTAGTGTCAACAACAATATTAGAGGAAGTAGAAGCTACATTGTTAGATAAACAAGACATGAAATGCAATTCATCACAAGATATAGCATGGTTATGTAAAGATGAATTACAAGGACTAGCACATGGCAATATCACATTAGGAGTAGAAGTAGTGCCAATGTCCACATGAGGCCCACTAGATGTTACCTTTGACACAATGGCCTCATGAGATAACTTTAGCCTACCATGGGAGACTAGAGGATCCTCATGCGAGCGTGAGAGCTTAACATGACTTTCTTCTAATTTCCCATAGTTGCTAGATAGCAAGTCAAGTTGAGCTCTTAGCTCAACATTATTCTTCAAAATAGATGCTTCACAAGAAGTAGAGTTAGTAGTACAAGCATCATTATTAATTGCAATAGTTAAGGGAAACTTGGAAAGCTCTTTTGAGTATGAATCTTTAAGTTGCTCATATGACTCGGTGAGTTTGATGAGCTCACCCTTGATGACCTTAGAGCCATTTTTGAGGTGCTCAAAATCCTCAAGGAGTTTAGCATAAGAAACTTGAAGCTCATCATTTTTTACTTTTGATATCACTTGCCACCTCAAGATCTCTATCATGAGATTCCTTCACTCTAGACAGCTCTAGAGCAAAAGCCTCCTCAAGAGATTTCTTAGTGGTTTGATCCTCTTCAGGAGCTTCTAAATTATCAATATATTCCTTGCTCTTAATATCAAAACCCAAGATTTCAAGAAAGTTAGAGCAAGCAATATTATTCTTAACAAGAGAACGATAAACAATATCACCCTTTTCATATAATGAATCAACATCTACCTCTTCTTACTCATTATCCTCATCATCACAAGAGGTATTGGGTTGCAAAGTAGGAGTTACCTTTGAATCACTAGGCATAAGGCATAGGTGGGAACCATGAGATGATGATGATGAAGAATTACTTTAAGCTCCATTCGAGATCTTGTTTTGGCCCATAGAATTTTTGGTTTCCTCTACATTGTTAGACACACAACAACTAGAGCTAATGGAAGAATTTATATTATTGCAACAAGACAACACAAGCATATCATCATAAGATTTGTTCAAGCCATTTCTACATGATATGAAAGGACAACCAACACAAGTATATAAGGAGTTTTGGGTTCTACAAGTGTTCGGATCCAACGATAGACCATTGCAACTAGATAGAGATGAAGGATGACTTTAGTAAGCTCACTATCCACATTGCAATTTCTATCACCACTCACCATATCATTACCTTGTGAAAAATCACATGTTAGTGAAGTGGTAGAAGATGAGAGCTCATCTCGACCGAAAGTGGATCGGAAGCAACACAATCATCCTCAAGAATATTGGACACAACATATTTATCTTGAAGTTTTGTCCATAACTCATGAACGCTCCAAAAAGGAATGATTGAAGATGTAACTACATATCTCAAAGCATTAACAAGCACATTAGAAGCTTGAGCATAAAGATATAAGTTTTTTTCATCCTCACAAGATATATTTTTTGAAATTCATAGGAGGAGAAAAACCTGTATCTACAATATGCTCCAATTTTGGGTCCATGTCCCGAAAATGAATAAGCATACGAGTTTTCCATATATCATAATTTGTGCCATCGAATATGAACATTTCATTGTGCACTAATCCCCTAGCCGACATCTTTACTCTCAAGGCGATGAAACCTAAAATGAGAGACTAGGATCTGATACTAATTGAAAGGACAAGGATGTCGCCTAGAGGGGGTGAATAGGCGGTTTGAAAATTTTACGAGAGGGGCTCAACAAAGGCGGAATTAAACTAGCGTTTACTTTGTCAAGCACAAAACCTAGAACAACTAGGGTTCACCTATGTGAACCAACAACTTATGCTAAGCAAGACAAGCAACTATGTGATAGCAAAATATAGACTTCAAGCACGAAAGCTATCACAAAGTAAGGTGCATAAGTAAGAGCTCGGGTATAGAGATAACCGAGGCACGCAGGGACGATGATGTTTTACCGAGTTCCTCCCCCAATGGAGTACGTATTGTTTGGAGAGGGTGTGGTTTCAAACCACCAATGCCACAAAAGGCCTCCCTTGTTCTCCGGTGAATCTCACCCCAATGGGATCAATCCACACTTCCACTATCGGTGCACTTGTCGGTGGCAATCCGGAACCTCTCAAAAGATTGGGGCACTTCTCCACAACTCAATTGCAGGCTCCAAACTAACAAGCTCAGGGAAAGATCCACAACTTAATTGGAGGCCCCAAGTAATCCACAAACCTGCAAAACAACTAAACCGTCTAGGGTTCCAAGAACCCAAGAGTAAAAGGCTTCTCACCTTTCACCCAATCAAATCCTCACTGAGAAATCAAACCTATGCACCAAATTCAATGGAAATATCACAAGAAGTTCTCAAGTCCTTCTCTCCCAAATTCCACCAAAGCTACAAAAGCTTATGGCGGAATGAGATAGGAAGAATAATGGAGGAAATCCACAAAAGACTCCAAGATCTAGATCCCAAGATGTTCCCCTCACTTAGAGGAGAGATTGATTGGTGGGGTTGTAGATCTAGATCTCCTATTTCAAATCCCTCAAGAATATGGAAGAATCAATAGAGGGACTGAGGGATAGAAAGCTCAAGAAGGTCAGCAATTGAGGGGAAACTTGCTAGAAAGGTCGGGGAACCATTGGGGAAGAAGGGCCCCTTAAAGAGGTCCCTAGAAATCCAACCGTTAGGGCCAGGAATCGCCCGGTCCGGAGTCTACGGACTGGGACCAGAGTCTGGAGGACAATCTATTCACGGTTTGGAGATAGTCCAGAGATTTAGTCTGGAATCTCCGGTCTTACAAAAATGGTAGAAAGACCAATATGAAAACAACCATAACTTTTGCATCCGGACTCCGATTTTGATGATCTTGGGATCGTTTTAAAGAGGACAATAAGCAATACAAGATAATACATTAAAACATCATAGTAAAGCAAGGGGGATAGAACCAAATGAAGAAAGGTTTGACCTCTCTCAAAAAGACGAACGGGTAAAACCTCCAACATCGAAAACGCAATAGAGAATGCACATGAAATCCATTTTCGATGAACTAGTGCTTGATATGAATATTACCACAAGCTCTAGAACCACACATGTATAATATCCAAATAACAACCAAGAAAGATGATGCCAAGTATGCAAAGGTTTGAGCTCTCTCTGAAGGATATGATCAAGTTACTCACTTGAGATCCCCTCTTGATAGTACGGCTATCTATCCTATAAACCGGTCTCTCCAACTAACACCATGAGACCGATAAGAAGGAAACCTTATCAAGAACATACCTTTGCCTTGCACATATTACACTTGAGATTGATGATGACGATCTTCTCCACCTCAAGATGGGACACCTTTCTTGATTGCGCTAGCTTGGTGAAGACTTGTAAATTGCTTCCCATACTCCACTATGGTAGAGCTTCTCTTTTGGGCATATCATATTATCATACCCATGATCACCATAGGATGGCAAGCTTCAAGAAAATGATCTCTTCTAGAAGGCTCATCTTGAACTTGCACATCATTTCTTCTCTCTTCATTATGTTGGTGTCTTGAAGGTACATAAGAGATATCACTCTAACTTTATTCTTCAAGACACACTTTCTATAGTCCCAACTCTCACTTGACCAATCTTAGGATCACTCATTAAAACCATGGTCAACACTTGATCTTCTTTACTTTCTTATTCTCCCAACCTTGAAGCCAACATATGGTTCAAGCATTGCCTATGGACAAATCCTACAAGTAAAACTCAATGCAAACATAAGTCCATAAAGATTGTCATTAATTACCAAAATCACACATGGGACACACATGGGGACACACATGCACTTTCAGTAAGCTCAGCACAGTGAGGTTGGTGCAGGCAAGGAAGCTCGAGGCGAAGGTGATCGCTGACGGTGTTTGGGACAAGACTCTCCTGTGGACCTTCGGTCTTGTCCTTCTCCTCCAGCTCCGGCGTGTTCCGACAAGGCTGGGAGGTTCAGGGAGGTGTAGAGGATGTAGAGGACGCCTCCTAGGTCACCGATTACCTCTTTCTCCACCCCGCACACCGATTCGAAGCTCTAGCCTATACTAGGGTATTCTCGCGCGAGAGAAGGCCATGTCTGAGCTAGGTTTTGGACGGGGCATTGAGATGGTCATGGTGGCCGCGGAAGAGAAGGGAGACGGGGAGAGGGAAATCTGGAAGGAGTGGTTGGACGGGGACGCTGCCTCGGATGCTACTTTATGCAAAAGCGACGAGGGACACGAGCGAGGCACGGGTTGCCATCCTTGCTCGTCTGGCTCGCACATGAGCGAGGTGGGGTCCACAGAGAAGATCTACCGACGCTGGACGGTGGCGTCGCTGGCCCAGTGGAGCCTAGGTGCAGAGGGAAGGCATCACCATGGAGAGGCCAGGAAGGGCGCGACTACTGGTTGTGACGCGGGACTGTTGTCGCTAGCATGCGCGTGTGCTAGCGTGTTTGTTGCTGCTGCCGCTAGGTTTAGCTGGGTGGGATGCAGGTTTAGAGAAGGGTACAACTTAGGTTCCAAGAAGGAGGGTGCAGATCGATTTGATTGCCCCATCAGATAGCTGAGCATGTTTACCACAGTGGAAACGTAGAGCAAGTGTGGTGAGGTTCAAAGCACACATGGGCAGGGTTTGGTTTAAAGTGTGCAAACCCAATGCGATTTAGCTAGAATTATTACTAGCTAGAACATAGATATGGGTGATATGTATGACAGGTCGATTTAAAAGATTTGATTTTGACTCATATTCAAAATTAGCTAGAATTATTACTAGCTAGAACATAGATATGGGTGATATGTATGACATGTCGATTTAAAAGATTTGATTTTGACTCATATTCAAAAGGCCAAGTGAAGATTCTTCCAAGCAACACAACATCAACCCAACACGTGTTTTTTGTGTTGTTATTGTGTGTGGTCGAATTGCATGCATGTGAGGGTTATTTGTGAAAACATAAATAACTACATGCATGAGGTTGGAAATCAAGTACATGACACGCACAATATGAGTTGCATCAAACCCATACGTACCATGTATAAGAATGGCTTAAGACCCATATCCTTCACATGTGAGCTAGATTTTAAATACCAAAGAAATATTGGAAGCTCACATATAAGAATAGGTTTGAATTGGAGATAGATGGTATCAATTGGAATATGTTGGCAAGTTAGAATATGGAAAGGTTTAAATAGAAGTGCCCTCAACTCAATTTGGGCATGTACCAATATATCAAGAACCAACTACAATATATCAAAAGGCAAATACAATTAATAAGACAAATGCTTATGAGAGGAGAACCAAAAGAAAAGGGGTTTTATATGATGCTCAAATGCAAGGTGGCATGGTGACATGAGAATGATATAATGCAATGCAATTAATGATATGTAGAAAGTAGAAATATATAGACTAGGCAAGTAGCATTGCAATTGTTAGACAATTGGGATGCTACAGTTTCTTAGGAGGGGACAACCGAAGAAACAACGATCACAACAATGGGTACCGCAGAAACAGAGACGGCGTTGGAGCAGTGATACCAGCCAAGATATTGTGAGCCACAATTTTTCCTAATGCAAATGCTAGAAGGACCCTGCAATATGCACTTCTACGTCGATTCAACATGCAAAAGGCGATCAAACCATCTCACGAAGGATTGCTGAACATTTTAAAGATGCAGGAATTATGTAATGCAAAGGCAACCGAAGCAGCAGCACCACCACCGCTAGTAGGGCGGCCACAAAACACAACAAATCAAGAAGATGAACCCAAGGTCTAAGAGCGCAATGTCGATGATTCAGACAGGGCAACCATCCAACAGGACCTAGAAGTTGACCATAGGACAAGTAAATATGGTAGTAACAACACCACCACCTACACCCGAATATCTTCATTGGTCCGAACAAGAAATCACGTTCAGCATAGCTGATCACCCACTTCGGGTGCCATGACTGGGTCAGCCAACTCTAATAGTAGAAGCACAAACTGGCAGATTCGACATGAGCAAAGTCTTCTTGGATGCAGGAAACAACATCAATTTAATTTATGCCAAAACCCTGCGGGCAATGAATTGGTCCTTGACAAACTTAGCACCCACAGATACAACCTTCCACGGGATAGTTCTCGGAAAAGGCGAAATTCCCCTAGGCAAAGTTTATCTCGATGTAGTCTTTGGATCAAGGAACAATTTTAGGCGTGAGAAACTCGAGTTTGAGGTCATGGACTGGCCATCACAATGCCACGTGATCCTGGGACGATTAGCTTTTGCCAGATTCATGGCAGTACCTCACTATGCATACCTGGTACTAAAAATGCCATCCCCCAATGGAATCATAACCATGAGAGGAAGCTTCACTCGTTAGGATAACTGCGACTGAGAATTCAACAAAATATCAGAATCTTTTGGGATGGAGGCGGAATTCGGCTAGCTAAAAATAGCAGATACAGAACTACTACCCGAAGGACACGTTCCTATCGACCAAACTCCAAAAAATTAGGCGTACCACACAAACCCAAAGGCGACCTATCCGCCTCCAACAGTGGTCCCGCATAGGATGGCGCAAATAACCCCTTTGAATCACCACATAGGGATAAACGAGAAGACAACTAAGAAGTACCTCAAATTGGAAAGCGTCGGTGCTAGAATTTTATTTTTTTGCATTTTATATTCAATAAGGCCAACGGCCAGGCGAGCACGCCAAAATATGTATCCCCTATGATTCGACGATAAATAAAGATAAGTTCCCAAAACTGGGTCTCAAGCCTTCTTCTATTCTATCTTATTCATCAACCCGACACTCGAGGGCTATATCAACCAATAATCGATCATCAACCTACCCGATACTCGGGGGCTTTGCCAAGCACACCATATCAAAATCTTTGGATCCTATACAATGCGCTTTTGACCTGAATAGCTGACTCAACCTCTAGGCATTAGGAAAACGAAAAGGTCTCACGCGATAAAAAAAATCTCGTATAAATTTATGACGTTTTTGCTAAAAATAAAGGCATCATACATTACTCAGTGAATACAAAGATACATAATATACATGCAGGAAACATTCAGCTAGCAGAATTTAGAAAGAAATATTTGTCTTCCTTGAGGCACCTCCGGACAATCCTGATGGCATGCCTATGAGCAGCCGCGTAATGAGGCGCCATACTAATCAGTCCACCGCTAGGAGGGGAAGGTAGTCCCAGTGACATGGCATCTAAATCCAGCAGGGGATGGTGCACGTGCACCCAAGAAAACACAAGTTTAGCACCTGCCACAAGCTGCAACTTCACAAAATGGCGAAGCCTCTCGCCTTGCCAAAACTTTGCCATTAGACCAGCCATGCTCTGAGGTTGAGGATGTCGGGGAGACATATCATTATACACAATAGCGAATGACCTGTGGTAGCACTCGATGAATTGCTCCACCTCCGATACACGATCCTGCAGTAAGGCCACCACATACGCACGATAGTGATCAGTCCAGAAATCATTGTCGGTACCTTGAGAGGCCGTCACCAGAGCACTCATTCGATTACGCAGATGTTGGGTTTCCTCCCTCTCGCACAATCAAACACCTAGAGAAAAATAAGAAGATTAATTTCCACGACTGAGCAAGAAAAACTCGGGAGCATTGTGGAAAGCTTACATAAAATCTTATTGCTCGCCTTCGAAATTTCCTCCAAGAAATAGGCTTCACGATCTAGGGCCCTGTGCATTTTTTACTATGATACGTCTACCATCGCCTGTACAACCCGAAGATTACCTTCAGGTTTTTCACCTGCACAATATTTTCTGCGTACAATGGCGGATCAACAACATGAACAATAGCATCCCCGGATGCGGCCACCCGAGAATAAAATGGCTGCACATCCGAAGCTCGAATGGATCTAGAAGTAGCCGTTGAATCAAGGAATATCTGGTAGAGAATATAAAAGATACAGGAATTTCAGACAGGTTGCATGCACAGTAACAGATACACCACTCACACGAATAAACCAGATACTTCTTGATAAAGGGGGCAATTCGACAAAAGGAACCAAGTTCATTACAAAGCATGATCAAAAGCAGGCCTCTACAACTACAAGCTAAAAAAACTACGGGGCAGTCCTCTCAGCAGACAAGGTGGCACTAGAAGATGGAGCATCAGCCGAAGGAGGGATAATTGGGCAACATTTGCTGAAGGAGCATGGATTGAAGATTATTTTGGCCCTGCACCTATGCCCAGGAGCAGCTGATAATACTTCTGGGCCTTCTTAACGAAAGGTTTTAAGTCAACCGCTGGGCCATCATTGGTGACTGGAACACTTGAGCTAACCTTCTACCAGTCGACGTTTTTGCCGTGCGCCATGGCCAAAGCCTTAGAAGTATCGGCGCTGCTCTTCGACTACGTCATTTTGTAGCCTACTAGCGGGTTAGGATCAGCGCTGAACACAACAGCAAGATCGTTCAAATCCGCCGGCACCTCCTTGGTTGGAAAAATCTCGGCATGGAGACTCTTGAAGGGATAAGAAGATTGCACCCACAAACACTATTGGCTTCTAAAGTACCAACAACATCCATTTAGGGGTCAACCTCCTTGTCCTCATCCAGCACCAGAGACTGACTAGTGAGCTCTGCGATACAAAGACTTATTATAAAAACCAAGAACCAAAGGAAAATATCAGGGAAAAAATGCAAGTTATCTTTTGAAGAAAGCAAACTCACGAGTTAAAGAAGAGTTGAGGGTTGCCAATCGCTTCCGGAGATTTTCATCTCATTAGGCAAGAGCGACTGTTTGTTTTTACCTCTCTTCGGCGTCAGCCTTAGCCTTCTGTTTTACCTCCTCTAGAGTTTTCCTAGCAACCCATAGTTTGGCCTCCAAATTGTCGACACGCTTTATTGCCTCGTCCCGGATAGCGTCAGATTCTCTGCCAACGGCTGAACATTCACAAGGGGTCATAAAATCAATAGAAGTGAATGGCACAAATTTTTTTTAATAGATGATGTAAACAAACCTTTGGATTCTTCAGCTTCATTGCGAATCTTGATAAAGCGAGAGGCCATATCAACCATATCGCGCATCAGCGGCTGTAAATACAAAGAATAGGAAGTCAGAAATAAAAAAAGAGAGAACAAGAATAAGCCATGACAACAACATCTAAAAAAGTACTTACATCCTACATATCAACCTTAGTGGGATTTTCGGATATCGCTACGCCTTTGTCCGCAAGTTTTCTCCTTTTCTGTGGTGGTGGTCTCGATGAAGCAGCAACATCTTTTAGAATCATTTTCCCTGCATGAGTTGCATGTGTTTTCTTTGGATCCGCTAGTGGCTCAGGAGACTTGACCGGAGGAGGAGCAACATAAGTACCAACAGGGGACACGAGAGGATCTTCTTCTTCATCATCACTACAAAAGCAAAGTAAAAACTCTAGAAAACTACTACTTGCAAAATCCAGGGAAGACAAAGAATACTTACGAGGAAACATCCTGCATCATTCGGAAGAGGTTCATCTGTGGCAGAGCCGATGAAACAGGAACAGCGCGCAGCGGCTTCGAGCCAGTCAAATCATCCGAGTCTTCTACTACTTCTATAGCTTCAACGTGTTTCCTTTTATCACTAGCAGAAACCCTTTGAAAATCTTCAGACCGAGCCAAAGCAACAGACTGGGTATGTGAGGAAGACTCAGCGATAGATGTCTCCATTTCTTCATCAGTAGCAGTCCTAGCCCCAATGAAATCTTCGGATAGAGAGGCACTGGTTGGAAGCTCACCACTCTCAGGAAGACGAGGAAGTGGAGAAAGGTGATCATAATCATGCACCATCAAATAAAAGAAGGGGGGTACATAAGCGACAAAGTACGATGGCATGAAAAACAAAGGGAAAATCAATGGAAACTTACATCTAGGAGACGATTCTTCTTGCCAAAGGGCTCCACCCTACAACCTGAAGGAACTAGGATTTTCTTGGTTAGCGTGGTAAAGGAACGAACCCTTTTCTTGAACATCTTGAGAGAAGGCCATCCGGATAAATCCTCATAGGACCCTTCTTGCCAGTGTAAGCCCACATACCAGATAACCTTGCCTGAAGAGGCTGGATATGCACCCGAAGAAAGTATGCCAGGATCTATAATCCCGATAGCTCCTTGCCAATCTAAGTGTGCAGCTTCTCTATTCGTGTTAGCAAGGGTTTCATCTCTGTCATTTCTTCGGGAGTTGGGTGGTAATCTCTAGCAGGTCTTTTTAGGGTCAAAAGGGGCCAACCCGAAGGTCTAGCCCTCGCTTTTCTGGTCCTTGATATAAAACCATTTGGTTTTCCACCTTTGGACATAATTCAAAATTTTGAAATCGAAATACTCAACCTCAGAACGAATAGAGAAAATGGCGCCACCAACATCATGAATAAGAGTGTCGGTGGCATTGTGGCGGACATAAAAGAAGTACTTCCATAGGCCCCAATGGGGATGAATCCCGAGAAAGCACTCGCAAAGAGTGATAAAACAAGCAACATGGGTAATGGAATTGGGCGTGAGCTGGTAAAGCTGCACGCCATAGACAAAGAGAAGACCACAGAGGAACTCATGAATGGGAAGGGAGAGGCCACTATACAGGAAGGAAAGGAACATTACCCACTAGCCAGATTCAGGGGTAGTGGCAACCTCGTCCCCTGGAAGCTTGAAGGAGCGCTCCTCGATGAGATAGTTGTTGCGTGCTTCACGCATATCTCGTGGAGTACACTTCGTTGGAGCCCATCCGTGGAAGTTCCAACCCTTCTTTTCCCATGGTGGTTGGAAAGCGACATAGGTGTGCAAGGAGGAAGGAATAGGCGAAAGCAGCAAATGTAGGAGCAACGAAAGGAAGAAGAAGCAGGCAACAAGGGGAAGTAGTAAAACAGTAAAAAACTCTCCCCTTGTTTATAAATGGAAGAAATGCAAAGCTCAATTGTTTAATACAAAAGTGAACCGTCAAAATACATAGGATGATGACATGTGGCACTAGTTCGCAGAAGGATAAAAATCGTGGGCAGTTATTACCACGGTAAATAGGGAGAAAATCCGCATGGCGCCTTGATCTTCGCACGTAAAGGGGGACGTGCGGTCAAAAATCTCTGCTGACATGCCGCTCAAGCGTCATCATTACTGCAGCATGGGCCCACCATTGTAATGTCCCATCAGGTCCTATCTCTCAAAAGCCACGACGCAACAACTTCGTCAGCAATGACATCATAAAAATCAGTGACAAAACTTCGGCTCTATTTAGGAAAGGACCCAAGAAAGTAATTACAATACCTGAGCTGAAGTAAATTCCACAGCTAAAGATCTTGAGCCTACAATCGAACACAAATATTCGACTGTAGCCTCGGGGGCTACTCCCATCGGGAGCGCTAGCCACACACCTGATAAAGATGTCACAATAGTTCTAGTAAAATGACTGAAGTTGAAGGTTTCTAGGGATGATTAGAATCTTTGAGCCTATGCCCGATACAGGCATCCGAACATAGCCTCGGGGGCTACTCCCATCGGGAGCGCTGACCGCACACCTAATAGAAAACTATGATTTATATGTAAAGTTAAAACACTACAAGAAAAGTTGGCTTTTACAACGGATGATTTTCGTGGTTGAAGGCACATTTTTCGTGGCTAAAAAGTCTTCTACAACGGATGCCCTTCGTGGTAAAAGCCCCGTCACAAAAGAATCTACCACGGTTTTTTCTGACCGTGGCGGATCGCACCCTTCAGCCATGAAAACTTGTTCTGTCGTAGATCTGTTCGCCACCCGCGTTGATTGCTGATGTCATGCAAAATTCCATGTGGAACCCGCCGTTAACGACTGGTTACCACCGTTAATGGTCACAGAAACCGTGGCAGAAGTCTATCCTAGACAAGGCCTGCTAATTGTTAAGTGGGCCAGCCCACGAGGAGATCCCAATAAGATTACGGCCCTTTACTCTCACGCCTTGTACTGTTTGATGTGGACCATTAATGAATCCATCCAAGGCCCGTACGATTTCAGGCCTGCTACAGTTTCGGCCTAAAGAAGGTCCACTTTGGTAGAATAATATGCGGCCCATTAGGGGCCTGCCCCAGAAGGTCAGGCACTGTTAAGGCCTGTAGGCAGCCCGTGACTGTTCCTATGGCCCGTGGGGTCTACTCCTATTCTACCCATTTACTATTATGGCCTTTTACATTTCTGGGTTGCCAGTGTTAGGATCCTTTACTGTTCTGGCCTTTTACTGTTATGGCCTTCAACTATTCCGGCCGTTCACTGTTTAGACCTTTTGCTCTTATGGCCTTTTACTATTCATGCCATTTACTGTTCAGGCATTTTACTCTTTTGTCCGTTTTACTGTACGGGCCCTCTACTAGGCGGGCTTTTTACTATTTAGTCCTTTTACTGTTTCAGCTCTTTACTATTCAGGTATATCAATATTCGGGCCCATTACAGTTCGGACCCTTTACTGTTCTTGCCTGTTGCTGTTCAGCCCTGTACGTTTTCAGGGCCTTGGCCACTTATGAGCCCCACCAATATTCTAACATGCCACTTACGGTCTTTTAGTGTTTATTTGGTCCATCTGCTGGCCAGCATATTTGCGCATTCTATAACTATGGCAAAATTCTGGGTTTAAACAGTCCGTTAATATTTCATCCCGCTAATGGCCGCGCTAGGATCACCCTATTACATCAACAAATATTTTTGAAATTTATTACAGACCAGACTTTCAACAAAACAATATGAAGCATTATAGAGACATCGCGAGACATGTCTTGGAACAGGGTTTCTACCATGGAGCTTACATCCCCATACAAGTAACAACTGGCATGCCATGATAGTTACAGAAGAGATTATCAAGTAGATGGTCCGTCAAATCTTGTCGATCTTTCAGCTCTTGTATCTGTTCACGTGTAATCATGATTATTCCATCTATTTGCTTTGTTTTTTGTTCAATTAAATCAATTATTTGGAGTGCAGCTGTAACACCTCTTTCTGCTGGAAAAACTTAAATCATGGACCGATGCAAGAAATAATCACTGTCACTGCTGCTTTGTGAAATTACCTCAATACTTAATGTAGGATTCCTCCCTTCTGCCACCATAGCTTCATGTGCAGCCTGAAACAAAGAAAACAAGTCAGCACAATGATACATTGCAAATGTATCTATAATTTTTGATGTTTCATGCTTGGTTTTATCCACTTTCTTGTGTTTTGTCCACACTTTGGAGTACTTTTCATATGATTTCTTGGCCTAACCTATTAACAAGAGCCATAGTGCCAGCTGCCTATTTTATGCTGTTTTTGGGTCCAGGAAAGTTAGAAAATGAATATTCTCGGAATTGGACGGGACAAAAGCCAAAGTGCCTATTTTTCCGGAAGTCATCAGATGCCAGAATACGAGAAGGAGAAGGGCTGGGGGCCAGCCACACCACCTGGCCGCGTGGCCAGGTCTGGCCCGCGCTAGGGGGTGGTCTAGCTGACCCCAGCACCCCCTCGGCCTCTCCTTCCGCCTATAAGATGCCCTCGGGACGAAAACCCTAAGGACCCAATCAAAAATCCACAAAAGAGTCTGTAGCCGTCGTCGTCTCTGTCTCTAGATCGGGATGGATCTGAAGCTCTTCCCGGCACCCTGCCGGAGAGGGGAATTCACCCTGGAGGCCTTCCTCATCACCATGCAAGCCTCGAGTGTGATGCGTGAGTAGTTCATCCTTAGACTACGGATCCATGTAGTAGCTAGATGGCTGGTTCTCCTCCTTTGTGCTTTCATGTTTAGATCTTGTGAGCTCCGTTCATGATCAAGAACATCTATTTGTAATTCTGCATGTTGTGTTTGCGGGGATCCGATGGATATTGAGATGCTATTTCAGATTGATTATTGATTCTATCATGTCTTTGTTATTTGTGACCTTGCATGCTTTCCGTTGTTAGTAGCTATCTTGCCCAAGTAGATGCTAGCAACTCCAAGAGTTAGTATTTATGCTCGATAGTGGGTTCATGCCTTTGGTAATCTGGGGAAGTGACATAAATCTCTAAGGTACTAGGTGTGCTATTTCTACTAGGGAGAAAACAACAATCCTTTATTCACAGAACAATCGTATTGTTTACTTTAAACACAATTCGTAAAGCAATAATCTGTTGCTTGCAACTTAATACTGGAGGGGGTTCGGATGATAACCTGAAGGTGGATTATTAGTCATACATGCAGTTGGATGGTGGTCTATGTATAATGTTGTAATGCCCAATTGAATCTCAAAGGAGTCAAGATGATTAGTATATGTATGTATTGCTTTCTCGATGTTTGTAAATTGCCCCGCTGTAATTTGTTCACCCAACATGTTATCTATCTTAAGGAGAGCCACCTCTAGCGAACTATGGATCCCGGTCCTTTTATTTTACATACAATCTACAAACTGTTTACTGTTTGTGTTTACTTTCTGTAAACTATTACTTCCTTCCATTCGATATGTTTAATCCTTTGTTTTCAGCAAAACACGGTGAGATTGACAACCTCATCGCAAGTTGGGGACAGAGTTCTGTGGTTATGTTGTGCAGGTCTCCACGTTGCTACTAGCACCGGTAGTGCGCCCTGCCAAGGCTCTGCTAGCAACACCTTTGGGGTGTTTCCTTGCTCCTACTGGTTCGATTAAACCTTGGTTTCATAACTGAGGGAAACTTGCTGCTGTGCTCATCATACCTTCCTCTTGGGGTTCCCCAACGAGCTTGTTAATACACGAGCCATCACACAGCGTACTAGCTAACTGGCGGCCATCTTATATGTAAAATAATTCAAATTCATCATTGGCTAGGAACAATTAATGATGTGCCTCATATACATCTCTTCCCAGAATAACAGGAACTGTCGATGTCCTGGACCAATGCGTACATGTGCCATTATCGTAGCCACTCTAGAAGAAACACTACAGGTTATTTGCATGCAGAAACTAATACATATTAAGTTAGAGCAGCAAAGCAGGCGAAAAAACACCATGTTTGTTGTCAAAGAATTTCACAATTGGCATTGTCCTAATATAACAAATCAAGCCATCAATATGTGTGTCTCATGTAGACTAACTGAACTAGTGTGGTAATGAATGTAGGGTATCAAGCGACTCGACTCTTTCCCTCATAAACTAATCATATCACTGCATAACGGAAATATAGAAATATAACAAGAAGAGGTGCATGAGATTCTTTCAGCTGCTTAGAACTGGTCGGGACAACAAAGAATTAACCTAAAATATAAGAATAGTGTTTAAAAATGGTTTATAGTATGAACTAGCCAAAAAAGTGACCTCCAACCACAGGTGGCATTGCTTTAATCATCACGCAACTATGATAGTACCTTGGAAAAACAAGCAATAGACCAATTGTCTTAAATAGACCACCAAAATGATTTCAGACAAACAAGATATCAACCATTCCTTTTCAGTCGCTAGATCATTCAAATATTTTGATCGTCGGGCCAGTAAATAAAAAAAGAAGAGAAACAAAGAAATGGGTCATTTGCTGCCAAAACAATAGTTGGATGCATCCAAAAAGTAGCACAAATCTTCTTTGTAATGCCTATAGCTATTGTATTTCCAACTGCTGACAGTATCATTGTACATATAACCAGGCAAGAAAATCCAGTAGACAAACAAGCAAATGATACATTGTGCACCTTGCAAGGTCAATGAAGTATTTAAACAATGTATGTCTAGGAACCACGTCAGAATATAGCATTGATGCAATCACAAGTTAACTAAAAATGCACACGAACCATAACCAATTGAACCATATGGTGGCTAATATTAAACTCACAAGATCATCTAATGATGTATAGATGAAAATCCCTTGTTTATTATTAATCAAACATTGTATTTCTCAGAGAAATTGCCATCCCTAGTTTGTGATTGATGGGGCTCAAACCCGCAGTTTTGCCTTGACAGGGCGGTGCTCTGACCGTTTAAGTTAAGAAAATCATTACATTGCTTTAATGATGAGCAAACTAAAGAATCAAATTGGCAATAGACTCTATATGTGCATCATGTAGAGTAGCTATTGAGGTAATGAATCAAGCAATCAAACAACAGGTGCACGATAGACTTCCAGATCATATTAACATGGTTATATTACATATATATAGTAAATAGGGATCATAATAGATGATAATAGCTATGACAATCTCACTATGAGTAGTCTAGATAGAACTCCCTCCGTTTCAAAATATAAGATGTAATGGGTTTTGTGAAACGAATGTATCTAGACACCCTTTAGTGTTGGTAGAGTAACTTGGACTAGTATTGTATGCATTTTTACTAGTCCAAGTTACTCCCCACCAAGACCAAGTAATTTATACTAGTCTCATACATATAACACTAGACTATGTTACTACCTCCAGAGTGCATATAAGCTCAATTGTGGTGGTGATCTCTAATATTATAATAGAATTTAGATTAGCATAAAAGTGGATATACTTCAACCACCACCACCTAATCATGGTCTAGTCAATATATATAGATAGAAGATCATCAGTCAAATATAGCAAAAAGAGATCTCCATCATGATTGAGTGAGCAAATTGAATTACAAATCAAGGGATTTATGTTCGGTCTTTGTGCAGTACCGTTAAAGGTCATCTTGTTCTAATCATTGGCCAACTCATGTGGTGCTGACACTAGACAATGTGACTACCTCCAGAGTGCATTCAAATTCTTAATTATAGCAAAAAATACAATAATAGACTATAACTTAGCATAAAAGTGGATATACTTAAATTACCACCACATCATAGATAGATAGATGAACACAAGTCAAATATAGAAAGAACAGATCATCACCAAAATCAAGTGAGCACATTGAATTATAAATCGAGGGATTTACGTCTGGTTTTTGTCTAGTCTTGGTTAAGGTTAACCTTGTTATAATCATTAGCCGAATCATGTGGTACCTCGTACAAACAAGCATCTAACACTGTGCACATCTCAGTAAAAACAAGAGACTTACTATTTCTTTTTGTGCAGTCTAGTTGGAGGACATCCTGTTGTCAGTTCGTTCTTTGAAGACATCCACCGCATCGAGTACTTGGATAGATGATCCATCTACTTTATTGTTGCTCCTCTGCATATAGGTTCAGGCCACTCATTCACATAAAACAGGTTTGCATTCAGCAATACAAAGCAACAGGTACTTACAAGATTGTAGGGGAGATTCACTCTACGATTCTCCGTGTTCCACATGAGAGGAAATAATATCAGATAGTGGCTGTTGCTGTTTACAAAGAACTAGATAGACATTATAGTATAATCACTTGTGTCATCGGATTGATGACAAGTACGCCATGAGGGGGTCCTCGAGGCGTCTTGAAGAGAGGGGTGTGAGTCGTACGGTATTCCGGGACGGTGAGCACACAAGTTTACCCAGGTTCGAATCCACCGGCCTTGAATGGATCCTACTCCTACTAGCAATCCAGTAATACGGCAGAGCCAGAATATGGGTTACAAGGGTTTCGCCTGTGCGAGTTGAGATTGTAGACTATTGGGTGCCCTAAAGGCTCTCCCTAGGACGGCTTATATAGATGTCCGGCCTAGGGTTTACAGGAGAGATCTATCCGGCTACGACTAAGATTCGGTTACAGAGCACATCTTGAACTACAAGTAGCACTATGGGCCTATGTCGGTTAGTCTTCTGGGCCTTCCCGTAGCTGGATTGGACTCTGCCTCTTCTCTCTGACTGGGACGCCCGTGAAGCAAAGCTCTAACCCAAAGTGGGCCACCCTGGTCAGTGAGGATATCAGCCCCCGGAAGTCTCCAAGATCCAAAGTCGGATTTATCATCATCTAGCTTGATCTTCGGCTTGCAGAACTTGAAGGGTTCCTAAAACTTTAAAAAAAAGATACGATCCGGGTCTCAAAAATAAGTCGGACCTATCAGTACATTAGTCATGTTTCCAGCTCGTAATTCAAACTAAGCCGGAACTTGGTCTCTGACGTAGCCTGACACCAGTCATGGTCAAGTCACGTCACTAACACACATTTCCTATCAATACGACCGTTGGTGGGTCCGCCTTTCGCAGAACCGAGGCGCCATTTCAATGCGTGCGTGGAGATCGAGGCAACGTAATCATCGTGCGGAGGTTTCCCTGTCCTTTCCACGACGCGTGACACGTTTACTGTGGCATTTGCACGAATCTTGGCGCAGTTGGCGGTTATAAGGGGTGAGGATTTCTTTTCCTCATCTTCTTCACCTATTCCCAGCGCTGTTTCCTTATCCCCCACTTCTCCCACGCGCATAGAGCTCCCTTGCCCCCAAAAATTCTCAGCGCCGCCCATCCAAGGTCACCAACGCACTAGGAAAATGGCTTCCACATCATCTTCCGGTGCAGAAGTGATGGCGGAAAAGGAGAGCAATCGCGGAGTTTGGATCCCATGCGTCCTTGACGACGACAAGCTCCACGGCATAGAAGAAGAAGGGTTCCTCCGCGCCGGCAATTGGCAGAGCGGCTTCGGCGAAGCCATCCCCAACCCTTGCAACGGCGAGCGAGTGCACTTCGGCACTCACCTGGACAAAGGTTTCTCATTTCCTCCCTTAGATTTATTTTCTGAGGTGATAGATCATTACGGTTTTCAACTCCACCATCTCCCCCCTAACTCCATCTTGGAGATGAGCGCTTATGCATCTTTGTGCGAGGGGTATCTCGGCATTAGGCCGAGTCTCACTCTTTTTCGGTACTATTTTCATGTCCGGAGAAATTCCATCACCGCCGGTAATCCTTACTTTACCGGTACGATTAGTTTTTCGGTTAGGCGTGAGTGTGTTTATCCTCGGATTTTAGCTAGTGAGTCGGTCAAACAATGGCGGGCTACCTTTTTCTATCATAAGGGTATTCCCGCTCCCGGCAAAGCTACTGCTTTGCCGGCTTTCGTCGATGGAGCCGCCATGCCCCGAGCGTCTTGGGACGAGGTCGCTCCGGCTCTCAGTGACGATCTGCTCCTTGCCAAGAGACGGATCGAATACCTGATGAAGCACAAGGGCCTGAAATGGTCCGACTTAGTCCAATGCTGGGTAGCACGCCGGATTCAACCTCTCCAACACCATGGTGACCAACTGATGCATTCCATCATGACATCGAAAAAAGACTCCCTCCGTATCAGCCCCAAGTCCTTAAAGCCGCAAGATTATATAAGCCAAATCAAATGGCTGATAAGGGAGCGGATCGAGAGGAAGATTCCGGAGCTGTCCCTAGACATGCATACAACGGACGATCCTGTTGTGCTGGTAAGCTTTAGCAACAACCCTTTTATGTGTTTCACCTTTAAGTTATTTCACAACATTGAGATACTATTTTCATTTCAGCTTGCCGACCTCCCCGAGTCGGAATTAGCTCCTATCGAGGGATATCCTCACGAGTTTTCTCAGGAGGAGGAATTGGTCCCACTGCCGGACGTTGTACCTAGGAAGCGCAAAGCTCCGACAGTGGCTATCGGCACAAAGGAAGTGCCAGTTGTGAAGAGGTAACTTTCCTCACAACTTCCGCCTTTATACTTTACTCGTGATTTCTTCCAAGATGTAATGTTCTTCGTTCTATTATCTTCTCAGAGCTAAACAACTTATCAAGGGCAAGGGGAAGGGAACTACTTCTAAGCCCTTGCGTCAGACAAAGCTAACTTTGGCTTCTCCTGCCGTGGCTCCTCCGACTCCTGCCCCTCAGCCTCCTACAGCGCCGAAGATTACTCTATCTTCGATCGTTACAGAAGATCTGGCTCCCTTAGCAGAGCCAACGATCCTTGAGTCGCATACTGATGTCACCATGGGTGACTTAGGTTTTGATAAGGGTGAACCCTCTTCGGGTAATGATCCCTCGGCAGAAGTTTTCACCGATAACCTCCTGAGCAATCCGGGACTTGCCAAATTTGGCTTATCTTGGAAATCTGCAGAGGAGATCCAACAGTTGGCCAAGGAATGCCTTGAAAGCCAAACCATTTCCGCCAAAGAGGAAGCACAAGAAGCGGAGGACGTCAAGTACTCCGAACTTCACGAACAAGTTCGCCTTCGCGGCGAGAGATTAAGAGCTGGTGTGCTTCCACCACCTCCAATTATTCCACTCACCCTCGCCGAGAAGGTTACCACTGAAGTGAACATGTGCCTGAGCAAGCTCACACATGAACATCATGTAAGTCGGAATTCCAACTCACATTTTCCTTTATGATACTTTATAACATATCCTCTAGCCCCCAAGCATGAAGTTGGATAGATTATCCGAATTTATGCTTCCTTAGGATGCCAAAGAATGAACTAGTGTAGCTCCCAAGGCTCGTGCTGATATTATAGCCCGAGTCTTTAGTAAACTTCTGACTCTGGGTATTCTGACTTACAGAAAGTTAATTCATATAACCAGGAATTGTTGAAGAATATCTGCAACAAGCGGAGAGAGATCAAAGCTCTCCGACTTGAAAATGCTGAACTAAAAGTTTCCAAGGATGAGGCCGAAGGTAAACATTCCGAGACTCAAACCTTGTCTTGCGTTTTCATAGTCGAATATTTTGTTGAAATGTTGTTCTTTTGACTTACAGCACTGGTAAAGCAGTCCTGCGCTATGATTGAAGAGGCCAAGAATCTGAAAACCTTGGTGGTGGAAAACAAAGATCTCCGCCAAGAGCTAGGCCAACTCAAGGCGGATCATGAGAAGAGCATTGCTCAAGTTCTCGAATCCTCCTCCATTGCCACCGTGGAGCGTGATCACAAGATTGCACTCCGCGAGAAGAAAATCTCGGATCTCACCAATGACTTGTTCAGAGAGAGGGATATTTCTGAGGCACTTCGGGTTGAACTCTAGAGTCTTCGTGAGGAGAAAACCAAAGTCAACGATGTTATCTTTGGTATGTTTCCATCTTTCTGACTTGTCTACATTCTTCGACTCTTTCGATGTCGGATTTATTTAACCGTTTTGCATTATATGCATAGGTCCTCTGAACTTGACGGACTCTGCCTCTGCCAAGCCTCGCACCCACCGGCTTACCCAAGTCAGTGATTTGCTTCATGACTTCCGCCAATCCCTCGAGGATATTGGCGAATCTCTCAAGGTTCTGGATATGCATAGCATGCTTGATTTTCAGGCGTGGGACAAGGCAAAGGAGATGCCGCAGCTTGTCCAGGACTGGAACATGTCCTGCGCGTGATCCACAGTGCAGAACGCTCTCACAATGGTCATGAGCCACCATGGAAGCATGGAGATCTGGCAAGTGACCAGAGGATATTCTACTGTGGACGAAGACGGATAGGAGCAAAACATCAAGGCCATCATGGACTCCTGCGCTGGATATGGGTGTCACGTAGCTGACCTGACCAGCTATGATACTCCCTTCTTCACCCGCGTGTACACACCACCACCGCCTTCCGAAGAAATGGCTGAAGTTTCCGACGATGATCAAACCGCATCGGATTTGAACATCTTGGATCGTTATCAAGGTGTGGCTGATGGATCTAGCGAGCCGACAGCTCCTACCTCTCCCCTGCATCATAGATCATCAGAACAAATGTGTTATTCTGAAAAACATTATGGATCTGTAAATAAGTAGTGTGATACTTTTGCTAGTGCCATGTTTTTATATATCTATTTAGCACTTTTGGCTTAAAACGTTTATGTGCCTGAAATGTTTGCATAAGCACTTGTATTTTTTGTCTGTACTTATTGTTTATCTGGCTTTCCGCCTTGTCCCTTTCGTGAGCCGGCTAAACTTTCAACACGGAAACTTTGCTAAACAATGGAGCTTATTTGCTAAACCAGTTTAAACTCGGAAACAAAACCGGCTTCCAGTACCAACAATTCACTACTCGGAAAATACCCGCATCCGGCAGTCAAATAAATAACCAAAGTACAGACTAGAAAATTTAGATTTATACCCGAAGGTAGGAATTTTAGAATTGGAAATCTAAACCAGAACAAACATGAGCATAAAGTACTTTCAAGTATTCTGGGATTTTCGACTCGTGACATGATCATGCGGAAATAAGATGGTAAAAACTTCTCATAAAAAACTTGACGTAACCAAAACTTTTATTTCTCACAGAACATGTACACATATATGATTACAAAGAAGGACAAACTAAGAATAAAAGGGACATAGCTGAGCAATATTCCATGGTCTGTCTAATTCATCTGGATTTGTACTGCCTCCAGCTCTCTTTCTCTTCTTAGTAGCAGGTCTTTCTTTGACTGGCCGCATATCAGTTAGGTAGTATGAACCATTGTGCAATACTCGAGTAACTAAAAATGGCCCTTCCCATACCAGGGAAAGTTTGTGCTTTCTTTGTTGCACAAGCCAGAGAACCAAATCGCCCTTATTGAAAGTCCGATTTCTGACTCTCTGGCTATGATACTTGCGTAACTTCTGCTGATAGGCTGTTGATCTCATTTCAGCAACGACGCGAACTTCTTCGACTAAGTCAAGATCATTTTGTCGAGAAATCTCGGCATCCTCTTTGATATACGCGGCCACTCTAGGAGAAGTGTGAATCAAATCACTAGGAAGAACGGCCTCTGTGCCATAGACCAAGAAGAAAGGTGTATATCCAGTTGACCTGTTTGGAGTTGTTCATAAACTCCATATTACAGAAGGTAATTCCTCTGCCCATGCCCCCGAAGCACGTCGTAGTGGTGCTTCGAGTCTCAGTTTTAGGCCTTTTAGGATTAAACCATTTGCTCTCTCAACTTGTCCATTAGCTTGTGGATGTGCAACTGACGCAATGTCAAGCCAGATATTTTGTTCGTTGTAGAACTCGACAAGTTCTCCCATAGAGAAATTACTCCCGTTGTCCGTGATAATACTATGCGGATAACCATACCGGATTATAACAACCTCGACAAATCTTTTGGCTATTGCTCCATCAAAACTAGTGACGGGTTTAGCCTCAATCCATTTGGTGATTTTATCCACCATCACTAAGAGGTGAGTAAATCCACTTGGAGCCCGTTTGAATGGTCCTACCATGTCAAGCCCCCAGACCGCAAAAGGCCATGTTATAGGTATTGTTCGCAACTGATCAGCCGGAACATGAGCTTGTTTGGCGTATTTTTAGCAGCCCTTGCACATCTTGACCAGCCGTTCGGCATCTGCTTTGGCTGTAAGCCAAAAAAACTGTGTCAAAAAGCTTTTGCCACTAAAGATTTGGCTACAGCATGATGACCACAGCCACCTTCATGGATTTCTCTTAAGATTTCCACTCCTTCTTCCGGAGATACATAGCACTGAAAGACCCCAGACACACTCTGCTTATAGAGCTCACCACTAACTACAGTATAGGATTTTGCTCGTCGGATGATCTGCCAGCTCAGAACTTCGTCTTCGGGTAATTTGCCATCTACCAAATAGTCAAGGTAGGGTTGAGTCCAGCTGGGAATTACAGCCAGAACTGCTATTAGAGGTGAGTCAGATTTGGTCGGATATTCCTCGTCCACTCCCTTTACTGAGGGAACTTTGAGGTGCTCTAAAAAAGCACCATCCGGGACCTCTATCCGTGCAGAGCCTATCCGAGATAATGCATCTGCTTCCTCATTTTCTGCTCGAGGGATGTGTTGAACCTCAAACCCTTCGAACGATTTAGATAGATCATCCACGACAGCTTTATATGCTGCCATGTGCTTATTTGCATTACAAATATCTGACACTTGCTGAGCAACAAGATCCGAATCTCCGTAACACATTAAACGTTGAATGCCTATATCCTTAGCAATCCGGATTCCATGCAGCAGTGCTTCATACTCGGCAATATTATTTGTCGCTGTGAAGTGGATCTGCAACACGTATAAAAGTTTATCTCCTTGGGGTGGTTTGAGGACCACACCAGCCCTCGAGCCCCCGCGAGCCTTAGACCCATCAAAATATAGGGTCCAATATTCCGACTCGGGGAGGGTCATATTCTCCTTTGTCTCTATCCAATCAGCAACAAAGTCAGCAAGGATTTGGGATTTGATTGCTGTCCCAGGTTTATACTCAATATCAAAAGCTGAAAGCTCTATGCCCCATTTTGCGACGCATCTTGTAGCTTCGTTGTTATTGATTATATCTCTCATTGGAGCTGTGCTCACCACGGTAATTGGATGTTCCTGAAAGTATCGTAACTTACGAGATGCAAAGAACACACCATAAGCCAACTTTTGATAGTGCGGATACCGCTGTTTTTATTCCGTTAGGACCTCGCTGAGATAGTAAGTAGGACGCTGCACCAGGTGTTCCTGATTTTCCTCTGGTCTCTCCACTACCATGATGACACTGACGACCCTGTTTGTCGCAGCGAGATAGAGCAACATCGGTTCCCTTGGTTCCGGTGCTGCAAGGATAGGAGCAGATGAGAGTACTTCTTTCAAGTCTTGTAGTGCAGCTTTAGCTTCATCAGTCCAAACAATTTTTTTGGTCTTTTTCAAGAGCTTGTAAAGTGGTGCGGCTCTTTCTCCGAGCCATCTTACAAACCGACTGACTGCAGCAATACAACTAGTGAGTCTTTGAACATCCTTCAGGCGAGTTAGGCTGGAAATATTGAGTATAGCCTTGATTTTGTCTCGGTTCACCTCTATGCCTCTTTGAGACACGATGAAACCTAACAATTTTCCGGCTGGGATTCCAAAGAAACACTTCTTTGGATTGAGCATTATGTTGTATTTTCGTAGATTGGCGAACGTTTCCTCCAAGTCAGAAATTAATGTTTCCTTCTTTTTGGACATCACCGCAATATCATCCACATATGCATGTACATTGCGTCCGATTTGATCATGGAGGCAACGCTGCATAGTGCGCTGGTACGTAGTGCTGACTCGTGTATTAACGAGCTCATTGGGGAACCCCAAGAGGAAGGTATGATGAGCACAGCAGTAAGTTTCCCTCAGTTATGAAACCAAGGTTATCAATCCAGTAGGAGCAAGGAAACACCCCAAAGGTGTAGCTAGCTGAACTTTGGCAGGGCGCACTACAGGTGCCAGCAGCATCGTGGAGACCTGCACAACACAACCACATAACTCTATCACCAACTTGCGATGAGGTTGTCAATCTCACTGGTTTTGCTGTAAACAGAGGATTAAACGTATCGAATAGAAGGACGTAATAGTTTGCAGAAAGTAAACACAAAGCAGTAAACAGTTTGATTGTAGATTGAAAGTAAAATAAAGGACCAGGGTCCATAGTTCACTAGAGGTGTCTCTCCTTAAGATAGATGACATGTTGGGCAAACAAATTACAGCGGGGCAATTGACAAACATCGAGAAAGCATACAAGCATATACTACTCATCTTGAATCCTTTGAGATTCGATTGGGCATTACAACATTATACATAGACCGCCATCCAACTGCATCTATGACTAATAATCCACCTTCAGGTTATCATCCGAACCCCCTCTAGTATTAAGTTGCAAGCAACGGATAATTGCATTACGAATTGCGTGTAAAGTAAACAATACGATTGTTCTATGAATAAAGGATTGTTGTTTTCTCCCTAGTAGCAACATCACATCTAGTACCTTAGAGATTTCTGTCACTTCCCCAGATTACCAGAGGCATGAACCCACTATCGAGCATAAATACTAACTCTTGGAGTTGCTAGCATCTACTTGGCCAAGATAGCTACTAACAACGGAAAGCATGCAAGATCCCAAATAACAAAGACATGATAGAATCAATAATCAATCTGAAATAGCATCTCAATATCCAGCGGATCCCCGCAAACACAACATGTAGGATTACAAATAGATGATCTTGATCATGAACGGAGCTCACAAGATCTAAACATGATAGCAAAAAGGAGGAGAACCAGCCATCTAGCCACTACATGGACCCATAGTCCAGAGATGAACTACTCACGCATCACACTGGATGCTTGCATGATGATGAATAAGGCCTCTAGGGTGAATTCCCCTCTCCGGCAGGGTGCCGGGAAGAGCTTCAGATCCCTCTCGATCTGGGGATGGAGATGATGGCGGCTACAGACTCTTTCATGGAATTTTGATCAGGTCCTTAGGGTTTCCGTATCAGAGGAAATATATAGGCAAAAGGAGAGGCCGATGGGGTGCCTGTGACGGTCAGACCACCCCCTGGCGTCGGCCAAGCCTAGCCGCATGGCCAGGTGGTGTGGCCGGGCCCCAACCCCTCTCCGTCTCGTATTCTGGCTCCAGGTGTCCCTCGGTAAATTAATGACTTTGGCTTTTGTCCCATCCAATTCTGAGAATATTCATTTTCTGACTTTCCTAGAACCAAAAACAGCTGAAAACAGGCAGCTGGCACTGTGGCTCTTGTTAATAGGTTAGTCCAAGAAATCATATGAAAAGTACTCCAAAGTGTGGACAAAACATAAGAAAGTAGATAAAACCAAGCATGGAACATCAAAAATTATAGATACATTTGCAATGTATCAACATCCCCAAGCTTAACTCCTGCTCATCCTCGAGTAGGTAAGTAATAAAAAGAAAGAATAATTTTTGAGGTGACATGTACCATCATAAACTTGATCAAACTATCTGTAAAACATTGATAGCTGGGATCATAGTACTTCAACATAGAATGAAAGATAAAGTTCTAACAATAATACAAAGAAACTATGTTGCAACAAGAAAAGACACAAACAAAAGATTCATGAATACCAATACTTTGCAAGACGTTTGTTTGTTTCACATAAACAAAGCATAGCATAGTGGTATTCGGCTTGTCCCTCATAGAGTAGCAAACATAAATGCAAAGGACACCTTCAAACCTCATAAGAGTGACTAGATACAAATAGTTTAGAACAAGTAATATCAAAGTATACATCAATCAACAAGTCTTGGGACAATGCACATAGAACTAAGAATGGCCATTATGCTCTCAAAGTAGGTGCATAAAGATAGAAGGTGGGGACTCAACATAAAAGTAAAAGAAAGGCCTTCATTGAAGGAAGTAGGGATTCATGTCTCATAAAGAGCTTCCAAAAATTATGGTACTTGTTAGCTTTCAGCTCTGATTTCCCCTATCATAAGCATCTTGAAGGTGATTAAGGTTAAAGTGACACAACTAAGAGGATATGCTTGACAAGTTATAAGCCGAAATCTCATGCCCCTTACTTATGAAGACCGAACCTTATGCTACTCAACTTTAGTCACAAGTAAGCTCTTGTCATTGTAAGTACATGTGTATCATAAAGAACCACCAACGGGGTACCCCTTGCCCATGATACAGGAGCTATCCCATAATAAAAATGAGAAGGCAAGCAGACAATGAGCATCTCAGCGATCTTTTTATTTGCTATTTGCATAGGTTTTTATTGAGGATGCTTCATAGCGTGCTCATTATGGTGATGCTGCAAGTTTCCACCATGATTAGGCATGGCTTAGGCTAGCGGCCCAGGCATTTCTCTAACACACATACAAACTCCATGATCTTACAAGTTCCACTTTTATTTCACACCACCGGGATCCATAAGGAAAAGAACATGATATCAACGGGGAACAAAGTACAAGTGCAATGTTGAAAGCGTTCCCCATGTGACATGGGTATACCCTACAGGTACTCGAGCTTGGTATATACGGTCCAAATACGTACAGGCCAACGATGTCGCCAATGCCCGGATGAAAGGACTCGAGTGACTTGCGGACTCTCGATTGCTTGAAGGACAAGAAGAAGCTAAAGATAGAAAGTTTGAAGGGGAAAACCCTAACTTGTAACCGACTCGACCTGCTACCCGAGACCTAGCCTATCTATATAAAGGCTAGGAGGGGGCAGCGAAGAGGACACACGCAACCCTAGTTTCCACAACCCTTGCCAGATTGCATCTGCGCACCATTGTAACTTTCGACTCCTTCGATAATTCCATGAGCAGACAAGCAGGAGTAGGGACCTCTACGAGGCCTGAACCTGGGTAAATCCTTTGTCCCCTGTGTGCTTGTTTGCTAGCCGATAGATGTCTCCAGCGCTCCCTCCTTCTCCAAAACCCAAGTCCATAACAATGGGCATTGATGAGTTAAACCCTCGTCAATTGGCGCCGTCTGTGGGAATTAGGAGTGCTAATGTTGCGGCTTCTTCGGCCCCATCAACTGCGATCTACAACTCCGCAACAGCGGAGATTCGCCAGCTCTTCGGCGCCTTCGACTTCACCGTCCACACGCCGGCCACCCGCCCGGCCTTCAAGTCCGTGGGCGACGGAATCAGCCTGGTGATTGGGAGCTTCCGCTTCCAAGTTGGTCAGATGGGCACGCTTCGCATGCCTGATCAACCGACAGCACCGGCGATTGCCCCGGCATCATGGTTCCCTCCATCGATCGGCACCCTCAGCAAGCTCAATGCTTCGGTGGCAGTCGGGAACACGATCAGTGACAACAGCCGCGACTCCGATCTGAGCGATCTGGCCACAGAAGATGGAACCTACGGTTCCGAATTTGAAAGTTGTGGAAGCAACAGCTTCCCCAATCACTTCATGTGCGCCGTCATTAACACAGGCAACACCTCCGCCAATCACGGCAACAGCGGTAACACCGACAATGGCACCGATCCACCCAACGGTGGTAATGGTGGCAACGGTGGTAACAGCGCCAACGGGGGATCAGTCGAACCTCCCAGCATAATCAATGAGCAAACCGGCGAACGCGTCGTAATTAGGCTCAACGAGCAAGAGTGGGAGCGCTGCTACGAAGCCCTACGAGGGGCACCTCTACCCTTTGGGTCCCCGCAGGAACTGCTGATGGGCTACCCCTGGCTCCTAAAAGAAGAATTCACGCGCCAAAAACAAGCAATCGCGTAACTTGAGGCGCGTAAAAAGGCAGCGGACGAGTCAAGCCTTCGTCGCGCTAGGCTCTCCTCCTACGGAGGATCCTCCTCAAGAGGCAACGAGTACCTCGCCAAGAAAAGGCAGTCGCGGATGGCTCACCTCACCAAGCAAGAGCGCATAGAGGCCGCGAAAGTCCTCGACTTCGGCTCTATGACAGTCGACACGAGAGGCAACGTGGTTCCTAGAACGCTGCATGCAGCGGTGACAGAAGCCACCGTGTACCTCCTCCATAACCAGCCGCCAGCTGGAGATCCCCGAACTGCCATGCACCGATCTACGATCGCGGTTTTGGGGCTAACCGAGGCCGCCCTCGACAAGGAGCCGGTACCAGACCCAAAAAAGGGCAAAGCGCTACTCCTCGCCCTCATCCAGCGATGACAGTCACGAACTGTCTCGACGCCGTCGCTCACGGCGACACGATCGCGACTACAATGCACGCAACGAACTCACGCAACGCAAGATCGACAATTCAAGGGCACGACGTGCTCGGTCGACTGACTCGGAAGAGAAATATGGGGAGCTCTGCGGTGCCAGATGCTTTAGCAGATTCATTAGGCAGAAGCGAATGCCTAAAGGGTTTAAACTCCCGTCAGAGAATCCGAAATTCGATGGTCTATAGGACCCTAAAATCTGGCTGGAGCATCACATCTCCTCCGTCAGGCTCCACGGAGGCAGTCGAAGTACTGCCATGCAATGCTTGCAGCTACAGCTGCAGGGCGCCGCCCGGGCATGGCTCAATAACCTCCCACGTGGATCCATTCGCAGTTGGGATGAGCTGGTTTACAGCTTTGTGCGCAACTTTAAGGGCACGTACAAACGGCCCGCATCAATCGAAGAACTGAGATGCTGCCAGCAAAGATCTGGCGAATCGCTGTGCTCATACATCCAAAGGTGGTCCATCATCAAGAACTCCGCGGAAAACATCTCGGAAGACCGCGCGATTGATGCATTCAACGGTGGCGTCCGCCGCCTAGAGCTCAGGGAGGAGCTGGGCCGCTCAAAGCCCCAGACCATCGACCACCTGCTGGATATCGTGAATTGGTGGCCCGATGGAGAAGATTCGGTGAAGAATCGCGCTCACTCCGATGAAGAGGCGGAACTCGAACGCAGACGCGACCACCGGGGCAAGCGTCGCATGCGCATCTACGACGATCACGACGACGTCAACATGGTCGCAGCCGGCTACGCCGATAGACACGATGACAACCACAACAGCGGATACCGCATCG
This sequence comes from Avena eriantha, assembly GCA_910589775.1. NCBI lineage: Eukaryota > Viridiplantae > Streptophyta > Magnoliopsida > Poales > Poaceae > Avena > Avena eriantha. The sequence continues at coordinate 250,857,809 of OU342742.1, read as the reverse complement.
GCGGATATCGCGAGTCCGGGAAAACCATGCAAATGTGGCAACGATGCGCTCGCGATGAGGCACCCGCGACCTCCATCGAGGACAAATTATCCGGGCCATGCACGGTACATTTCTACATCGACAAGCATGATGGCAAGAGAAAGTCCAGCCACCTCCTCAAGGACTGCCGCAAGTTCCTCAAACTACACGAGGGATTAGTTCGGATGAACCACAATGCAGTCGAAAGAGGCTACGGAGCCGCTCCAGGCGCCATGGCACATGGCGCGCCACCACCACCACCTGGGCCACCCCCGAACGGAGCCGCGCCGGACCAGCACAACGGGGCGAGCCGTACCCACGGGCCATGGGTACCATGATGATACAAAAGGGGCGCCCCTCCAACAGGATGCAGAAGGCCATCACTCGCCAAGTCAACCTGGCCATGCACTCGCCACCATCCACCACTGAGTACCTCAGTGGCAGTGAATCGTGCATCACCTTCGACAAACGCGACCACCCACCTCAGGTACCCCGCCCAGGTCATTGCCCTCTTGTACTCGAGGCGCAAATTGGAGGCTTTGACATGAGTCGCGTCTTCATGGATGGTGGAAGCGGCATCAACCTCATATTCGCGAGTACCTTGCGAGCAATGCGGATCCCTCTAACCTACTTGGAGGCATCGGACACAATGTTCCACAGCATCGTCCCAGGGAAAGGCGTATACCCCCTGGGCAAAATCAACCTCGACGTTATCTTTGGCACGCCGAAGAACTTCCGGCGCGAGCGCATCGACTTCGAAGTCGTCGACTGGCCCTTACAATACCATTACATCCTCGGGCGCGTCGCGTTCGCTAGGTTCATGGCGGTGCCCCACTACGCCTACCTGCAGATGAAAATGCCAGGACCCAATGGCGTCATAATGATCAACGGGAACTTTGAGCGATCTGACGCTTGCGACAGGGAATTCAACAGAATCTCCCAGTCCTTCGGCATGCAGGAGGAACTCGCAAGACTGAAAGAGACGACAGACAACAGTCTGCCTCCCTTGAGTAGGCCAAGCTCACCTGATCTCTCCTTCGACTCATCCGTGCACACAAAGAAGGTACAGGTCCATCCATCGGATCCCGCCAAGACGGCCCTCATCGCCAACAACTTGAGTCCCGCATAGGAACTCGCGCTCATCGAATTCCTCCGTGAGCACTGGGAAATTTTTGCCTGGTGTCCTGCAGACATGCCAGGAGTTCCTAGGGTATTCGCCGAGCACGCACTCAACGTCAACCCCGACGCAAGGCTAGTCAAGCAAACAATCAGGCGACTGTCTGAGCCACGAGCGCAGGCAGTCGGAATGGAGATCAACAGACTCCTCGAGGCCAAGTTCATACGCGAGATCAAGGAAAGCACTTGGCTCGCCAATATGGTGCTGGTACCAAAAAAGGACACGGATATCCTACAGATGTGTGTGGACTTCACTTCTTTAAACAAGCACTACCCAAAGGATCACTTCCCGCTACCACGGATCGACCAGATCATCGACTCCACCACGGGATGTGAGTGTCTCTGCTTCCTCGACGCCTACTCAGGCTATAATCAAATTCGAATGAAGGAGGAAGATCAAGAGAAAACAGCGTTTACAACGCCCTTCGGTGTGTTCTGCTTCAACACAATGCCCTTCGGGCTAAAAAACGTGGGAGCCACCTACCAACGGTGCATGCAGGCTTGCCTCAAGGAGCAACTGGGTCACAACATCCAAGTCTATGTCGACGACATAGTAATCAAGACTAAGGATGAAGCCTCTCTAATCGATGATTTGCGCGAAACCTTCGCCAACCTCGATCGCTACCAGATTAAGCTAAATTCGGACAAATGCGCCTTTGGCGTACCATCTGGGCAGCTACTCGGGTATCTCATCTCCGCAAGAGGGATCGAGGCAAACCCAAAAAAGATAAAAGCCATACTGGCCATGGAGAAGCCAAAGAACATAAGAGGCGTCCAGCAACTAGCCGCACGAATCGCGGCACTCAGTCGATTCATCAGTCGGATGGGTGAAAAGGCGCTGCCCTTCTACCAGCTCCTCCGCAAAGCTAAAAAATTCGAGTGGACTAATGAAGCACAAGAGGCATTTGAAGATCTCAAGCGCCTGCTATCCACTTCACCAGTGCTGGTGACTCCACGGGAAAGAGAACCACTATTGCTATACATCTCCGCCACCAACCAGGTGGTCAGCACAGTGCTCGTCGTCGAGCGGGCTGAGGAAAACAAGGTCCATGGCGTACAACACCCGGTATACTACCTCAGCGAGGTCCTCACGCCAACAAAACAGCGGTACCCGCACTACCAGAAGTTGGCGTACGACGTCTTCATGACCGCTCGGCGACTGTGCCACTACTTCCAGGAACACCCAATCGTGGTAGTCAGCGACGCCCCATTGGGACATATCCTCAATAACCCCGATGCCACGGGGCGAGTCGCGCTTTGGGGAATAGAACTGTCTCCACGAGACATCACATATGAAAAGCGCGACGCAATCAAGTCGCAAGTTCTCCCTGACTTCCCCGTGCACTGGATGGAAAACGAACTCCCAGATAAGCCAGATATGTCCTACCTCTGGACAATGCACTTCGATGGGTCCAAGCGGAAAGACGGAGCAGGCGCAGGTGTCATACTGACATCACCTCAAGGGATCAAGCTGAAATATATACTGCGAATGCAGTTCATAGCCTCAAACAACGAGGCTGAATACGAAGCCCTGTTACACGGGATGAGGATGGCAAAAGCTTGCAGCGCCAAGAGGCTCATCATATATGGCGACTCCAAGCTGGTCGTCAACCAAACAATGCACGAGTGTGACGCACTGAACGACAACATGATCACATACCGTGACCTCTACGATACACTCGAGGGAGACTTCGATGGTTGCGAATTGCGACACGTAGGTCGCGAAAGCAACGAGGAGGCGGACGCACTCGCCAACATAGGCTCTACCTGCGCCCCCATACCACCTGGGGTATTTCTCGAGCGCATCTGTGAACGCTCCATCAAGCCAAAGGCCACAGAGAAGAAAACAAGTGCAACAACGGACTCGAGGGATACGCCAACCAATGAGCCCATGGCACTCGATGACTTGGAGCTGGACACCGGACTCGAAGGACCAATGAGCGTCATGTTGATTGAGCAATCATGGACGCAGCCGTACATCACGTACCTCCTCAGCAAGAGGCTACCGGACGATCCGACAGATGCACGGCACATCGCGCGACGCTCCAAGGCATTCGCCGTCATCAACGGCGAACTGTACAAACATAGCATCACAGGAGTGCTACAGCGATGCGTCTCCATGGCCGATGGAAGAGCAGTTCTCCTCGACATCCATGAAGGGACCTGCGGGCACCACGCCGGTAGTCGCGCCCTCGTTGCCAAAGCTCTACGAGCTGGATTCTACTGGCCTACAGCCATGCGCGACGCCAAGGACAGCGTCCAAAAATGCAACGCTTGCCAACGATTCGTGGACAAGCCGCACGCACCAGGCGCAGAGCTACGGCCAATCCCATTGGCCTGGCCCTTCGTGCAATGGGCGCTCGACATGGTCGGCAAGCTTCCAAGATCCTCACGAGGAGGTTACGTCTACCTCTTGGTCGCAGTCGACAAATTCACCAAGTGGATTGAGGCCATGCCAGTAACCAACCAATCCGCGCACAGCGCAGTCAAATTCTTTGAGTCCATCGTCTACCGCTTCGGGGTGCCACATAGCATCATTACTGACAACGGGATGAACTTCACATCCAAGGAGTTCCAAGAATTCTGCGAGAACCTAGGGATCAACATCAGCTACGCCTCAGTAGCGCATCCATAGACCAACGGTCAGGTGGAAAAGGCAAACGGCCTCGTCTGCAGCGGAATCAAGAAGCGACTCCTCCAACCACTCGAACAAGCCGCGGGCTGCTGGCCGGATGAACTGCAGTCCATACTCTGGAGCCTTCGTACAACTCCAAACAGCGCCACGGGCTACACGCCATTCTTTATGGTGCACGGAGCAGAGGCAGTGCTACCAGCCGAAGTACGGTACAAAGCGCCGCGCGTGGTCGCCTACAGCAAACAGGAATCACCCCTCGCACTCGAAGACTCCGTCGACCTCCTTGACGAAGCAAGAGAAATCGCCGCAGAAAGATCCACGATCTACCAGCAGAACTTGCGCAACTACCACAGTAGGAGGCTTCGCCCCAGATCCTTCGTCGAAGGTGACCTGGTCTTGCGACTAAAGTAGCAGGGGCATCTCAACCTCGAGTCCCCCTAGGAAGGACCGTACGTGATTACAGAAGTAATCCCAGGTGGCGCCTATCGCCTTAAAGATTTAGAGACGGGAGTCGCATACTCCAACCCCTGGAACGTCGCACAGCTGTGACGCTTCTACCCTTAGTCGTTTTTACTTTTTACATCACAAATAAGGCTACTCAGCCAAGGCTACTTAGCCACACATTGTACCTCGCACTATTCTTCGAATAAATAAAAGCTAAGTGCCCCAAAACTCTGTGTTCTGCCTTACTTTTTCAATTTACATACTCAGGGGCTGCGCCACCCCTGTACACATCTGTTCTTCGAACCAAAACGCGATATCCTGAGTAGCTGGCACATCAATCGAAACCCTTAAAACATGACCTCAACTCAGCTGCAACGCACCTGACAGGTTGACAAGGGACCGAGATAAAGGATGGCCAGGTTAACGAAAAGGACTCGCATAGTCTAAACGCACCTCACGCTCACAGAGCTCCTTATACACATTCGACAATTAATTATCTACAACATCTATACGAACTTTACAACACAAGTACACTTATGTGCAGGATGCAAATTTGGCTACTCTTGCAACAGATGAACATTGGTTTGTTCCTCAAAGAAGTCGACAATCTCCTCTGCTGGACGGTCCGCTGCCTGATAGTGCGGTACCATATTCCAGGCAGATCCTGCTGGTGGCGCTGGCGGCCCAGAGGCAATGGGGGCAATATCTACGTCAGGCCTGTGCAATCGCACCATCGAGAGGGCGGCCTTGGCACCAGCCACCAGCTGTTGCCTCACGCATTCGCGAACCGCGGACAGATCTTGAAATTTGGAGAGAAGGGCCAACAGGCTTGATGGAGTATCATCTAGCGGGAACATCGCCCGACAAATGTTCTTCAAACACGACTGCGATTTCTTCAGGAAGAGCAGCACTCGCGACGCGCGATCCAACAGGGTCGCCAACGCAGTCGCACGATCATGATCTACCCAGAAGTATCCACTCTCTTGAAGTTGCTCCTGGGTGAGATCATGAAGGCGAATGGCAATCCTATCCTTCTCCTCCTGCGGATGGCGTGTGTTAACAACTACACGAAGCAGCATCAACAGCATAAGTACAACGTACTGTTGCGACTAACTACAAAGGAAAAGATGAGAATGAGCAAACTAACACTTAAACTGGTCGCCCAGCTGCGTCACCTCGCCAAGCAGATATTGCTCGTGGGCGGCGGCCTTTTTCGCCTTCGACTTCCACACGTCCGCGTTACCGCGGATTAGGGGAAACTCACGCTCCAACTGCTTCACGCGGTCCCGAAGTCGCGACAGCAAGGATAGCTCCTCTACCCTGGAGCACGGTGGTGCCACTGTCTCACCAAGAGATGGTGAGTCTTGGTTCCCCCCACAGGATCACTCGACGTACCCTACCACAAGTCAAGGCTGAGGCAAATAAGGCGACCAAATTAACACAAAGGAAAGGGGAACAGAGGCATTCAAGATAAGCATAAGTGTTCACAAACACACTCGCCAGCAGGCATGTTCTTAGACCAAAAGGGCAACTCATCAACTATTACAACAAGCTAACTACGGAGCAACTGGCTTCTTCGACTTCGACGGCTTCGGGGGCTTCATCAAGTCCGTGGCAGTATCAGATGCCACTGACTTTCCGCCGGCCCCTGAGGCCGAAGCTTTCGCCGCCTTCTTCGCACGTTGGAGCTCCTCCGAATACTTGGCAACGGTATTTATCAAGGAATGGCCATATTTGGCATAGGTAGTCGTGAAAGGAGCGAAGACTACCTGCTGACCATCTGCGCCAACAGCCATTGCCTTCAACACCACCGAGGGATCTACCTCGACGCCGTGGGCTTGCACCATGGCGAGTGACATGGTCGCGCCAGCCGCGCGGAGGGAGTTCTTGTAGGTGGCAGGCACACCCCCGACGAGTGACTCTGCCAGCTCGTCCATATTATCGACCAGCTCCGCCTTCGGCATCAACTCCTCCCGGAGGCGACTGAGGGCGACCTTGGCCTTAGACAATGTATCTTAGATGGCAGCGCTTCGGTCCTCGACCGCAGACACCGTGCCTGCCAGAGCATCATCACGACGAAGGGCCTGCGGGCAAAGCTCAAGTCACTAGCATTTGCACAGAAAAAACACACATGGATCAAACCTCCAGCGCCACCGGCAAAACTCTAGATACAGAGAAGGACCACAACAAAATATCTACCAGCAAGGGTACCTGAGAGGGCCTTGGCGACTGAGAATAGTTGCTCCTCGAACAACTTTTCCCTGGCCGCAAAGGAGGCACGTAGATCCTCTTCATGCTTCCGTGCATCATCACGAGCCGCGATTGCCTCGTCGCGCCCCTTCATAACCGCAGCTAATGTTTTTTCCAAAGTGGCGACGTTGCATAGCAACGCGTTATGCTCAGCTACATGGCAATCAAAGGTTGACTATCAGTCGACTGTACCAAAAAATGAGAAGGCGAAAAAGAATAAGTGTAGAACACTCACTTTCGACAACGCGGTGACGCGTCTCCAGCATTGCATGCTGGCGACCCATCGCCATCACCTGCTCCGCTACTTGCGCGGCCTCCTTTACAAGGAACTATCGCACAAAACAAGGAATCAGAGAGGGCCACAGAAGTCGTCGACTGCCACACAAGAAAAGAAGGATAAATATACTTACATGGTCCTCCAGCGACTCTGAAGAAGTTTGCTGAACCGTCATCCAAGCAACCATTCGATGCTCCCCTACGTGAGGAGAGCTCGAAGAATTGTGCCCGGAGTGGGCCGCCGCCGCAGGAGAAGGAGCGCACTCAACCTCCACCTTGGCCCTCGAGGTCGTGACTCCCGATTCTTTCAAAAACTCGACGCTGCCAGAAGATGACGACGCCTCTTAACTACATGATCAAATCCACATTGAGAAAAGGCAAACTCCAGGGAAAAACCCAACAAGAAGACAACAGAAAAGAATGAATGAACTAGCAAATTTACCAGTCAAACTTGTCAAGGTCAAACGTGGCCTCCGCCGACTCCGATGAAGACTCCTTGGGCAATCGCATCTTCTTGCGAGAAGACGGTGCCATAGCCCTTACAGGAACGGCTGGAATTGGCGACTCCGCGCCAACAGCCGCGCCTTCTGGAGTCGAAGGAGTCGACGCGTCTGAATCCTCGTTGCGCGAATGCTTGCGAGTATTCGGACTCTCGGACTCAGGGGCTTCCTCTTCTACGTCAGAAGAGACAATCGATTCTGACTCGTCCTCTTCCAAAGCTTCGCCAGGAATAATCCCCTCAGGAAGAGGAGGCATACAGGGCGACACCGCCCAATCCTGCATACAAACAGCAAAGATCAGCAAAAGGCATAAGTAAGCAACAAAAAGCAATCATGCAAATAAGCTACTGTGTAGCACAACTATACCTCAGGAGGGGGATTCGAAGCATCAAAAGGAGGAACGGCTGGTTCACTCGGAAGCACATCCTTGACATTGTACTTCGTGACCAATCGAACCCTCTTATCCACCTCACTCGCAGACATGCCATCGGCGGACACACGAGTGGTATCATCAGCGCCACTCCACTGAAACATGGGATGGACTCTGGCTTGGAGAGGCTGGATGCGACGACGCAGCCAACTTCTGATAAGGGCGCAGCCTCCCTCTTCTGCGCCTATGCGACTCTCGAGGTCGCAGACGCGCTGATATAGCACGTCTGTCTCCGCAAGTTCGTCAGGCATCACTACGTTCTTCCAAGAATGCATCTTCTTGCAAGGAGTCGCGGGATCGGAGGGCGCGAGTCCAAAGTGCTCATCTTCAGCCTTCTGATCATGGACATAGAACCATTTATCCCTCCATCCCTAGACGGACTTGGTGAGCTTGATATCGAAGTAGGTGGCGGATGGGTCGACGTGGATACCGCAACCACCTACGTCATAAACTAAAGAGCCAGATGCGGACTGACGCTTCAATTTAAACAAGCGCTTGAAAAGACCAAAGTGTGGCTCGATTCTGAGCCAGCACTCGCAAAGGGTGATGAAGCAGGTGATGTGGAGAATCGAATTTGGGGACAGCTGATGGAGCTAGAGCCCATAGAAACAAAGAAGACCCCTAAGAAAGGGGTGGAGAGGCAAGGAGAGACCGCAAATGACGAATGCGAGAAACATCACTCGAAAACCAGCGGGAGGAACAGGAATGGTCTCACCGTCGGGGACGCGCGCATCGGCGACTGCTGTAGGGATAGCTCCGTCTTGGCGAAGAAGACGAAGATCCGACGCCTTGATGATGGAGGGGCGCCATGCACCATTGGTCACGCGGGTGCCCGCGACCTTCTTCTTCCCGCCGGCGGCAACGCTGGTGCCCGCAGCAGCGGAGCCACCCTTCTTCTTCCCCGCGGCGACGGCGGCCGCGGAATCAGCGGCAGCGCTTCCTTTCTTTTTTCCCCATTGCACGGCGGCGATGAGAGTGCAGAAAGTAGCTTGGAAACAAGCGGAGGTGGTCCAGCGCTGTGGAGGAGACGAGTGCAGGGAAAAGCAGAAGAACATCAGCAATGGCGATGGCAGCGAGGAAGAAAGAGAGCAGATGGAAAATTACCGCCGCAGCGCCGCTACTTAACCCCTAGGAGATGCAATCCAACGGCTCATAAAAACCCTATTGGACGCATGGCACGCATCGCGTTGGACACGTGGAGAAGCACGAACCGTCCCCCCCACTTCTCCCATTACGCACGGAAATCGAGGAGGCGCAGTTAAAAATAAGATTACGCACGCCCAGTCAAATCAAAGTCAGGAGGTGGGACCCACCGCTCGTCAGGTCCCGTCAAACTCACTCACGCGGGCAACTGAGGTCATACAAGCGTCAGCACTGACGTCATCAAAGTTACGCAGCGGAAAATTTCGACTACTTTAGTCCTTGATGGAGTCTACGACTCCACCAAGCACTCGGGGGCTACTCCCATAGGGAGCGCTGGTTGCGCACCCTACGATTTTCTCTTTTCTTATTGCAGGAACATGGGCAATCACAATCAAACCCAACCACTCGAAACACTGTTCGATTGCGGACATGGGTTACTCCCATAGGGAGCGCCGGAAATAATTTTCGACTAAAACAATCAAGCAAAAGACGGCAGCAGTCGCAAAAGTGTTTTAGTCCCTGCCTAAGTCTTCGACTGAAACAAACAAGCAAAAAACGACAGCAGTCGCAAACGTTCTTTAGTCCCTGCCTGAGTCTTCGACTCAACCAGGCACTCGGGGGCTACTCCCATAGGGAGCGTTGGTCGCGCACCCTATGATTATTTATGTAAAAACTGTGTGTTGATAACATCCGCACTCACATCTCATGGCGACACCGCCTCATAATTTTCCCTACAAAGGGACTACGTCTCCTGGGTCGCCCAAATCGTCTCCACGATGATAAAATTCGGATGCCGCGCTTACAGCGTGAAGGTAAGACCTGAATAAGGCCTGACAATGCATTTAACACTACGCACTACCAGAAATATATCCGTGCCTACAGGCACGATGAACATGCCTTGACGGACGCGTCGAGTGCTCACACCCATATAACTGGAATTCCACTCCTGTAAGACCTCCGCGGCCTGAGTCGAATTACGCCAGCACTTTTCCGGATTCGAGTCCGAGGACTCGAGTTCGAGTAGATTGCGTTGTTTCACCCTAAGGTGGTTAACTGATGCCGATACTTCGGTTATATCAGGCACGTATATCAACAATCCCTATGACATACATAAAAGCAGTCGAAAATGTACTCATTCAGGTACTCGAAGACTTCAAAAAGTCCCTAGTTGAATCTGTGATTCCACTGGGCACTCAGGGGCTACTGACATGGGTATACCCTACAGGTACTCGAGCTTGGTATATACGGTCCAAATACGTACAGGCCAACGATGTCGCCAAGGCCCGGATGAAAGGACTCGAGTGACTTGGGGACACTCGATTGCTTGAAGGACAAGAAGAAGCTAAAGATAGAAAGTTTGAAGGGAAAAACCCTAACTGGTAACCGACTCGACCTGCTACCTGAGACCTAGCATATCTATATAAAGGCTAGGAGGGGGCGGCGAAGAGGACACACACAACCCTAGTTTCCACAACCCTTGCCAGATTGCATCTACGCACCATTGTAACTTTCGACTCCTTCGATAATTCCATGAGCAGACAAGCAGGAGTAGGGACCTCTATGAGGCCTGAACCTGGGTAAATCCTTTGTCCCCTGTGTGCTTGTTTGCTAGCCGATAGATGTCTCCAGCGCTCCCTCCTTCTCCAAAACCCAAGTCCATAACAATGGGCATTGATGAGTTAAACCCTCGTCACCATGATACATGGTTCTGCTAATTTCAACTTATAAAGCGCAAGCATATACGCAACAAAGAAGGACCCAATGGTTCAAGTTTATTAAGTGTAAGAAAAGTAAAGTGTGCCATCAAGTTCGTGAGAGCTTTAATCACTAGTTTTCTCATAACAAGTTTAATTTGGAAGGTAGATAAAAACAAGAATATACTTGGAATAGCATATGCTAGTAGGTAGGTATGGTGGACTCTTTGGAATAACTTGGTTTAAGGAGTTGGATGCATGAGTGGAACTCATACTTGGTTACGGAGGCTAGCAAAAGACTGGGAGCGACAAACTAAGAGAGCAATAATGACCATAATCATGCAGAGCGACAAAACATCATTGATTAAAGCATAAAGTGATACTACAAGTGGAAAACTAAAGGATCATCAAGGCTATGGTGACTTGCGATAGTCATAACATGGTGTGAGCATGTGCCAAGTCAACCCAAATAAAGCATCAAAGGAGAATACCACAATACTATGCTTTAATATTCTAAAACAACGCATGATTCTTCCAAGGCACATTAAGCAATCTCAATTGTTTATAACATGTCATGCTACAACAAATAATACTAAGCATAAATCCAAAACAATATCAAGCATGGCATGACAAAGCATAGGCCACAATCAAAAACAAGCTCTCTTTACCACTTAAGCATGAACTTTTCTTACTCTTTTCCAATCCAAACCAAACTATTTGAAAACCAATGTATGAAAGAGGGGGTCCAACCAATTTATTCATCAAACTAATAAAACTAAGCAAGCAAAAAACCAAAATGAAAATGAAAAAGAAGACGCTCCAAGAACAACACAACTGTGCATGAAACAATAAAAATCAAGTGTTTTGAAGAAACCTGGGATTTTTATTGATGAAGAGGGGGATGCCTTAGGCATCCCCAAGCTTTGACGCTTGTAATTCTTGGATATTTCTTGGGGTGACATGTGTGGCATCCCCAAGTTTGAGCTTTAGTCCATCCTTCATCTCATTACTCATTCCTTCCATACACCTGAAATTTTTCCTTCATACAAAACTTCACACAATCTTTATTAGCAACATTAGTGCACTCAAGATAATAAGTCTTTAGGTTCAGTTATAACACCAATAAAACTTCCATTAAAACACTAGCTACTGTAGAACTTCCCTCAAAAAGCTCAATTCCCCAAAAGAACTCAAAAAGGAACCAATAAGAAGCAAATGCAGAAAATGGCAGAAATCTGTCAAAACAGACCAGCAGGTAAAGACCGATTTTTTTCGAAGATCTTCTGTTGCTCAAATAAAAAAGTGTTGAACTTTAGATAACAACCTGGGGCAGAAGCACAAAATTCATGCCTCAAAAGGACGTATAGAGAGTTTACACAAATTTTTACGATGAAGCACAGAAATCTGTTTTGGGATAGCAACTTTCCCAATCATTACTTCTCTCTCATTAGAGGTTACTCTTGGCACAAAAAGCAAATAAAAAGGATAAGGAGTAGTTATTACAAAGGTAATAACTTCCAAGACTCACGTAAAACTTTTGGGTTATCTCCCAATAAGTACTTTTCTTTAACGCCTTTAAGTTAGGCATGATAATTTCGATGATGCTCACATAAGAAATATGAATTGAAGTAAAAGAGAGCATCAAGAAGCAAATTCAAAACACATTTAAGTCTAACCCACTTCGTATCCATAGGAATCTTATACGCAAAAAAATTCACAAATAACAAAGTCACAGGCATAGGAAGATAAAACGAGAGTAACTTCAAAACTTTCAGCACATAGAGAGGTGTTTCAGTACCATGAAAACTTTTACAACCATATTTTCCTCTCTCATAATAATTTTCAGTAGCGTCATGAATAAACTCAACAATATAACTATCACATAAAGCATGCTTTTCATGATGTACAAACACATATTTTTTATCAAGATAAAAAATAGTAGGATTAAAACCTTCATACCGACTTTGAACAATTTTATAACAAGATGACTGATCAATCTCATTTTCAATAGTAGTACAATTAATATTATCAACCGATATAGGACCATCATCTAGAGCCTTATTATAAACATTTTCAAAATAAACCACATGAACATAACATCCATCTTCCTTTGGTAAGCATGGAGGACAATCAAATAATGTAAGGGGTAAAGAGTTACTCTCATTAGAAGGTAGGCATGTGTAGATCCATTCTTCCTCCTCTAGATCATCATTCTCCTCCTCTTTTTAATGCAATGAGCTTCCAGTTTCAGCAATTTCTTCTTCCATAGTCTCCTGCAAGGCATTAGTCTCTTCCATTGGTGGAGAGCATCTATTAAGATATTCAAGAAAATAGCCATTTTCTTCCTTGTAATTATCAGAGCATAATTTAAGTATATCATAAACCTCATATTTATAAGGTGCATCATCAGTATTTTTAATCAAATAAGAAAGTTAGAATGCACCCTTCCAAGCAATAAATTCTTCAATTTGTTCCACATCATAAAAGTCATAATTTCCCTTAACATAAGAAGATATGGTAACATTATCATTATACTCACATTGAAAAGGGAGGTGTTTATACCTCCTACAACAACAAGATTTATCAAAGCAATAAGTAACATTATAAGTAGAGCACACATTTCTAGCAATGGTATCCAATTTATTAATTTTTTCCCTTTTTGTGATAGGCGGTGTTCCTTATAATAATATTTTTGTTCTTCCGTGAACCCACCTTGCCAATAAGATTCAGTTTTAAAGAAACCAATCATTGATAGAAAGCATGATAAAGCAAGACAATAACAGACCAACGAAAATAACCACTATAGTAGGAACTATTTTTTGTATTTTTGATAAAGAAATAAGCAAACAAAGCAAAAAGTAAACTAAGAAAAACAAAAACAACAAAGTAAAGAGATTGGTTATGAGGGACTCCCCTTGTGAAGAAGTCCTTGACTCCCCGGCAACGGCGCCAGAAAAGTACTTGCTGACTCGTGTATTAACGAGCTCGTTGGGGAACCCCAAGAGGAAGGTATGATGAGCACAGCAGTAAGTTTCCCTCAGTTATGAAACCAAGGTTATCAATCCAGTAGGAGCAAGGAAACACCCCAAATGTGTAGCTAGCTGAACTTTGGCAGGGCGCACTACCGGTGCCAGCAGCAACATGGAGACCTGCACAACACAACCATAGAACTCTGTCCCAACTTGCGATGAGGTTGTCAATCTCACCGGTTTTGCTGTAAACAAAGGAATAAACGTATCAAATGGAAGGAAGTAATAGTTTGCAGAAAGTAAACACAAAGCAGTAAACAATTTGATTGTAGATTGAAAGTAAAAGAAAGGACCGGGGTCCATAGTTCACTAGAGGTGGCTCTCCTTAAGATATATGACATGTTGGGTGAACAAATTACAGCGGGGCAATTGACAAACATCGAGAAAGCATACAAGCATATACTACTCATCTTGACTCCTTTGAGATTCGATTGGGCATTACAACATTATACATAGACCACCATCCAACTGCATCTATGACTAATAATCCACCTTCAGGTTATCATCCGAACCCCCTCCAGTATTAAGTTGCAACCAACGGATAATTGCATTACAAATTGCGTGTAAAGTAAACAATACGATTGTTCTATGAACAAAGGATTGTTGTTTTCTCCCTAGTAGCAACAACACATCTAGTACCTTAGAGATTTCTGTCACTTCCCCAGATTACCAGAGGCATGAACCCACTATCGAGCATAAATACTAACTCTTGGAGTTGCTAGCATCTACTTGGCCAAGATAGCTACTAACAACGGAAAGCATGCAAGATCACAAATAACAAAGACATGATAGAATCAATAATCAATCTGAAATAGCATCTCAATATCCATCGGATCCCCACGAACACAACATGTAGGATTACAAATAGATGATCTTGATCATGAAAGGAGCTCACAAGATCTAAACATGATAGCACAAAGGAGGAGAACCAGCCATCTAGCTACTACATGGACCCGTAGTCCAGAGATGAACTACTCACACATCACACTAGAGGCTTGCATGATGACGAAGAAGGCCTCCAGGGTGAATTTCCCTCTCAGGCAGGGTGCCGGGAAGTGCTTTAGATCCCTCCTGATCTAGGGATGGAGATGATGGCGGCTACGTACTCTTTCGTGGAATTTTGATCGGGTCCTTAGGGTTTGCGTATCAGAGGCAATATATAGGCGGAAGGAGAGGCCGAGGGGGTGCCTGGGGCGGCCAGACCACCCCTGGCATGGGCCAAGCCTGGACGCACGGCCAGGTGGTGTGGCCGGGCCCATGCCCTCTCCGTGTCGTATTCTGGCTCCAGGTGTGCCTCGGTAAAATAATGACATTGGATTTTGTCCCATCCAATTCCGAGAATATACATTTTCTGACTTTCTTGGAACCAAAAACAAGAGAAAATAGGAAGTTGGCACTGTGGCTCTTGTTAATAGGTTAGTCTAGGAAATCATATGAAAAGTACTCCAAAGTGTGGAAAAAACATAAGAAAGTAGATAAAACCAAGCATGAAACATCAAAAATTATAGATACATTTGCAATGTATCACGTAGCTCCTGCGTTCTTCAGCCCAAAGGGCATCGTAACATAACAGAAGGTTCCGAAGGGGATTATGAATGAAGTTTTCATTTTATCCGATACCTTCATCCGAATTTGGTGATAATCGGAATATGCATCGAGAAAACAGAGTAGTTACGAACCTACCGTAGAATCGATAACTTGATCAATCCTAGGAAGAGCGAACAGATCTTTGGGACAAGCCTTGTTCAAGACAGTATAATCAACACTCATCCTTAAATCAATGGTGTCCTTTTTAGGGACCATTACATGGTTGACCAACCAATCAGTATGGATGACCTCTTGTATGAATCCGGCTAACTTGAGCCGGGCTAGTTCCTTAGCTATCGCCTTACGCTTTATGTCGCCAAAATGTCGTAGTGACTGTTTGACGGGTTTAGTGTTCGGGTTTACATTTAGAGAGTGCTCGGCAAGTTCCCTAGTTACTCCGGTCATGTCAGATGGCTGCCATGCGAAGATGTCTTGATTTGCTTGGAGGAACTTGACGAGCGTGCTTTCCTATGCGCTATCTAGGCCTACGCCTATCAGGGTCACCTTGGAGGGGTCATCATCCTTCAATGGCGTTTTCTTCATCTCTTCCGATGCCTTGAACTTCGGATTCGGCTTCGTCACCTCCTTCTTTGTTGCGGGCATCTCAGACGGATCTATGCTCTTCTTGATCTCCTGGTACTCCTGGGCGTGCAGCACGGCTTCAGCAAAGGCGACATTTCCGTCCTCGCACCTTCTTTGGGTCTCCCCCGATGGTGATCACGCCGTTGGGACCTAGAATTTTCATCATATTGTAAATGTAACACGGACGAGCCATAAAAGCCCAATAAGCCAGACGTCCGAATATAGCGTGGTACGCGCTCTTGAACAGGACCACTTCAAAGGAAAGTGCTTCCGTCCGATAGTTCTTTGGAGTTCCAAAGGTAACATCCAAAGTGATTTCTCCTAGGGAATTTGCCTGTCTTCCTGGGACAACTCCTTGAAAGACCACAGAGCTATAGTTCAGCTGGGTCTCCGAGATCTTCATCTGGCGTAGCGTTTCGACATACAGAATATTAATGCTGATGCCACCGTCCATGAGAGTCTTGGACAAACCATAGCCGTCAATAAGTGGATTGATGACTAAGGCGTACTTTCCTCGCCTGTGTAACTTGGGCGGATGATCAGCACGGTCAAAGGTAATTGCAACTTCCGACCAGTCCTGGTATTGAGGGACTGCCAGAACTATCGCGTTGAGCTCACGTAGAACTGCTTTCTTGACCTTAGTTGGTTGAGATCCGAGGAAGGTGACGTAAGTGTCTTTCTTGGTCGGAAAATTTTTCTTCCCTTTCGGCTTAGGATTTGAAGCGTCAGCTTCCTCCATGTCGGAATCTTCCTTGGTCTCTTTGTACTTTTCAGGATTCTTCTTTCCCTTCTTCTGCTTAGCCCTGTAGTCATCGGTGTCATCTTTCTTAATGTCATCATTAAAACGACACTCGTCGTTTGCGTGAGACGAGCCCCCATTGGCGTTGAGGTGATGCACACATGGGTTATTAGCAATGTCGGACCAAGAATAGGTTTTGCCAGGTTGCTGGTCTCCTCTACCCTGAACTCTTGATGTCCCACGACCGCGTTCGCGGCCACCGCCACGTCCTCCTCGTCCTCCAGACCCGAAAGTAGTAGTAACCACTGCCGTTTCTGCGTTGGGATTTTCTTCCGAGGTATTCTTGTGCTTCTGAGCTTGCTACTTTGGTTGTTTTGCCGACTGTGGCACAACCAGGGCGTTCAGTAATCCCTCTGCGTCGTCGTCAGCATCTGCATACTTGCTCGCTGTTTCTATCATCTCTCCCAAATCAGTGACCTTGTCACACTTTAAGCGATGACGTAGTATACCAATTGGGAGACCTGCAATGAAAGCTTCAATCGCAGTTTGATTATTTACTCCCTCATAGGAGTTCTTGGTGTCGATCCATCATCCGAGATAATCTCGGCAAGTATCTCCAGCTTTCTGGGTGCAACGCTGTAGGTCTCCTACCGTACAGGGCCTCCAGTATGTGCCTTTGAAATTCTGAAAGAACGCACTTTGCATGTCATACCGGTTGTGGATGGTGTTCTCCAGAAGTTCATTGAGCCATGATCGTGCCGTCTTCCGCAGCATGAGTGGGAGATATCACGTTGCGACCAGGCTGTTTCCGCCCGTGGTGATACAGCAAGCTTGGAAGAAATCCTGAAGCCAAGTATCTGGCCGAGCTATGCCATCGTAGGCTTGAATGTGACTTGAAATAGCAAATCCTTCCAGGAATTTTGTTGCTCTTATGCATGGTCCGAAGCACTTTGGGCCCATGTATATATCATCATTTTCGTAGCGCCGCGCCTCTATGTTGGAGTTAATCTGGTGTCACGCATCACTTGGAGACAAAGATCGTTGTCCTAACTGACGGCTATGGCTGCGGTGCCTTGGAGCGGGACTTCAGCTTCTACCACGACCACCTCCGCCACGACGCCCTCCTTTGCCTACTTGAGAGCCATTGTGATGGCTTCTTGGTGGAGAGGGTGGGGCAGCTGGGTTGTTTCCGGCTAATCGCCGGCCTCCGTCTGGAGCGTCATTATTCGGATTCCGAGGAGAGTCTTCATTGTGACGAGCCCCCTGTCGTCTTGTCTCAGCATGGTTTCTGTTGTTCCTTCGTTCGTCACTCCCACCATGGTGGGGCTCAGCTAGACGGTTTGTAGGTCTAGGAGGTGGCATCCTTCGACGGTCCTCCTCCCGATGTTTCTCTTTATCTTCTCCTCTATGATCATTCGATTCTCGTCGGGGAGGGTTTCTCGGATACAGTGCAACAATTGCTTCTTGCTTGGCAGCTGGAGCGACATTGCGCTAGTCACGTGCAGGTCTGTGATGCTGTCCTGAAGATCCGGTTCTTGAGTAGTTGTCTTCCCGGCGGTCGGAACGGTAATGCTGTTTCGGAACACGCTGGGGCCTTATATCATTCTAGGCCGTGTCCGTGCGACATTGGTCGGATTTCGAGACCAGTTTTCCGCTTCTGGATTTCACGGCTCTTTGCTGTTCCAAACCCTTGGTGAGTAGCTTAATGCCCAATCGAACCTGTTCTGGGCCTGGATTGTTTGATAGGATATCTCGCGCTGCAACAGTGTTCTGTACTGGTGTTGGATACACCAGATCTCCTTTGCTATCGAGATGAGGCATCCCTGGGTCTCCTTCAAAAAGGACCTTGTGCACTTCCGGGAATTGGTCGACACGTGTGTGACGTTTCCTGGTCTTCTGATGTTGCCGAGAGATGTACTTCTCCGAAGTTGCCATGTGTTTCTTCTCTTCCTCGATGTTTTTGGCTTCATCCAGGAGTACTTGACGATGCGCTTCTAGAGCCTGAGCCCTTTCATCCAGTTCTTCGGCAGTAAGTTCTACAACTGTAGGGATAGGCGTGGTTAATGCAGCATCAATGAGTTTACGCGCACCATCAGTGATCACGTGTCCATCCACCGATTCTTCTTTTGGCTCGTCTGGGATAAGTGCTCCATCCGAGTCTTCTTCGTATTCCTCGGCAATCACTTCCTCTGCCGGAAGATCTTTTGTCAGGGTCTTGTTCTTCTTCTTTGCCTTCTTGGCAGCGGCGGTAGCAAAGACGGCTTTGGGCCTGTTTCTCGGAGTCAAACTTTGATCGGTACTTTTAGCCATTTGGTTCTCGGGATCATATCCGAGTTCTATGTTGTCCTGCGCTTTGCGAGAGTTTTCTCCGGATCCTTTGTCCATATCTTCTCCTTCTGCAGCAGCTGTGGAGTTAAGCTCCTCTTCATATTCCGCGGAGAACTTCTGGAAATCTGGCGACGTCATGGAGTCATCCGAGGATGCTGGTAGTTCGACGCTTGTTCCGATAGCCTCCAGCACAGAGTCTTCGTTGTCTCCAGCATCGGTAGAGCCAGATCCGGATCCAACATATCCGACAAAGTGCGACGCGTGCCTCCTGAGATAGTTGCGGCTTTCGCGGTCGGCTTCCTTGAAATGTCTGATGGTCTCAAGAATTTCATCCACACCCGCGTCTTGAAACATCATGCGCCTCAATGTGTATATCAGAAAAGGCCTGTCTGTCCCGACGTCATTAGAGCCGGAACCAGAGTTATCTTCTTGCTCTTCCTGGATTTCGACCTCCGCAGGTGGATCGATCTGGGATTCGACCTCGCCAGGGAGATCTGCTCCAGATTCGACTTGTGCTGCGAGATCTTCCTCAGGTTCAGCTTTCTCCACTATCTCCGCAACTGGTGCGGGTTGGGTGGGATTAGGGTTTTCTGATATCCGGAACTCTGCCGCCTCCACGGAAAAAGGGGACCCACAAATTTCTTCTGCCTCTATCATCACCGCTAGGGTGGGTGGGGCAGGTTCAGCGAAACCGATGTAAACATCGATCTCACCAAAAGACATGATGGTGTAAGTGGTCACGACCTCCCTAGCCAGAATCCAAGTCTCGTCGAGAACGATGAGCGGGACATCACTGGCGTAGAGGATGAGAACAACAGCGATAGTCTCGCCGATTCCGATTCTTGCAGATTCCGCTCGGAACGCAGATCCGAAGCTCACTTGCCCCACAGTGGGCGCCAACTATCGTCGGATTGATGACAAGTACACTATGAGGGGGTCCTCGAGGCATGTTGAAGAGAGGGGTGTGAGTCTTACGGTATTCCGATACGGGTTGCACACAAGTTTACCCAGGTTCGAATCCACCGGCTTTGGATGGATCCTACTCCTGCTAGCAATCCAGTAATACGGCAGAGCCGGAATATGGGTTACAAGGGTTTTGCCTGTGCGAGTTGAGATTGTATACTATTGGGTTCCCTAAAGGCTCTCCCTAGGATGGCTTATATAGATGTCCGGCCTATGGTTTACAGGAGAGATCTATCTGGCTACGACTAAGAGTCGGTTACAGAGTACATCTTGAACTACAAGTAACATTATGGGCCAATGTCGGTTAGTCTTCTGGGCCTTCCCGTAGCTGGATTGGACTCCGCCTCTTCTCTCTGACTGGGCCGCCCGTGAAGAAAATCTCTAACCCGAAGTGGGCCACCCTGGTCAGTGAGGAACTGTGAGGATACCCGGAAAGTATATCCCCAACAACTTGTGAACACGTAGAGCAGGGAATGGTGGAATATAAAAAAACATTTAAATGACATAAAGATTGCCATGGCGACAAAATAGAATGTAGTTACAGTCACTACTTAGCACAAACAAGAGAGAAATTACAATGATTTAACTTATGAAATAGGATTGCAAACAAATATGAGAAGTGCCATAAAAAGTGTCACCTTCTACAGAGCAGGCAGTTACTGTACTAACATTTGGACGAACAAGATAGACATTACAATGGTATATCTCGTGAACTTATAGAGCAGGGAATGCTAACCCATCTGTGAAGTAACTTAAAATGCCATGAACTACATAATAGAAGGTAGATACTACTGCTACAGAAATTATAATTGAGAAATTTGAATTTATAGAGCAGGGCATGTAGATAACCATGTTAAGTGCCTTAAAACATGCCATGTAATACTACATCCAATCCAAAGTAAATAAGGCGTATAAATTTTTCGCAAGTCAATCGACACAAAATTGGACCAAGTTTGTAGAATATACCAGGAACATCTACCATACCAAACCAACGCCATTTGATACACCAGGGCATATATTTTCATAGACGCAAACGCCACAAATTAACCCTTAATATATGTTTCTATGATCTTGGTAAAAGTCATCACTGTTTGACTTTAAAGTTGTATATGCCTTCTTTTACGGAATGGATGTACTCCCTCCATTTCAAAAAGTATAAGTTATCATCTAGACCACTTTTAGTGTGTAGGTTCATGTACGTTTGGAGTAAACCTACTCACTAAATGGTGTCTAGATACACTCCTATCACAAAGCTAAAAAATCTTATATTTTGAAACGGAGGGAGTAATACACAATAGGCGGCAGCTACTGTCGGAGCTTAATTGAAACAAATAATAATGGCATAACTTGTAGAGGGAATGCAAAACCAACAAGTTCAATAACATCAAATTTGCGATGAATTACATAAGAGAAGGCAGTTACTGTGTTTGCTTAGAACAACCAGATTGAAATTAAAATAGCATAAATTCTGAACTTGTAGAGCAGGGAATGTTAACCTACATGTTCAATGGCTTAAAACTATCAATGTACTCCAAAATTACATGCAGTCAGTATTGTAGCAACAGACAAAGCAAGTGCATTATGATGACATAACTTGTGAACTTGTTGAACAGGTAGGTAGCCTCAGATGTTCAGTGAATTAACATTTGCCATGAACTGCATAATACCAATAAACTCTAATGTTGTCTGTTTTGTACTACCAAAATTGTTTATGTATATTAAGAGTATTTTTTGGTCAAAGAAAACACGCATAACAAGGACGTCTTATACCTCAAAACAGAAGGAGTAGTTTTACTCCTGGATTTAACATAGACTACACCAAATTTATCAAGGGAGAGTGGGATATCAATTAAGCCAGTATTGAGGTAGGAATTTACCACCAATAAAGAAATGCAGTTCACCGTCGCAAGCTCATACATGCTATAATGAAACGAATGAACAAGCAGATCTGGTTTACCTAGGCCATGACGTCGTTTACGCATACACGACATCTTTGCGGGTGACGTCAAGGACACCGAGGGTGCTTGGTAGTGGTGAGTCGGGCTGAAGCAGATAGATCTCGGCGGCCTCTAGGAAGTAGATCTGTGGAGGTTGTTGATGGGTCTGACTTGCTTGACAATATGGCTGGTTAAGGAGATCCGGTGTAGTGCACATCGTCATCGGTGAAGGAGATATATTACGACCGATTATGGATTCGAGGCACTGCACAAGAGCGTCGGTGAAGCAGATCTGGTGTAGTGGATTGTTGAGTCCGTGAAGCAGATCTAATGTAGCGCACACCAATGTAGGTGAAGCAGGTCAGGTGTTGTGGACTAGGGAGTCGGCAAAACTAACACGGTTGTATGGAAGAGGGTGTCAGGTGAACTAGGGTTCGGTAAGGTGGACGTCGGCTGATCCCGTAGACTGGTCAGGAGTATATGGTATAGAGGTTTGGCATCTAGGCCGGCAAAGTGCGGTTGTGCAGGAGACGGAGGTGGGAGAGGGGGTTTGCGGTGGTGTGTGGGCCGGCAAAGTGCGGCGGTGATGTTCCGGTGCGGTGGTGCATGAGCTGGAGGTGAGAAAGGGGGTTGGGTGGCGTGTAGGCGGGCAAAGTGTGGCGAAGATGATTACATTACGGTGGTGCAGGTCCTGGAGGTGAGAGGGGGTTGGGTGGCGTGTAGGCCGGCGAAGCGCTGCGGGGATGGGTCAATGCGGTGGTGCAGGAGCCAGAGGTGAGAAAGGGGTTAGGGTTTTTCTGAGTGCTTTGGGGGAAATGGCGTCGGTGGAAGGTGGACTACCCAGCTTCAGAGCAGTAGGGACCCCTGACCCCCCCCCCCCCCCGGGGGGGGGGATTACGAACCATACCCACGCCCTGACATTAGTAGATAAGCCATTGTCAGGGGTAGAAAAGGAATTTCGTATGGCTACAACTTGGGACATGTGACCACTCGAAATATTTCGGTGGAGGTGAGGCGGGAGAATATGCCGCTCTGGGATTTTGAATTTGGCTATACAGTTCAAAGATATGGAATAATAATATCCCATCCTATCCTAGGAGCATCTATAGTCCAATGACTAGAGAAAATAGTTTACTGTAATGTCCTAGCCTTTCTAGGTACAAAATATTTCCGGAGCCATTTTACAAAAATAAGGTCTCTACCTTCAGCTCAAATATGTACACACATGAAGGTACGTAGTAACATGAACTAGAGTAGTATGTTTCCCACTATGACCAGCCTAAGAGGATCTCTAGTGGCTAGTGTATCCAGTAGTCTAAGCCAAATATAGATCACCATGGACCAAAAAATGCCTCCGGTGGCTTGTGTATCCGGTGGGCTAAAATTTAGACATCCTCCAAACAGGCTACTCGTTGTCCATATTTGGACAACCGAGCCACCATGTCTCAAGCAAAGTTGGTTGCTCACGAGCTCACTCCCGCACCAAATCAGAGCATTTGTTGTACTGATTTGCTATGTATATTGACTATTTGTATGCAGATGCACATATAGACTATCAAATTTAGACTATCCACTAGAAAACTAAAGTCGTGTAAAAAGGAATCTTTTTACACCATTATCTATAAAGTGAAGATGTAGACTACCAAGTTTAGACAAGCCACTAGAAATGCTCTAAGGCCTTCCACAGCGTGGTCGATGCCCAATAGGTAGAAAAGTTGCCACCTCATAAGCGATGCCTAGAAATTCTTTTGAGGTACCGAGCTCACAATGTGATCACTTTCGCCAAAAATAAATAGCTGGCCCACAACGTGATAAACAAATTAACTAGACCAATCTCGATGGCTTATCTTTGGTGAAGGTCCTCTCAACAACATGCATAGTACACATATATTGCTATTCTATTGGGTGAAGAGTTTGGGGCATCGGAGCACCTAGGTGCTCCGGTTCCCTAAAAAAAATTGTGGCATCGATCGGGCAACGGAGGGCACCGGTGCCTGATTCTTGTAAAGTGATTTGGGCACCGATTTTTTCACACGCTGCGGAAGGCCTAAGGGACTACCAAATTTAGACAAGCCACTTGAGATCAAGGCAAAAAATACTAGCGTGCTATTTAATTTAGCGTGGCTTTTCTCCAGACGATATGAAAGTTATAGCGTGCTAATAACGCGCTATTTTACAGAACATCTTTTTGTAAAAAATTAAAAATATAACAGGTATATCATGAATATAAACGATTTCAGCATGTAATGAATTGCCTAGAGTAATACTTGCACATGTATAGCCGACATGGCTGAATCTAGGTACAGCGCTAGGTGCTGCAGGAGGAGGCGGCGACTTGACATGATCTCTTAAGTTTAACAATCAAATTTGCATTGGATGTTTGCTTACTCGACACATTCATCATATGTTATCTTACTCCACACCCGCCAACAAAAAAATAACGCCCTATAGTTGAAACAGCGCTAACGCTATGATGTTTTAGCGTGATGTAGCATGCTATTTAAAAAATAGTGCCATAGCGAGCAAAATCTTTAAAAAATATTGTGCACTCTCCAAATACGCTATATCACGCTACATAGCGTGAAATAGCGCACTATTTTTTTCCATGCTAGAGATGCTCTAAGACTGGTCTGAGTGGTAAGTAACTTGGAGTAGTAATATTCATACATTGTGCTAAAGACTATCAAAAGTGTACCCCCTTCATCCAGAAATAACTGAGTTGGTTTTGTCTAGATTCGAATATATTTAGACGCATTTTAGTGTATAGATACATTCGAATCTAGACAAACCCAAGTAAGTTATCTATGGACGGAGGGAGTAGTATTTTTTAGATGCTAAAATGGAAAAGAAGATCGAACTGCTGGCAATGTTGGGATTCGAGAGTCTTGATCCAACGTTGGAAATGTGTACGAATAACTTTGAATATTGACCATTGGATCAAGACTCGCAGATCCCAACATTTCCAGCCGTTGGATCTTCTTTGCCATTCTAGCATCTAGAAGATTTTATTGATAGTCTTCATCACAATGAATGGTATGCACAAAACTCAAAACACACTACTCCATCATTCTAGAATCTTCTCCCTCATTTCTCTAGACCATGTTACCAGAATTTTCAAGTTTTAGATAGCTAATAATCGTTGACTTCTAAATGATATAAAAGTACAAGAACCAAATATACACCCATACTTTATAGATGTTGATCAAATTTATATCTTTTATGCTTTACCTATTAAAATTTTATATAGTGGTGATATGCCGGACGTCTAGGTACTATTCGACACGAATACAACTCCTCTGAACCATTGGATCTAATAGCCCAATGGTCAGGATTGGTGCTATAGATCCAAATCAAAACTTCTCTATTGTAGTAGTAGAGAGCGTACAACCTACTATGCTATGAAATTTTGGGGGTGGTGACATGATGGTTCTCAAAAATGGTGGAGTTTGCTCTAGGTACTATTCAACACGAATCCATGTGCTCTGAACCATTGGATCCAACAGCCCAACTGTAAGGATTGGTGTTAAGCATCCAATTCAAAACTGCTCCATTATAATGGTACAGATATAGTGGTAAGATAAGATAAGATAAGAAATAACTAGTGAGTTGCAAGTGCCTTGCACGTGAGAATCAGATAATATAAGTATGACATATCATTTTTATATATAATTATAGTAGTAGGTGAAAATCAAAAAATATTTATACTTTCGAGCTTCGTTCATAAAGTATCCTATGTATTTGGTTCTCGTACTTTTTGTATAATCTAGAAATCAACCTATAGCCATAAATAATCCGCGTCCGTAAAACTGATCCATAAATAAATTATATTCTATAGGAGTACATGGGTGGGACCAGGGGAAACTACATGCCCTTTCGTCTCCAGAACCGCTCATGCATGCATCTCCCGATCTTCATAGGGTTCCTTTCTTCTCTATCCCATTCCTTCTCTGTCACCCAGCCGAACCTCTGTAAAACAAAAGAAGGCGCCAATCACAGTCCATGGCGGTGCCGTTGGACAAGATGTACTACTTCATGAATCCTGTCAACACCACATTACAGGTGGCGTATACCAACAGAGCGTCGGTGGTGGACGATTACATCGAGAAAATCCAAAAGCTCATGGAGGAAATGGATAAGATTGTTGGCCTCCACGTCGAGTACACCAACGAGCAATCATCGACATAGAAGGCTGCTGTCGTCCAGCTATGTGTGGGCATGGATTGCCTGGTCTACCAGATCTGCCAGGCCGACCAACCATGCTCAAAGCTAGCAGAGTTCCTCACCAACCCTAACATTTCCTTTGGAGGCGTCGACATCAGCAACGACCGTATCAGGCTTAGGCATTCTCTAGTACCAGTGATGAACTTCGTGGACATCCAGAAGAGGTGGAAGCCTGCCGGCTCCACAAATGAGAAGGATTCTTTGGCTGACTACGTGGTGGCCCTCATAGACATCTGTTACAAAGTCATGAAGAATAAGAAGGAGTATGTGGACCACAAGCAGTGGGGGAACATGCCCCTGACCGAAGAGCAGATCAAGTATGCAAGTCTCGACGCCTATGCGACCTACGAGGTATACAATCGGATAGTGAACTTTGAGAGGGGTCAACAAACTCTCGAAATGTTCAACCAAAAAAAAGAACTGAGGAAGATTGGCAAGGGCAAGCAGACCAAATAAGAAGACGAAGACTCAAAATGGTACACCATGTGACCTACGAGTATATCTTTGCGTTTCAGTATATCCTTTCTTGGTACTACTCCTACTTGTACTATACTACTCGCAGAAGTTAATGCATGTATATACTGCTGGCATGCAAGGGGCGGAGGCAAGAATTAATGCAAGGAATCACATCTATTTCTTTTATTTTGACTGCAGAGTGATAGTAGGAGTTGGCATCGTAGCACACACCAATAGCCCACCCCACCTCAATGAACTGTCTTGTCAATCAACAGCCATGGCGGATTATAATTTTATAGTGGTAGAGACTTTCTTTGAGTAATTCCATTTATACTGCTTAGGCGGAGTACTCCTTAAAGACAGAGGGTGAATGGGCACCTGAAAAACTGCTAGTAGCACTATAGCAGCAGAACCGCAAGATGAACATTTGTCAATTGCCCGAATGTATGTTAAGTTAGTACAGTATAAATATAACTACTACCTACTATGTACTAGTACTACTACTAGCAAAAAACCACCATCCCTACTATGGAAAAAATATGATTTCTTCCAACCAAACTAGTACTATTCCAAAAATGGCTATATTTACTTGTCACAAAAATGGATGTATCTGGACATGTTTTAGTGCTAGATACGAGTACATCCAATCCAGTGACAATTAATATGAATCGGAGGGGAGTACTACTACTACCGTACTCCACTATTGTACTACTAGTAGTATTAGTGTATACTAGGTACTCCCGAATGTATGTTGACCAGTACTCCTACCTCTGTTTGGGATTATTAGGCCAGAGAACTTTTTAAAATTGTTAAAAATTATAATAAGATCTATCCTCTTTATTGTCTTAATTCCCGTGACTCATTAATTTAGATATCTCTATTTTCTCTCAATCTCCCAATGCATGTTGTTTCATGTCTCATCATGTTCCCCTTTTTTTTATCTAGCGTCTCATGCATGTAAAACTAGTCATGCATGCATAAATTAATAAGAGTTCATCTACTTGGTAGTATTGTGAATTAGCCCTCTGTCCTTCATAAACCGAGAGCCTTAATCCTATTCAACTTACTACTCAGCAGAGTGCATTCGCTGATCCACCCAACTCATCGGAAGTTAAGACTTCATGAAAAATACTCAGGAGAGTATATCCACCGAACTCATCTAGTACCTCCATTTCAAGGAATAAGGCGCACACACGCTCCAAAGTAAAGTTTGACCGAATAAATGGAGCAACTAAAATTAACTTATATGTGAAAAATTTGTTCCATTGAATTCGTATTGAAACAACTTTCCAATGATGCTAAATTTGTACAGTACCAACATTCTTTATATATATTTAGAGCAAATCTTGGTCAGAAAAAATAAGGGAGCATTATTTCTTGGGAGGGAGATAGAGTACTAGTACTACAAAATCCACCATTCCTGGTATGCAAACGATCATTCTGAAATTAAACCAATTAACAACAACTTATATCACCACTTAAACTCGACGCGAAAGAAGAAACGCATCTCCTTCGAGGTAGCAGGACTGACCAGGTAATGAGGCGGCGCCGCCAGGTAAGACGTAAGGTCCTCAAACGCGACCTTGCCCGTCTTAGCGTAGCTCGGCGCGTCGAGCTCCACCATCACGCTGCCGGTCCTCCTCCTGCCGTCCGTCCAAGAGAGCAGCGGTGGGCATTCCGCCCACATCCTTACCCTGTACACCGACAAGTCGCCCATCGTGACCCTAACACAGACCGTAGAAACGAGGTGGGCTGTGCTTACCGAGCCAATCGTCAGAATGAATACGGCGCCGTCCTGCAACCCAACGATGATGAGTCGGCAGGATGGCTCGCCCGGTAGCGGCACCAGCTCCTAGAAAGTTTGGTGGTGGCATACTGGATCTTGTGCACTTGGATCGAGTGGAACTCTTCGAGGTGGGCGATGAGCGCTGGCGGCAAAGTCACAGCTGGTCTCCGTGCAAGTGCAGGGAGCGTACCGACACATGATTTCGTGCTCGTGGAGTTCTTAGTAGGGCAGCAAACTACTGCAGCCTTTGTGGGTGCACTCCACCCTAGCCGCTGATAGGACGGCGTCCATGGCAGGCTCGAGAGGTGAATCCGCCGCTAGGGTGCTCGTACTTCTGGCTGGAGGTGATCTTGCGGACACAGCGGTGGCAGACTAGATGAATATCCACGCACTGTAGAAACGGAAGTTCAAACAATAAAATAGTTGCACGGACGAACCGACAAAAGAAAAATCAATGGATTGTGAGGGAGAAATGGAGAGACCTTGTAGACCCGCCGGGACTTGAGGGGCTGGGAGCAGGAGGAATAGTTGAGAACGGTGGCTTCCACCTTTAGAGTGACTGTCCCAAGCATTGCGATTTGGGTGGGGGAAATGAGGACTCTCTGATCCGGCCTCGATCCGTGCCCTTCTTTTATATACCACAACTGATAATCAATGAAGCTCTACCTGATTGCGCCTTTCCTTTCTGTACTAGGGTCCTTTTTGTATATTTTGAGGCCTTATTATTTACAAATTCCTAGTTTAGTTGGACAAGATTAGCAGCCTCTTTGTATTTGTGCACCACCCTTTTATTAGTAAGTTGGCACGTGAGACCCACATAATAATAAAGTATGACATATTATCACTATATAAAATTATGCTCTATAATAGGTAAAACTCAAAAAAATATGAAAGAGCCACATCTATAAAAACTAACGGTGTATATTTGTTTTCACCCAGTACAATTTGAAGGTACTGTAGTAACTTGTGAAAGTTTTACTAGCTTAAGTTATTTAGCACGATGAAGAGCATCCTAATATGGAAGAGAAAGAAAACATCCAGCCAGAGCTCATTTTTGGGCAGAAGCACGAGGCAAACAGAAGGAAAGTTGGCCTGGACCACCATGGGCCCCAACCTTCTCTGCACTACTGCGCCTGTACGGTTGTACTCCATTGTGCCGAAGCTTACATGGGAAGAAAGAGGTGACTGCTGTGATGCTTCCCACCTAAACAAGTGCCAGGCATAGATGCAAGAGTGGGCATAGTAGCCAATGCTGCATTGAGAAGGAGAGAGAGAGGATGATTCTCCTTCATCCAGGAGCCTTTTCTCTCACGAAAGGCAGCGACGAGACAAAATTTGGGGTGGAGGAGCATTTTTAAAAAAAACAAGGCAAAATATTTGTGGTGGAAGGACCTTGCCAGCAGTACTGCTAATTTTTTTAAAATAATAATACACCATATAATTAGAAGTTAGATATAGCACTTGGTCGATTTACAAATAAATACTTCTCTGGTATTTAGAAGTTGCAATACTCTAGATAACTCTGATTCCGTATGATTGTCGACCTTTGCATTTTCTGTACTCACAGCTGTCCTTCGGGTAGAGAATGCACATATACTTCTCTATGAACTATTGAACATCAATTTGAACCTTTGTTTGCCAATATGTGTAAGTTTCCTCCGTTCTGTTCTCTACTTCCAAAACTACCATCATGTTCAATGGGGCATGAAAGAAATAGTTCGAGACCATTTGTGTGTTCAAAATTGTTTCTCTCACAAGTTAATGATTATATATTATTCTCCCATGTCTCCGATTTTTGCATGATTAATGCCTTGCCTTAGGAGTAGGTGATAAAATTTTAGAATACTAAATGAAAATTAACCTTCTAAAATTGCAATTTGTCATGACAAATAATAATAATAACTATATCATATAAAAGAAAGAATTTTTATTTTTTTCACCTTTTTATTAATATTGTTTAAGTATTCATACTAAAAATAGCAGTCCAAATTAGTTACATGCTATAGACTATGCTGGACAAACTAAATGTAACGGCCGATGCAGAGGCCATGGTGATTATTTCCCATTTCGTAAAATAAAAATCCAAGAAGTTGTATTTATACTAAGGGAATACTACATGCATAATTCACATAGATGGATGGATGATTTATTAGGCTAACTATTGGCTAGGTGAAATGTTCACATTCAATTAATGGTAGCACTACTTCGCTTCCAGACTAAGTTGATGCATCACGTGCCACATGGGGCAATCAACCACTGACTACCAAATGATAGAAGGTTTTGCTTTTTTCTAGAGTAGTAGAATTATCCAGAAGCCCCTAGAAATTTCAGCAACTAGAGTCCACGAGTGCGGGAACAGAAGATGGCAAATCCAACCTTTGTCAGCCGTTAGGTCAAATGGGTTATGTTCTGATGAACATCACACAGAAGCTCCAATGGGAAATCAACGTCTTGGATTGCTCCAAAGGTGCATTGGCGAGAAGTTGTGTGGGTCGATTCTGATGACCCACAAGTATTGGGGGTGTATCACAGTATTTTCGAGGGAAGTGAAACCCAATTTATTGATTTGACACAAGGGAGCCAAAGAATAATTATAAGCCTTAACAACTGAGTTGTCAATTTAGCTGCACCTGGAAACAATCTTGCTCATAGCAGTTTATCAGTAGCAACAGTTTTGTAGTAGGAATAGCAAAGTAACAGCAGTAGTAAATGTAACACCATCAAATCGTCCCTATGCAAGTTTTAGCCCTTTCTGCCAAACCCGCATAGAAACGATTCAAGGACGCCCACCAGGAACTTTCGTGCGGGTGGAAAACGAAGTAATACCATTACACAACAATCCTCGATGGGACCCACAGAACGGATATATATACAATAGCGACTCAGCGAGTCAAGAATACAGATATACAATACAAAGATCCAAATCACCTTGAAAACGATACATCGTCCGAGTACAGAGAAGATGCAAATGGGGCTAAGAGCCCTGAAGAATAACCAATGGCATCCATAACCCTGCCCAGGCCAAGCCGGCAGGGTAACCCTGCAAACGACGTTGATCGCAAACCTGCTAAAACAAAAGGGGGTGCCGACAAAGGGCAAATGAAAAAGAGGAGCGTCAGTACTGAGGCCAGTACACGGCGAGGCTAGAATTCGGCGGCTCTCGCCTACATAGGTATGGTGGACTGAAGCGGCAGCGCAGCATACATAAACAACCTATAGAGACTTGATGCAACTGTCGGCTATTAGAGAGAGATAAGATAGACCTATTCGGGACCAACCTGATACTAACACCAATCATACCCATCCTGGCATTTCCCCCTCGAGACCAAACGAGGAAGTCAAACCGAGGAACTCACACAGTTGGCAGTTTTATTCATTCCATTATAGTTGAAGCACTACTAGTCAAATATAGATAGCAAGAGTCATCTTGATAGCATAAGTAGTGGGCAGTTTTAGTTAACCATTCAGTTGTAGTTGCAGTACTTACTAATCAGATACAATTAGCATGTGACATCCCAAACCCAGCAGTTGTTGGCACTTTTATTTCATTCCATTGGAGTTGCGATACTTACTAGGCAGGTATAACAGGACACGGTACACCCCAGTTCCACCAGTTGTTGGCACTTTTATTATCCATTCCATTGTAGTGAAACTGATTACTAGTCATATATTAAGTCAAATTTATAGCACTACATTAGTTATGCTTGTGTATGATCGAGATACTGTGCTCCAAGTCGTCCATAACCGCGGACACGACTTTCAGAAAGATTTACCCTGCAGGGGTGCACAAATAGTAACACACACACGATCAACCTCGGAAAAACCAAATCAAAACCCAACGAGGCTTTCACGACAAAGCAATCACAGGATTCATAAAATATTTCAGGGGGCCACCCCACTAGGCTACCCGCGACGAAGTTGGCCGGCTCCGAGACGGACCCAGGGTTTGTGTGGACGGCGGTAAACGACTGGGAACCTGAAAGTGTGACTGGGATTGTCGATACAGCGAAAACGTGTCACAATCCAAAACAGTACAGGTGCTCCACGCACAATCGTAAATAAAACAGTAAAGCATGGCATAGGTACAGGATAGTAATAAAGCACCAAACTAGTTTGTGGCCCCAAGAAATAAGAAATGAATCAAGCTCTGGCTAAGGGGGATTCATAGACTCTCCCGGATGTGGATAGTGCGAATAGTCAAGGAACAGGTATCAAGTACTCGGGGCCTACGGGACACAAGTGGACATGAAAACCAAATAGCATATATTGCCCACCGGTGCCTCTTTTATTAGTTATCCCAGCAATTTAATAGTTGTATTTAAAGTCATGACCATCTCCACCATTAAGCATGTGCCAACCTTTTATCAACGGTGGAACGACAAAGACACAAAGCAGCACCTGAGCAAGCAACTACGACTCGCAAGGCCGACTGTCTATCAATCAACAGGCAATAGGATGTGTCCAAGGCAATATAGAGGCTGCAAGGAGTATAAATGGTGCACGGAAACTAAAGCATCGCAACACGGATAGCAATAGATCAACAGAAGGAAATAAAGACTATAAAAGCAAAATAGGTAGAAAGGGGGAGATTGCTCGCCTGGGAAACACTGCCAAAGGTTCATATCTAGAGAACTTGTTGGTACTCGCATCAACTCATCGGCCTAATCCGCGAAAGAGCAAACACTAGAAGAAACACTAGATGCAATATTTAATACCACGGCAGAAGATCCGGCATGATTGTGATATGATGCATGGCATGGCGAGGATGCGGTGCAATTAGGCAGTATTAAGTAGAACCGGGGTCCCAACAAATAATTATGTGGTTCAAGTTATTTATCTACCCCCCGCAAATTAAATGTTGGATTAACCAGGCGAA
This sequence comes from Avena eriantha, assembly GCA_910589775.1. Lineage (NCBI taxonomy): Eukaryota > Viridiplantae > Streptophyta > Magnoliopsida > Poales > Poaceae > Avena > Avena eriantha. The sequence goes on along the minus strand of OU342742.1, from coordinate 250,824,739 downwards.
ACAGGGCATCGGTTCGCTACACAAATTTAAATGGAGTCAATATAAGACTAAAATAGCCCGCATATAGGCTCCATATTTAATTATTAGGCGAATCAGCATAATGCCCCCAAACCACAGGATGCGATGCGAGTATGAATCATTTATATGCAACAACTATATATAGCATTTATAAAATAGGGCTCGGAAAGGGGATCACATTAAGGTTCGATGAACTTGGGTCCTGAGGGTTTCGGGTTCGGTCTTCAGACTCCGGGAACGGGGCTCCAGGATCCGCGAGGAGATCTTGGCGTCCAGGGTCTCGATGCTTCGGGTACGGGAGGAAGATCTTGCGTTCCATGTAAGCGATCTTTGGGGTACGAATCTCCGAGATCAAGGGCGTCGGGGTCCATGAAGAAGATCTTGTCGAGCCACTTCACCGACGTACTTGTTTAACTTATAGCTCTTGACCATCGGGTGTTCTACTACAACATCTCACTGTTGTCCATCAACAGTCTGAGAACATGAACGCACCATTGAGGAGCCGCAGAGAGGACATGGGCTCAAGCAACAACAGTAACCTGCAGAAGCAGCGTCGCACGCTAGACGCGGGAAACGGTGGCGCACACGAGGCCCTAAAGATGGCAGAGAGGCACCAGGGCGACCGCGCGCAGGCTCGCGGACGGGAGGAAGACGAGGCCACACGATGACTGGGTCAACGGCACGGCGGTGATGCTCGCTAGCGGGCCGGCGGTGGTCAGAGGAGCTCGAGACGTGGGCGAGCGATGGCCGGCGCGAAGGGCTTGGCTGCAGGTGGTAGACGGCGTGGACGGAGAGGGAGCATGGGCGGCAGACAGAGACGACGGTCTCTCTGGCGAGGCAGCAGGGCACACGCGGCACAATTAACAGCGGCGTCCTTCGCACAGGCAGAGGACACTCGGGCGGGGCCAGGGAGAGGAGCGGCCAGAGACGCGGGGCTGGCGTGGAGCTTGGCGGCACAACGACAGGAGAGAGAGGTGGGCGGTGGAATCGCGGGCAGGTGGGGTGGGGAGAGGAGCGTGGTGGGGGACGACGGTGGCGGGCGGTTGCAGAGGAGGTCGGGGCGACGAGGTGGAGGGCCAGCGGCGGAAAGGAACCCTGTAGGCCGAGATTGACGGGGGCCACGGCTGGCCGAGCTTGGGCGGGACAGGGCGGCGAAGCGGGTCCCGGCGGCGGCGTTTCCAGGGATCGAGTAGGGGAGGTGGTGGCTCGCATCCAGGCGGCAGGATGGGGACAGAGGAGAAGGCCGGGGTGGGGCGTGCGGAGAAACGACGAGAGCGGTGGGGATCCGGGCAGGTGGCAGGGAGACAGGCCCACAGGTGGTCGGTGTGTTGGCCAAAAGCTGAGTGCGGGATGGGATTCGTGGACTCGGTCCGCTACGTGCGTGCAGGTTGGTGTGTGGAGGAGCGGGGGTGTGGTGGCTGGTGGACAGGTGGGAGGTAGGGAGATGGTGAGGTGGCCAGGCGGGTTGAGGTGGCGAGCAGTGATTGGCTCGGGTGATGTGGAGGGGTGGAGGAAGTGGCTAGCGATGGTTGGTGGTGGGTTGTGTCGATGGGTGGGCCAGGCGGGAGTGGTTGTGGGGAGGGATCGATCAGGGGCAGGGAGAAGGGCGCGGTCAGGTGGCTTTGCGGTGGCATGTTGTGTACACCCCGGTGGGACCGGGTCGGACCAGGTCGGACGACAACGTGCGGGCGGTGCGTTGTTTGGCTGTTGCGCGCGCTGGTGTGTGGCGGCTAGCGGCGGTGGTAGGTGGGGTTAGGGTTAGACTAGGGTTTGAGTTGGGCCGGGGTAGTAGCTGGCTAGCTGGGCCACTGGCCTGGCTGGCTGGCTCCCCCGTAACAAAAATTAATTTTTATTTTTGTTTGTTCATTTATTTTTATAAAAGGACTTTTGCAAATAGTTTTTAGACAAATAAAATATCCAGGTAGATCCGGAGTTTTAATTTGCGGGGTATTTAGAAAACAAAGATAGGCTTTTAGAAAAATAGTTTTAGGCAAAGAGATGCATGATGATGACGATGCTCAAATGCAATGTGGCATGATGACATGAGCATGCGGTCATGATGATGCAATGCACAAAAACACAGCGATTTTCTAATAGTGGTTTTATCGGGGTGCTACAATTCGACACCACTAACAAGGGATCTCGCCCTCGAGATCCGCCTCGTGGTACCGGGAAGAAGGTCGGCAATCTGAATCTTCTCGCTTCGTGTAGATGCTCGCGACACCACTAACAAGAGGTCGTTGTCCGTGATCGTCGAGAGAACACTCCGGGAAACAAAGGACGAAGGTAAAGGTATCCACAAATAAAGCCACCTCTAACTTCGATAGAAAGAGAGAATCGATGCATTCTCATCCACTTCAATGTACACGAGCAAATAGAGTGAGTAGTCGGCATGGGGGCCAATCCATCACGCACCCAAACTATTACTCCTCACAATCAGTAGAAAAGCGTGCAAGCATTCTCGGAATCAGACTGAAGATCTCGACAATCGAGGTTCAGAACAAAGGAGTGATGCAGGCTCTGCATCGGATCTGGCGTAGATGATGTTGTTGCGTCGGAAAACACCGGAAGGCACAAACAAGGAACAAAGAATGGTACCACAGATAAAGGATCACTCAGATAGCATGAAGTCCGGAGGTAGAAACACTGTTGCCAAAGAAGGAAGGGAAACCCTGAAGGTACGACGAAACCCAACCACGAGAAATCCTGGACTTGAAGAAAGGTAAGAGAGTAGATTTAAAACACGCAGAGGTAAGAGGAGAATAGCAGAGGGGTAAGGAGTAAAAGCAGACCTCATCAGATCTATCCAATAGATTTTGCAAAAATAGTTTTGACACTCTACATCGACCGTTAGCTAGGTTATCCTACAGGCTGGACCAGTGGGGTATCGCAACTGCTGAGCTCTGATACTACACTGTAACACCCTCGAATCGGCCATATGCAAGTTTTAGCCCTTTTCGCCAAACCCGCATAGAAACGATTCAAGGACGCCCACCAGGCACTTTCGTGCGGGTGGAAAACCAAGTAAAACCCTTACACATCAGTCCTCGATGGGACCCACAGAACATATATATATATACAACAGCGACTCAGCGAGTCAAGAATACAGATATACAATACAAAGATCCAAATCACCTTGAAAATGATATAGCATCCGAGTACGGACAAGATGCAAATGGGGCTAAGAGCCCTGAAGAATAACCAATGGCGTCCATAACCCTGCCCAGGCCAAGCCGGAAGGGTAACCCTACTAACGACGTCGATCGAAAACCTGCTAAAACAAAAGGGGGTGCCGACAAAGGGCAAAGGAAAAATAGGAGCGTCAGTACTGAGGCCAGTACACAGCGAGGCTAGAATTCGGCGGCTCTCGCCTACATAGGAATGGTGGACTGAAGCGGCAGCGCAGCATGCATAAACAACCTATAGAGACTCGATGCAACTGTCGGCTATTAGAGAGGGATAAGACAGACCTATTTGGTACCAACCTGATACTAACACCAATCATACCCATCCTGGCATTTCCCCCTCGAGACCAAACGAGGAAGTCAAACCGAGGAACTCAGACAGTTGGCAGTTTTATTCATTCCATTATAGTTGAAGCACTTACTAGTCAAATATAGATAGCAAGAGTCATCTTGATAGCATAAGTAGTGGGCAGTTTTAGTTAACCATTCAGTTGTAGTTGCAGTACTTACTAATCAGATACAATTAGCATCTGACATCCCAAACCCAGCAGTTGTTGGCACTTTTGTTTCATTCCATTGGAGTTACGATACATACTAGGCAGGTATAACAGGACACGGTACACCCCAGTTCCACCAGTTGTTGGCACTTTTATTATCCATTCCATTCTAGTGAAACTGATTACTAGTCACATACTAAGTCAAATTTATAGCACTACTTTAGTTATGCTTGTCTATGATCGAGATACTGTGCTCCAAGTCGTCCATAACCGCGGACACGGCTTTTAGAAAGATTTACCCTGCAGGGGTGCACAAATAGCAACACACACACGATCAACCTCGTAAAAACCAAATCAAAACCCAACGAGGCTTTCACGACAAAGCAATCACAGGATTCATAAAATATTTCAGGGGGCCACCCCACTAAGCTACCCGCGACGAAGTTGGCCGGCTCCGAGACGGACCCAGGGTTTGTGTGGACAGCGGTAAACGACTGGGAACCCGAAAGTGTGACTGGGCTTGTCGATACAGCGAAAACGTGTCACGGTCCAAAACAGTACAGGTGCTCCACGCACAATCGTAAATAAAACGGTAAAGCATGGCATAGGTACAGGATAGTAATAAAGCCCCAAATTAGTTTGTGGCCCTAAGAAATAAGAAATGAATCAAGCTCTGGCTAAGGGGGATTCATAGACTCTCCCGGATGTGGATAGTGCAAATAGTCAAGGAATAGGTATCAAGTACTCGGGGCCTACAGGACGCAAGTGGACATGAAAACCAAATATCATATATTGCCCACCGGTGCCTCTTTCATTAGTTATCCCAGCAGTTTAATAGTTGTATTGAAAGTCATGACCATCTCCACCATTAAGCATCTCCACCATTAAGCATGTGCCAACCTTTTATCAACGGTGGAACGACAAAGACGCAAAGCAGCACTTGAGCAAGCAACTACGACTCGCAAGGCCGACTGTCTATCAATCAACATGCAATAGGATGTGTCCAAGGCAATATAGAGGCTGCAAGGAGTATAAATGGTGCACGGAAACTAAAGCATCGCAACACGGATAGCAATAGATCAACAGGAGGAAATAAAGACTATAAAAGCAAAATAGGTAGGAAGGGGGAGATTGCTCGCCTGGGAAACACTGCCGAAGCATCATATCCAGAGAACTTGTCAGTACTCGCATCAACTCATCGGCCTAATCCGCGAAGAAGCAAACACTAGAAGAAACACCGGATGCAATATTTAATACCACAACAGAAGATCCGACATGATTGTGATATGATGCATGGCATGGCGAAGATGCGGTGCAATTAGGCAGTATTAAGCAGAACCAGGGTCCCAACAAATAATTATGTGGTTCAAGTTATTTATCTACCCCGCAAATTAAATGTTGGATTAACCAGGCGATACAGGGCATCGGTTCGCTACAAAAATTTAAATGGAGTCAATATAAGACAAAAATAGCCCGCATATAGGCTCCATATTTAATTATTAGGCGAATCGGCATAATGCCCCCAAACCACAGGATGCGATGCGAGTATGAATCATTTATATGCAACAACTATATATAGCATTTATAAAATAGGGCTCGGAAAGGGGATCACATTAAGGTTTGATGTACTTGGGTCCTGAGTTTTTCGGGTTCGGTCTTCGGACTCCGGGAATGGGGCTACAGGATCCGTGAGGTGGTCTTGGTGTCCAGGGTCTCGACGCTTCGGGTACGGGAGGAAGATCTTGCGTTCCATGTAAGCGATCTTTGGGGTACGGTCTTCGAATCTCCGAGATCAAGGGCGTCGAGGTCGATGAAAAAGATCTTGTGGAGCCACTTCACCAACGTACTAGTTTAACTTGTAGCTCTTGTCCATCGTGTGTTCTACTACAACATCTCACTGTTGTCCATCAATAGTCTGAGAACAACAACGCATCATTGAGAAGCCGCACATAGGAAATGGGATCAAGCAGCAGCAGTAACCTGCGGAAGCAGCGTCGCACGCTAGACGTGGGAAACGGTGGCGGACACGAGGCCCTGAAGACGGCAGAGAGGCACCAGGGCGACCGCGCGCAGGCTCGCGAACGGGAGGAAGACGAGGCCATGCGACGAATGGGTCAACGGCACGATGGTGATGCTCGCTAGCAGGCCGGCAGTGGCAGAGGAGCTCGATACGTGGGTGAGCGATGGCCGGCGCGAAGGGCTTGGCCGCAGGTGGTAGACGGCGTGGCCGGAGAGGGACCGCGGGCGACAGACAGAGACGACGGTCTCTCTGGCGAGGCAGCAGGGCGCACGCGGCACGATTGACGGCTGTGTCCTTTGCATGGGCAGAGGACACGCAGGCGGGGCCAGGGAGAGGAGCGGCTAGAGACGCGGGGCTGGCGTGGAGCTTGGCGGCGCAGCGACGGGAGAGAGAGGTGGGCGGTGGAATCACGGGCAGGTGGGGTGGGGAGAGGAGCGTGGTGGGGGACGACGGTGGCGGGCGGTTGCAGAGGAGGTCGGCGCGACGAGGTGGAGGGTCGGCGGCAGAAAGGAACCCCGCAGGCCGAGATCGACGGGGGCCACGGCTAGCCGAGCTTGGGCGGGACAGGGCGGCGAAGCGGGTCCCGGCGGCGGTGTTTCCAGGGATCGAGTAGGTGAGGTGGTGGCTCGCATCCAGGCGGCGGGATGGGGACAGAGGAGAAGGCCGGGGTGGGGCGTGCGGAGAAACGACGAGAGTGGTGGGGATCCGGGCAGGTGGCAGGGAGACGGGCCCACATGTGGTCGGTGTGTTGGCCAAAAGCTGAGTGCGGGATGGGTTTTGTGGACTCGGTCCGTTACGTGCGTGCAGGTTTGTGTGTGGAGGAGCAGGGGTGTGGTGGCTGGTGGACAGGTGGGTGGTGGGGAGATGGTGAGGTGGCCAGGCGGGTTGAGGTGGCGAGCAGTGATTGGCTCGGGTGAGGTGGAGGTGTGGAGGAAGTGGCTGGCGATGGTTGGTGGTGGGTTGTGTCGGTGGGTGGGCCAGGCAGGAGTGGTTGTGGGGTGGGATCGATCAGGGACAGGGAGAAGGGCGCGGTCGGGTGGCTTTGCGGTGGCGTGTTGTGTACACCGGGGTGGGACCGGGGTCGGACCAGGTCGGATGACAACGTGCGGGCGGCGCGTTGTTTGGCTGTTGCGCGGGCTGGTGTGTGGCGGCTGGCGGAGGCGGTAGGTGGGGTTAGGGTTAGACTAGGGTTTGAGTTGGGCCGGGGTAGTAGCTGGCTAGCTGGGCCACTGGCCTGGCTGGCTGGCTCCCCATAACAAAAATTAGTTTTTATTTTTGTTTGTTCATTTATTTTTATAAAAAGACTTTTGCAAATAGTTTTTAGACAAATAAAATATCTAGGTAGATCCGGAGTTTTAATTTGTGGGCTATTTAGAAAACAAAGATAGGCTTTCAGAAAATAGTTTTAGGCAAAGAGATGCATGATGATGACGATGCTCAAATGCAATGTGGCATGATGACATGAGCATGCGGTCATGATGATGCAATACACAAAAACACAGCGATTTTCTAGTAGTGGTTTTATCAGGGTGCTACAGTAAAGCAAAGACAGTAGTAAGAAAAGCAGTAAATAGTGGGATTCGAGTGCGGTAGGCATAGGGATGGATGGACGGGCATTGCATGGACAAGAAAATTCACATAGCAATCAGAACATTGGGCAATTGTAGATAAATAAGATAAAGCACCCAAGGACTATACAATCCTAGGCATGTGTTCCATATATAGTCATACGTGCTCGCAATGAGAACTTGCACAACATCTTTTGTCCTGCCAGCCCGTTTGCAGCGGGGCCTCTAGGGAACTACTAGCAATTAATGTGCTCCTTTTAATAGAGCACCAGAGCAAAGCATTAACACTCTGTGAACACATGTGATCCTCACATCAAATCCTTTCCCTTCCGGTTATCCTGATTTCTGTCACTTCGGGGCCATAGGTTCCGGACAATAATGTGTGTATACAACTTGTAGATAACACCAGAAACAATACTATCATAATGAATCAATAATAAGTTCACATCTGAAATCATGGCACTCGGGCCCTAGTGACAAGCATTAAGCACAACAAGTCGCAACAAAGTCATAAAGCACTAATAAAAGATACTAGGCACCATGCCCTAACAATCTGATGCCATTACATGAACGATCTCATCCAATCCCTACCATCCCCATAGCCTACAGCGGGGGATTACTCACTCATAGATGGGGGAAACATGGATGGTCGATGGAGAAGCGATGGTGATGATGATGTCGATGATCTCCTCCAATTCCCCATCCCGGCAGGGTGCCAGAACGAAGTTTCTGCTGCTGTTTCGTGGAATCTGGTGGTGGCGGCGGAGCGGAACTCCTTCTGGAAAAACGTCAAACCCCCCGGAGCTTTTAGGTCAGAAGGCTCCTTATAGGCAAAGAGAGAGGCCGAGGGGGTGCCTGGGGGGCCCACACCACCCCCTGGCGCGGCCTGGCCTGGCCCGCGCCACCAGGTGGTGTGGCCACCCCAGGGCTCTTCTCCGTCTCGTATTCTGGCTCCTGGAGTCTTCAGGTGAAATAGGATTTTTGGCATATTTTCCGGGATTTTTCCTAATAGTTGATTTTCTGCACAAAAAGTAGACACCAAGGCAATTCTGCTGAAAACAGCGTTAGTCCGCATTAGTTGCATCCAAATCACACAAGTATAGAGGAGAAACAATAGCAAAAGTGTTCGGGAAAGTAGATACGTTTTGGACGTATCAACTCCCCCCAAGCTTAGCTTATTGCTTGTCCTCAAGCAATTCAGTTGAAAACTAAGTGCGATAAAGGAACTTTCACGAACACATTTGCTTCATATGATGTAAATATTCTCAGCAATGTGATCAACTACTTAGACAGTTCATAATAAAGAGTATGCAACTGAGTCTACTTAATAGTCATTGCAAGCTATGAAGAGATTCCAACTCAAGAATAATAAGTAGCATGAAGCATAAACATAAGCAACATTACAATGCTCATATAAAGGTATGATAGAGTGGTATCTCGCTTGCCTTTGATTATGAATGCCAAGGCACCTCTGATGTTCAAGTGATGACTAGAAGTAAAGATATCAAAGAAACAAGCATCAAAGTCATAACACAAATAATCAAGTAATGGAACAAACACAAAGAATGACAACTAAGCTCTCAAGAAGGTGCTCAAAGAATATGTGGAGACTCAACAAGTAGAAGAAAAAGGTTTTGAATAATTTTGAAAGGCTTCCAAATGCTGAAAGTATGGTACTCATTAGCTTTGAGCTCTCATTGCCCCTATCATAAGCATATTTAAAGTGGTAAAGGTGAAAGTGAGGTCCAATCTGAGTTATATGCTTGACAGACTATAAACTGGAAATCCCAAGTCCCTTGAGGACGAGGGCCGCTCCTCATGCTACTCAACTTTAGTTACCGGTAAGTTCTTGTCATCGTAAGTATGTGCGTATCATCGAGAACCGCCAACGGGGTACCCCTTGCCCGATGATACGGAAGAATCCCCATATCAAAATGACAAGGCAAGCAGACAATGAGTATCTCAGCAATTTTCTTATTTACCATGGGAAAATGGTGCTTTTTCTCTCTTTCCTCTTTTCATAAAACACTTTTTTTCCTTTTTCTCAATAGCTATCTCTCTCTTTCTTTTTTTATAAGAAGAATGCCTCATAGATATCATTATGGTTACGCTGCAGGTTTCCACCATGTCAGCATGGATTAGACCAGTGGTCCAGGCGTTTCTCTAACACACATACATAACTCCATGGACTTACAAGCTCCCCTTTTATTTCACACCGACGACATCCGCAAACAAAAGACCAAGGTATCAACTGGGTATATATTTACAAGTGTTGAAAGCGTTCCCCGTGACAACACAGTTCTGCTAATCCCCAGCCTATAATTTGCAAGCATATAACTTTCATGGAGAGTTCACAATGGTTCAGGCTTATTAAGTGTGGAAAATAAAGTGTGCCATCAAGTTTGTGAGAGCTTTACTAACTAATTTTCCCAAAACAAGCAAACATTTTATTCGGAAGAAAACAAGGCATATTGAATATGCACGAAAGTAGCAAATGATGCTAATAGGTAGGTATGGTGGACACTTTGGAAATATTTGGTTTAGGGAGTTGGAAACATGAGTAAAACACGCAGTGGAAGTGAAAGCTGGCAATAGTAAGGGAGCGACAAACGAGAGAGCAATAGCTGTCATTATCATGCTTGCAACAAAACAAGACTACTCATGGCATGAAAGTGATTCAAGATCCTCAAGGAAAAATAATTCATCGAGGCTTAACTGATTATTACAGTCATGTGCATGCACGAGCATGTGCCAAGTCAATTCAAATGAAACATTCAGAGGAGGATACCACGGTGTCATACCAATTTATGAATAGAGTAATGCAAGCAAACATTCAAGAGGCATGCTACAAACTATTAGCAAGCTGGAGCTAATCATAAGAAAGCAAGGACTATTAAGCATCCAAAGAAAACATACACTCTACATGAACGGACTAAGCATGCCCATAGTGATGAGTATATGTACAAAAATGAAAACAAATAGAGTTCGTTACCAGCCTCTTACCACGCCTCAATTTGTCATTAATCCTCATTATTGCTCTTCACTTGTGTGGCTTGAATAATAATATGAAACCAATATTCCACTGAGAACTGCCAAACCCTGTAGCAAACTCACAAAAACCAAAGAAGAACGACGAATATTTTTGGTGTTTTCGATTTTTAAACAAGAACCAAAAAGGGAAAAACAAAGCAAAACAAAATCTTTTTGGGGTTTTCGAATAGTTCAAACAAAGCAAAAAGGGAAAAACAAACCAAGGCAAAAAGGAAGAAGCAAACCAAAGAGAAACAACAGAAATATTTTTGGTCTTTTTGTGTTTTTAGAAAGCAAAAAACAAAGAAGAACAAAAACTAAAAAGAGAACGAAAACATGAATATACAAAGTACCAACGCAACATGATATGAAGATGAGTGCGGTGTCGACGTGCCTCCCCCCAAGCTTAGGCTTTTGGCCTAAGTGGGTATCAATCCCAGGCTGGCTAGGATGAAGTGTCACTGTGGTACGACGAGGAGGTACCCTCGTCCTAGTGCGAGCTCGAGTACGTCCCTCTATAATGCGCGGAGTAATCATAGGAGGGCACATCCTCCTGGTGCTGCTCGTGGAAACCCAGCAAGGGAAGCTGCTCGTCCACCTCCTCCTTGTAGCGCGACCATGGTCTCCTGTGAACACTAAACAAAGCAGGCTGTGGCAAAAGGATCTCCCTCTCATCCCTGTCAGTGAAAAGCATCCTATATACTAGATTGTTCAAATCAGAGGTAGCAGTGACAAAGTGATGAGTTTTCATGGCAACAAGGTCAAGCCTCTGTGGTGCCAGCATAGCATCATCGGGATCTACTGAAAGACCTAATGCATTGACCATGCGCGATGCAATGATGCCCCCATAGATAGGCCCCCTAGCAGCTAAGCGGCGAGCAATAAGCGAGACAAGATTGTACCGAGTATCATTGTTAAGCGCAGCAGCTAGGAAAGCTAAATGATAGTTGGAGATATTACTAGTGTGCTCCCTACCCAATACACTAGTAGCAAGATAATATGCAAAGTATCTAAGAGCAGGGAGTTGGATATTTCTTATCTTTCCATGCTGCACCACGCGGTCATCATCATTGGTCACCCCTCGGTAAAGCTCCAACAAATCAGCGGGTCGCCCTTGAATTTTCTTAACGGTCCCTGTCATACGCACACCTACAATACTGCAAAATCTCTCCAAAGGCTAGGTGAAGGGCATATCATAGATTCTAAAAGAGATAGTAGATTGATAGGGTGTGTTAGTAAATGAGAAGCTCTCAACAAAAGTTTTGGTGAGCATAGCATATTGTGCACTCTCATCCTGCATATAATAGGTCAATCCAACCCTCTCCATCAGTAGCAAGAAATCATCAAGAATACCTACAGCTTGCAAGAAAGTAAAACAAGGAAAAGAGGATGGGTGAGCATCTCCATCATCCCTTTCACTGCCAATGCGTGTTGCAATGAGGTCTTCATCAAATGATGGCCTAGCTTGAGAGGCTGTTCTTGAGGCCCTCGACCTCCTAGGTACATCACTCTCAAATATCTCTCCAAAAGTATGGTTGTTCATGCTTGGTATTCTGAAATTTAAACTATTAAACAAGTGATTGCAAAGTAAATATAATGAAGGATTCTACTCATAGGGACTTGCAAGAGGCCTAAACATGCATCAAAACTATATCTCTAAGCATCAAACAAGCTTAAAATCTCTCATAACCAGTCACCTAGAGCACCAAAATACTCAACATATAATCCACTAAACACAAATCTACTTGGACAAGGGGAGGAGTCACATACCAGGGAACAAATGCTCCAAATTTCAGCAAGAAAGATGGGCTGAGCAAGGAGATCGCAGAAATCGAGAGCAAGCACAGAAAGAATGCGATTTTGAGCTATGAATTGGAGCTTACTCGGGAGAGAGAAGAAAGTGGCAGAGAGAGAGTTAGTGGGGGGCCAGGGGTGGCCCACACCAGGGAATGGCACCACCCAGGTCTGGCCGCGCCACCACATGGTGTGCCTGCCTGGTGGGCCCCCTGGTACCTACCAGGTACTCCTCTGCCCCTTTTTTCACGTAAAAATTTAATATGAATTTTCTGGAATTTTTCGAGACACTTTATTTTTGGGCATTTTTCAGAAATAGAAGAATGATTTTTTTGACAAACAGATTTTTTTGTTCTTTTGGAAACATGATGAAAGGACAAAACAAGGCTATAACTGAAGTTCTAGCATGCAAGCAACTAACAACACAAAGAAAACTAAACGAAAGCAAAAACTAAAATGCAAAGGATAGAAATAAATGGAGATAATCATAA